>OZ024824.1:32326897-33056743 GCA_964016985.1 Anodontia alba | reverse complement strand
CCTCGTACATGCAAATGGTGGTGAGCCAGAATGCCTTATACATATGCAAATGACAGTGGACCAGAATGCCTAATACATATGCAAACGACAGCTTTGGGCCAGAATGCCTTATACATACGCAAATAGCAGTGGGCCAGAATGCCTAATGCAAGTGACACTGGGGCAAAATGTACTACAGTCGAACCTCAATGGCTCGAACACCTATGGCTCGTTTACCATGGCTAATTCGAACTTGTTTTATTGTCCCTACGAAATTCTTCTGATAGCTCAAGAAAACAAATATTTAGGGAAATTTTCTTATTTTATCGTGAAATTGTATGTTGTGTGTACTCATGAGAATCGCCTCATCGAGGCGAATTTAATGAGTACACTCAACATACAATTATTGTGTAGAAAATGGAAAAAAAAATCCCTAAATTATCACCATTTGACTTGGCACCATAATTAACCCTCAGTGGCTCGAACCACCCCTGTCTCAAACAATTTTCTATGGTCCCAAAGATGTTCAAGCCATTGAAGTTTGACTATATGCAAATGGTAGTGGGCCAGAATGCCTTTTACACATGCAAATTGCAGTGGGCCAGAGTGTCTTATACATATGCAAATGGCAGTGGTCCAGAATGCCTTATGCAAATGACAGACAACCAGAATACCTTATACATATGCAGATGTTTCTGGCAAAAGAATTTTAATGGCTTAGAGGACTAAACCTGCCCAGTAAAAGTGAATTTAGGTAAACTGACCATGCTTGACATGTCCCCAATGGGTTGACTGGGCCATAAAACCTCAACACAAACAAACAAACATATGCAGATGACAGTGGGCCACAATTGTCAGTGTATCTGTGCAATCTAGTATAGCTTTAGATTTGAGGAGCATTTGGATAATTATTTTTTTCATTTCTTCATAAAAACTAAATTTTGAGGAGAGGTAGTACCAGTGAGTACTCACAACATATGTTTTCATGGAGAAATAAGCAAAATATTAGTACTTTATTATGGAAAAAAGTACCTTTTTCTTGAGCTATGTAGTCTATTGGGTAAGACATTGTTCACTACACAGATTCACAGATTTGATTATTAATCATATTATTGTTTACCTCATAGTAAGTGGAACTTTTTTTTCTTTCAATCAGACTTTTAAATGGAATCATTAAAAAAAATACAAGAACAGCAATCACAATTAATGAATGAATAAACATTTGTGATCCCCCTATTTGAAAGTTATATTTTTTTTCTTTTCTAGAGAGCTTCAGAGTATTCAAGATCTCGTAAACTTTCTTTTCTTTTCTAGAGAGCTTCAGAGTATTCAAGATCTCGTAAACTACCTCGTGTTTACATCTCAGCAAACAGTGGAGCGAGAATAGGGATGGCAGAAGAAGTGAAACATCTCTACAGAGTTGCTTGGGAAGATCCTGAAGACCCTGATAAGGTTTGCTTTAGTTATGAGAAATCTCTTTTGATGTTGGATCAGGGCCCAGTTTTTCAAAACTAACAATGTCGGTAGTTAGCGTATCGTTAAAACTTAGATTAAATATGGCATATATGCTATAAATATTTTTGCTGAAAAAATTGTGAGTAGCTTTTGCATTTGCAACAGCTACTCACTTTTTTTTTCAGCAAAAATACATGTGAATTAGATAGTACTTACTAGACTAGTTAACATTTTGACCTAACAAGCTCATTAAGTTAATGATGGTTTGAACAGTTGGGCCCAGATCTCCAGATGAGATGTTTCTGTGTTGTTTTTTCTTTGAAAAGTGTTAACTTTTTATGTGAAAAGGCAATTCTAATAAGTTTCCTAAACATAGGTTTTATTGGAGAAATAGAAAAAAATGTTTAAATACTCCTTTAAAATGTCTGGATTGTACTGGTTGTTTGCTTTCATCAGGAATCTGCAAAAATGTGCCATATTGATGTAGACAAAGGACAGCAGTGCGTAGATGGCATTAACAGTTAGCATTCTCTGTGCAAATTCAGCAATTGACAAGTAGATGATATTTTTTTATTTCTCCCAGACAATAGGGATGGATGTATCCTAAGGAGACTTGCATGATGATGAGACAACCTGTGTTAAATGTCATGTCTTACTTTCTGGTAAAAATGAGAAAATATATTTCAGATTGTTTTCTGCTGAAATTTTACCCAACATTCAAGCATTAATGTTAACCAAAATATAAGCAGCACCATGCAAAAAGAGGGTGTGGTCAAAAGCATCAAAGCATCAGGGTGGCTGAATGGTGAGCTCACCTAACTTCGAATGACAAGGTCTGGAGGCAGACTTCAGCTTATAACTGTATGGCACTTCATTGCACACAGCCTTTCAATGTCACCCTTCTATCATCTTGGTGTGATTTAATTAATGTTGAAATAACACTAAGCCATCATCATCATTGTTGAAAGCATCTGCACAGTGTGATTAGGGCCTCGCTTTCACCAGTGCAGTCTACAAAATTCTGCAGTTGTTGAACAACAACCTTCAGACCGCTATATAATATTTTTTTACTACCAAAAAGTATCAATAGTTTTCATAGTTCTCCATGAAAATGTATATTGTGGGTACTCATTGCAATCACCTCATTGAGGCAATTCCACTGAGTATCACAACATGTGGGGTTGGTTGGGTGAGGCAAAGGTGTCCTGTAGCTTTTGTCACTGGGGTGCCCAACTGGTATTGGCTTACAGTTGGGCAATGCCTGCTGTCCTTGCAGCAGTTAAGGGCAGAGGGGGAATTTTATTCTTTCTTCTGTTCCTTCACTTTATTTCATTTCCCTCTTTCTTCCCTATCCCTCTCTTTCATCTCCTCTACTATCTCTTCTCTTTTCTGCCTTTCTTTGGGAGACGACACAAAATGACCCACAAGGGTTGATGTGTCGTTAAATCCCAAATAATCAATCACAACATAACTTTTTCATGAAGAAATAATAGAAACATCTATCTTGATACCCAGTTTATCAGATACCCTGATCAGACTTAAGTCTTTGCATGCTGGTTAATTTTGCATGCTTTTTTATCGTCTGTAGATTTTTTTTTTTTTTTTTAAATCAACTTTTCCAAAAATATTTCAGGAATACCATCAGTGTGTCAAACAGTTTGGATCCAGATCAGCCTGCCAAGTAAAAGTGTGGTTAGGTAAACTGACTGCACTCAACATGACCCCATTGGTTTGACTGAACCATAAAACCTCAACACAAACAAATTTTGTAACTATGCAGTGAAGACACAGATGTAGATAGTTCTGTGTTTCTGGGGCAAGCATATGGCATAAGAGCCATTCTGTCATGTTTATATTCTCTGATCAGAGCCTCCTGTTTTTGCCTGTACAATAAATGTCCTAAAATTTCGAACAGTTTATTCCATACTATTTTGGCCAAAATTTTGCTTTTTATGCACCAGTTGCTTAAAATACTTAGCAGAATGGCAAACAGTGTAGACCAGATTAGACTGCTTCTACAGGAGCAGTCTCATCTGGGTCTGCACTATTTGCATGCATATGTCATTTTTTCAGACTCTTTAGTGTTTGAAATTTTAGGATCTTTACTGTACTACAAAATCCATTGTTTTATGAGACTAGCAGTCAAGGCCCTGGCCAGACTACTTGGATGTTCTTGCTGTCTGGGCATTGCTGTTGAGGCCTTTTTTTTTTGTGACATTGCTCAGTGAACTGATTTAAGTATCTAGCAGTCATAGTTGTTGCAGTTTCACCAATGTCCATGGCTTTGTGAATTTTATTTGTGGTTTCAGGGTTTCAAGTACCTGTATCTACGTCCAGATGACTTCAAGAAGGTTGCAGCTTCAAATTCAGTCCATGCAACTTTAATAGATGATGATGGGGAGAGACGGTACAAGATCACAGATATTATCGGCAAGGAAGAGGGACTTGGAGTGGAGAATTTACGTGGTTCTGGAATGATTGCAGGAGAATCATCACAGGCGTATGAAGACATTGTCACCTTCAACTTGGTGAGTGATGGCTATCCTTTAACCTGCTGGCTATAAATAGCAGCATATGACACTTGCTTGACATTTCGTGCAAATTATCTCATTAGAGGAGAATTTGCATAAAATGTTGAGCCATATTTTCTGGGTAAAATAAAAGGAGCTTGTAGTCAACTAGTTTTTGCCGTATTGCCCATAGAGTAATACAGGTTAATGTGTGTGTAAGTAAAGGAAGAAGCTTAGCTAAATCAACAAAAAGCCATAAGCAACTTAGTGAATCCACTATTAGATCAGCATGCACATCTGTTCAGTGTGGGCTTGAATTTCCCTGTTCATTTTTACATGTAACAAAGTTAGAATTTTATGACTGTGTTTAAACAACAAAAACCAAGAAGATGTTCAGACTGTGTAGGCTGGTCTGGATCTTTGATATTTGTATGTGACAAAGTATACTTTCTAAGCTAACTTGTTTGTACATGCTGGCAAGCAAGATACCATGAAATGTGTATTGCAGTTTGATATTCAGGGTCATTGCTTTACAGTTAGTTAGTTTTATGATTTTTTCATGCCCCCGCCATTTTCAGTAGAGGGTAGGGGGCATATAGGATCATTCCTGTCCATAATGTCCGTACATTTGTACGTCCTGTGTGTCCATACATCTCGTACGAAAAATGGTTTCCATTGGTTATCTTTTGAAAAGATAGTAGTTTTATTATTTGTTCACTTGAAATCTGCAGATTTCTTGTGTCCATCTGATATGTAAGATCTAAGATATGAAACAAAAAATCAGTTGTCAAGCGTAGGTGAAATGTGCAAATTCAGATCTTAGGATGCATCCACAGGGGCTGATTTGGACCTTCAGTGTTGGCTTATGCTAGAAAACACATTTTGCTTTGCTGCCCAGCATTTATTATTGTAGAATGTATGGGTTTATTAACATGTTTCAGGTGACTTGTAGAGCAATTGGTATAGGAGCTTATTTGGTGAGATTGGGCCAAAGAATTGTTCAGGTGGAGAATTCACACATCATCTTAACAGGAGCAGGTGCTCTGAACAAGGTAAGAATAACATGTTGTCATTGAGAAGGAGGAGGAGGGATATGGAGTGGAGATTTTTGGTCAGCTCAGATATTAAAGGGAATAAGTAAGATAATAAAGTGTGATAATTATATTTCAGTTTTTGCACCACAATATGAATTGTCTGTATCCATGTTGTCATCATAGCACCAGATAAGGAAAGTATTTAGTAGTTGTTTTTTTTTTTTTTTTTTTTTTGTTTTTTTTTTATTTTCATTTCTCTATTGCCAGGTGATTTCAGCGAATATCAAGAGAATATACTTTGGCGCAAAACTAACATAAATATCTCTAAAATAACATGACAGGCATAGTATGTCCACACCCCTGCCAGTATGAGTGGCAACCACCTTCAGAACAAGACATTGTGAATTTGACGAGTCATATTGAAGTCTTTCTAAATTGGTAATAGCTGCACTTTTGCTTGGCACTCAGCATTAGAAGGAAGAACTAGGTGTTGGTTTCCTGTCATTGTGTATGGGAAATGATATTGCATTGAGAGGGCCATAGCTCCAGATAAGACACTTTTCTCAGTTGAAAAATACAGTCGACTCTCGTTATCTCGAACTTCACCGGACCTGATAAAAATGTTCGCGTTATCAGTAGTTCGAGACAACCAAATTGTGACGTCATAGGTATGACGACTGTTCGCCTCTGTTCGCCAAACGTGGTTGGAAGGCACATGTATTTGGCAATTTAAATAATTTACGCGTACTTCAGTTTGCATTGTTACTGTTTGTTTTAGGAGATGCAATGGTTCTCTTGGAATAATATCATCAATAAATGTTAATAATAATAAATTTCAAACGTCTCCTGTTGTCTTTTAATACTCCTGCAAATTTGGATTTCCATGTGAGCTATAAATGAATTACTGGTTTCCGGGTTGTGTTAGCTATACGTTATGAACTGGTTTGGATAAGCTCTCTTCGCATAGACGACTCGATAAAGAGTTGACTGGTTTCCGCTTTTGCATAAAACGCTTACAATGTTAAGCGGCAGCTGCAAGCTAGTTTGGATTATCTCCCCTGGCATAAACGAACCCTCTCAGCGCGGCAAACTGTAGATCCTGCAGAGAAAGCTCGTTATGAGCCGTCTCATCTGGACCTACACTATTTGTGCAGGTATCTGTACCAGTCTACAGGGTGGAAGGGTTAACATCGGTACCCACGTGTGATTCGTCTATTTAAGGCCGTGCACGACAACTCCTATTAGAAGACTGTGCGACTGTCAAAGACTCGGATCAGCCTGCACGCCCACGAATTTTCCATTATACGCATGAGCCTTATCTGGGCTTACCAAAGAGCACCGCCTGACCAAAGAGTAACAAGCAAAGATTCAGACTTAGCTAGCATGTTCAATACAGGCTGATTTGAGTCAGAAGCTGTCGCGCACTGACTTTTCTTGAAGACGCTAAATCATTCAGATGGACAGTACTCAATAGTGAAGAGCATATCTAAACAATAAATTAAAGAAACTTCGTTGATTAATCTTCCATAACACTATTCTGAGCTGCTTTTTATCTTAAAAATCAATGACACGAGACGGTGTTGAGCGCCGCGTGTCAAACCCGACTCGACACGCACGTGATTTCATAATTACGGATTTTAGACATTGTTTATGTTGTTTGTAATTACCTGGACAAAGGGGAAAATTAAAATATTGATTTATTTATCAATGGCCTATTATGACTTTCATTAGCTGAGAGACCGGCGGCGCCGCATCTTACATTTTGTTTTCCTTCGTCATGGTCCGAGTTCGAGATACGCGGTAGTAAAAACTGTGAAAAATATATTCAGGGACTGAAAATGATGGACGAGATAACCGAAGTGTCGACATAAAAGTAGTTCAACATACGCGAAGCTGAAATGCAATAAATATATAAGGAAAATAATCGGGACTTAGAAATCAGTTCGACATAAGTGATAGGATTGAGATAAGAGGGGTCGAGATAACGAGAGTCAACTGTACTGATATTTTTCTCATAAACACTTCTAATGAGTGCCCACACCTTATGTTTCATATGTTTTGTGGATATACTCCATCTTATCTTGAGCTATAGATATCACTATAAAAAAGGCATCTATTCCCATCTTTACATCAGCCACCATCAAGACATGGCTGAAAGGTTGTTTGTAGTGATGTTAAACCACAACTCAGACAGACCCAAAAGTATATCTCCATTCTCAAGGTGGGGCTGCTCTTAAAAGAAAGAATTTTGATCAGTATGCGAGTAAATTCTTTCCTTTAAGATTAAATCCATTTGAGAAGGGATTCTTGCTTCAGGGAAGCAAATTCTTTTCTACTGGAGTGGTCTCCCTTTGAAAAAGGAGATAAAACCTTTCAACCTAGAGTAATTTCTCTTTTAAATGTAGATGTATCCATTCAACACGACAAGATTGTGAACCAAAACCTCTTTGTAACACTATTGCTGGGATCCAAAGAGAAAATCATATTAGCTAAACAACCATGCTGTATTCGAACAAAAATGTATAGATTATATAGAAGAATGACTATAAATGGTCATTTTTCTATATAAGCTATGCATTTTTGTTTGGATACAACATATTTGGTTTTACAATGAACCCTCTGATAGAGGTTACACTGTATGTTCTGACAGCTCATTAGATTACAAATAGCCTCAGATGTGAGGAGTGTTCAGAAAATTAGTTTTTTATTCCTCCATAGGGAATCACTTCTAATGGGTAGCCACAACATGTTTTTGTATAATTTTCATGAAAACATGTATTCTGGGTGCTCTTTAGAAGCCCTTGTCCAACAACTTCTAATAAGTATCCACAACATGTTTTAGCACAGAAGTAAGAAAACTATCCATACTTTTAAGGTGAGAAAAGCATCTTATCTGGAGCTATGTCTTGTATACTGTTCTGTCATACTTTTTTTTAACTACCATATTTATGATAACTTTTCTTCAGGTACTTGGAAGAGAGGTGTACACCAGCAATAACCAGTTAGGTGGAATACAGATCATGTTTAATAATGGTGTATCACATGACACAGCACCTGATGATTTTGGTGGAGTCTATAAGCTGCTTCAGATGATCTCATATGTTCCAAAGGTAAGGTTACTTTTCTTGCATCAAAACTCAGTACATATGAGTCACAGCATCAGTAAATGTACAGTACCTTTGGACTGCACAGATTCTGATCAGCCTGTGCATTGGCACAGTCTGATCAGAATCTCAACTGGGTGCAGTTTGGATAGGGAAGGCTGCAGAGTTTCTTCGTGCCGACAACAAAGACTAATCAGACTGCAGATATGCAGGCTGATTTGAGTCTTTTTTTGGATGCCACAACATCAAAAAACATATTTTCGGAGGTGTGCCCAGCAAAGATTGAGATCAGTCTATGCATTTGTACAGTCTGATTGGAATCTCCATAAAATATTGCAGGCAACCATTAGAAGTACCTCACTGATGCATTTCTAATGAGTACTTAATGAGCCTCGGTGAATCAGTTGGATGCGCCGTCTGACTGGAGACCAGGAGGTCACGGGTTCAACCCCCGCCGAGGTCGGTAACATTCTTTCGTGGAGATTGATCATGAAATATTCTCTACGGTCATTCTCTCCCTTCCGCTGATTCAAGAAGGGCAGTTGTCAGTTTCTGGCGAAAGAATGTGCACAATACTGGTTAACCGCTTAGAGGACTAAGCCTGCCCAGTAAACGTGTGGTTAGTTAAACTGACCGCGCTCGACATTACCCCATTGGGTTGACTGGGCCGTAAAACCTCAACACAAACAAACAAACTTAATCCTGGTCCTGCTGAACCCAGATATGCTCTGCCTTTGCAAATAGTGTAGATCTAGATCAGATGGCTTCTGATCTGGATCTGCACTGTTTGTCATTATGTGAATTTGTACCAAAAACCTGGATCAAGTCTGATTGGCTGAGTGAGCATTATGGCTTCTTAATTTATTCGGCCTTGAGTTGCTTTTTTAGCTCACCTGAGCCGAAGGCTCATGTGAGTTATTAGTATAGCAAGGCTCCGTCATCCATCTGTCCGTCGTCGTCCGTCATCCACACTTTCAAACGACATCTCCTCTGTAGCCACTGGGCCGATTGGGCTCAAATTTTATCTGTAGCATCCTTGGGCAGGGGGAACAAATGTTGTTGTTTTTTTTTTATGAAAATCGGCTTTTTAGTTTGGTTGCTATGGCAACTGTATGTTTCTGTTGACTTATAATGGGGAAAATGGAAAAATTGCATTAACTGCCAAACAGTTGTAGTTAGTTTGACTAAACTTTTATACAAATGTTCCTATTAATATTCTTCTAATAGCCATATGCTTTTATGCCACTGCTTATTTTTATTGGTTACCATGGTAACCAAAATGCAAAAAATAACTAAAAATACATTCAAAAATCTTCTTTGTCGGAACCACTGGGCCGATTGGGCTCAAATTTTTTTATGTAGCATCCTTGGGCTTAGGGAATGAAAGTTTGTGTTTTTTATGAAAATCCGTTTATTAGTTTGGTTGCTATGGCAACTTAAAGTTTCCATTGACTTATAATGGAGAAAACTGAAAAATGGCATTTACTGCCAAACAGTTGAAGATATTTTGACCAATCTTTTTTTAAAAATGTTTCTTTTAATATTCTTCTAATAGCTATATGTTTTTATGCCACTGCTTATCATTATTGGTTGCCATGGTAACCAAAATGCAAAAAAATAACTAAAAATACTTTAAAAAATCTTCTTCTCTGGAACCACTGGTCCGATTGGGCTCAAATTTTACATGTAGCATCCTTGGGCTTAAGGAATGAAAGTTTGTTTTTTATGAAAGTCAGCCTATTAGTTTGGTTGCTATGGCAACTTAAAGTTTCCATTGACTTGTAATGGAGAAAACCGAAAAAATGGCATTTACTGCCAAACAGTTGAAGATATTTTGACCAAAACTTTATAGAAATGTTCCTTTTATTTATGAAAACCAGCTTAATGGTTAAGTTGCTTTGGCCTACTTTCACTTTCATGTATTCATAATGGGGAAAATTTAAAAATTTCAGTTAGTGGCTTACCATTGCAGATATTTTGACAAGCAAAACGATCCTCTCTTCCACAACCACTGAAGGAATTCATACCAGATTTTGCATAAAAACTGAGGAAACTATGATCATCATACTTGGGGTTACAAATGTACCGACTGCAGGCTGTGGACTTGGGCAAAAATGCAAGTTGTGAGGAATGATCAAATATATAAATTTTTATGAACAAGGGCATGTATGCTCGCCTAAGCCATATACATGTGGAAAAAAACATGCTTTCAGATAAAACCTCCTCTAACTCCTTTGGGTCCGTATTTCATATTTAACATGTAGGCAAAAGGGAACAACAAGTTAAGTGTTTTTTACGCAAATCCATAGCTCAGAATGGCTGCCATGGCTAAAAATAGACTTTAAGCAAAAATCTTCTCCGAATCAGCTGAACCCATTGCTAGAAATAGACAAAAAAAAAAAAACCTCTCCAAATTAGGACCAAATTTTGGATGAAGCACTAGGGAATTACCTTTCATGCTATCATTTCTTTTTCCCATCATCAATTTCTAACAATTCTCCATTAGCACAATTGGCAGGTGAGCGAATTGTGGCCCTTAGGCCTCTTGTCTCTAGTACTGCTTTAGATTTTTGTGAAATGCTTCTTTTTTTTTCAACCAAAAAGTGTCAGTGTTTTCCTATTTCTCCATAAAATATTGCAGGTACCCATTAGAAGTACCTCACTCATGCACTTCTAATGCATATCTAAAACATACATTTATGGAATAATTGAAAATACCATACTAACCCCAAGTATTTGGACAGATAGGCCTTTGCAAACAGTGTAGACCCCGGATTAGATGCCACAGAATGCAGCATCTGATCAGGATTTACACTGTTTACCATAACATACAGCAATATTTTAGACACATCAAATTTTAGAACAAGTATGGAATGTAGATAAGGTGTTCCACTTATTACTCTCCTTTCAACATCTCTCGGGGGGGTGGTCGGGTGGTGCGAAGGTGTCATGTATCTTATGTCACTGGGGCGTCCAACTGATATTGGCTTACAGTTGGACAAGGCCTGCTATCCTTGTAGCAGGTAAGGGTTGAGGGGGAATGTTTTTATTTCTTGTTTCTTCACTTTCATTCCTGTTCCTCTTTCTTCCCTGTTCCTCTCTTTCATCTCTTCGACTATCTCTTCTATCACTCTTCTCCCTTTCTCTGGGAGACGACACAAAATGACCCACAAGGGTTGACGTGTCGTTAAACCCCAACACAATCAATCAACATCTCTCGGAAAGACTTTCTTTATTTGGCATTTCATTTTAAATGAAAAAATTTTGTATTGATTGACCATATCTTATCAAAAACCATTTGTCTTTCTGTTACTGTTTTGTTCTCAAACATTTAGAGTAAAGTTAAATTTATGGCCAAAAATTGATCTGACCCATGCAATATCTATAGTAAAGTGTTTTTTTTTTTTTTGTTTTTTTTTTTGTTTTGTTTTTTTTTTTCACCAAAGGTAAAGAAAATAGTTTTTACTTTTCTTTGCTGAATTTGAATTATTGATGTTTCACAACAATTTTATGAAAACATCAGAAAAATTGAACAAGCGGAACTTGTTGAAAATCTACTTCCAAGTTACTTACCTAGCAGATTTCTGCATAATTTTCATTCATTTTTTATAATGGGAAAAAATGAAAATATTTGATTTTTTTTAAAAAAACAACAACAAAGACTAGAATAAACTTTTTATACCCCGCCACATGATAGTGGCGGGGTATTATGGTTTCATGTTGGACGTCCGTGTGTCTATCCCTCCGTCAGTCATACGTCCGTCCATCCATATTTCGTTTCCGAATGATAACTTGAGTAAACATCAATGGACTTGGTATGTGCATTGATATTGTGGAGATCTGGTTTGGGATTGCTAATGGGCAAATTTCATCAAATTTTGACGGAGTTATCTGCCTGAGACACGCCCATATATTCGTTTCCGGATGATAACTTGAGTAAACATCAATGGATTTTCACCAAACTTGGTATGTGCATTGATACTGTGGGGATCTGGTTTGGGATTGCTAATTGGCAAATTTCATCAAATTTTGATGGTTATCTGCCCAAGATACACCCATATTTTTGTTTCCAGACGATAGCTTGAATAAATGTCAAGGGATTTTAACCAAACTTAGTACATGCATTGATATGAAGATTTTGTTCAGGATTGCTAAAGGGCAAATTTCGTCAGTGTTTGACAGTTGTCTGCCTGCGACACGATAATGGCGGGGTATTATAGTTTAAGGTTTTTATTGTGCATAGGTAGTTAAGACGAAGGTTTTTGCATTAAATTATGACAAAGTTTGCAAATGTACTTCTTCTGTGTAAAGTGCCAAGCAAACAGATGTCAAAAGCTCAGTAGGGTAAATATGGTATACTAATATGGAGATTTAAAAATTGTGGGGTAATAAGAAGACTATGAATCTGGAAACCTCCTATATAGAGCAACATGTATGGTTACTATGTACATACCATATTTACCATAAGTATTGGGACACCTTAACTCCTTATCATACGTCCTAAATTTGAAAAAGTCTATTTTACTACCTGTTAATGGGTCTTTAATAGTGCTGGATAACAGTGTAGTGCAAACAGTGTAGACCCTGATCTGATGCTGCTTTCTGTGGAGTCTGATTTGGGTCTTCACTGTTTAACTCAGGTCTGTCTGTCCCAATATTTAGGGCTATAATGATAATGTTTTTCTTGTTTGTCAGAGTAAAGGTCACCCACTACCAGTTTTGAAGGTTCATGATCCGATAGAGAGAGACATTGATTTTGTACCAACTAAAACTCCTTATGACCCAAGATGGATGCTGGCTGGTCGACCCAATCCAGGTAATGTATTGCCATTCTTACCAATTAGCTGCCTGAGGTAGTAGCTGATTCTTCTTTTTGATAGACATCATTCCAGTTTACAGATAAACCTACATAATAGCTGATGCCAAAATCATACAGTTCAAGAAACTGAAATCCAAGGTTGATGGTTTTCCTCCACAATTACCTACATTTGTGCCTTCGAGAATGTTTTTATAAACTCGCTGAGCTTTCTGTGTTACTAATGCTTTTATTCCTTTTTGTACAGCCACAGTATCATAATCTTGTTTTGGGATACTGCTAGGGTATATATAACATATATCCTGGTCATATTTAGGTCCAGGAGTAGTAGATGGAGGTAGGGAAACATTTTGTTTTCTCCAAAATAAATGTAACAGGTGAAAAAATTGTAATCACCAATGCCGCAGCCAGGGATCGAACACTGGCAATCTGCATGACAAGCCAACACTCTTAGGCTCTACTGTGTCGCTTTAAAAGCCGGCTTGTACCCCAAGGCAGTACAAGTGTATCATATACTTATCACTACTACATATATTTCCCCTCCATTTTTAGATTTGTCCGCGAATCTTTATTTGAGCAACCACTCAATACCAGGCCACCAAGCCTAGTGGGCCACCAAGCCCATCAAGTGGGGTTATTTACGTTGGCCACCAGATGTAACAGGTGAAAACATTCTAATCATCAATGCCGCAGTCAGGGATCGAACCCTGGCCATCTGCGTGACAAGCCAACACACTACCGTGTCGCTATAAAAGCTGGCTTGTACAGAAAGGCAGTACAAGTGTATCATATACCTATCACTACTACATAATCATTTTTAGCTGTTGGTATTTTTGCACTAAAATGTATCTTCTGGGTACTTTGGAATGGCCTCGGCAAAGCAGTTCATTAGACTACCCCTAGGGCCGGACTCAGTGGCTCAGTCGGATGCGCATCCAACTGGTTATTGGGAGGTAGCAGGTTTGATTTCCATTGGGTCTGGCAACATTCTTTGTTAGAGATTGATCTTGAAATACTTTCTACAGTCATTCTCTCCCTTCCGCTGATTCAAGATGGGCAGTTGTCAGTGTCTGGTGAAAGAATGTGCACAAGTACTGGTTAATCACTTAGAGGGCTATGCCTGCCCAGGAAAAAGTGTGGTTACTGACCGCACTCAACATGACTCTAATCGGTTGATAGGGCAGTTAAACCTCAACACAGATAAACAAATAGACTACCCCTAAGGATGTGTTTTTATGCAAACATTATCTTTTGCTCCCTTTATGTAGACTTGTGGAAACAGTATTAATGGAAATTACTAAATTGTTACAATACATTAGAGTCAACATTCTTACCAATAATTAAAAACAGAAAACCTTGCTTTCAAGATTCTTGAACAAATGTTATCAGTTTGAATTATGTCCTTGTGTTGAGTTAAGCCACCATTCTTACTTTTGAAAATCACCATTTATCTGGAGGTTTAAAGTTCTTCAGTACAGGTCACTAACAGTTTCTGCAAGTTCAGGTGTTTGTTTATAGCAAGAATAGAAGACTTTTCTACAAAGGCTTATCTGGTATGATATATTCAACATTGTGTTAAGAGAAAGAGAGAAAAAAGAAAGAAAAAACAGAAATGGTTATCTCTTCTTCAGATACGAAAGGAGAATGGCAGAGTGGCTTCTTTGATAAGGGATCGTTCAAGGAGATTCTACAGCCCTGGGCACAGACTGTTGTTGTTGGAAGAGCAAGGTAAATATAGACTAACCAGGTTGGCCCTCTCCCATGAGTCTCAGAGAAATGGATGGGCTGCCTGGTGTCTCTGCAGCATTGCTGCTTGTGACTTGACCCTTTCATACCTGAGTTTCTGAAATGGACTCTTCTGTCTTTGAATTTGGACATGTGCATTCTTTGTACATAGGGGGTTTGGTCAATGATCATTAATCCTTGTCCTGCTGAACCCAGATATACCCTGCCTTTGCAAACAATGTAGATCCAGATCAGTTGGCTTCTGAAGAAGCCAACTGATCTGGATCTGCACTGTTTGCCATTAAGTGAATTTATAGCAAAGATCCAGATCAAGTAATCTGATTGGCAGAAAATTAGAAGTGGGTTTGGCATCTTATTTTATTCAGCAGGACAATGGTTAACAAGATGGCAAGCAGTGTAGATCCTGATGAGATGGCTCATTATGAGCCATCTCATCAGGATCTACACTGTTTGCATAGGTATCTGTACCAGTCTTCAGGAGCCGGCCTCGGTGGCTCAGTTGGATGCGCCGTCCGACAGGAGACCAGGAGGTCGCGGGTTCAACCCCCGCCGAGGTCGGCAACATTCTTTCATGGAGATTGATCATGAAATATTTTCTACAGTCATTCTCTCCCTTCCGCTGATTCAAGAAGGGCAGTTGTCAGTTTCTGGCGAAAGAATGTGCACAATACTGGTGAACCGCTTAGAGGAATAAGTCTGCCCAGTAAAAGTGTGGTTAGGTAAACTGACCGCGCTCGACATGACCCCATTGGGTTGACTGGGCCGTGAAACCTCATCGCAAGCAAACACAAACAAACACACAATCTCGGCTGACCTCAAATTTCAGATTATTTGGCCTTTCACATTAGAGTTATTTGCCCTTGAGTGGTCAAAAAGCCCAATTCAGATGATAACTTATTTATTTTTCATCTGATAATCATCAGACCAACTGATAATTAGGACAGGCATAAAATCTCAACTGAGTTTGAATTTGGGTCAGATCGGATGAACCACAGAGTTACATCCCCCTGAGGGTTGAAAAATTCACCTATAGACTTATAATGAGGAAAATGTTGTCTGACTGATATTGAAAGTTGGTCAAACTTGCTGATAATGAGCATAGTTGTACAATTCTGGCTGAGTTCAAATTTCAGCTATATAGAGTCATTCACCATATAGTTATTTGCCCTTGAGGGCTCAGAATGCCCACACTGGACCTTGTCGTGACAATAACTTGTTTGTTTTTCATCTGATAATCATCAAAGCTATAGATGATCAGGACAGGCATTAAATCTCAACAGAATTTGAATTTCAATCAGATTGGTGTATTCATTTCAGAGTTATGTCCCCGTGATTAAAAAGAATTGTCTATATCTATAATGGGAACTTCAAAGAAGAATACCTCAGAGGCCAGTGGATCAATCTGGATCAAATTTCGTATTTAGCAAGGTTGGGTCAGCGGATTGACTACTTAATGTTTTTTAGCAGATTCTTTGAAAACTCTGATTTCCTTGGAAACCAATAGCTCCCATTTATTCAACATGGGAAAAATCTTGTCTGCTCAATAACTTTTTTTTTTTATTCTGACTTTCACCAAACCTACAGATAATCAGGACATACATAAAATCTCAGTCAAGTTTGAATGTGGGTCAGCTCAGAATATTCACTTAAGAGATATGTCCCCTTGCTCATAGACTTATCATGGTGAAACTGTTGTCTGATTGATCATTACTTTATTTTTGTTCTGATCAAACTTGCTATAACAACCAGTACAGGTTAGAGTCTAGGCTGTGTTAAAATTGCTGTGCTATGAGGCAATTCATGCCAGAGTTTTGTAGTTTTTGTTTAGTCGGATGTAGTTCCAGAGTTATGCCCCTTTTTTGATGCACATAAAAGAATCTTGTCAGAAGATATCTTAAAGTGTTTGAGCTAGAACCTTGAAACTTGGTGTGCTGATTTTGGATGATGAGAAGATGACCTGATTAACTTTACGGAAAAAAAAAAAAAAAAAAAAAAAAAAAATAATCTGTTTTTTTTTCTGGAGGTATGCCCCTTGTAAAAAGCTGATTATGAAATTTTGTCAGCAGAATATCAAAAACTATTTGACCTAGGGCCTTGAACTTGGTATGCTTATTGGGGACGATGTGTAGATTACCTGATGAACTTTTGAAAAAAAAATCTGATTTTTTTTTTTTTGTGTGAAGTAATGCTCATTGTAATATGATAATAGTGAAATCTTGTCAGCACAGTATCTTGAAAACTATTTGAGCTAGAGCCTTGAAACTTGGTGTGCTTAATGGGGCTTATGAGTAGATTACCTGATTAGCTTCAGAAAATTCCAGTTTTTTTTCTGGAGTTATGCCCCTTGCAAAATAATGAAATATTGTCAGCAAGATGTCCCAAAAGCTATTTGAGCTAGTGCTTTTAAACTTGGTGAGCTTACTGGGGATGATTAGCAGATCAGCTGATAAAGTTTTAAAAAAAACCTGAGTACTGATTAATTTTGTCAGAATTATGTCCGTTTCTAACTTCAGTATTTTGTATGAACAAGCAGGATAGTGTTTAACAAACACATTTCTAGTTTCAGCATTATTTGCATTGAGCCTAGAAACACTTTCCAATATATTTTTTGGGGGAAAGCAGTGTCTAACTTTTGTCAGCCATTTTTAGCTCACCTGAGAAGGCTCTTAATATCTACATTACATCAAAAACGCTGGTCAGCCGACAATATTTCTTTTTTGCTATTGATTGGTTGATGAACATAACTTTATCAGAGAACAGGAGCTATTACATAAAAAGTATACATCTTGGATGGCCTGTGGTAACATCAAAGCTTTGAGCATCCGGTATCAGACATCCTGACCACTGATACACTCGGCTAATACTTACAAATTCAGCCATATCCAGTAATTCATGTTAGGGTTATTTGTCCCATGAGCACAAAAAAACAAAACAAAAAAAAAAAAAAAAAAAAATCTGCATTTTTTTAAGTCTTAGATCAAGTGTAACAACTAGCCGTGCAAGACTTTTTTGATTCAGATGAGCGATTGTTACCCATTCAGCTACTTGTTTAGTTTTTTTATTCCTCTTTGAAAAAATACTTTCTTACAAAAAAAAAAATCAAAAAAAAAAAAAAAAAAAAAAAAAGAATATTATCTGAGACAGGTTTTTTTTGGTACATAAGGGATCAAATAAAGGCTCATCGATTTTCAAATGTAACTTAATATCTGCAGTCTAGTCAAATGCTCATATTACAATTCTCTTAGGTATGTTCTTGCATTTCAAATGATACTGAGTGTGACTTATAGTTCTGTTTCCATTTTTCAGACTGGGTGGTGTACCAGTAGGAGTTGTTGCTGTAGAGACAAGAGCAGTAGAAGTAACAGTGCCTGCAGATCCTGCCAACTTTGACTCTGAAACCAAGGTACCATACTTACCACAGTTGTGGTCAGTTTATACTAGTAATTACAGTATTCTACCTAAGTACTGCACTGTGCGCTCCAGTTTTTCAGAAACTGCAAAAACTTAAAATAATATCCATTAAATAGGGGCACACTTGAAGAAAGATCAGCAGTGACTTCATGAAGGATGTATTTAATGATACTTATGCATTATCATTTTCTGGTTTTCTTTTTAAAAGCATATGTTGTGGGTACTCATTTGAATTGCCTCGACTTGTCGAGGCAATTCAAATGAGTACCCATAACATATGTTTTTATAAAGTAGTAGATAAAAGTACACTGACTGTAATGTAAAGACTACTAAAGTGCTTGACTGTGTGCTTATAGGAGCATGTGCGGTAATTAGAGTGAATACCGTAATACCGTATTTAAGTAAAGAGTATCACAGTAGCATAATGGTGAAAGTGCCTGGTTTGAAACGTCAAATCCTGGGTCCATCCAAGAACTTTCAGAACTTAGGACCGTCATAATCAGCGTGTAAAGTGGATTTAGTTATGAACAGCAATTCTAAATGGGATGGTCCATGAAAGAGAAGCTATATAAACATATGTTAACCCCTTTCACCCTTGAGTTTCTGAAGTGGACTGTTCCATCTTAGAATTTGGATCTATTCACACTGTTTGCATTTCTACTCAGAATTTATGGCTAACACCCCTATTTGTAACAAAGAGGTTTTAGCCATAAATCCAGTCCAGACTGGTAAACAGTGTGGATCCAGAGTAGACAGCTCATTATGAGCTGTCTCATGTAGCTCTACACTGTTTGCAAAAAGAATCTGTCCTTGTAGAAGGGAAGAAAATACATAACACTGGCCCAATATAACTGAAACATTTTGGTAGACCATAATATCACAGAACTGCTAACACTACTACTATCACTAAATAACTACACAGGAATTTCTTTAAAACATGATTTATTTTGGCATGGTTTCAGTTATAGCATGGATTAGAGATGGACCCACAAATGTTGTATAGAAATGAATATACAGGGTATATAGAAATATATCATTTATGGTCATTTTCTATATAATCTTTAAAAAAATTTGTGTGGATACAGTTTTGGTAAATGTCCTAAAATTTCATGCACCAAAGTTTCTGACAAAATGGCATATGCAAAAAGTGCAGACCCTGATCAGACTTTTTCTGAAGGAGCAGTCTGATCAGGATCTACACTGTTTGCCATTCCACTGAGCATTTCAAGAAACAACTGCATAAAAAACAAAATTTAAGCCCCAAAAAGACAGAATAAAGTGTTTGAAATTTCAGGACATTTACTGTATTAATCTTTTATGCACGTTATTTAATACATTACAGAAACATGCCTATATAATTTTGACCCCCTTAAACCCCACTTTTATATAGTAAAACTGGGGTTTACAGGGGTATACATTATTTTTCTTATTTGTGCTCAAAAATATATATTGTGGGTACTCGTTAGTACTGCCTCTGCTAGGCAGCTCTAACAAGTACCCACAATCTATGTTTTGAGTAGAAATATTAAAAAAATATCAAAATTTTTATCTGAAATCTTTCAGTTTTTGGTAGTGAAATTTTCCAGTATATTTGAATAGGCATGTTTTTGTAATGATCTGTTATTTCGATACAACCTGGTTGTACATCTAACATAGTTTTTGCTTTGGATCCCAGTAGTAGTATTAAAAAAAGAGGTTGTAGTGTATTATTTATAGGAAAATTTCCAAGTAAAGAAATAAGTAAAATAAATGAAGTATTTTGAATTTTGTTGTTGTGATTTTGTCCAGTGCAGGGGGTCTTCCTCGCACATCAAGAGAGATCACAAGTATGCTTTCTTGTTCCAGGTGATTCAACAAGCAGGTCAAGTCTGGTTCCCTGACTCAGCCTATAAGACTGCCCAGGCTATTATGGACTTCAACAGAGAAGAGTTACCTCTCATGGTGTTTGCCAACTGGAGAGGATTCTCAGGGGGAATGAAAGGTACTGTATTGGACACCTTAACCCATTTAAGACTGAATAACCTCCCTAGCACTCCCAACAAGGTCACAAGGTCCGGAGTTCAGATCCTGTTGGAGGCAGCATTCTGTTCATGACTGTATGATGCTTCATTGCACAAAGTCTGTCATTGTCAACCTTGCATTGTCTCGACATGACTTAAATTGCACAAAGCTTTTCATCGTCACCCTTACATTGTCTTGATATGACTTAAATAATGTTAAAAGGGACAGAAAACACCAAATCCGCATCACCATGAAAACATATGATTCTCATTAGAAGGGTCTTAGTGAGGTACTTAATAGGAGTACCACAACATACGCTTTCATGAAAAAAAGATAAGAAAACTAGTTATTTGTTTTCTTAAGTCGGAGTGTCAAACAGTTTGGATCCAGATCAAGCCCGACAAAACGTCGGGCCTGATCTGGATCCAAACTATTTGCAAAGGTTATCAGCAGATAGCAAAAGTTGCCACTAGTGAGGAAAGAGTTAAGTGGATTGTTCCCAAAATTCACATGGTCATGTAAGTTGCCACTAGTGAGGAAAGAGTTAAATGGATTGTTCCCAAAATTCACATGGTCATGTAAGATAGGCATTTTGCCCATGTGAGACCTATTTTCTCACATGGGCAAAAAGCCTATCTCATATAGGCATAGGTGGGATAAAAAAGTGTCTTCTTTAGAGCAATGTGGTAAATATGATATACTGAAGTCACATTTTGTTTGAGATGTTAATACAGTAATGAATGTTGAATATTTGACAGATATGTACGACCAGGTGTTAAAGTTTGGTGCATACATAGTGGATGCTTTAAGAGAATATAAGCAGCCAGTGTTGATATATATCCCTCCATATGCTGAACTCAGAGGAGGAGCTTGGGTTGTCGTGGATCCTACCATTAACCCCACCCACATGGAAATGTTTGCTGATGAACTTAGCAGGTATACTTTGGAACCATCATATGAGAATTGGGGGGCGGGGAGGTTGTAGTAAGAAGAGTGTGTGTCCTGAGTGGCTGCATGGAAGTCTTTGCATATGCAGTAACTGTCCTAAAATTTTATTTTTTTTTTTTTTTTTATGCAGTTGTTTCATAAAATACTTTAGTGGAATAGCAAACAGTGTAACCCTGATCAGACTGACCCTTCTGTTTGCAGATGCTATTTTGTCAAAAACTTTGATGTACAAAATTTTAGGACATTTAACATACCTTTTTTTTCCTCATCACTCCTTAGATATTTATTCCATTTTACAGGTCACATTACCGTATTTACCCTAAGTATTCGGACACCTCAACTCCTTACCATATATGTTCTATAATTTGAACCAGTACAATTCACTACCCAATGTTGTGTCTAAAATTTGCTGGATGAGTGGCAAACAGTGTAGACCCAGATGAGACGCCGCGTTCTGCGGCGTCTCATCTGGGTCTAAACTGTTTGCTCAGGCCTGTCTGTCCGAATACATATGGTAAATACGGTACTCTATGTTATGATCAAATGTATGATACTATAGGATATACAGTGAAACAAGATATTGGGAGCCATGGGATGTTAGTGTTATATCCAGAATAGCGCTATAATGAAAATATTATAAATATGGGGATCATTACAAAAACAAGCCTATTCAAATATATAGAAAATTTCACCTCCAAAAACTGAAACTTTTCAGATAAAAAAACTCTATTTTTCATATTTCTGCTCAAAACATAGATTGTTAGAACCACCTCCCCAAGGTGTTTTTGAGTAGAAAATCTATGCTTTTGAGTTTGAGTAGAAATAAGAAAAATAATGTATATAATGTGGCACAACTCGGCCATACCGTTGGCATCGTGAAACCTGGTGGTGGAATGAACACATGGAAAAGGCCATTGCTGCCAAGCAGACAGCTTTCAAGGCCTGGAAGGCTGGTAAAGGCACTAGGGCATCATATGATGCAGCCAAACGAAATGCCAGACATGCAGTGCACCATTCTCGTCAAGAAGCCAACAAGAACGTCTACGAGAATATTGACCCCAAGTCTTCAGAAGTCTACTGCCTTGCTAACCAGTTTAGAAGAGAGAACACTGATGTTGTTGGTGACAAACCTGTAAAGAAAGATGCAGGAGAGTTGTCAATGAGCGAAGACTCAAAGCAGAAGGCCGGGCTGGAGCACTACCAAAGGCTTCTCAATGTTGAGTTTGACTGGGACCCAGACCACCTGTCATATCAATCACCAGTGGAAGGCCCGCCCATCCCAATCACCATTGATATGGTTAAGAAGGCTATCTCGCAGATGAAGGCACGCAAAGCACCGGGCCCATCAGGCATAGTGGTGGAGATGATAAGAGTGGCCGGTGACATGGGCGCGTCCATGATCCGTGACCTCGCAGTTGCAATCATTCGTGATGGCAAGATACATTCTGACTGGGAGCAGAGTTTCATTGTCTGGCTCTACAAGGGAAAAGGGGACGCATTGGAAAGGGGCAACTACCGCGGTCAAGCTGACAGAGCAGGTTATGAAAATCCTGGAGAGGATTGTGGACGGCCTCATCAGACAGTTGGTGTCAATCGACGATTCCCAGTTTGGCTTCGTCCCAGGCAGAGGCACTACAGACGCAATCTTTGTTGTCAGGCAGCTTCAAGAGAAGTATCTAGCTGCCAATAAGAGACTCTACATGGCTTTTGTAGACCTGGAGAAGGCGTTTGATCGAGTACCTTGGAAGGTCATCTGGTGGGCGCTGAGAAAACTTGGTGTGGAGGAGTGGATTGTGCGACTGGTGCAGGGGATGTATGCAAGTGCACAGAGTCGTGTCCGTGTTGGTGAGGGGTACAGTGAAGAGTTTGAAGTGAAGGTTGGTGTTCACCAAGGATCAGTACTCAGCCCACTGCTCTTCATCATTGTGCTTGAAGCCTTATCACGAGAGTTCCGCTCTGGGGTCCCCTGGGAGGACCTCTATGCTGATGACCTTGTTATCATTGCTGAATCGCTTGAGGAATGTGTCAGGAGGCTCTTGACTTGGAAAGAAGCACTGGAGAAGAAAGGACTGAGAGTAAATGCAGGAAAGACAAAGATCATGATCTGCGATACGGGACTGGACCTCCTGCAGAGCTCAGGCGAGTTTCCATGCCCTGTCTGTCACACTGGAGTGGGCAGCAACAGCATCTTCTGCAATGGCTGCAAGCACTGGGTGCACAAGAAATGCAGTGGGCTCAAGCGCTTGAAAAAGAACCCTGACTATAGATGTACACGGTGCCAGGGAACTGCATGCCCCTTGGATGGCAGACCACAGAAGGAACTCCAAGTTGGACCTGACAAGCTTGAGGTGGTAGCTTCCTTTTGCTACCTAGGAGACATGCTCTCAGCAGCAGGTGGCTGTGAACTTTCAACCACAACACGTGTGAAAACCGCCTGGAAGAAGTTCAAGGATCTGCTACCAGTCCTCTCTTCACGCCACCTCTCTTTCAAAACACGTGGCCATGTGTACAGCTCTTGTGTGCGGAGCGCAATGCTCCATGCCAGCGAGACTTGGCCATTAACAAAGCCGAACCTCCAGCGTCTGCAGCAAAATGACAGGGCAATGATCAGACAGATCTGCAATGTCAGGCCGCAAGACATTGTCACCACCAGGTCCAATGAGCTACTTGTGCGGCTTGGCATTGTGGATCTGGACCTCATTCTGAAGGAGAGAAGACTTCGATGGTATGGACATGTGGAACGCTCCAGTGGTGCAATCAAGACAGCCTTTGACATACAGGTTGATGGAAAGCGTGGGCCTGGGAGGCCCAGAATGACATGGAAGCAGCTGACAGAGAGGGATTGCAGAGAGTGGAAGCTCTCGGCTATCAACCCTCATGATAGACGTACCTGGAGATCTGGTGTGAGATCTGCCATGTGTGCAGCAAGCTAGCTATCTGGAAGGGGGCTCACTGATGTGGATGTTGCCCCTGTACCTGCATGTTAATCAAAAAACGATTATATTATATATATATATATATATATATATATATATATATATATATATATATATATATATATATATATATATATATATATATATATATATATATATATATATATATATATATACCCCTGTAAACCCCAGTTTTACTATATAAAAGTGGGGTTTAAGGAGGTCAAAATTATATAGGTATGTTTTCGTGATAGGGATACCCGGGGAAGGCCACAGTCACGGAACACAACCCTCCCAAGGCACTACATCAGGTTAGACTGACATGAAACATCACAGAACAGCACTGTAATGTAAAAGGAACAAACAAAATAAAGAGGAACTGTGGCAAAAATGCTGTCTTAAAAATGATCAACAACCAAACTTTTGGGAGGCTTAAGCCTGGTTTTATGATAATGCTGCCATTAGTTTGAATAGCATTTAACTCCTTTTAGTTTTGAAGACCACAACAGATACCTTTGCAAAAGGAGGAGATCCAGATGAAGTTTAATCTCATCAGGATCTGCAATATTTGCCAATCTATGTTGGATATTTTACTCCCCTTTTTGCAACAAAGGGTATGTTTAAATTGAAAGATAGAAGAGTCCATTTGAGGTACTCCAGGGAAATAGATAATGTGGCTCTAGTGTACCTTTTTGCATATTGTGGCTCAAAAATACCGTATTCAATCTAATTACTGCATGGTACGTTTAGGGTTTTCAAAATTACTGGGAAAACCTTTTAGTAAAATATGCATCCAATAAGGGCACACTTAAAGAAAGGTTAGCAGAGCTCTTCATGAGAGGATTATTAATTTATTAATGATGCTTACGCAATATTTGTTTCTATTTGTCTTTTTTTATAGCATATGCTGTGGGTACTCATTTGAATTGCCTCGACTTGTTGAGGCAATTCAAATGAGTACTCACAACATATGCTTTTATAAAAAAAGTAGATACAAATACATTGGCTGTAACCTGAAAACTACTAAATTGCTTGATTGTGCACTTATAGGGTATGTTTGGTAATTAGGTCGAATATGGTAGTTAAAAGAAAATTGTACAGGAAATACTAACATTAACTTGCCTAACATTTTTTTCAAGGGGAGGAGTATTGGAACCAGAGGGCACGGTTGAAATAAAATATCGTAAACGTGAACTCCAGAAGACAATGAGACGAATCGATGAAACATGTAAGCATATTGTTGAGAAGATGAACAATCCCCAGATGGATCCAGCAGAGAACGCTAAGCTAGAGAAGGACCTGAAGGAGAGAGAAGACAATTTGATGCCGATGTATCACCAGGTGGCAGTACATTTTGCTGATCTTCATGACACACCGGGACGCATGGAGGAGCTGGGAGTCATCTCAGTAAGTTGAAACTTTTTCAGAAGTAAAACAGTTTTTGCCATCTGACAGACAAAAGAAACACTTCTGATAAGTACCCATAACATATGTTTTTGCGGAGAAATTAGATAAATATTTATCCTTCTTGTCTAGAGCTATACCTCTATCATGGCAGTTTTATCATATAATGTGAAATGAGCAAGAGTTTGGCAATTAAGCACATTGGTCCTTAAAGCGCCAATCTTAACTGCAGCAGATGACATTTTGAAATTTTTTTGTTATTGTTGTTGTTTTTCAAAGAAAATTAGCCTTGAAATTACATATGAATCATCTGCCAAGCAGATGATTCACATGAAATGTCAAGACTTATTTCCTCTGAAAAATGATAAAAAAAAAAATAATAGAATGCTGTCTGCTGCAAATTTTGCTTGTCGCTTTAAGGACCAAGACAGATTTAGACAGTAAAAAAGGGTTGCAAGAAGTAAAAAATAAATTTGAACTTTTGGTATAAAAACTAAAATTGAAAAATCCCCAAAATACTTTGAACCGCAGCATACCCTGTATTCACTGTACATGTTTATTATGGGGGAACATTATTTCTACATTAAATAGAGTTGTTGACCTAATGAAGATAATCAATATCATAAGGTATATTTTTTGTTGCCAGGATGTGTTGAAATGGAGTCGAAGTCGAGAGTTCTTCTACTGGCGGTTACGACGTAGACTATTAGAAGGATCTTTGAAACAGAAACTGAGTCAGTTCACAGTAGATAAGACAGATGGACAGCTCAACTCTATGCTTAGTCGATGGTTTGTGGAGGATAAAGGAACTGTTAACGTAAGTGAGCTGGATCAAGAGGAAAGGCTTGTGGTATATATGGATTCTGTAAGGCTAGAATACTCTGTGCATATGCATAGCACCAGATAAGACTTTTTTTTAGCCAAAAAGTATGGATATTCTTCTGGGCCCAATTGTTCAAAACTAACGATGTCGTTAGTGATCATTAAATATGGAATATACGCTAATATTTTTGCAGAAAGCTACTCACATTTTTTCGGCAAAAATACCTGTGAATTAGATATTGTACTTACTAGAACAGTTAACATTTTGACCACTAAGGAGCTTGTTAAGCTAACGATGTTTTGAAAAACTGGGCCCTGATGTCTGCATGAAAACGTATGTTGAAGGTACTCATTAGAAGCCCCTTCTGGAGGCACTTCCAATGAAAACCCACAGCATATTTTCCCATGTGGAAAAAAGAATAATAATATTTACTTGATGCCCCCTCTGGAGTTGTGCAGTTAAACTCTCAGATTCATCCCAAACCACTTCTATGGAGCTGTGATTGAGGTCTGTATGGTTTATGGTTAGTCAGCACTTTTTATAGGCATGTAATCTAATGAACTTGTTCAAATTTTAGGATAAGTATTAGAATGAGTTAATTAGATGGTAGATGGTGGTAAAGGCCTGGGCCCATTTGTTCAAAACTAATGATGTCTTTAGTTAATGTGTCGTTAAAACTTTGATCATTAAATATGGCATATACGCTAATATTTTTGATGAAAAAATGTGAGTAGCTTTTGCATTTGCAAAAGCTACTCACATTTTTTCAGCAAAAATACCTGTGAATTAGATACTGTACTTACTAGAACAGTTATCATTTTGACCACTAACAAGCTCATTAAGCTAACGATGCTTTGAACAACTGGGCCCTACTGTACTTGCAGCAGGTGTGAGAAAGGGAAATGAAAGGGGAATGTTATTATTTCTTCTATTTCTGCAATGTGATTCACTTTTTCCTTGATGGCCATCCATTTTCCTCTTTCCTTTCCTCTACCACCTCTTCTGGCCTTTATCTCCATTTCTATGCAAGATGACAAAATGATCCACAAGGGGTTGATATGTCATTAACCAAGAACTCAGAATGTAAGGGGGTGGAATATGTGGGGTATTTACTGTACTATAGCTGTAAAGGTAACATTTTTCTTTTAGGGTTATCTATGGGAAGATGATAAGACAGTTGTAGAGTGGCTATCAGATCAGCTTGATGAAAACAGTAGCAGGAACACCTTGGAGGAAAACATGAGATGTTTGCAGAGAGACCATGTTATACACCAAGTCAGAGGGTAAGTTATCTCTCTTGGGGCTCTGTTGGTAAGTTCTCTTCCTTTAGGAAGTTCTGTCACTTGAGGATAAGAAGATGAAGATTGAGAGTTAGAGGGCCTGATGAGAGAATCTACATGCAGCAGAAGCTATTTGGTTTCCACATAAATCTGATGATTTACAGGTATATGTGGTATTCCCCAAATCTGGCTGTAGCATGGAAGGCTAGGTCTAAGGTCTAGACCATGACAATATTTTACTATAAGTACACTTACCACAACAAAATTATGGTTGTTTATTATCGCACCTGCTTGTAGCAGGGTGCGATATAGGCGTCCGATTTTCCGTCCGTCCGTCCGTCCGTCTGTCCGTCTGTCAACATTTATGTCGACGTTCGACATTTATGTTAAAGTTAGTATTCTAATCAACTACAAGACTAAACAACCATCAAACCTTGCATGAAACATCTCCCTGACCTCCTGACTTTGGGACATAGGCGTCCGCTTTTCCGTATGTCTGTCCATTCGTCCGTCCGTCTGTCAACATTTATGTCGAAGTTCGACATTTATGTCAAAGTTAGTATTTTAATCAACTACAAGACTAAACAACCATCAAACCTTGCATGAAACATCTCCCTGATCTCCTGACTTTGCGACATAGATGCCCACTTTTCCATTTGTCTGTCTGTTCGTCCGTCGTCTGTCTGTCTGTTAACAGTTCTGTTATGTCGAACTTCGACATTTATGTCAAAGTTAGTATTCTAAGCAACTACAAAACTAAACAACCATCAAACCTTGTATGAAACATCTCCCTGACCTCCGGACTTTGCGACATAGGTGCCCGCTTTTCCATTCGTCTGTCCGTTCATCCGTCCGTCTGTCTGTTAACAGTTCTGTTATGTCGAAGTTCGACATTTACGTCGAAGTTAGTATTCTAATCAACTACAATTCTACAACAACCATCATACCTTGCATGACACATCTCCCTGACCTCCTGACTTGGCAGGTATGTTGACCCAGTGACCTTGACCTATATTTTGCGCTCCATTGACTTTGACACAATTTACGTTGACGTTCCATATCTTCTCAACTATAAGGTGTACAACTACCAAACCTTGCATAGTGCTTCTCCTAGATGTACTGACTTGGCAGGTTCCTTGACCCGATGACCTTGACCTATATTTTGCGCTCCAGTGACTTTGACATATTTTGCGTCGACGTTCGATATCTCCTCGACTATAAGGCCTACAACCATCAAACCTTGCAAAGTGCTTCTTCTCAATGTACTGACTTGGCAGATACCTTGACCTGGTGACCTTGACCTATATTTTGGCTGCAGTGACTTTGACATAATTTACATCAATGTTCCAGATCTCCTCAAGTGTAAGACCTCTAGCCACCAAACTTTGCATAGTGCTTTTCCTAGATGTACTGACTCGGCAGGTATCTTGACCCGGTGACCTTGACCTATATTTTGCGCTCCAGTGCCTTTTACACATTTTATGTCAACGTTCAATATCTCCTTAACTGTAAGGCCTACAACCATCAAACCTTGCATAGTGCTTCTCCTCAATGTACGGACTCCGCAGGTACCTTCACTGGGTGACCTTGACCTATATTTTGCGCTCCATTGACTTTTACACCTTTTACGTCACCCTTCCATATGTCCTCAACTGTCCCGAGGCCTTCAACCACCAAACCTTACATAGCACTTCTTCTTGATGTATTGACTCGGCAGGTACCTTGACCTGGTGACCTTGACCTATATTGTGCACTCCAGTGACTTTGACACATTTTATGTTAATGTTCGGTATCTCCTCAAATATAAGACTTACAACCACTAAACCTTGCATAGTGCTTCACCTCATTGCACTGGCTTGGCAGGTACCTTGACCCGATGACCTTGACCTATATTTGACACATTTTACGTTGATGTTTGATAACTCCTCAACTATAAGGCCTACAACCACCATACCTTGCACTGTGCTTCTCCTTGATGTACTGAATTAGCAGGTACCTTGACCCGTGACCTTGACCTATATTTCATGCTCCAGTGACTTTTACACATTTTACGTCAACGTTCCATTATCATTGGGCTGTATGATACGAAAAGTCAGTGCTGAAGATATAGCCATTAGAGGGAATGGGACTGGCATGGAATATATGTGCCCCACTAGGCACTTTGTCTACATTTTTTTCAACCCAGTTTTCCAAGTAAGCACTGCTAAGAATGAAATAAACTTATTTAATAACCACGTTCTGATTGTGGCTCCTGTGACTTTTGCCCCAGCAGGTGCGATGACGCCTTCCGCGGAATTCTTGTTTTTGTGTATTATTTTCTATTTTTTGTGTGAAGTACATGTTAAGTTTGACATTTCATGTGAACCATCCCCATGCTTATCATCATCTTTGAAGATTATTAATCTGATAGACCAGTGAGAATTATATTTCAAATGTCTGCTTATATTTACAGCTGATGTTTTAAGGTAAAGAACAATTGGTCTGCATATTGTACTATTAGAACACAATGAATCCATCCTCTCGGAACATATTCACATTCCAAAGGAACATCAAGCCATATTGTCTTGAGGGGAAAAAAAAAAGAAGTACATTCGGTAAATGTCCTAAAATTTCAAACACCAAAGTGTCTGACAAAATTTCATATGCAAACAGTGCAGACCCAGATCAGACTGCTCCTTCAGGAGCAGTCTGATCAGGATCTATACTGTTTGCCATTCCACTAAGTAATTTGAGAAACAACTGCATTAAAAGTAAACTTTAGGCTAACAACGTATGGAATAAAGTGTTTGAAATTTTAGGATATTTACCATACATTTTAAGGGGTCTAGATACACTAGTAAATTTTCTACCATTTTATACGGAGAAAACAACTTTTGTGACTTCCTCTTTGTTTTTCTGTACACCAACCCCGTCTGAAAGTTGGTTTTCTCTAAGAGGAAAGAATTTTCTCTCAAGGGAACAGCCAGCCTCTGTGGCTCAGTCGGATGTGTGTTCGTCTGGTGATAGGAGGTCCCGGGTTCGAGCCCTGCCAGGCCGGCAACACTTTTTCATTGAGATTGATTATGAAATATTTTCTACGGTCATTCTCTCTCTTCCGCTGATTCAAGAAGAGCTGTTGTCAGTTTCTGGTGAACGAATGTGCACAAGCACTGGTTGAATGCTTAGAGGATTAAGCCTGCCCAGGAAAAGTGTGGTTAGGTAAACAAACCAGCTTGACATGACCTTTACAATGTTGACTGGGCTGTTAAACTCCAACCCAACAACACCTCAAGGGAGCAAGTTCTTTCCTTTTAGGGTAAACCTCTTTTCAGAAGGGCCAAAACCAATTTTTACAAAGTTACCTTCTAGAATCTATTTACCTCCCCTGAAAGTGTATCAGTTCTCCTTAAAGTATTGTCTGTAAATATTTTTAAATTAAGCATTTGCTGCAATCTTATAAGCTTTTATTTTAACTCTTTCATCCCTGTAGACCAACATAGACATCGTTGCAAACAGTGCAGATCCAGATGGAGCAGTCTCATCAGGATCTACACTGTTTGCCATTATGTTATTTATTTTTGACTGAACCTCTGTTTGCAGCAATGATTGTGTCCAGGTTCAGAGATGTAAGAGTCCATTGCAGAAACTCGGGGGTGAAAGAGTTAAGTGAGACATAATATGTTTTATTTTCAGGTTAATAGAAAACAACCCTGAGGTAGCTATGGATTCCATTGTTCATATAACACAGCACATGACCCCTAGTCAGAGAGCTGAAGTGTCCAGAATACTGGCTAGCATGGAAACATAACCAGACAAACCAGTCAGACTGATGAGAAGAAAATATGGGAGCCACAATACATGAAAAAGGGTCTTTGGTTAGTTGCAAACAGTGAGGCCATATTAACACTTAAAGTGCCAGTCATACTAGCAACAGATGACATTCTAAATATTTTTCAGAGAGAGAGTAATACTATGTATTACTAGCCAGAGATGATATTCTAATTTTTTTCAGAGAAAGTAATACTATGTATTTGACATTTCATGTGAATCATCTGCTGTAGAGAAAATCAGGCTTGACATCTGCTATAGAGAAAAGGTTTCGTGTTTCATGTGATAGCAGACAATTGACATGAAATGACAAGCCTCATTTTCTTTAAAAAAAAAAAAAAAAAAAAACAACAACCCAACAACAAATTTTAGTATGCCGTCCGCTCCGATTTTGAATGACCCTTTAAGGGTTAGCTTGCACAGCTGCACAGTTTAAATAGAGCTTTATATTTTTGTCAGTAGATTGTAAGTGCAGTGTGCAAGCTTTCTCGAATAGAATAACAAAGCTACTGATCAGACTGCATGGATGTGCATACTGATCTAGACCTTATGCTATGGTATATGAAAGCCTGCCTATACACTAAGACTCCTTTTTTTCTGACATGGCTCATAAATATACATATGTTAATCTAGAGACAGCATTGTGTTAGGAGTTAAAATTATCTAAAGCAACATATTTACCCTAGATATTCTGACACACTTACTACACACCTTTCTTGTCCTAAAATTTGACTAAACCATTTAAGCCGGCCTCGGTGGCTCAGTTGGATGTGCCGTCCAACTGGAGACTAGGAGGCCGCGGGTTCAACCCCCGCTGAGGTCTGCAACATTCTTTCATGGAGATTGATCATGAAATATTTTCTATGGTCATTCTCTCCCTTCCGCTGATTCAAGAAGGTCAGTTGTCAGTTTCTGGCGAAAGAATGTGCACAGTACTGGTTAACCGCTTAGAGGACTAAGCCTGCCCAGTAAGTGTGTGGTTAGGTAAACTGACCGTGCTCGACATGACCCCATTGGGTTGACTGGGCTGTAAAACCTCAACACAAACAAACAAAACTGACCACACTCGACATGACCCCATTGGGTTGACTGGGCCGTAAAACCTCAACACAAACAAATTAACAAGACTAAACCATTTAACTGTTTGATGATGTGTCAGCAAATTGCTGGCTAAGTGGCAAACAGTGAAGACCCTTATCGAATTGTGCTTCTTTAGGAGCAGTTTGATCTGGATCTGTTGTTTGCTTGGACTTTTATGTCAGAATATATGGGGTAAAGGTGAATCAGTAATCTGGCTTAGAGTCTTGTCTCGCAATCAGCAAGTTTACGTGTTCAGAGATGGTTCTAGTCAGAGTTCTAAATGCTGAACTGGGTATATTTGGTGCACAAAAATATTTAACATAGCTCAAGATATAAAGGGTATTCAGATAAATATCTTCTTTCCATGAAAACATATTTTGTGGTACTTGTTAGAAAGGCCTCAAAGAGGTGCTTCTAATGAGTACCCACAAGATATATGTAAAAAAATATCAGTACTTTTTGGTTGAAATAGCGCCTTATCTAGAGCTACGTTTCAAGATTTTCAATATCAAAATCATTCTAATACATACTGTCATATCCTAAATATTCAGACATTGTATGAAAAGGAACAGTTTAATCAGGGTTTGCATTTTTTGCTATTGAACTGACACTTCTTAGAAAGAAGACCAGGGCCCAGTTGTTCAAAACTTAACCAAGTTCTTAGCTAACCTGACATTTAAACCTCTTTCTTAAAATATGGCAAATACGTTGATTTTTTTGCTGAAAAAATGTTAGTAGCTGCAATGCACATTTTTACAGCAAAAATATCAATGTATTTGAAAATACCTTAGCTATAACAGTTAATGAGTTTGTCATTAACTAGCTCATTAAGGTAACAATGCTTTGAACAACTGGGTTAGATATACAGTTTGACAGCATGGTTTCCACAGGCATGTCTGTAGAAATGTTTAAGCTGAATTCTGTATGTGTCGAGTAAAAATGTTTACTCATAAAATTTTGGAAGTATGCTGTTATAACAAATTTTATTTATTATGAGAGCGAAAATATGTGTAAATATTGTGTAAGAATTAACTTCTAACATGAAGTTAGAGTTAGTATGGAAAATTGGTGATGTACAACATTTAGGAAATCTGTTATCATTGCATGTGTTATTGGTATAGGATAAAATATCATTTTGCTTGTTATGGCTGTCGTGTGTTCATGGGAGATAAAATGTTTGATAGATGTCAAATACTGTGACTTTATTTATGCATAGCTCCAGATAAGAGGAATTTCCAAGTACTGGTATATATTGTCTTATTTCTCTACCAGAAACATGTTTGTGGGCACTCATTAGAAGTATCTCAGTGAGGCACTTCTAATGTGTACCCACAACGTATGTTTTCATGGAGAAACAAAAAAACCTTTTGGGGATGAAAAAGTAACACTTTTGGGTAGGAAAAAGAGCCTTATCTGGAGCTATGTTTGTATATAGAATGATAGAATTTATGATAATTTTTTTCTTCCTTGTAGTTAGAAGATAAAAAGTAACGAGTAATGCTTTATTTGTTGTTACACCTGTGTAAGAATGTGCGACAGGCCTGCAAGTTGCTGACCTTTTGTACGTCTATCTGCCTATTTATCCGTGTACCTACATCCACCCAAGATTTTTAAACTGTAAAACTTGAGTTAGTTTCATGTCACTTTATTTTATCTCACTGAGCTAAACAAGTATGACAACTCTCACTCTTCTGGTTCTTGTTTTCACATTTTAGTATGCAGATGCGAAATAAACTGCAAGGAAGTTCTTTAATTGTAGTAGTTAAATATATTTTCATAATTTTCCAACAGTTAATTGATAAATGTTTTATGCATATTCTGGAGAAGTGCTATAAAATATTTCCTCACAAACATTAAATCAACATGCCTAGCAAATTTAAAATAATGTTGATATTTAAGCTGAGTCTTTGTTGAGTTTTGAGTACAGGTGTACCAGTCAATTTCTTCACCCGCCTAAAATAAAGATGACAAAAAGATAGATGTAGAGAAACTAGCATTTCCCCATACAGAAAGAGTGAAAACAAAGGCTAGCTAGCATCTTAAGAAGTGCCACACTGAGGCACTTGTAATGAGTACCCACAATATTTTTTATATTCTCTCTTCACGAAATTGTAGGATATGTGCCTCAACTCTGCTGGCACTGTGACCTATACTGTATGTTGATATACTCTACAGTATATGGTGACTAAGAAGACAGCAAGAACTGTTTGTAGAAATACTTATTTGCCTTGCATGATACTGATGCCCTATTTTGTCAAAAACCTGCAGCATCAGGTGATGCTGCAGGTTTTTGACAAAATAGGGCATCATTGAATGATAAAATAGCACAAAACATATGACTGATAAAATAGGACAAAAGTATTTTCTCAGGAATATAAATTGTAACAATATGGTATGCTTGATTAACTCTTTCACTGCCATATGTGATATTTGCAAACAGCATAGCTCCAGATGAGACTGCTCATAATGATAGTTTGTTAAAAAAAACAACAAAAAAAAACAAAGCAGAAGACAAAATATTGTCTGAAATTTGGCACAGAAAGAGTTAAGTGTTTCCATAATTCAGGGTATTATTCTGAATAAATCAAAACCGCCCCTCTTTTTTTTGGATGGTACCTATAGCTCCAGCTAAGAGGGGTATCACATAAGTATTTTTCTGATTTCAGCACAAAAACTTGTATGATTATTTGAGAATCTTATTTTCCCAAATTCATATTACACATTCACAAATGAGGCTTGTTTACACTGACATCATTAAGTTGAAGTAACATGTCCATAACATTCCTGCACCTTTTTCTGCTCCAAGCAGCCATTGACAACAAATAAAATTTAATAAATAGATCAGTTTTATAGAAGTGAAATTACTTTATCCTCAAAGCACTCTTTATATGTAATAGACAGCATTTGATTTTTAATTTTATTTCTCTGATAAAATAAGACCTGGCATTTCCTGTGATACAGTGAATCTTCTGCATTTGTAGACTTCACATGAAATGTCCAGGTTTATATTCTTTGAAAAATGAAAACAAAGTGTACCATAATAACCCTAAGTATTGGGACAGATAGGCTTTTGCAAACAGTGTAGACCCAGATCAGATGTTGCAGAATGCAGTGTCTGATAAGAGTCTACACTATTTGCCAAACATACAGCAAATAATTTAGACACAAAACTGGGTAGTAGAATAGAATATTTAAATATTTAGAACAAGTATGGTAAGTAGATGAGGTGTCCCATTATTTAGGGTAAATAGGGTATGTATATTTTAGGGTGTCGTCTACTGCTGTTGTAACTGATGCTTAGGGAATAATTTATAAGATATAAAATAAACACATCATTACTACAGATCTGGTGCTCTGTATCTCTCTTATGGTGGATATCCCCAGCTCTTCACGTCATTTGCTGTTGTGGCTGGTGCGTAGGGGTTATTTTGTAAGATTCCGAGGTTGGTCTCTATATCACATGACATAAAGGTGTCATGTGGTCCTTTTATAAGGGAACATCCACTCATTGTGATACAAAGCATCAGATCACATCACTGTAGCATTAATGTGTATGTAGCAATTATCTAATCCATGACTGAATGTACACTGGAACTTCTTTATAAGACAGTTCAATACAAGACCATTATGAAAACAAGCTTTTTCAAATATACTGAAACTTTTACCACCAAAAACTGAAGATTGTCAAATAAAAATATCTGGTATTTTTCATATTTCTATTCAAAACATAGATTGTGGGTACTTGTTAGAACCGCCTCAGCAAGGCAGTTCTAACGAGTACCCACAATCTATGTTTTTGAGCAGAAATAAGAAAAAATAATGTATACCCCTGTAAACCCCAGTTTTACTATATAAAAGTGGGGTTTAAGGGGGTCAAAATTATATAGGCATGTTTTCGTGATGCTGAATTCAATACAAGACTGTTTCAGATGTAAGATGGTGTTTAAAGGTTGACCCCAGAATTATTGTATCCAAAACAATTTATGATCATTTTTTCTATATATTCTATACATTTTTGTTTTGGATACAAGTGTTATATCCAGACAAAAATGTATACATTGTATATGACCATTTATGATCATTTTTCTTTATTATCTGTGCATTTTGTTTTGGAATCAACACAGTTGTTAAGCAAAGACAGTTTTTTCTTTGAATCCAAGCAAAAGTGTTATAAAGAGGTTGTGGTGTATTTATATGTGTTATTTTCTTATTTATTACATTTGTTGATTGTGTTACACTAAGTGGTATTTTATTTGTTGTTAGGAATACCTTTTAGGACACTAAATCGTATTATTATTTATTATTTCCAAGCTGTTCTGGTACTTGTGCTGAAATATTTAATAAGTTTTGTTTATTATTATGTGAGCTGCATGTAATTTGTACAGGCGTTCAAAATTTTCTACATTTACACTTTGTTTTCTATTCAGAATTATAGAGCACATATTTTTTTATAGTTGTTATTTGTATGTATCTCTGCATGTTTGCTAAACTGTTCCAAAGCAGGAAGTCACAAAGTTGTGTCCCTTGTAAAATATGATGGGAAAACTACCAAGCATATAAAGCCCCCCTCATTACGAAAACACACCTATTGAAATATATAGAAAATTTCTCCACCCAAAAACTGAAAATTTTCAGAAAAAGAACTCCTATAGTAAAACTGGGGTTTACAGGGGTAAACATTATTTTTCATATTCTGCTCAAAACATAGATTGTAGGTATTCATTAGAACTACCCACAGTCTGTTTTTGAGCAAAAATAAAAATGTATACCCCTGTAAACCCCAGTTTTACTGTATGAAAGTGGGGTTTAAGGAGTCAAAATTATATAGGCATGTTTTCGTGATGTTTACTGGAGGAGGGCTGGTTTAATATTAATTTCGGCAAATGATATGCAAGGCAGGGAAAATGCCTTATGCAGGCAACAAAGGCCCAGATCACCCTGCCCATTCATGCAGTCAGTCTGATCAGGGCCCTTGGGTTCCCACTTACTGGATCACTTTATACTATAAATTGAGCCAGTGCACGACAACACCAACAAAGTTGCATTAGAGCCCAGCTAAGACTCAGATCAGACTGGGCATCTGCCCAGTCTGATCAGAGTCTTCGCTGTCCATCTGAAGAAAGCTTAGGTCCTTAGTTACCCATTGATTGCACAGTGAAGACTGATCAGACTAGGCGGATGCCCAGGCTGATCTGAGTCTCCATTGGGCACACATTCCATTTTGTTGGTTTTGTTACGACTGGCTCAAATGTATCGATAACAGAGAAGTTGCTGATCTGACTGGGTGGATGTGTATGTTGATCAGATTTTGATTGTTCACATATGGGCCAGCAGCTGAGAAAAGAAACCTTAGAACATATGAAAACAGCAAAGATTTGCACAGTCTGGTCAGGATCTTGGCTGTTCACCTACACAACAGGGACCTTGTTGAAGAGATAGGACTAATAGCGAAGATCTTGAAGCGACGCATGGCTGCTAAAACTGGTCTCATTACGAAAACATGCCTATTCAAATATACTGAAAATTTTACCACCAAAAAATGAAAATTTTCAGATAAAAAATTCTGATATTTTTCATATTTCAGCTCAAAACATAGATTGTGGGTACTCGTTAGAACTGCCTCAATGAGGCAGTTCTAACTAGGTACCCACATCTATGTTCTTGAGCAGAAGTAAGAATAATAATGTATACCCCTGTAAACCCCAGTTTTACTATATAAAAGTGGGGTTTAAGGGGGCCAAAATTATATAGGCATGTTTTTGTGATGTGCAGCTTTGCCAGTCGTACTTGCCCTAAGGGCCTTTTTGTCAGCAGCTGGTCCATACATATAACACAAGGGCACTTTCTTGCATTGCCCATGATATGAGGTTTACTATGGATTACCAGTGGTATACTGAGGGTTAACATTTAAGCTGCTCAAATTATGTATCACCAGACAAAAGTTTAAAATATTTTTCTTTATTTTCTCAGAAAATGAAGTGTGACATTTTGTTCAGATGTCCGTCCTTATTTTGTGTCAAAAATAAGAAAAAATATGAATAACTTAATGCCTGATGATTTATTTTGTAGTGCTAAAATGAAATTAAAATTGTTGTTCATGAATTACAGAATGAAATTTTATAACTCACCTGGTGTTTTTATACTTTTGTCCTCAAAGTATTGTGGGTGGTAAGGTGGTGGTAATGGGATGCTGTATTTGCAGCACCCAGCAGGCACACAACGTTGAAACAATGTCGATTCAAAGTTGATTAAATGTCAAGACGTTAAATCAACATTGAAGTTGTAGGGGCATATTGCTTCTGGGATGTTCGTGTGTCCGTCCGTTATGCTTTTTGGATGGGTATTTAAAAAGTCCATCCTTTAAAATAGCGATGTCCAGGCGGGCGGGCGTTTCATATTTGATGGAGATGAAGAGGAGGACCAGGAGATGTTTCACATGCAAAAGAGATAACTCTTACTTTCTTCGTTATTTAAAAAACCTGTCCATAATGCCATTAGGTGTTTTTCTTGTTGATGCATAGCATAACTTCTGAACTGTGCATGCTAGGGTTTTGAAATTTCGTATATAGATTCCTCATGAAAAAATAGCTGACACATATTTTTTTTTCCCATCAGGTAATGCCCTTTCCTTAGTATGGCCCTTTAAAAAAATATGGATGAAATCTTGTCAGCAAAATATCCTCAAAAACTATTGAAGCTAGAGCTTGAAACCTGGTGAATAGATTGGTATTGATAAGTAGATGACCTGATTAACTTTTGAATAAATTCTGAAAAATACTTCATGAGTTATGGCCCTTTGTAACTTCGGGCATTTTTACATTGCACGCTTTTTGATGCATAGCATAACTTCCGAACTGTGCATGCGAGGGTTTTGAAATTTCATATATGGATTCCTCATGAAAAAATAGCTGACACCTATTTTTTTTCCATCAGGATTATGCCCCTTTCCTGAGTTATAGCCCTTTGAAAAAATATGGATGAAATCTTGTCGGCAAAATATCTCAAAAACTATTGCAGCTAGAGCCTTGAAATCTGGTGTAATTAGATGACCTGATTAACTTTTGAATAAATCCTGAAAAATACTTCCTGAGTTATGGCCCTTTGTAATATTGGGCATTTTTACATTGCATGCTTTTTGATGCATAGCATAACTTTTGAACTGTATATGCCAGGGTTTTGAAATTTCATATATGGATTTCTCATGAAAAAAATAGCTGACACATTTTTTATTGTTTCTCATCCAGATTATGCCCCTTTCCTGAGTTATGGTCTTTTGAAAAAACACGGATGAAATATTGTCAGCAAAATATCTTCAAAACCATTCAAGATAGAGCTTTGAAACCTGGTGAATAGATTGATAGTGATGAGTAGATGACCTGATTAACTTTTGAATAAATTTTGATAAATACTTCATGAGTTATGGCCCTTTATAACCTTGGGCATTTTACATTGCATGCTTTTTTGATGCATAGAACTTTCAGCTGTTCATGCTATGGTTTTGAAATTTCATATATGGATTTCTGATGAAATATTGTGACACCTATACTTTGCTCATCAGGATTATGCCCCTTTTCTGAGTTATGGCCCTTTGAAAAAATGCAGATGAAATCTTGTCAGCAAAATATCTAATTTTGCTTCTTTAAATTATAAATCTGTTAACAAACAAGTTCTGGACAAGTCAAATTCAAGTTGGGAATATAGTGTTTTATAAACACCATCTCTAGTTTGGCTTAAATTTAGCTTTTTATGCAGTTGTTCTTAAAATACTTAGTGGACTGGCAAACAGTGTAGACCCTGATCAGATTGCTTCATCAGGAGCAGTCTGGTCTGGGTCTTCACTGTTTGCATATGCCATTTTGTCAGACATTTTGGTACACAAAATTTTACGACATCTACCATAATCATTAGAAGAAAAGTACTACTTTTCTTGTTCAAAACGTACTTAAAAAGAATTGAAGAAGATAAGGTTTGGAAACTTGACAATGGACAATGAGAGGAAGTGCCAGTCTGTGCTCTCTCACTTATATCCCTTTGTCAGACTTTTGTTTTCAGAGTATATCTAAAAAAATGTGGGGGTGTGGTCGGTTGTGGCAAAGGTGTCGTGTATCTTACGTCACCAGGGCATCCAACTGATATTTACTTACATTTGGGTACGGCCTGCTATCCTTGTAGCGGGTAATGGTAGAGGGGGAATGTTTCTATTTCTTCTGTTTCATTACTTTCATTCCTGTTCCTCCTTCTTCCCTGTCCATCTCTTTCATCTCCTCTACTATCTCTTCTATCTCTTCCCTCCGTTTCTCTGGGAGACGACACAAAATGATCCACAAGGGTTGACGTGTCGTTTAAAACCCAGCACAATCAGTCTAAAAAATGTGAAAGGTAACAATTGATAGTGGGCAATAAGAGAAACCTTAACCCTATTCTGGCTGATTATAGAATTGGCTCCCTGTGTTTACAGGTATGAGCAAATAGTGTAGACCAACATAGATGTTGCAGAATGATGCTGTTGTCACTCATTAAAAGATAGTCAGATGGACTTAATTAAAAGGGCATCTTTCATTTCTGCCCACGCATGATTTTTTCTGAAACTTAGTATAATAATAACTAGGCATATGCAACCTATGAAAATGTGCTTATTAAATTATATAATAAAAAGTTGGACTCAGGAGGCAACCTTGACTCACTCCCCCCATGAACTGATACCTGTCTCCAAATAAGTATGTCATACATCTTAAGTTTAATTTAGTTTTAAGATTTTTGCGCTGTGCTGAATGGTGAACATCATAGTAATTCTATTGGTACCACAAAACATTTATATTTAAAGTTAACATTTTCTGATAAATTGATTATAAAAAATCTGAATTTTTTACCAAAAAATGAAAAAAATATCAAAATTAAACTTTCAAAATTAATATGTTATAGTCTTTGTCAAGATTTCATACTACCAGGAAAATTTGCTATATATATCCTCTATAGCTGTGCCAAATTTCATAAAAAACCAAAACCGGTAACATTGTCATTTTAGGCCTTGAATGGATATAGGTCGATTTTTACAAAATTGACTTTTGTTACATTGATAAAAAACAGTAGAGAAAGGCAGTGTTATCAAACACTTCTAACACTTAACAAATCAAAGAGAGTTTAGACAACTCGAATGAATATATCTTGAGCTACCCATTAAATTTTCATGACTTTCTATTACTTGCCTTCTATTTATATGGACTCTGACTAACCAACTATTACAAATGTAGACAGCATAACAAATTAAATCTAAAGAAATTCTTATTAACAAATTAGGCTTAACAAAATCTTACGCTTTAATTCATGTCAGCAAATCATTGAGCATTTTGTATAATTACTTCCCAAAAGGCATAAAACTAAAATAGGTGTAAAACAGGGGTATCTATTCTCACCATTACAAAAATAGGCATAAAACAGGGAGAGCCATAGTCTCCATTGTCATTTTAAGAAGATGTGCAAACGTACTATTACAAGTAGTTGTTGCTTGTTTGTTTGTTTTGAAGAAGGATTTGCATCCCCATCAACAGATTTTAGGATTTTTGGAGATTTGCTTCTGGACTGGTGAACTCACCAAACTAAGAACGCTTGAAAAGAAAATAATACTTATAGACAACTTCTGATATATCTATAGCTCGCTTACAAGCCTATATTGTATTTTGAAATTATGAACACTGGATTTCTTGTCCTGTAACATGTTCAAATGTGTCACTTCGATCGGTATTTCCTGATCGAATTGTTTGATGACAGCAGCACAGAATACTGTTTATGTGGTCTTAACTTTTGCTATCAGAAAAGCAGATCTATCCTTTCTTCCTTACAGTAAGTATATATGAAATTGTTTCTGTTCTGCATAAGTTCTATTCTAGTGCACATAGTTTGACTTAAACAACAAATTGGTGTTCTGTAGTTCTTCATGTTAAAGCTTTAAGATTTTTCCAAAGGTTGTATGACATTCATATTTTAGTCATTTGCCTAAGGACTTCCATACTAGTTTGAAACTCCGCCATGTGTTAATTAACACAGGAGGTTAAAACAGCTAACTTGTGTGGTCTTAATGTGAATCTAAAGGCTGTATTGAAGAGTTTTTGAACAGTTTTCATTCATTTGGTTGCTGGCAGTTCTATGGTATTTAATTAATTCTATTTTCACCTTGTCTCTGTTTTTTGTGTTGTAAATCGTTTTGAAAGGAGGCTTTTAGTATTCAAGTTTTGTTTTAGTTCTTATACTTAAATTCTTTCTTCCATTGAATATTTTAGCTGAATATAATTTCATTCTTCTTAATACCAACTGCTCTTACTTTCTTTGTTGTTCTTCGCTGATCATATTTCTGAAAAGTTATTCTTTCATTTTAGAAAGAGTACTAAAGTATTTGGTCAGCAAGTGCATAGATCTTACCTAAAGAAACAGTACTAAGCTTGCATGTGTCCATGTGACACAGAGTTTAGTTGTTCATTACTGATTGTATTTAAGCTGTAGTGTTTTTTTCCAATATTGAGTGTCTTTGTGTGTGTTTTGTACCAGCTGTGAAATCTTCTGCTGTGGTTTTGACAATATTGTGCAATTTTGTATTTACTAAGCGTGAACAAGTAGTCACAGTTTTGCATGTTTATATCATTTCTTTTTGTTACTCTGTTATTTTTGAGGCATTTATCCAGTTTACACCAAAGTTTATAGTTGATTTTTGGACAAGAAGTCAACATTGTTGTATTTACTCATAAATCCATTGAAGACTGACAATTCTGAATGTTGAAATCAACAGACATGGACCCTTAAGATTTTAATCAGGTGTCCTAGGATAGTAATCATTACTTGGTAAGCAAGTTGTGCCCACCATGCCTATCTGCCTGAACGAGTAACTTTAAAGCTAGACCCAGGTTTCATAATCATCATCATCAGTTACAAGACTGTTATCTGCTTTTTATTATCTGATAAATACTTCCACAGTCAAGTATTTGAAGTGGAATCCTATATATACAGATACAGAGATCTTGGACTTAGTGTCTGCATGGTCCAGATCATGTGAACGAATTTTTTTTTTTTTTTTTTTTGGACATGGTGTTCAACAAGGTGCAATTCAGTCAACTGGCTATAAATGAATATGTACAATTATGGTTTCAACTTCTTATACAAATCATACTATATCATGGTAATCCAAATTGAAAGCTATTGATAAGTTGACTTTAAACGATACTACTTATACATGAGTATTGGGTAATTTCATATTTTGCCGACTCAGGACTATATGTATTCAGGCTGTTCAAACAACATATTACCGGTCTTCAATTTTTATGAAATTTCATGTGTTTATTCCTAATACATATGGAAATTTTTTATGCTGAAATGGTGTCTTGACAAGAATCGGAACATGGTAAAATTGCAGATAATATCTGGATGAATACATAACCTGCAGCTGAAATATGGGGCTACCATTCAACTTACGTTATTGCTCCAACACCATTGCTAAGTACATGAAGCCATCCATAGTATCAAAACATGTACTAATGATGGTCTTAATTAATAAAACATTCCAGCGTCTGAAAAATGAAATCCTGTTTACTGTACGAAGGTTAATATTAGGGCACCCCCTGATTTGGTAGTGGCCGCGTACAAAACACCATAATTTCACAATGGAACTACATTTAAAAGCCAATGCCTCATAATCATCAGTGTTATACCCTAGGCAACCATTGTGCAGAATTTCATCCAATTCCAAGCGTGGGCAGAAACCAATGTAAATTTCCTATACCGTGTAAGAGCCCCTTTTACTGGAAGTATAGTAACAGGAGTTAAATACAGTAGCTTAACCCTTCTCTTGGTAAACACGACATGTCCTGTCTTAGCAAACAGTATAAATCCAGATCAGTTGGCTTCTTCAGAAGCCAACTGATCTGGATCTGCACTGTTTGTCATTAAATACGTGAATTTCTATCAAAAACCTGGATCAAGTAATCTGATTGGCTGGAAATTAGAAGTGGGCGTGGCATCTTAATTTATTCAGCATGACAAGGGTTAAAGAGTATTTAAGGAAAACAAATGGAGCTTGCACTTTCAGTAGAGACCAAGAGGAAGACATATAAGATAGAGGAACCATAACTCTTGTCTTAAATCTTTACTAAATTCTAACACCTTTCTTCTTGTCAGATATATTTCCCCTAAGTATTACAAAAGACAGGCCTGAGTAAACTAGGCCCAGAGAAGATGCAACAGAGCGATGCATTTGATCAGTATCTACACTGCTTGCCACTTCTCCAACAATTTTTATGCTCCTGAAGGGAAAACATATAGTCGCCACTTTGTCCATCCGTCTGTCCGTCACACTTGTTTTTATGCTCCCCAAAGTGAGAGCATAAAGTTGCCGCTTTGTCTGTCTGACCGTCCATCCTTCACATTTTTTCTTGAGCATATCTCTAAAAGTTTTGAAGGTAATTTAATGAAAATTGGTACACTGATAGAGGACCATGAGGAGAGCTGCAGAATGCAAGAACCATAACCCTGTCACCAGTATTTATGATTTTTTGCAATAAAAAGCTTGTCTGGTGCATATCTCTGAAAGTATAGAAGGGAATTAAATGAAACTTGATACATTGGTAGACGGCCATCAGAGGAAGTGCAGAATGCAAGAACCGTAATTCTATTACAAGTAATTAGTTATTTCTATAATTAGTACTATAATTAGTAAGCTTGTCCGGAGCATATCTCTAAAAGTATTGAAGATAAATAAATGAAACTTGATACAGTGATAGAGGGCTATGAGGGGAAGTGCAGAATGCAAGAACCATAACCCTATCAGTATTTATGGAGTTATTTCCCTTCCTAATTTTTGCAATATTAAATTTGTCCCGTGCCTATCTCTGAAAGTATAAAAGAATCAAATGAAACCTGATACATTGAGACACAGCCATCAGAGAGAGTGCAAGAACTGTAACTCTGTTACAAGTAATTACTGAGTTACTCCCCATCTTAATTTTTGCATTAATAAGCTTGTCGGAGGCATATCTCTTAAAGTATTTTACTCTTTCACTAGCATACACCCCCACTCCCACCCCTCCCCCCACCCCCCCCCCCCCCCACCCCCCGCACTCTGCATTGTCAATGAACATCCTTCGGTTTCACCGATTCTCTTGTTAGACACATCACCAGGTAGTAATACTGACTTTTCCAATTTTTATACCCCGCTACACAATAGTGGCAGGGTATTATGGTTTCACGTTGGTCGTCCGTGTGTCCGTCCGTCCGTCCGTTTTTCGTTTCCGGATGATAACTTGAGTAAACATCAGTGGATTTTCACCAAACTTGGTATGTGCATTGATATTGTGGAGATCTGCTTTGGGATTGCTAATAGCCAAATTTCGTCAATTTTTGACGGAGTTATCTGCCCGAGACACACCCATATTTTCGTTTCCGGACTATAACTTGAGTAAATAACAACGGATTTTCACCAAACTTGCTATATGCATTGACATTATGGAGATCTAATATGGGATTGCTAATGGCCAAAATTCATCAAATTTTTACGGAGTTTTCTGCCCAAGATACGCCCATATTTTCGTTTCCGGATGATAACTTGAGTAAATAACGAGATTTTCATCAAAATTGCTATATGCATTAACATTAAGGAGATCTGGTTTGGGATTGCTAATGGGCAACTTTTGTCCAATTTTTACGGAGTTATCTGCCCGAGACACGCCCATATTTTTGTTTCCGGAAAATAACTTCAGTAAATAACAAGGGATTTTAACCAAACTTGCTATATTTATTGACATTAAGGAGATCTGGTTTGGAATTGCTAATGGGCAAATTTCGTCAAATTTTTACGGAGTTATCTGCCCGAGACACGCCCATACTTTCATTTCCGGATGATAACAAGTAAATAACAAGGCCTTTTAACCAAATTTGCTATATGCATTGACATTATCAAAATCTCGTTTAGAATTGTTATCTGTCCATTGATATTATCAAGATCTGGTTAGGATTATTATTAGGACAAGTATGGTAAGGAGTTAACCCTTTTCACCCCTGAGTTTATGAAATGGACTATTCCATCACAGAATATGGATATGTCCATTGCTGCCAGTAGGGATGTCAGCAAAAAATAACAGAATAGCAAACAGTGTAGGTCCTGATAGGATGGCTCATTATGAGCCATCCTATCAGGATCTACACTGTTTGCACAGTTATCTGGCTTGGTCTGTTGGGCTGAAAGGGTTAGTGTCTGAATAGTGAGATTAAATATATTATGACATTCTTGTCTGGAGCATTTGTTAAAATGTATTCAATGGATGCCAATAAAACCAAGAGAAAAGAGAAATTGGAAGAGAAGGAATTTCAAAGTGCAAGAACCATACTATAAACCACAATATAAACCATATAGGAATCTCTATATAACGTAAATCATTATAGCACAGTTTTTTGGATATAAAGGCCATTTTAAAGGCTCCATATCCCTCAATAATAGACATATTATTATCCAAGAAAGGTTTAATAAATTGATACATGGCATTAATACAACCATAAAATGTGGCACCTGACAGCCTGAAAAATTTCAATTAGTCTCTCGTTCTTAAAGTGAAATGATTTTTTATCGTATCTCTGAATTAATGTTGCCAACATTAATTCAGAAATAGGATAAAAAAAATCATTTCATTTTTGACCCAGTTTAAAAACGAGAGACTAACTGAAATTTCACAGGCTGTCAGATGCCACATTTTATGATCTTACTAATACTATATATCAACTTATTAAACCTTTCTTGGATAAAAAAAATGTATATTTTTGAGGAATATGGAGCCTTTAAATATATTCAAACAAAAATGTAGACTATTTAGAATTATTTTTTTTATCAAGATATGTCATCAACAAAAAATACAACTCTTGCTTTTTCCTTTTACGAGTCATCTGTCCTTGACGAAAATGGATTCAGCAGTAGAAAAGGTTTCACTATTTTTATGTATATTGGAAGACTTCATTTTCTGTAGATGGGAATATAAAGGCTAAAATGCTGAAACTGGATTTCATAGCACAGATTACAGACACAGGCATCGCGTTCGAATCCCAGCTTGAGATTGAGCTTGAAATCATTTCTACATTCATTCTCGAAGGGCAGTTGTCAGTTACTGGCAAAAGTACACACACAAGTACTGGTTAACTGCTAGAGGACCAGGAAAAGTAAATAGTTTACTGACTGGCTCAACAAGACAGTGTTGACTAGGTTGTACAACTCCAAATTAAAAAAAAAATGCTGAAGCAAAAATTAGAAGATTCTCCACAATTCGAAGAATAGTAAAGGGACAGTGTTATTCATGTCCCATATCCTTGCATATATATTTTTATGTGTGTCTTTGCTATGCTCCTGAACCATATAGATTCACAAAACTTTGCAGATGGGTTTATTTTATAAAGGCGTGTCGATACAAAAATGACAGCTCTCACTTTGTGAGTTATCTGCTCTTGGAAAAATTTGTGACCAGCCATAACTCCTGAACTGTATGGGATACATTCATGAAGCTTCTCAAATGGACTTATCCAGATTATTGAACAAGAATGACAGAAGTTATCTGCCCATAGTAAAATGCCACAAAAGTTTTGAGCATATCTGCCCTTGACAAAACTATATGTAATACCTATTAATCAAAATGGCAAACACTAGGCGAAGGCATCCGTGCCTTTTGTACACTTTTTCTAGTTTCTAGTTTATCCTACAGAAAATGTCTTGTTAGGGATAAGAAAGCGTCCTTGTTTTTCGGTGGTTTAATTGATCTGTCTGTTTGGCCTTTTCCTTATTGTTTACCAGATTTTTGTGATAGTTTCTGTCAATAATATGTTTAATTATTAACATGATGATATTTCATATTATCATTTCAGTTGCTATTTTTGACATCAGAAGTATAGAATAACATCTATTTTTTTTTGTTCATTTTTATTTATTTATCAACCAGCTAAGGACAGCTGGAGGTTAGAGTTTTGACATCACTCAGTAGTGCTAAGACCAAAGGTTACAGCTAGTGCACTTGGTGTTCATAACATTAAGATATGGAATAGACGTCAAAGTGAACTAGAAATTAACTCCCAAGTGCACAGTTGTTCACTATGGAGTGAACACCGAGTGCACTAGGGCCTGTTTTGTGTAAGTAATCATAGAGGAGATTATATGCCAGGCAACAGTGCATTTACATGATCTTATGGGGTAGTTTTAAAAGGACGCTTTTATGATAAAGATATGTTTATTAAATGACTAATTTAATTTGTAATTAGTCTGCTCATGATTACTTCAGATGGCAACTCCTATTCATATTCTTATTTTTATAATATGCGCTGTTTCTATTGGTAGGTAAAATAGCCACAGTTAAAAAGCATACTCCTTACTTATCAGAGAGAACAGTTACACTATATAAAAGTTGTTCTGGAGACACCTCAAAGTTCTACAAAAAAAAAAAAAAAAAAAAATCAACACGACATTTTATTATTATTTTATTAGTATTAAAATGTTCAAACATATATAAATACAAGTTTAATAACAGCACATGTTGCTTATTGTGTATTTCCATGAAGGATAGAGTGCAGGTTTCACCGTTTCATTTCCTTTGGGATCATTGGGCCTATTGTTGTATCTTTGAAAATGGAGTTCTGCTCATGTATACGCTAGAGGTTAATGTTGCAAACCATGACTGCTTATGAAGAGTCTCAATAAAACCGGGACTCCCATTTTCTAATCTGTAGCGTACTCTTTGTTTCCAAAGGAAATATTTTTGACGTTTAGTTTACTACAACCTTCTCCAGGCTGGGTCTTCTGGTTTCCTTTTTCTACATGACATCATACAGCTGGGAACCAGAAGCCTCGGGCCACTGGACAAGATTATAGTTTGACTCCTGCAAAACAAAAACTTGTCAGAACACCACTTGAACATCAACATTTGAAAAGGACCATTATGACAATGATCTACGCATCCGGACAGACAAATCAGTGTCTTTAATTGTGTACCTACAGAAACACTGATTAATGTAGAATTTATTGATTAACAATGAAAATCCTGATCAGAATGTGCAGATATGCAATCTGATATAAGCCTTTAGTGTTTGAATAATACATAATCTCCCTTTTCTCATAGTCTGAGACACATGTCCAAAGATCTGAGACATATAACTTAGTGCAAGTCTTTAATCTGACACATCAATAAAAATGCTTAGATAATAAAATAAAATAAAAATAGCATATGCTACATCAATTGAGCTATGTAAGGTAGTCCATTACGAAAACACGCCTATTCAAATACACTGAAACTTTTACCACCACAAAATAACAAATTTCAGATAAAAAATTCTATTTTTCATATTTCTGCTCAAAACATAGATTGTGGATACTCGTTAGAACCGCCTCAGTGAGGCGGTTCTAACGAGTATCAACAATCTAAGTTTTTGAGCAGAAATAAGAAAAATAATGTATACCCCTGTAAACCCCAGTTTTACTATATAAAAGTGGGGTTTAAGGGGGTCAAAATTATATAGGCACGTTTTCGTATTGAGTACTTTTTTGACTGTTTGTCCTTTTTTTTTTTTTTTTTTTTTTAAGTTTGACGTAAGGCAGTGTTCATTCATCAGAGACACACTGATGATATTCTTTCTTTTTTTCATAGAAAATAGGCTTTGACATTTCATGCAAATTGTCTCAACAGAGACAGTTTGCATTCAATTTCAGACCCCTTTTTTGGAAAAAAAAATTTAGCCCCTAACCTTTACGACTCTGGGCTAATTTAGCAGACGATAAATTGGTGATATTTAACTTATTTCACCCAGAAAATAGGTTATGTAACTTATTGTGCTTATGTAAGGATGTTTAACTTATTTTTACCAGAAAATAGGATAATTTCATCGGAAATAGTATTTAAAAAAAAAGGTTATATGAAAATTCGCTCCGTTAGCAACATTTAAGGTCAATATATTACAAATTTACAAATACCTCATGAGATGTTTGTAATGTTATGAAGAAATGAAGACAGGGTAGACCTTTATCAAACTGTCTCCCTGTCTCACTAACTACAATAATATGATAAATGATAGTCTCCCTGTCTCACTAACTACAATAATATGATAAATGATAAACTTGCTTTAATTATGATCAATATGCGCATCAGAGTAGTCTTATTCGAATCTACAATGCATCACGAAAACATGCCTATATAATTTTGACCCCCTTAAACCCCGCTTTTATATAGTAAAACTGGGGTTTACAGGGGCATACATTATTTTTCTTATTTCTGCTCAAAACATAGATTGTGGGTACTCATTAGAACTGCCTCGTCGAGGCGGTTCTAACGGGTACCTCCAATCTATGTTTTGAGCAGAAATATGAAAAAATATCAGAGTTTTTTATCTGAAAATTTTCAGTTTTTGGAGATAAGATTTTCTATATATTTGAATAGGGGTGTCTTCGTTATGGTTGGTCTTATAATGAATGGATCAAACATGTCATGCAGTCTTTTCTATTTTAATAGAGAAGCTAACTGTACATTTTGGATTCCAGATATGAGGTGTATGCAGAAAAAAATATTTTCTTCGCATTACGAAAACACGCCTATTCAAATATAATTTCACCTCCAAAAACTGAAAAATTTCAGATAAAAAACTCTGATATTTTTCATATATCTACTCAAAACATAGATTGTGGGTACTCGTTAGAACCGCCTCGGCGAGGCGGTTCTAACTAGTACCCACAATGTATGTTTTTGGGCAGAAATAAGAAAAATAATGTATACCCCTGTAAACCCCAGTTTTACCACAAAAAAGTGGGGTTTACGGGGGTCAAATTATATAGGTATGTTTTCGTGATGTATTTCCCAAACCAAAATGCATCATGCAGGTACTCAGACGAAGTGCCTACGGGAGGCAGTTTTGATGAGTACCCACAACATGCAAGAAAAATATCAACACTTTCGTTTTGGAGAAACAAGACTTATCTGGAGGTAGTTTTGGACAGTATGCATTATTTTTTAAGCCGTTCACCTTTACCACTCTCTTTGTTTTAATCAGCAGACGACAAATTGGTGATGCCGGCCTCGGTGGCTCAGTTGGATGCGCCGTCCGACTAGAGATCAGGAGGTCGCGGGTTCAACCTCCGCCGAGGTCGGCAACATTCTTTCGTGGAGATTGATCATGAAATATTTTCTACGGTCATTTTCTCCCTTCCGCTGATTCGAGAAGGGCAGTTGTCAGTTTCTGGCGAAAGAATGTGTACAATACTGGTTAACTGCTTAGAGGACTAAGCCTGCCCAGTAAACGTGTGGTTAGGTAAAACTGACCGTGCTCGACATGACCCCACTGGGTTAACTGGGCCATAAAACCTCAACACAAACAAACAAATTGGTGATATTGCTCTTAATATCCCGATAAAACAATATTTGGCTTTTCATGCACATTGTCGCCATGTTTTTTTTTTTTGTTTTTTTTTTTTTTTGCAAGAAATGTAAAATCCTTTTTTCTAGGAAATATTAGCAAAATAAACTGAAAGGAAAAAGAAACGCAGGGTAGAGTTTTTTCCTTCTTATTTTAACCATTCTTTACGGTGTTTACTATAGCCATACACTTTTACAGATTGTCCTGTGAATGTGAACCGCGGGTATACGAGTCTTTGGTCGATGTGCTATCTACCCAGTGTGTGAAATCATTCAACCGTGCACTACACAGTGCATTGCACGGACAATACGGAAAGCCAAAATTTCGTGCAAAACAAGCATGTTTAAACCTTCAGCACAAGATTTCCTCACACCATTTGGTACACTTCAACAATACACAACGCTCTTCGATTCTTTTACCGATTTTTCTTTTCATTTTTACGCTACTTTGAATTTTTTTTCAATCATGGTACGATTGACTGATGTTCAGAGGGGTAGGACAATTGCGTTGCTGATGCAGGGTCAGAGGCAACAGCAAGTTGCCAATCATTTTGGGGTTAACGTCTCAACAATTGAACGTCTTGTTAGACGTTTAAGGGAGACAGGGCATTTAGCAGACCGACCGCGGTCTGGGCGTCCACGCGTGACGTCGCGACGTCAAGACAGGACAATCCGTCTGGCACATTTGCGGAATCGTCATCTCACTGCTACCGAAACTGCCCTTAATACAGTAGGTACGCATAATCGACAAATTTCTCCGAAGACTGTTGGAAGTCGATTGCGTGAGATTGGTCTTCGAGCTCGTCGTCCATACGTTGGTCTGCCTCTGACCCAGGCACGTAGGTTGCGTCGTATGGCGTGGTTGACGGCGCATGCGCCCAGGCTATTTCCGATGAGGCAGTGGAGACGAGTTCTTTTTACGGACGAGTCTAGGTTCACTCTCTATCGCGCAGATGGTCGACGTCGTGTGTACCGACGTCGCGGAGAACGCTTTGCCGACGCCTGTGTTGTCGAACGGGATCGGTTTGGGGGTGGCTCCGTTATGGTCTGGGGAGGCATTGCTCACGGGATAAAATCACAGTTGATTATTGTTGCGGGCAATATGACCGCAGTAAGGTATAGGGATGAGATCTTGCGTCCTGTTGCAGTCCCGCTTGTGCAACAACGTAATCTGATTCTGCAGCAGGACAATGCCCGACCACATGTTGCCCGAGTTTGTCAGGATTTCCTGGCAAACAATAACATCGCACCACTAGCTGGCCACCGTACAGTCCAGATTTGACCCCAATAGAGCACAAGTGGGATGAGCTGGACAGAAGGGTTAGGAAGCGCCGAAATCCCCCCGCAACTCTCGCACAACTAAGGAATGCGTTGATCGATAAATAGAATAACATCCCGATGCGAACTGTCAATGCTTTGGTTAACTCTATCCAAAGGAGAATTAGGGCAGCAACGGCAGCAAGAGGGGGGCACACCCGATATTGATTTTCAGTTTGATTTTGATTTCAAGATTTGGTGGGGGGGGGGGGGGGGCGCGGGGGAGTGGGACGGGGGGGGGGGGGGTTAGCTACCAATGAACTTCAATAACTCGAGACTTGTTGATCACAAACCAATGAAATTTGGAACTTTTGTTCCATACATGTACCGTTTTGTAATCATAGTAAAATATTTAACAAACTTTTTCAAACTTGAATGAAATTTAGGAATAAAATTTACCCTGCGTTTCTTTTTCCTTTCAGTATATTTCAAAATATTGTCTGCTGTTTTTTTTTAACCCTGGGTGCAGAGCCTTAAACTGATACATTGCCTATAATTATAATCCTAATTCACAAATCGGTGATATTTTTCCTGATTTTTCCCAGAAAACATGATCTGACATTTGATGTAAATAGTCTCCATTAGAGACGGTTGGCATGAAATGTCAAATCCTGTTTTTCTGGGAAAAATAAGAAACAATTTCAAAATATTTGCTGAATTTTTTGCCAAAAGTGCTTCGGGTTAAACTGGTTACTATTTAAACACACTACAATGTGTGTTACCTACACTCTCTCAAGTTTATTAGCTCACCTGAGCTATGCTCAGGATAAGCTATAGTGATCACTTTTTGTCCGTCGTCCATCCGTGCGTCCGTTTACACTTTCAAACGACTACTCCTCCAAAGCCATTGATGAGATTTGTCCCTAATTCACTAAGAATGTTGCTTTGGTAGGGGGATTTAAAAATAGCTAATATTATGGTGATCTGGCTCTTGGTTTGGTTGCCGTGGCAACAGAAAGCTACCATAGACTTATAATGGGAAAGTGGTTAAATTGCCTTTTTCTCCATAACCACTGAAGTGATGTAAACCATATTTGGCAGTTATGATCATCTGATGATTGTCTATCCACTTTATGTGTTTTATTATGACCAGCGGCCATTTTGTTTGGTTGCCATGGCAACATTCAATTTTGAAAAAAGGATTTTTTTTTAAATGACAATTCATTCAAAACCGCTGAAGCAGTATGATTCTAATTTGGTACAAATGTTGCTTGGGTAAGGGCAATCAAAAACAGCTAAAATTGTGGTGATCTGCGTCTTGGTTTGGCTGCCATGGCAACAGAAATCTCTCATAGACTTATAATGGGAAAATGGTTAAATTGCATTTTCTCCATAACCAGTGAAGTGGTGTGAACAATATTTGGCAGTTATTATCACCCAATGATTGTCTACCCAGTTTATGTGTTTTATGACCAGCGGCCATTTTGTTTGCTTGCCATGGCAACATTAATTTTTAAAAAGGATTTTTCTAAATGACAACTCCTTCAAAACAACTGAAGCAGTATGATTCTAATTTAGTACAAATGTTGCCTGGGTTAGGGCAAATCAAAATAGCTAAATTGTGGTGAGCTGCTTCTTGGTTTGGTTGCCATGACAACATAAATCTCCCATATACTTATAATGGGAAAATGGTTAAATTGCATTTTCTTCATAACCAGTGAAGTGATGTGAACCATATTTGGCAGTTATGATCAATGGATGATTGTCTACTCAGTTTATGTGTTTAATGACCAGTGTCTTTTTATTTTCTTTCCCATGGCAACATTATTTTTTTAATAAAAAAAGAATTTTTTAAACGACAACTCCACTCCACCAAAACCACTGACTCAGTAGGACTAATTTGGTAAAAATCTTGCTTGGCTAGGGACAATTCAAAATAGCTAAACTTTTGGCGGTCTGCCTCTTGGTTTGGTTGCCATGGCAACAGAAAGCTCCCATATTTGGCAGTTATGATCATCTGATGATTGTCAACCCAATTTGTATGTTATATGACCGTGGCCAACTTTTTGTTGCCACGGCAACATTCAATTTTCAAAAGGGACTTTTTCAAATGACAACCTCGAAACCACTGAAACAGTATGACTTTATTTTGGTACAAAAGTTTCTTGGGTAAGGGCAATTCAAAATAGCAAAAATTATGGTGATCTGCTTCTTGGTTTGGTTGCCATAGCAACAGAAAACTCCCTTTGACTTATAATATTGACTTATAATAGGAAAATGGTTAAATTGCATTTTTATGCCTCGCCACAAAAAGTGGCAAGTGTGTTATGTTATACCTTCCAAAATTTTTAGTGTCCTTCCGTCTGTCTGGGTGAACATCCAAAGTTTAGAGGATATGTTTGGGCTATTTTGGTATTAATTATGGAGTATTTTGAGGTTTATTCCATTTAAAATGCATTAGCTAGCCCCTAAACAAAAATAATAATTTGAAAAAGAAGAATGTGTAAAAACAAGAACTGCTTAAATGATTCATTAGTTGCAATGACAGAATGTAAAAAAACAAAAAAAAAATGTTGCATAACAAACGCATATCTGCTGTGGCTATTTCACTCAGGTGAGCGAGCCGTGGCCCGTAAGCCTCTTGTAATAGGATTAAGTCGTCGCCTTTATGCAATGAACAAATAGCCCAAAGATATTAATGTACCTGTCTTGAAAGAAATATCCTGATTGTACAGCTCTGTCTAGCTGACGATCTGTGTGAGCTTTGCAGAGTGTTTTCAGACTGCTGTTTTAATTTGATATACTGGGCCTAATCACTAAATCACTAATATTACCGATATGCTCCCAGTTTAGGAAAACAGGGCACTGTCTCTATGTGACTCATTTGCCTGGTAGCGTTAAAACTCTGAATAGGAAGATTAAGGAAAACTGAAAGCATTGTGTCCAATGTTTTATTGGAATCATTGCATAACAAATAACGCAGTCAAAACTGACAGATGAAGAAGGGACAAAAAAAAAAAAAAAAAAAATGTGATCATTACGAAAACACGCCTATTCAAATATACTGAAAATTTTACCACCAAAAAAAGAAAATTGACAGATAAAAAATTCTAGTTTATAAAGATATTTATGGCCAATAAAATATATTTACTTGCAAAATGAATATTTATTAGCAATAAAATATATTTATTGGCAATAAATTTATTTATTGGCAATAATATTTATATTTTTTTTTTCAAAATAAAAATATTTTTCTATATGAAGGATAGTTATTCAATAAAACGCATATTTATCGGCAACAAAAGATATGCATTGGCAATAAAAACATATTTATTCAAAATAAAAAAAAATGTGTTTAATAAAATTAATATATATTTATTGATTCAGTATTTTGTGTCGCAATAAAAATATTTATTTGCAATGTGCTTGGTAAAATTAGCATTGTGGGATACGACACGGTTTTGTCACAGCAAATTTGCTCTGTGAAACCTAATAATGGCAGCTTCCATTGATTACACAGAGCGCTGCCATATTGTTTTGGTTCGCGGTTAATGGTCAACTCGATCCTTTGCCGTTTCGACCTTAGTTCGCACATTTTGATTTGCACATTTTGATTCTTGGTCAACTCGCACCCCCGGCACCCCCGGACTCGCACCTATGCGGACACAAGTCAACTCGACACTCTGTATTTCTCGCGTGTGTTGCAGTTTCTTTGTTTTGGATGTGACTTGTAATCCACGTGGACTAGCGGTACAAATGCAAATTTTTGAAACCTAAAAGTATCATATACTTGGATATATAGTCCAGATCTTGGGGCCCGATCTTGGACCACTAGTCCATACGTGTCTAGAGGTCCTAATATTTCCGTGCAGGCTGGGAACTAGATCTGAAGTTCTCATAGAAGTGTTAAAAAACCTGCAACAAAGTCTCTAAAATTCTAGCAGGCAAACATGGGGGCATCCGAGGACGAAAGTCTAAAGTGCGAAAATCTAAGCAACGAGCTGACCAATGATTGAACCGCCAGAAATTTCGTCGAGCCAACGAAATTTTCTGCTCCAAGGCTACGTCATAACCCATAATGTTAATTTTACCCTGTATATTTTTTGAACTTACATTGAATATTTTTGTAAATATTTTTGCAAATAAATATATATATTTTTTTATTTATTGTGATTTTGTTATTGTCCAAATAAAATATTTATCAATATATAATTAATTTGCTAGAAAAAATACATATAGCAAATAAATATTTTAATTGTGAATAAATATATTTTATTGCCAATAATTATTTTATCGTGAAGAAATTTATATTCTATTGACAATAAATATTCATATAACAAATAAATATATTTGTTTATCGCAAATAAATATTTTATTGTGAATAAATATATTTTATTGGCAATAAATATATTTAATATGGAACAAATATATTATCAGATACAATATTGCAGCGTATATCACGCCATAGCGGACAACTACCCTAAGGAAATTTTGGCGTTTGTATACAATGGCTCGACTGTAAACAAAAAAAAAAAAAAAAAAAAAAGTTAAGGGTTAAATGAAACAGTCTTAAGTCCCCGTTCAGGACCTTTTTTTGTCAGCCTACACTCGGAGACAACTGACTGACCAGAGTGACATTCTTGGATTACTGCTAAGCTACGTTTGATAATGCCCTACAGTACACAGTCTAAGTATTTGGATACGTCAACCTTTACTCTTATGGGCATATTCAGCGGACATTTTTCCCAGAAAATAGTCTTTGATATTTCATACAGGTTGTCTGTTGGAGACAATTTGCATAAAATGTCAACTATTATATTCTGAGAAAATAACATTTAAAATGTCTGCTGCTGAAATTTTTGCCCTGCATGTTAAGCGTTTACTCCTCGCCATATCTGTCCTAAGGTTCAAACTGTTAGTCATTTGGCTACCTAATAACATGTCAATGGCAAACAGTGTAGACCCAGATCAAACTGCTAGGAACAGTTTGACCTGGGTATGCACTGTTTGAAAAGACCTGCCTGTTCGAAGTTTTAGGATCAAATCGGCTGCCTTGGGTATCTATGGTTCAGAAGTTTGGGGTTTCTTTTCATTACGAAAACACACCTATTCAAATGTATTGAAAATTTCACCACCAAAAAATGAAAATTTTCAGACAAAAAATTCTAATATTTTTCTTATTTTGCTGAAAAAACATAGATTGTGGGTACTCGTTAGAACCGCCTCGGCGCCGAGGCGGTTCTAACGAGTACCACAATCTATGTTTTTGAACAAAATAAGAAAAATAATGTATACCCCTGTTAACCCCAGTTATACTATATAAAAGTGGGGTTTAAGGGGGTCAAAATTATATAGGCGTGTTTTCGTGATGTGCGGATCTGTGCATGTATACGAGAATAAAGTACACATGACCCGCGTCATGGTAAAGTGCCATTAGAGCATATGCGACCAGCAAAGGTTCAGGCGAGCCTGCGCATACGCGCAGTCTCGCCAGAACCTATGCAGTTCGCTCACGTAAGCGGTATGCCAAGGGGAAACTTCAGTCAAAGAACTAGACATGTGACCTCGCAAAGAGACCGGACATGCGCGCTGAAATATTGATTCGACGGAAATACCGAATAGCCTTTTTCTCGCGACACGGCTTGCATGTATCATAGCAGCGCATCAAACAGCAATACCTTAAGGTTATAATTCTTTTACATGGTTGTCTAACACGCGATTCCATAAATTCTCTAGGAAAGAACTGAATAATAAATTTATCTACTTCAGCGTGTCCGAGAGCGTGTCTTTCTTGTATACAGTTAAATCTAAAGCTGTGTTAAACAAGCACCTATTTACATTACGAAAACACGCCTATTCAAATATATTGAAAATTTCACCACCAAAAAAACTGAAAGTTTTCAGATAAAAATTCAGATATTTTTCATATTTATGCTCAAAAGTTAGATTGTGGGTACTCGTTAGAACCGCCTCGCAGAGCCGATTCTCACGAGTACCCACAATCTGTTTTTGAGCAGAAATAAGAAAAAATAATGTATACCCCTGTAAACCCCAGTTGTGGGGTTTAAGGGGGTCAAAATTATATAGGCGTGTTTTCGTGATGGTAGTATTGGAACGCCACAAAGTGGTTGTTTAAGGTAGGTGCTTGCTTAAAACATGTAACTTTATTGTGTTTCCTGAGATAAATTAAACAAAAACAAAAACAAAAAAAAAAAAAAAAAAAAAAACTTGCCTTTTAACACACAGTACATCGTTTGTCAGTATAAACGATTTTTTTCTACCCATCTCCTGACAATCAATGTAACTTAATCGAATTTTCGGATAACAACGACAACAAGGTGTCCGGATACCATAGGGAACACGTGACACGATAATGCGGCTTTTAAGCGGACTGGAATCACTTGGAATATTTTCTGCCATTTTAACAGGGGAAGCTACCTTTGCGACTTCCTGTTTGTTTTCCTGTACTCCAAATGTCTTTGAAGGGCGACAAAATAATTTGGACAGAGTTCCCTCCCCTGAAAGTGTATATCTATTCCTCTCAACATGTCGAGGTACAGTTAATGCTTCTGGTTTACTAATTATTATGAATAATTTACTCTCTGCGGGGATGGGCCAGAAAGAGTCACACATTTTATTTGCACTTTACTTCGCCGAAGCTGTCCATAAAATGATCTCCACGTAGAAAATGACCTTATGGCATATGTCACGTTTGCAAACCAGCGGAAAATCAGACCAGTCTGCACATCCAAAGGTATAGAAAAATAAAATCGTTATGTGTAAATGTATTATTTAATGGATTTTTTCATCGGTTGAAAATTAATGGCTATTTCAGTTTGTCTTTTATTGTTGAAATGGCTAAAACATGGGCGGACACCATTTGGGTCTGGCTGTCAGCGGTCAGACTATAACTTTGTTTTTATACTGGCGAACTTTGAACCCAGAATCCTGCGGGATTCTAGAGCTTAACCAGATAAGCTGGTCGGCCAGCTGCAAGTTCTGCTTGTTCCTTTTACATCCTTTCTGAGAAAGAATTTGCTCCCAATGTCGGTCGGAAAAGGCTGGTGTCCATGAAAATAAACATTGCTTATCTTGTAAAAATGGCGGAATCACTAACAGGGTATCATGTCTACAACTCTTTCCCCGCTAGTGGCGACTTTTGTCGTCTGCTGATAACCTTTGCAAACAGTTTAGACCCAGGTCAGGCCCGACAAAAACGTCGGGTCTGATCTGGATCCAAACTGATTGACACTCTGATGGTATTCCTGAAAGATGTTTTTTGAAAAAGTTAATTAAAGAAGAAATCCACAGACGACCAAAAAGCATGCAAAATTACCCTGCATGCAAAGAGTTAAAACACTGAAACATCACTACGAAAAATAAAAAAAAAATAATTTTGGTCAAAATTAAGCGTGAAAAACATATTCCAAGTGATGGCGAAAGAATATTACCTACAGCACTCTGACGTCACAGCGACAAGACTAGCGCGGCCATAAATGACGGTTGCCTGGGTTTCGTCTGACGCGCGGTTTGATTACATTGGTCATACATTATCACATGTAGCCTAGCTACTAGGCCAATATATAAGTATGTTTGTCACTTTTTTTTTTTTACTTTTTTTTTTTTCATTTATATTCTACTTTTTGATTCAATGTTTAGCTAGTCTATGGGTGAACTTTTCTTCTGTGGTTGTCTCTGAAATATATATAGAAATCCAGACCATACTATCTATAGACTAGCCACAGAGCTCAATAAGCCAATATATTATAAGCCTTGGGCAAGGCTAAATCACATGGACAACAGCCTTAAGGAAAGTTTGGCTTTGGCGTTTGTATACTATGGCTCGATTGTAAACCGACTGTAAACAATCGACCTAAAAAGAGAGCTACTGCTGAAAGTAGTCCATTAACTACATGTGAAGGTGTGTAAAATTACTGAATAAGAGGCAAACAGTGCAGGCCCTGATCAGACACCTCGTTCTGTGGCGTCTGATCTGAGTTTACACTGTTTGCTTAGGCCTGTCTTTCCGAATACGTAGGGCAATTTTATCAAATCGAACCGCCTCAGAAATCATCCTGAATCCGCCTCCGTCCTTCAGTGTTCTCATATGTTGTAATATACCTTTATTCGTGTCGAGATTTATCGGCCACAGACAATTTACTTAAGTAATTAAGCTATCTTTTCTGTTGGTTTGTTTTCGTAATTGAGAATGAGGAAATTACTAATAGTATCCGTTCTTTTAACAGAAGATGTATACATATCGAGAAAGTTAAGCGTACACATTTGACTCATAATTATTTTGGCTAAAAATATTTTACTTGTACATATACATTTATTTACAAATGTATTTATTTGCATTTTCAAAGGTTTGTGGGGTTGGTAATTTACTTAACTTCGCAACAAAATCTAAGCATTAAAGAACATGTCACATTCTATGTAAAGATGGTACTGACTAGACTGCACTTATACACGTGCTAGTCGGAGCCCCGCCGACCAAACTTTATCAACAGACGGGAACTTTTACATCATGACACTGATCCCATTCCCCGAAACAAATCAGTATATTTCCAATTTTATTCGTAAATCTAAGCATTACAAACCGATCCAAAACAGTCTTAACAAATATAGGTCTGCATTTCCACAAATAAATACTACCTTTTAATAATCCGTGTATATAAGGATGGAACGCCATACAGCCGGCTGTTATTTGTTTTCTCACAGCGGAATGAAATTATTAAAATATAAAGCTGCTGCATCAGTCTGTTCTGACTGAACAACTTCCATCTTTCAAATTTAAAACGTATGCTAAGTGAAAAAGCAATTGTTTGACAGTTTGCATGCTGCAGGAAAAACAAACAAGAAAGAAAAGGAAAGAAAAGTAAAAAAAAAAAAAAAAAAAAAAAAAAAAAAAAGAAGAAAGCTTATAGAGACTTTTATACTCAGGAGAAAACGAAGGTTCTGAACACCTTTGTGCGAGTTCAAGCCAACATTTGTTTTTTTCAAAAACAGTCGAAATTGATAGGATGTGTAGCGTAACTTTTGTGGAGATGTATACTATTAAACAGACGAAAGTAAAGATCAACCGAATAATAACAATAAGAAGATTAAATGAGCTTTATTTTGCTTACTGATCTATATTAAAGGTGTAAAGAAATAGGGACCATGTCACACATAAAGGGACATTTGTACTAATAAAAACAGCGATGACCCAGATCAGCTTGTGGATTCGCAGTCTGGTCAGGATCTTCTCTTTTCAACTCTTTTCAAGAAGAACTAAGGAATATAGCAGAATCCACTGACGAACAGCAAAGGATCAGATCAGCCTGCGCGCATGCGCAGGCTGATCTGGCCCTTCGCTGATCGCATATGTGTAATCCCCTTTTCTTGAGACACCATTCACTTATTATTATGATAGAAGATTATAGAATGACAGAAAATGGACGCTATGTTTAGTTTTGATATTACTGTGCTGTTGAATTAAATGGACATAATTTTGACTGGACATATAGTTCGGTGTACATAATGATTCTATGTTGTAGAAACAGTGACAAATTACTGTAGCTGTAAAAATAGCAGGGAACAAAGGTAGTTCATTAGCTTTTTGTTTCATTTGCATTATTATATTTCCATATACATGTAGAAAGTGTGTGTGTCATTTAATCTCTGATAATAACATACCCAAACATACGCAAACATACACACACCGCACCCAACCCCACACACATGTACGTTAATTCCGTAATGTGCATTTATCAGAAAATTTCGTATTTTGTTACGAAAAAATTCAAGAGTTTGTCAACCTGTCGCTTGTTGTAACGGTGGACAGACAGCAGCGTACAAGGCAGGGTGGACGAATGGACGGTTGGACGGGTGAGCGGACAGCATTTTGTTTTGTTTTGTAAGTACATATATGTGCACTTGCTTTGAAGCATGAAGAACGATCATTACATCGCAAAATAGAATGGGAAAGATGTATAATGTATAGTGTAAACAATCCTGCCTCTTTAACTTTACATGTTGCAAAAATTGAAAAGAGTTCAGTGTGTGAAAAATACGGACCACTTTATCCAAGGTAAGCAATTATTATAGCATATTTTGTAGTTATATCTTGTCTTTTCAAAGCTACAAAAGAAAAAAAAAATACAAATCAGATTCAGGCCCTACACTGTTTGCATTAATTATAGGAATTTCTAGAATATGTGCTACCAATAACAACTAATCAGTTCTACTGAAAATGGACTAGTCCAAATAGTTGAATAAGAACAGTCCACTTGACATAAATTGGTTAAATGATTTAGGGAAAATGGTTCGTTTAAGGGAAATGACTCTGACATGAAAATATTTACCGTCTTCCTTACTTTACCTCTGTCTGGGCTAATTCAGCAGACGAAACGATGATATTGTGTGCAGGAAATGTCGAATCCTGTTTTCTGGGGAAAATGAGAAAATATTTTAAAATGCCGTCTGCTGAAAATTTCACTCAGAGTGCTAAGCGTTAAAGGAAAGAATTTTGTCCCTATGTCTTGCCTTTCACCCATTAATGCGGAGTGGACTCGTCTACATTAACTCTTTGGATCGGTTCATTTGAATATATGGAGTGTCTGGTTAGTGTTTATTGTCACCGTGTCTTATAGCAATCATTGTCCTAAATGCAAACAATGTAGACCCTGATCAGACCCTGAGGTATCTGATCTGGGTCTGCACTGTTTGCCAATGTCCATTTATGGGACGCCAGGCATAAATGGGTTAAAATAGTCCCCGTTTTGAAAGGATTCAATCACTAGGGAACTACATTCCTGTTTGCAAAAGTTCTCCGTTTGGAAAGTGCTCATTACAAAGTTGTTGAGCCAGGGGTATCAAAAAACCAAACTGTAGCAACACTTAAAAAGTTCTATGGGAGACATCATGATCTGGTCAATCCCTACAATGTGACAGTTTCCAGAATTGTTTCTGATGTTTTTGCCAGTGACGCGCCATAAGTAGACTTCCCAAATCCTGGACGTACGCTTCTACCGATATTTCCTTCGTGGGCGAAGCTTGCTTACCAAGTAATGCTTACTATCCGCGGAAGCCTGATTACACCCTTTATTCTGGGGTCCATGTCTGTTGGTCTGAACATTCTGATTCGTCATTCGTTTATGGATTTATGAGTTTCGATTACGGCTTAGGTACTATGACCGCAACTCTTTTGAATACCATTACGAAAACAAGCCTATTCAAATATACGGAAAATTTTACCACCAAAACATGAAAAGTTTTAGAATGAAAATTCTGATATTTTTCATATTTCTGCTCAAAACATAGATTGTGGGTACTCGTTAGAACCGCCTCAGCAAGGCGGTTCTAACGAGTACACACAATCTATGTCTCTGAGCAGAAATAAGAAAAATAATGTATCCCCTGTAAACCCCAGCTTTACTGTATAAAAGTGGGGTTTAAGGGGGTCAAAATTATAAAGGTATGTTTTCGTGATGACTCAAAGAGGCAACTCAGTTAAAACTGTTTTATATCCCTTCTTGAAGGGAATCTATTCTAAAGAAACTAATATGCTTCCGTTGAGAGCAAATTCTTTCATTTTAGGATAGATCCCTTTCATACAGGACTTTTTGTGCAGGAAAACAAATAGGAAGTCACAAAAGTTATGCCCCTTAAAAATCTGTCAGAAAATATACCAAGTGTATCTTGTCTCCCTAAATATATGTCAACAGGAAGGGCCATGAACAGCCTGCCAATTCACACAGTCTAAGCATGACCATCTATCTTTATTTTAGAAGTTGTAAAATTTCAGATTTGTATGTGCGAACCAGCTTTCGCAAGAAGCTGGACTGGTCGTTGGCTTTTCGCACAGAGCATTTTGTTCAACCATTTTCAGATATAAGCGAAACGGTTGAATTTTGGTCCTGATTGCTGATTGTCATCACGAAAACATACCTATATAATTTTGATCCCCTTAAACCCCACTTTTATATAGTAAAACTGGGGTTCATAAGGGTATACATTATTTTTCTTATTTCTGCTCAAAAACATGGATTGTGGGTACTCATTAGAACCGCCTCGGCGAGGCGGTTCTAACGAGTACCCACAATCTATGTTTCAAGCAGAAAAATGAAAAATATCCGAATTTTTTCTCTGAAAATTTTCATTTTTTTTTTGTGGTAAAATTTTCAGTATATTTTGAATAGACATGTTTTCGTAATGATTCTGTTACAGACTGAGGATGTTGAAATTTGTCGCTCAAGCGAAAAGATGGATCTGGAGCCACGCAGAATTGTGGAATCTCGTTTTCAAAGCCTACTTTCTGTTACAAAGTAAGCCAGGGTATAGCTTTTGGATCATTTACTCCTCATTACGAAAACATGCCTATTCAAATATACTGAAAATTTTACCACCAAAAAATGAAAATTTTCAGAAAAAATTCTGATATTTTTAATATTTCTGCTCAAAACATAGATTGTGGATACTCGTTAGAATCGCCTCGGCGAGGCGGACCTAACAAGTATCCACAATCTATGTTTTTGAGCAGAAATAAGAAAAATAATGTATATCCCTTTCAACCCCAGTTTTACTATATAAAAGTGGGGTTTAAGGGGGTAAAAATTATATAGGTATGTTTTCGTGATGATTCTATTTTGAAATTCATTATTGCACTTAGTTTATGTAACTTGTCACATTTCAAATAATGGCGTGTTTCACAGCCCATACTAATGTCAGCTCTGTTTCTGTGTCTGCAAGAGAACGGTCCAGAAAAGGTTTAAGAATATGCAAGAAACGTTGCTAAACATTAAAGCTAATAGAATGCCGTTCTACAGAAGCCTACAGAGGTATCTCTATGACAAGCTGTTTTACTATTTATTACGAAAACTAGATAGCTTATATATTATATTAGGTATCTTATATAGGATATAAGATATCTAATATAGGATATTAGATATCTGATATACTTATTCAGATATCTTATTTCCTATATTATCTTAAATCCTATAAAAGATATCTGATATATCATATTAGATATCTTATTTAATTCCACATATAAGATATGTTATTTACCATATAAGATACCTTATTTGTTAAATAAGATACCTCATATCTTAATATAGATATCTGATATACTAAATAAGATATCTGATATACTAAATGAGATATCTTATTTAATTGAATAAAGGAGATATCTTCTTTAGTAAATAAGATACATTATATATGATATAGCATATCAGATATCTTATAAAGCATATAAGATATCTTATATGTCAATTAAGATATCTTATATAGCATGAAAGATATCTTAATTAACATATAAGGTATCTTGGTTATATTAGATATCAGATATCTTCTTTGTTATAAAAGATATCATATATATTTAATCAAATATCTGATTTATAGAATAAGTAGTAAAACGGCTTGCCATATATTACACTCTACGTGAAGAAAGGAAGGAAAACCTCTCTAGGGAATTAAAGTACGCCTCATAATCCACTTATACAAGACGAAAGAAAAGCATCAAATCCGTAATTTATTAACATTGTGACATTTCTGTACTTTTGATGACCACGTGTCGGATTGCCGGTGTAAGATCCATGCCATCACCTTAACGCTTAGCATGCTGGCGAAACCTTTCAGCAGTCTCCTTAGAAGACAATTTCCATGAAACGTCAGAGCCTATTTCCTTGGGGAAATAATAAGAAAACTATCGCCAGTTTGCCGTCTAACAAATTGGCGCATAGAATAGTAAAGGTTAATGAACATCCGGGAAAATTAAAATCTCGCAGTCTGATCCGGCCTTCTGTATTAGTCTGTATATTATATTCTATAGTATCCGTCGAGTCTGTTAGTGGACAACGAAGGCCCTGGTCAGACTGCGCATGCGCAGTCTGACCAGGGCCTTTGTTGCCCACATATGATAAAATGATCCTCTGCGCACGTTAGCTTGATTAAATGATTTCAATGTTTCCCATGTTACGAGTATTTTCAAATAATCGTTTTTACTGTTTCCATAATTGGTTTTAATTAATTTTACATAGGAAGTAGCCAACTTTGTTGAGTTGATTTTATCTGTTGTTGGTGTAAATTACTAGTCTCAGTTGGTGATAAATTGCTTTCCTACGATAACCTTTGGTTGTTATGGTTTATTAGAATTGTTTTTTTTTTTCTTTTTTTTTACTTCATTTCAGCTTATTGCACAAAGCTCTTTTAAGAACTTTTTGGTTTGTTGGAATTCATATTTTTGTACTTTTTGATCGCACCTAAGTTGTTTTAGAACCTTTTGGTTATGGTTTATTTGAAATTATGTTTCCGTACTTCATTTCAACTTACTGCACCCAATTTATTTTATGAACCTTTTGGTTGTGTTATGATTTATTGGAATTTATGTCTCCATACTTCATTTCAACTTATTGCACTCAAGATGTTTCGGTTATGTGATAATTTATTGGAATTTATGTTTTTGCACTTTATTTCAACTTATTGCACTCTAGCTGTTTCAGAATCTTTTGGTTATGTTTTGTTGGGTTATGTTTTTGTACTGTAGTTCAACTTATTGCATACAAATTGTTTTAGGAACCCTATGGTTGTTCTGGTTTATTGGAATTTACGTTTTGTGCTCCCTGTCAACTTCTTTGCATCAAAGTGCTTTAAGGAAACGTTAACACGGTTTGTGATTTTTCCAACACAAAATACTCTCTGATATGATGATGAATTCCCCCTTTGAGTAACGGAATATACTATCAACATCCCTAGTCCATACGACTTTTTTTTCAAGCGTAGAGTAGCCCTTATACCTTTTCAGCACTAAACAGGTACATGTACCAATGCAAACAGTGTAAAGTCCAAATCTTTGAGATGGCCCCTAACGTCTCATTAAAATCTTAACCCGGTTTCACACCAAAGAACGCATGCAAAGTAATAGCACTGAAGTCACCAGACTTAAAAAATCAAGTTGCTCATAGTTATAAAATGACTGAAGAATATCACACTATTTGTCATTCTTTTCTGAACATCGCACTGTGTGTCATTCTTTTCTAGATTTTATCTGATGCCCTTGTGGCCCAAAATTCAAAAACCATGCGAGACAAGCTTGAGCAACTCAGAAGTGATAGAACTGACGCTGTGATGATGGCCTTTTATATATTAGATATCGGGTTTTAATGGTATAAACAGTTGACTCTTGCTATCTCGACCTCGCTTATCTCGAATAACCGCTTATGTCGAAGTGAAAATCTGGTCCCTGTCTAAACATGAAAATCTAACAACAGGTAAAAAATATTGTGGAAAAAAGGAGAAATTGCTCTTCTCCTCTTATCCACAATATTTTCAATATATCTCTAGCTTCAAGAGTCCATTTACACATATATTTATTAAATGGGGTTCATCGAATTAGTTTTTCCTCAATTCTGCAAATCTGATATGTCGAGGTATTGAGATCTCGAAGTATTGCAGACAGTCCCTTGGAATTTGAGATAACGAGAGTCGACTGTATATTATTCAACCTGACGCGACTACAGACCGATAGCACATTGTTGCGAAAAACTAAAGCCGATACGCAAAGAGTGAATAAATACGCAACTAAGAGAAGACCTATCAGCAGCACATTTCACTTTCCGAGACATCGGAAAAAGAAAAAAAAAAAACTAACAGAATGACTAAAAGCAGGATTCCCTATACCAAGAAGCGAAAGTGGAATGAAAAGACGACAGGGGGGGATGAAAGTCTTACTGGGAAAGGCAGCAAAGAATGGAAAAATAAACACAGCATGCAGCATTTCTTAAAATAATCAAAATTAAAGTTGGCATAAAAAGTTGAAAACACTCAAATTGATCTCAGAGGGGCCTTCCAAAGTACGCAGCAACCTCCTCTTGAACTAATCGTAGGACCCAGCTGGTCGCATGTCATTTGGAAGGCTGTTCCATACCCTGGCGAACTCGTAAATCCATCCCTTTCCGACCTGACAAACATCTGTTTGTCTTTCACCCATAAAATCATATTTTGACATTTTTATCTTAACAGATCTTATATAATATATTTAGGTGAAATATTGTTAATTTAAGGGATGGGCTCCATATTCCTCAAAAATAGACATTTCATTATCCAAGAAAGGTTAAAAAATATTTATGCAATCATACAATGTGGCACCTGACATCCTGCAAAATTTCAGTTAATCTCTCGTTCTTGAACTGGATCAAAAATGAAATGATTTTTATCGTATCTCTAAATTAATGTTGGCAACATTTCAGAGATACGATAAAAATCATTTCATTTTTGATCCAGTTCAAAAACGCGAGACTAACTGAATTTTTGCAGGGTGTCAGATGCCACATTTTATGATCGTATCAATTTATTGAACCTTCTCGGATAAAAAATGTCTATTTTTGAGGAATATGGAGCCTTTAAACAATTAAATGCTATTCATCCTTTTTATATGAAGAGAAGTGCACGAGATTGCTAAAAGTGTGCTATGAGGAGAGACAAATGGTCTTGAATAAAGTGCTCTCTTGAACTATTTTTTGTTGTTTATGTGACATGCTGAAGCACACTTATTAAAACTGGAAACAATAATGAATTACAGTCGACTCTCGTTATCTCGAAATCCAAGGGACTCACTGAAACACTTCGACATATCCGTACCTCGACATATCAGAGTTGAGAGAGTGAGGAAAACAATAAATTGAACAACCACATTTAACAAATGAATATGTAATTTGACTCCTGAAGTTAGAAATATATATAAAATAATGTGGAAAAGAGGAGAAATTCTCCTCTTTTCCACGTTATTTTGTTACCTGTTGTCAAAGTTTCATGTTAAAACAGGGACCAGATTTTCACTTCGAGATAAGTGGTAATTCGAAATAAGCGAGTTTGAGATAACGAGGTTCGACTGTAATATTGTCAGTTTTCCCTGTTAGGTTAACCCATTTTAGTCTGGAACCCCGCAAAGGGTTATTGGTAAAGAGTGCAGACCCAGATCAGACACCCCAATAACCCGGTGTCTGACCAGGGTCGACTGTTTGCGAAAGCTTTAGCCCGCATTTTCCTCTATGAATATCTAAATCATATAGCCTGACATACCTAAAATTGAAATTCGACTCTTCCAATATATAATCTAGGGAGAGTTTATTCAGTCTAAAATTTCAATCTCTTTAGATTAGATATCTGTTTGGAAGTTTGTGTTCGCAGTCACCAGACACGTGGTCATCAAACTTAGCTCTTACAACCCTGCAGATCAAAACATATAACTTTGCAAACCGTGTAGAACCAGATGAGACGACTCGTAAAGCTTAGCAACGACAGCATTTTTCACGATAAATGTTTTAATGATGAGGCGTATTTTGTTCAAATAAAGCGCAGATATCTTTTTCCTACACGATCTTTTATCTATTTTAAAATGCTTTCTCGACATCTGCTATGCTTTTTAGAAACACAAAGATCAATTGTTTGAATTGAGGGTCAGTTTTGGGAAACGTGCCTGTCATAGTATCGAAATTTTAAGTTAAATATTTGCATAAGCTATAAATCATAAGATCAAGCGACTTAGATCTCAGCATCACGGAAACACGCCTATTCAAATATATAGAAAATTTCACCTCCAAAAAAACTGAAAATTTTCAGATAAAAAACGCTGATATTTTTCATGTATCTGCTCAAAACATAGATTGTGGGTACTTGTTAGAACCGCCTCGCCGAGGCGGTTCTAACGAGTACCCACAATCTATGGTTTTGAGCAGAAACAAGAAAAATAATATATGCCCCTGTAAACCCCAGTTTTACTATATAAAAGTGGGGTGTAAGGGGGTCAAAATTATATAGGTATATGTTTACGTGATGGACTAAATGACGGCTCCCCACTCAGTCTATGTCAGATGGTCGATGCCTGACTATTTATGTCTGTCTGTGGTCGGGCTCATCGTGGTCATGTTTGGGGTTTTCTTGTGTTCTGACTTCAGATTGCCATTGAGCTCTTTGCTTTGTCTAATCACAGTGATTTTGATTATACGTTGTATGTGTTTCACTGTGATGCTTAACTCATGTCATGCTGAATTAATTATGATGCCACGCCCACTTCTAATTTTCAGCCAATCAGATTGCTTGATCTGGATTGTTACTATAAATTCACATAGTTAATGGCAAACAATGCAGATCCAGATCAGTTGGCTTCTTCAGAAGCCAACTGATCTGGATCTACACTGTTTGCAAAGACAGGATATATCCGGGCTCAGCATGTCAAGGGTTAACAGATGAGTTGGAGGACCCCGAGACGGACCGAAGATTTATTATCCAGCGCATGACAAAACCTACAATTAGACTTGTGCGATCAGCGAAGGCTCAGATCAGCCTGCGCATCCGCGCATTCTGATCAGTCGTGACCGGAAGGATGTTCAAATGTACCCAGAAATATTGAAAAGGTTAATGAACTATGTACTCAACAACCATATTGTGTGAAGAAATACTAAAACAGACCCCGCAAATCGCGCCTATCAAAAAGATAGCTCAGTGCATACGCGAATAACGAATGCCCACATCAGCCCGTTCATATCCCAAATCCGATCAGGGCCTTGTTGTCCGCTTCAAGATCCACCAAAATAAACCAATGATCGTTAAAAGCGCTTACGAGAGTGGGTGAATGGACTGACTGATTTAGACCTTCCCTGTTCGCATATGTCCCCAAGACCTCTTTTGTCATTGCACGGCTGCTATGACTAAAGTACCCTTTTATCTTGATTATAATCAGTTGTTAAGAGTACATCTGGTTTGGGGTCCTGTTTTCTGCTACGAGTCGAGGGGCACGCCATAAGAAAATGTGCCTTCGGGCCTATATGTGCTCAGCGCAGGCCCGGGTCAGCCTGTGCGACCGCACAGTTTGATCAGGGGCTTTGCTTTCCACCAACAGAATCAATGGATATTGTAGAATATATCAGCAGAAAGCTAAATGATGCACAGGCTGAATTGTCTGTTTGAAAACGTTCTAAAATTTCGCACACCAACTTCATACAACAAAATGACATTTGCGACTAATGCAGATCCAGATCTGACAGCTCCTTCAGGGTCTAGACTGTTTGCCATTTTATCAAGTATTTTACAAAACAAATGCATAAAATCATAATTTGGGCAAAGCCGCATGCAATAGTTGCCTCTTAGAGTCATCACGAAAACATACCTTTATAATTTTGACCCCTTAAACCCCACTTTTATATAGTAAAGCTGGGGTTTACAGAGTATACATTACTTTTTTCTTATTTCTGCTCAGAAACATAGATTGTGGGTACTCGTTAGAACCGCCTCGCTGAGGCGGTTCTAAAGAGTACCCACAATCTATGTTTTTACTTGAAATGTTAGAACATTTACCGTATGCTCAAGAGTTTTTTTTTCTCGTGATGTGGCTTGGTTGTTATTTTCTGTGGTGAAGACTGACGTCCCAGGGTATGACAGAGCGATCTGGTCAGTGTTGTTAGACTAATGTTCGTGATGGGGTTTCCCTGAATGTTTTGCGATAATGAAGGCTTCCGAGATCAGATCAGCGACACAAGTCATTTATTTCCTTCATGCTATGAATTATTTATCCACCAAACATTGCATCGCAAAAGGAGTTGAGCAAGGAGCGAAAAATTCTTGTCAGGAAGACGTGTATCTTGGTATTACTGCTTAACACACTGTGTAATTTTTTCACCTGACGACATATTGCAATATTTTACTTAGTTTTTCTAGAAAACTGGTTTTGACATTTCATGCTAATTGTCTCCGACTGAGACAATTTTGCATAAAATATCAAATCCTGTTTTCTGGGAAAATATACTTTTCAGCAGACGACATTTTGAAATATCTTTTTATTTTCCTAGAAAACAGTTTGGCATTTCATGCAATCGGAGATAATTTGCATGAAATATCACATCCTGATTTCTGGGAAACAAAAAGAAAAATATGATTTATTTGTAGTCTGCTGAATAAGCCCAGAGAGTGATAAAAGTTAAAGTGCTGTAAAAACATGTAGAAAATAACAAATACAGAGTTGATCAACCACGGACTATATATGTGTGTATACAATGAAGGGATATATGTTCTATGGCTTACGATTGCTTTATGAAAGGTTTCAATTTTTTATTTTGATGAATAAATATGGAATTAAATAATTATACTGGTAAGTTACACAAGATGCGTTCATTTCAAATACTAGAAAATTTGAACTCAAGTAACCACTTTCGATAATTAATATTGCATAATTAAAATGTAGACGTTTGCGGGGATTATGTATAATATGGGAGTTTTAATTTTTTTTTTTCTGTTTTTATTTAGGTATTCATTTTTTTCTATAACGACTTTTGAAACAAGATATATATTCAAAAGCAACTTGTCATGGCCAAGTACTTATTGTATTTTTAACCCATTGTAGTCTGGAGACCCCTAGTTGCTTGGCAAACAATGCAGACCCAGATCAGGGTCTCCCCTGTTTGCAACCATTTTTCTCCAGGAATATCTAAATCTCATAGCTTGACATACCTACAATTGAAATTGGACTCTTCCAATATACAGTGGGTGAGTTCATTCAGTCTACAATGGGTTAATGTTACAATCGTATTTATCCTGTGTTTTCGGATACTTTATCTCCTTACCATACCTGTCCCAAATTTAAAAACAAAATTTGAATACCTGTTAATGTGTCTAAAACTGCTGGATGAGTAGTAAACATTGTAAAATGGCGTCTAATCAGGGTGTACACTGTTTGCTTAAGCCTGCCTATCCAAATACTTAGAGTAAATAAAGTATTTGCTTACAAAATGACATAAAAAAAGGCGGAAACGATATATGATAATTTCTTGCAAACGTTTCGTTGACAAATGAAAAAAAAAAAGAAAAGATTCATTACTCGACAAATCCTGGTTTAAAAGATTTATCACACACATCTGCACGCACATATACACGCACGCACGCACGGCTCTTACAGTTAGACATGAATTGCATGCTTTGGATTAGTACTTGATCTGAATAATTCAAAGAGAAGCCAAGAACACTAGCAGAGGAACCGCAACGTCAGAAAACATACCTTCTGACATGTTCGCTCAACGAAACCTCAAATCAGAGTGTTCGTTGTTCGCATGAAGTATCTTACATCCTTGGCTATCCAAAATACGCTCAGTGAAGATTCTGATCAGGCTACGAGAATACACAGGCTGATTTGAATTTTCGCTGGGCGCACGTATCCGAAGGTACGTTTTCTGACATTGCGGCTCATAGTAACCCATGACAAGTTGTTCTCAAAAGTGTTAAACAATTCTAACTCGTCGCTAGAACTTAAAATGGTAAAGCACTGTTTTTATTCTTGAATGTTCCAGATTTAAGGGTACGTAATCTACTTGTCTAATCTGAATCAGTGGGTACAATAACTGAGGTCAAAAGCTGATCAGAGCCTACAGTCTCGCCAAATAGTAGTCGTAAAATGTATCTAGTATAACCCCTCCATAACAACACTACTGTCATCCGGTCAAAAGAGATCTCAGTAAATTATATAACTGAGCCGCGCCATGAAAATGCGTCTCCAGGGCGTACCATCACGAAAACATACCTATATAATTTTGACTCCCTTAAAACCCACTTTTATATAGTAAAATAGGGGTTTACAGGGGTATACATTATTTTTCTTATTTCAGCTCAAAAACATAGATTGTGGGTATTCGTTACAATCTATGTTCTGAGCAGAAATATGAAAAATGTCAGAATTTTTACCTGAACACTTCAGGTTTCTTGTGGTGAAATTTTCAATATATTTGAATAGGCGTGTTTTCGTAATGTGTAAACAGTCAATGTTCGGATTAGCCAGCTAAGTTATGCAATCTCATCAAATGAGTCTGTAAGTGGACAGTAAGCATTACGAAAACATGCCTATTCAAATATATAGAAAATTTCACTTCCAAAAACTGAAAATTTCAGATAAAAATCTCTGATATTTTTCATATTTCTACTCAAAACATATATTGTGGGTACCCGTTAGTGCCGCCTTACCGAGGCAGTTCTAACGAGTACCCACAATCTATGTTTTTGAGCAAAAATCAGAAAAATAACTTATACCCCGTTAACCCCAGTTTTACTATATGAAAGTGGGGTTTAAGGGGGGTCAATATCATATAGGCATGTTTTCGTGATGGCTGTGCTAATAATTCGTATATGCACAGTCTGATCTGTGCCTTTGCTGTCCGAACACGTCCCGAAAACACACATTTTCCCATGGCGCGGCTCATATCTAGTAGTAATACATTCATGATTCTGTCCTACAGTCTTTCGTAACTTGTTGTAACATTTATAACCCTGTTATACAGACTATGTATTAAAGTAAAGTGTCCTTGGGCTGTGTTCTTGCTAACTCTTGTCTTGGATTATCGCACAAACAGAAAGAACCTGACCCGAGAATACCAAACGGTGGTGGTTCTCCGATCAGCCTTTTCCTCCATTACTCAGCCATGAGCACAAACAATACATATGGTGCTTGAAGCAAGGGTGGCATAAATATACAGCAATGAAATTGCTTTGCTTTACGTTTTAATATCAGTTGTCATTTTTCTCTATTTAAGGAACAGGACCCAGTTGTTCATAACTAACGATGTCGTTAGTTAACGTATCGTTAAAACTTTGATCATATAACATATATGCTAATATGGCATATATGCTAATATTTTTGCTGAAAAAAGTGTGAGTAGTTTTTGCATGTACCTGTGAATTAGATACTGTACTTACTAGAACAGTTAACATTTTGACCACTAACGAGTTCGTTAAGCAACCTGCCCATTAGCTTGTTCAGTTCATTAGAGCGATATCGAACGGGGACATGTTCAGGTGCATTGTGCTTGCTGTTTGGGTCCCGTTTGTGCTCTTTTGGTTCTTGTCCGAACCAAGAAACAAAACGAACATGTAGCACAAGGAAAAACATGGATAACGAATTTTGTATTAACTACAGATGACTCTCGTTATCCCGACCTCGCTTATCTCGAATAACCGCTTATCTCGAAGTGAAAATCAGGTCCCTGTTTTAACACAGAGATCTACCAACACGCAACCAAATGTTGTGGAAAAGAGGAGAAATTGCTCCTTTTTCTCCACTTTTCCACAATATTTTCAACATATCTCTAACTTAGAGATTCATTCATTCTTTTAAAGGTGGTTGTTCGATTAATTGTTTTCCTCAGTTCCGCAAATCTGATATGTCGAAGTACGGATATCTCGAAGTGTTTCATAGAGTCCCTTGGATTTCGAGATAACGAGAGTCGACTGTACTTATTTTAGAGTACTTGAGTGATGCACGATAGTTTGATTGTTGTTTCGATTAGGGATATAATACTGATACACGCATATTAAAGCAACACCTGAAGGGACGTGTATTTCTCTGAGGGGAATGTTTCTCTCTCTCCTTTTAATTCGTTCCCACAAAATAATAATTCGTTTCCACCAGTTAATAGTTCTTTCCCACGAATTATTAATTCCCATCAATTAATAATCCGTTCGAATTAATTGTTAAGCTCTCTGTCTCTTGGTCAGAATAATTGGCTCTTCACGAATTATTCATTCATTAGAACGAATTCAGTCTGCTTTTCCGACGACTGAAATAAAAAAAAAGACTCGCAATTATGCTTTTACTTACAAATGAGCCATGATTTTATCCTAGTATACAAACAATGCCTTTAAACTTCATGCTCAAAGAAAAGAAAAAAAACAACAACAAATTATTGGATGGGATCATTAAGCTCGCCAATATCCGCCATTTCCCTTGAAGAGTCAGTGTAGCTATTAGGAATGTAGTATAAATGCGTCCGAACGAATTCATGGGGACGAATTATTCTAACCAATCAGAGAGCCCTAATATTTTATTCGAATGGATTATTAATTGATGGTAACGACGAATTCTTATCAATTTTTAATAATAAGAACGAATTATCACTTGGTGACGAATTCGTTCCCACAAATTAATAATTTGTTGCAACCAATAGGTACTCCATTCCAGAGAATTAAAACAACAATAACAAGACACACACAAATCGAGAAATACATGTGCCTCTCGGGATTCCGTACGTATATCAGTCATATGATATATCTTACTCTAATTCATAGTATTTCAAAGGCAGTTAATGAATAATGAGCACCTCGTAATACTATTTTTCTAACAGTTTCTTTTTTAACAGTTTTCTTCACAAAATAATCGTAATTATTTTTGCAGTTATAGATGTTAGCAGTGCCACTTGTACCAAGCCTGGCCTGAGCACGAACACATACACCTTGAGTGAAGACAAATTGTTATATGCTGTCAACGAGACTTACGAAATTTACTGCGCACCTGGTTACGTCATTTCCGGTACAAGTACACTCGTCTGCCAGTCTACAGGAAGTTGGTCTGCGGGCTCCCCGACATGCACCAATGCAGGTAAAGCTTTTTTTTATGCTAGTTGAATAACTTTCCACAGATCATAAAAAGCAGCTGAGCTTCAGAATTATCGCCCGTCAACATTATACAAATGATACATTCTATTGAGGTTAACATTTGTATTTGTCTACCCGAGATAGTAATGTTTACCGAGGCGAGCCTCTGTGAACACCACACTCTCGGGTTGACAAATCCTGATGTTAACTTCAATAGAATGCATCAGTTGTTTTGTTATATGACTATTGTTAGCTGTCTGGCAGCAGTGACAAAAGTGATGATGACGGTAGCCAGGCTATTTATTGTATGACTATTTATACCAGTCTGGAAGCAGTGACAAAAGTGATGTTGACTGGTTCTTGACCTTAGCCAGGCTATTTTTAACAAGCAGCAGATTTTAAAGCAATCAGAATTGGCTCAATGATCCCAAAGGAATTCAAAATATAATCTGCATTTTGATGAAGTACAGGGAGTAGTTTCACGGCCGCCACCCGGCAGTTAACACCAGCAGCAGTGAAGTAAAAAGAAAATCTAAAAGGTTCCCTTTTGAAACAAAAAATGCACAAAAGAACGAGTATCGGACACTCGATTTTATTAAGTCTCATCATATGCAACGATGTAGTTTACAACCCTTATCTTAATTTCCTCATTTCCCACATTACAATTGAAAATGCCAATGCTTACGTAGCTCTAGAAAAGAGTATCATTTATTCATTATCATTATCTTTCCTTATTTTTCCACAAAAAGATATATTGTGGGTACTCATTAGAAGCGCCTCTGCAGAGGCGCTTCTAATGAGTTCCCACAACATATCTTTTTATACAGAGATGAGATAAAATGCCAATATTGTTGTTTAAAAATGGTTTATCTAGAGCTATGACAAGACGTTTACACAGATGAGTTAACAAATGAATATCTCTCCTCAAGTTGCCTATTTATTTGTCTATTTATCTGTCTCTTCAGAAGGAACATATCCCTGGTGGATGCTACTGGTAGCTGTTCTCTTAGTTGTTTTGCTTGTTTCGTGCATATTACCACGACTTTTACAGTGTTGTTTGTAAGTATTTCACTAATAGCTTCCGTCGAGTCAGGAAAAAGGATCTACGCTGTTTGCTGATAGAACATTTAAGGGTCGTATGTAGGCGTCTAATGCCTGGTATCTGCAGTTATTATGGCGGTCATTATGTGCTAGCTTCCTACTGCTTGCTGACAACTGCGTTTCATTAATTTCCCCTGACGCATAATATATGTATACTGTTTTGACGCAAATGACCCTCATAGCTCATAATCATAATTGTCGTCATCATCATCATCAAGCATTTTTGGTTAAGCACAACAGGAGAAATTATCAGTCGAAATATGTGTGCACCCGGCACACTAAGTTTGTTATGTTTTTTTTATACATAGGAAAATGATGTTCGATTTACTTGCAAAAACGAAAAGAAATTAATGGGAGTATAAAAATCCAGCTGGCTTTGGCATATATATATATATATATATATATATATATATATATATATATATATATATATATATATATATATATATATATATATATATATATATATATGTTAGATGAGTCTTAGAAGGTGGTGTAATTATAATGTTAATAAGTAAAGTCAGGAACTGATACTATCAGATCAACATCAAGCCCCCAATACCAGACAGACAAATACAGTCGAACCTCGTTATCTCGAACTCGCTTATTTCGAATTACCGCTTAACTCGAAGTGAAAATCTGGTCCCTGTTTTAACATGAAACTATGATAACAGGTAACAAAATAATGTGGAAAAGAGGTGAAATTGCTCCTTCTTCATTATTATATATATATATTTTTAACTTCAGTAGTCAAATTACATATTCATTTGTTAAATGTGGTTATTCAATTTATTGTTTTCCTCACTCTCTCTACTCAGATATGTCGAGGTACGGATATCTCGAAGTATTTCAGTGAGTCCCTTGGAATTCGAGATAACGAGAGTCGACTGTACAATAAAGCAATCACAAAATAGCCATAAAATGAACAGACGGCAAGCAACTGAATATATAATCAATTTACATAATTATTAAAAGAAAAACATTAGAAATTGAAACACTACATAACAATTAACAAAAAGTACCACAAGGAAGAACCCGTACTGATCGCCGTTTATGTACCAAATCATACCACCTCATGTGTTTGCTGTGAATTAATCCTTGCATTAGGCACCACGACAAAGTCTTCTGAATGTTTAATGGAATGAAACATGCTTACTCTGATTGATGAAATGACAAAAATAATATACTGTACGATTTAAATAAGAGTCATGAAATTTGTTGCTGTTTAACCAGCTCAGATATCCTTTCAATCCGTGAAAAAAGCAGTATGTTCTGTATTGGCTTTGCCCAGATAGTGCTACACGTTTAGTTTATCATTCCATGTCAGTGATACAAGCTGATCCTTGTGTATATTCAATTCAGAGTGATCCCTGCAATGATTCAGACTAGTCGAATCACTCTGAATTGAATATGCACGTTCCAGGGTTCCTAGGTTCAGGATCATCCTTAAATATAATCAGGTTCAGTCTAGTGGTTCAATCTTGAAACGATTCAGGGTATCCTTGAGGAGATTAAGTTTAATACAGTCGAACCTCATTATCTCGAACTCGCTTATTTCGAATTACCGCTTATCTCGAAGTGAAAATCTGGTCCCTGTTTTAACATGAAACTATGATAACAGGTAACAAAATAATGTGGAAAAGAGGAGAAATTGCTCCTAAGGAGCAATTTCTCCTCTTTTCCACATTATTATATATACGAGGGATGTTCGAAATGAATTGCTTATTTCTATCTGGAGACTTCAAATTTCAAGTTAGCCCAAAAGTACTCATTTCATGCCCTCGAAGTACTCCCCCTGGCTAGAAATGCAAAATTTCAGCCGATGTATCCACTTCTTGAAGGCGTCACGGTACGCTGATTTGGGCACAGTAATAAGGTACTGATAAATGGCAGATCCAAGTGCCTGTCGGGACTGGTATTTCCGCCCAGCAAGGAATGCTTTCAATTTCGGAAACAAAAAGAAATCACATGGGACAAGGTCTGGGGAATACGGGGGGTGAGGCAAAACAGTTACTTTTTCTTTTTTCAAAAACGCCGTAACTATTGCAGAGGTATGAGCTGGGGCATTGTCATGTAGAAGACGGACATGTTTAAAACCAGTGGCAGGGCGTCGTTTCTGATAATACTTTTTTCAGTTTCTTCAGTACTACGTCTTTGTAGTACTTTCCGGTGATGCTTTTGCCCTTTTTCACTGGCACTTTTATTGCGACTCCTTCACCAGAGAAGAAGATTGCATACAAAACCTTCTTTGTACTCAAAGAACGTTTGGCAATTATTGGGCGTTTGCTGTGTTTAGTGGCCCAGATCTTATTGCTAACCTTTCTGACGGGCTCAAAATAATGGACCCAGGTTTCATCACCTGTGACGACATTGGCAAACTGCTTTTTATCATATTTTGGAAACATTTGAAACAGCTTTTTGGCCACTTTAACCCGTTGCCTCTTTTGCTCGTCAGTCAACAGATGTGGCACCCATCTAGCAGAAATCTTTCTGACTTTCAAATGCTTCTTCAAAATAAGGTGAACCGTTGATAGTGATATGCCTACCTTTCGTGCAATATCACGAACTGTAAATCTGGCATCTCCTTCAATGATTTCTTTTATTTTGGAAACGATTTCTTTACGAGATGCAGATTTTGGCCTATCTGATTTCGGTGCATTTTTGATGTACTCTACACCAGACTCAAATTTCTTTTCCCACCGCCGAACTGTGTCATAAGACACACAAGAAGGTCCAAAAGCGGTAGAAATTTCAGCCATCAGCTTCTTCAAAGAACAACCAAGTTTTGAGCGAGCTTTGATGTAAGCCCGTATTTCATCTTTTTTGTCGACGCTTCTACCAACCATTTTTACTGCAGTGGTCAATGACTGCGTGTATTCAAATGGCAAATTTTATGGCTTACACTTAGTCTAACATGTATATTTATATACCATTGTGTAGATATTGAATAGCCCTATACAGGTATGTATTGGTTTTTATCGTGCCCCACGTGGATATCGAGCTAGAGGACAATAAGCAATTCATTTCGAACATCCCTCGTATATATATTTTTAACTTCAGGAGTGAAATTACATATTCATTTGTTAAATGTGGTTGTTCAATTTATTGTTTTCCTCACTCTCTCAACTCTGATATGTCGAGGTACGGATATCTCGAAGTATTTCAGTGAGTCGCTTGGAATTCGAGATAACGAGAGTCAACTGTATTTAAACAGATCAGGCTTATCCTTTCATGGATACAGACTCATCCTTGCCTGGATCCAGGTTCATCTTTGAATGGATCCAGGCTCTTCCTTGAACGAATTCAGGCTTATCCTCTATCAGATTCTTTTTGACAGATTCACGTGCATTCTTAGGTGGAATAGGCTTCAAAACAGGGACTGTCGGGATCTGAATAGTCTTGCGATTATAAATTCAATAGAACTGTAAAATAAATACAATAATCTGAACAGTTTAAATGAATAAATACTAAATAAAGAAAGACTAGTTTGAACTTTATTAGTGTAAGATACACAGCACGCCTAGTTACCAATCCCATTACTATCAGCAACATTGTTTTTTTCTTTAATTGAATGACGGTGGATCAATCCTTATGATAAATGGCGGTTTCTTTCGAAATCTGTATCCGATGACCGGTGCTTGGCATGTGTTGTATTTGGTCGAGAGAACCGTGGCCCTACTAGTGGCTTCCATTTACCTCGCAGTCGGCTTGCCATCGATCTGTAACTTTGGCTCAAACTTATTCTGACAATAATTCTGTGCCAAAGTTGTGGAATTCTGTATGTTCTGCCGTGGTGATATACTGCTGATCTAGGAAATCACTATGCGGATCGAAACATTAGATCTCGTGTGTTTAAAATGGCAGCGGAGGTGAGGGCGCAATTGGGCGCCTGTAAAATTCCCGGATTTAAGCCCACAGTAGCCCTTCTACTGACCATGCTAAGGCGATAGTAGTTTACTATATGCATTTGTCTAGTCGGCCATTCTTGGCCCAGTTGTTCAAAACTTAACGAAGCTTTTAGCTGACGTGACGTTAACATTTCTATCATGAAATATGGCTAATAGATAGATATTCTTTGCTAAAAAATGTCAATGTATTTGAAAATATCTTTAACTACAACAGATACCGAGTTTGTCATCAACGAGCTTGTTAAGCTAAGGATGCTTTGAACCACTGGGTCCTGGTGTTCTCGTGGGGTGTGCGGTGATCCGGATAAAAGATACAGTATGTTCTTTTCTCCACTTTTGCACTCCATGTAATACTCTTTTAGTGGTGTTCGGAGTATCTGGCAGAATCTGAGGTTTTGGTGGTTCGGGTTTGTTGTATTCATTGCCTATGTCTTTGGCTTTTATTCCAAATTTTTCTTGGCTGCCATTGGTATTTTTGGGTTAATATCATCAGCTCACCCTCACTATGCCTGCTTCAGCAGACTACTAGAAATTAAGCAAGACATTAATAGAAATAAATTAAATTTACCCAAGAAATGCAACAATCACGAAACAAGGCATTGAAAGGTAGCTATAAGGAATAGGGTGAGACGTCAGACTAAACCAAACAATACATGGGCATTTACCGTCGAAACGGACTTAAAGGAACCGCGAAAGATGGACCGTATCGTAACGGTTAATGCGAGTAGTACTTTTACATGGTCATGAAATCACCCTAAATTCAGATACAGTGCTATAAAATAAGTAAGTGTTCGAGCCGCTCATTGCACCCTGAATCGTCAGCCGTAGGAATGCCTGCAACTCTGCAATCTGTAGCAATGATCCACCAAACAGTATGACGATGTTGCTATATTAAACAAAAACAAAACACGCCAGCATTAGATGACATGATATTCAGCTAATTAACGTTCCATAATATCTCTTATCAAATTGTAATGACAATGTTACAATAACATGCCATTAAAGTACCTGAGGCACTTTTTGTTTCTCATGAGGAGGGTCTGCTCGTAAGAAAACTCCCTCGGGTTGTCATTTGTCAGTAACCAAGAATATTCAACGCTTCTTCAAAACTCTCTTGGGGCTTCGCTGTTTGCATCATGTTAATTTGAATATAATACCATATTACCCTAAATAATCGAACCCTTATTTGTCTTGTATTCCAAAATTTGAACATATCGGTTTACTATGTTGATGTGTCTTAGACCTGCTAGATGACTGGTAAACAGTGTAGACCCGGATCCGATGCCGCGTTCTGCATCACTGTCCACAATACCTGTATGTTTTAATATAAAACAGGCATCCATAGGAAAATAGTATCCTCACGAAAATATGCCTATATATTTTTGATTCCCTTAAAACCCACTTTTATGTAGTAAAACCGGGGTTTACAGGGTTGTACATTATTTTTCTTATTTCTGCTCAAAAACATAGATTGTGGGTACTCGTTAGAACCGCCTCGTCGAGGCGGTTCTAACCAATACCCACAATCTATGTTTTTGAGCAGAAATTTGAAGAATTATTTATCCGAAAATTTTCATTTTTTTTTTTGTGGTAAAATTTTCAGTATATTTGAACAGGCATGTTTTCGTAATGTAAACGATATCCCGGGAAAGCCACAATCACAACACATAGCGTACCAGTTACACCAAGAAGAAGATCAAACAAACCATGACAGACAACACAGCTGCCACAAACAAAAGAAAAGCAAAGCAACCAGCTGCCTCTTCCAAGATGAGTTGATCATATTGGCAACCAGGAACCTTCAAACACAACAATAAGACAAGAAACAGGACAAAGCATGAACAACAGTACCGAAGCCACAAGACAACATAAAGAACAAAGATCTCTAGAATTACAGTCTTAGAACGGCCAGAAAGAAAAATTCTAGGAGCTTATCTCTGTCGGTGCCCAATTACAGACTACATTTGTCTGCTTTTTTTTTTTTTTTTTTTTCAATAAACTATCGACTGGAAAAAAAAAAGTTATATGTAAAGTTAAAAGACTGACTGTCGACTGGAAAGAAGTTTATATGTAAAGTTAAAAGACTGAATCTCGAACAGCATGGATCCTGATGAGCCGTCTCATCTGTATATACGCTATTTGCAAAAGCCTGTTATTATCGCCAGTGGCAGTGAAGCAGTTAAATCGACTCTACTAGAACAAAATCTTCACCTTATTCAACTTATTTAAGTCTTTAATGAGCTATTGTACTTATGTTTGTAAGTCCAACACGGTCAGAGTTTTGCTGATATGTAACATTTGATAGAAATCACCGATTTTGCCTAAACTGTTCTCAAGCACAGCAAACATTAAATCTAAAAAGCTAGGGTAAACATTTATTTGAGCGATTAAGATGGTGCTGTACAAGCAGCAGGTGGGGGAATGGGGGCATATTCGTATTTGTTTCTGTTTCTGAACTGTCATTTGCTTTTTGTCTCCCCCTCGTCTATATCGCTTTTTCCCTAATTCCTCACCTCTACCTATCCCTTTCCTACCATTTTCTGGGAGACGACAAAATGACCCACAGGGGTTGACATGCCGCTAGAGAGAAATAAAACGAATTAAAACTTTTGAACTACAGTGAGCCCTCATTACAACGGCAGCATTTGTTACCCAAAGATGTTGCCATCAAAATGATTGTAAAGGATCCTAAATGGACAGAATGAATGTAAAAAAGACCTTGTTTTATTTTTATTTCCCCATAGAACATATGTTTTGGATATTTGTTAGAATCGCCTCAGTGAGGCGATTCTAACAAATATCCAAAACATATGTTGCTTGAAGTTTTAATTCAATATTCTTGCATAATTTCTCATTAACTATCACCTCTTAAGCGAAGGTTTTGTGACGTTCAAATTATCATTATAACGAATTTTGTCGTTGTATCGAGTGTCGGTATAAAGAGGGTTGACTGTTAATCATAATAGCAAAGGTGTGTGTGTGTATGTGTGTGTGTATGTATGTGTGTGGGTACGTGTTATCAAATCACAATTTTCAACCATTTCACGCAGAGCAGTTGAGTGAATAGCACAAGTCATCGTTACGTGTTTCGTGTCTCACCGTCTTACCTGATCTATACTGTTTGCAAAGGTATATGTCTTGTTCTACAAGTCCGAAAGGGTTAACTCCTGTTTGCATGCAGAAAACATACATGAATCACGATTGCGTGCAAAGGCTGACAATTTTCTCGCTTTTTTGGCTACAAAGTACTATTAATCAGTCTTCAGGAGTATAATTCCTCCTATCAAACAAAACAAATCTAAGGAATATTGTGAATAATTAATAACAAAACCCGAATTAACTGATGATATTGGGATCAAATATCAAAATCACTGTGCCGTAATTATCCAAAAATGCCGAATTACATGAGCAAACACTGCAGACCTAGATCAGACTGTTTCGAGGCAACAGTCTAATCTGGCTCTACACTGTTTGCTACTCCTGCAGCATTTGTAGCTGTATCACCAAATAATGGACTATAATTTACGTGTAAGATAAGTTCGGAAGAATTAAAGGCCCGGATATTTAGGACAATAACGTTACTGAAAGAAAAGTACGCATATACAGTTAACTCTTATCTCAAATACTGATAACTCAAAATGCTGCTTAAACTAAATAAAGGGACATAACAGTTCAGTTTGCTATATGGTCCATACATTTCAAATCTTTTTAGCTCGAACCAATGTTGTCGCAAACCAAAAAGTTCCGGTCCCTTCATTATGAAAACAAGCTTATTCAAATATATTGAAAATTTCACTACCAAAAACTGAAAGTTTTCAGATAAAAATTCTGATTTTTTTTTCATATTGCTGCTCAAAACATAAACTGTAGGTACTCGTCAGAACTGCCTCGTTGAGTCGGTTCTAACGAGTACCTACAATTTATGTTTTTTTGAGCAGAAATAAGAAAAATAATGTATACCCCTGTAAACCCAGTTTTACCATATAAAGGGGGGTAGGGGTGCGGTAAAGGGGGTCAAAATTATATAGGTATGTTTTCGTGATGTGGTTTTTGAGTTAATAAAACTGTATATCTATACAGCCTGACCAGGATCTTCATTTGTCTCTGTTCAGTAAATGAACGCTGCTGAATTTGCAAAGCGAACAGCTCAAAACATTTCCAGAATGCGAAGATGCGCAGGCTTGCTTGAATGCGAGACAGCGCATGACAAAACCTACAAAATGGCATGTGAGCCCAGCGAAGACTCAGATCAGCCATGGCATCCGCCCAGTCTGATCAGTCTTCACTGTTCACTCAGTGGGTAGCTAAGGACCCAAGCTTTCATCATGTAGACAGCGAAGACTCTGATCAGACTGGGCGGATGCCCAGGCTGATCTGAGTTTTCGCTAGGTACACATGACATTTTGTAGGTTTTGTCATGCGTTCGCTCACGTATCGTTTTAAATATGGAATGGAATTTGTCTTCCCGATCATGAAGTGGTACTTCGATCAAATGAAAGGCTATACGAGTGCACAAAAGTCATGGTTTTTAAAGGTTTAGGATTTGGATAATCAACAACTAGTTCGTAAATACTCGTAGCTATCGTATTTATTTTACGAATTCGAACACCTCAACTCTTTACCGTACTTGCATAAAATAAGCTTAACAAGTCTATTTTACTACCCATTAACGTGTCAAAAATGCTGTATGAATGACAAACAGTGTTGACCCTGAGGCATCTGATCTGCAGGTTCATTTAGAACTGGAACGACAGAAATAAATGATAGTCCTCATGTTCACTATTTTTTATTTATATTTTTGGACGTTTCATTTGCTGTTCCACAAATTAATTAAGCATTTCTGGAAATTGTTTAGAGTGACAGATTTAAATTCAAAAAATATCATTGACGACCAATTTAGACTGGTTTCCCATAAAAGTCCATTGATAAATAAACACCGATTGCACTTTTGGGATGCTGGCATTTTATTTGGATTAATTAATGCCTGTGTTAACATTTAAACGACAAGATGTATTTTATTGACATTTAATAGAAACCACGTAGGGAATTATCTACGCTTGTAAATAAAATCATACGACATTAACATGTATATGAGCTATACATCACGAAAACATGCCTATATAATTTTGACCCCCTTAAACCCCAGTTTTAAACCCCACTTTTATATAGTAAAACTGGGGTTTACAGGGGCATACATTAATTTTCTTATTTCTGCTCAAAAAATAGATTGTGGGTACTCATTAGAACCGCCTCGTCGAGGCGGTTCTAACGAGTACCCACAATCTATGTTTTGAGCAGAAATATGAAAAGATAGAGTTTTTTTATCTGAAAATTTTCGTTTTATGGAGGTGAAAATTTCTATATATTTGAATAGGCGTGTTTTCGTAATGTGTATGGTGATGTATTTTGGCCTGGTCACAAGGGCTTTATCAACATGTGTCAATAGAGGAAATTAGACTTACATAAGGTGTCATGTACAACTATTTGTTATAAGGCGCCATGTACAATTATTTTACATATAGTGTCATGTACAACTATTTGTATAAACAGTGCAAATGTTTATTAATGTATTTTTTAAACACGTTTTTGCTGATCATGCATAAGACCCTGGCGGGTCCAACACATATACGTTGTAGATGTTTTTTTTTAACTCCATCAGAATTACCAAAGATTTCGAATTGCTCATGCTAATTTGACATTGCCATATATATATATATATATATATATATATATATATATATATATATATATATATATATATATATATATATATATATATATATATATATATATATATATATATATACTCGTCGGCAAGAGTTTAGCCTACCTGAATGAGAAATAACTAGCAAAAATTGATGGTGAAGGGTGGCCTTATATATGCGAACATTCTGAATATATAAAGTTCATTTCTTGATTTACTGATAAAAGAAAATTTTAAGTACGAGATTTTAAAAAAAGGTAAGATAAAAGTCCAGAGAGAATCACAAGCCGCAGCCCTTCTCAGACACCAAGAGGAAGAGGAAACAGAAAAAAACCAAACAAGCGCAAATCGAACAAACGTACGAAAAGCACTAAGATCAGCACTCTCTTCCCCTAGCGAGGTAATCCCAATGTTCAAAGGACTGAAAAACACAAGAAGAAAATAACACTAGGCAAAACTAAAACAAATCGCCTCGAAGAATAAACCACAAAGTAACAAAGAGTAAGACTAACATCGGCACCACTGCTTTAGAACGGTCAGTAGAATAAACCACCTCGGGGAGGCGGGGGCGGCCGGGGGAGGGGTCGTGGAGGAGGGGTTAAAACATTTTTACACCTAGCCAACTTCACCCTGGGTCCCAATGCTACTCTTAATACAGAAAACATAAAACAATCGGCCACCAATAGTTGAATATAGTCCTCCTGATGTTAATCGGCCAAGCTAAAGACATGTCGCCAAGCCCCAACCCACTGGTTAAAGTTTTACGAAGAGGATTTCACTGAGTCTGAGGCCCGAACCGCCGTCGTGCAATTAAAGTTCTATGTCATTTCTATACACTTGGTCAACAGTTAAACAATTATTTGGCGACCTTTATTTGAACAGTTTGACCAGTTAAGTTTTGGCGAAAGACGTTGACGAGTGCTACATATTTTAATTTTACTATTCTTCTACAAATCGGAGAATGTCTTATGCTGAGTTTATGATCAAAGATCTTTCACGGAAAATATCTTGAGCAGAAATTATTCTAGAGTTGCTCCATTTTTATTGATAAAGGCCCGACTTGAAGTTTTTTACATTGTTGAAGGGAAAATTCAGACCCCTCACATTTTATTGGTATTGCTAGTAGTATCCAGTCGCTATAAATCGGTTGGGACTATAAACTCTCGCATGTACAGTAAAACTTAATAACTCGAACACCGATAGCTCGTTTACCATGGCTGATTCGAACACGTTTTTGAGTCCCTAGGAAATTCTTCCGATAGCTCAAGAAAACAAGTATTCAGGGATATTGTAGGGAAATTTTCTTATCTTATCACGAAAATGTATGTTGTGTGTACTCATTAGAATCGCCTCATCGAGGCGATTCTAATGAGTACACTCAACATACTATTAATTTGTAGGTGATGGAAAAGACATTCCTACATTATCCCCATTTGCCTCCTATTCTGGCGCTATGATTAACTCTCAGTGGCTCAAACTACCGATGTTTAGAACAAATTTACATGAGCCAAAAGCTGTTCGAGCATTTGTGTTAGGCTGTATATGGCTTCAAATTATAGGATTCGACAGAAAGACAAACTTTCTGCGACTCTCTGAGCAAAGTAAGCAAAATTATTTGTGGCGTCCAAACCACCGTTTTTCTTTGTTTTAATGACAAAACACGACAGTTCTATGTTTGATTCCTGTGAAAACCTGACTTTTCTGAATGCCTGTCTCAAAATGTCACATTTTTTATGAATGCTCATTTGTTTGCCCCCCTCCCCACCCCCCCACCCCCCGCCTTGCTCCCTCTTTATTTGTCTTGATATGACTTACATTGTGTGGAAAAAAACATAAAGACTAAAAAAAACAAAAGAACAACAACAACAACAACAACAACAACAACAACAACAACAAAAATCATTTCGGGATTCCCTTAGGTGTTTCATGTCGTTTGACTGCACGTAATGTGTAAGCCAATGTGACTGCACATATAGCCTACTTAATGTTATCCTCTTTTTTTCGTCTTTTTTCTTTAACAACGTGTATTGTTTTACGCTCCTATGGGGGTGGTTGGGTGTGGCGAAGGTGTCGTGTATCTTATGTCACAGGGGCGTCCAACTGATATTGGTTTACAGTTCGGCAAGGCTTGCTATCCTTGTAGCATGTAAGGGTAGAGGGGAATGTTTCTTCTGTTTCTTCACTTTCATTCATGTTCCTCTTTCTCCCCTGTCCCTCTCTTTCATCTCTACTACTATCTCTTCTCTTTTCTCCCTTTCTCTGGGATACGACACAAAATGACGCACAATGGTTGACGTGCCGTTAAACCACAACACAATCAATCAGTACGCCCCCAACCCGCAAAGGTGCTTGTAGGGATGGGGTATATTGTTTTTCACGTTGTCCGTCCTTTCCGTATGTCCGTCCGTTACGTTTTGGTTTCAGCTTCTTATCTTTCTAATTAATTTATCAGAAGGCGGCCATTACCTTGCGGGGTTATCTAATAAGCACTGCTTATTGACACTTCTTTTTGATTTTTTTTGTGTTATTTTATTAAGGATTGATGATGAATGAAGCATTTGCCTGTTAATTAAAGTGCGTTTTGCTCCAGAAATTCCCAATTAGATCAGGATATAAATTTTTAATGAAAATATAAACCAGATGCCTGCAAAGTAGGTTAGCAACCTGTCCACGCAACAAACATAATGGGATTTGAATCACGTAATGCTAGAATGGATCCCAGCAAGCATTCTTTATAAATCTACAGCGGGCCATTATCGGCCCGTCAGGGTAGCTGACGGGCCGATAACGGCCCGCTGTAGATTTATAAAGAATGCTAGCTAGGATCCTTCACGCATATGCGAAAAGCGAATGTTTAGATAGACTGCGCATTCGCAGTCTGGTCAGAGCCTCGCTTTTCTTCAGTAGATTTCAGACAGTCTTCAAGCGGGCTTTCAAATGAACAGTGAAGGGATTAATCAATCGACTAAATTCGGACTTTGCTTATCTGATCGCGCGTGGTTGTTCGAGAAGGCTTCTTCTGTGTCTTGGCTTATTTATATATGTTGTTTCCCCAAAAGGGTTCTGAATCATAACCAAGCTTCAAGATACAGGAATTTAGTGGCGGATCCAGGGGTGATTTGGCTGTTTCTGTGGGATTTCAGTTTTGGGGTCGATTTTTTACAATCGAGCCATATTATAGATACGCTAAAATTTCCTTAGGGTTGTTGTCCACGTGACTGACAGCGACCAATGAAAGCAAACCGTGGGCTTGTACAAAATCCAGGTAATTGTTATTTATAGCCGCGGTATCCGTGTCATTGTGCTGTCAGAGTGTCGTTTCAAGTGGGTTATCAGTAAAACCAGGACTGAGTAGACCCAGATTGAACGCGGCGTCTGATCAGGGTCTGCACTGATAACTAAAACCACAGGAAGTTAAGGGTTAAATGCAACAGTATTACATCCCCATTCAGGACCATTTTCCCAGCCTGCACTAAGATAAATCGACCCACCAGTGCTGCCAGTGCTTTGACTGGGGTTTGTTCAGTTAATAGAGGTGCCTATAAATCATTAAGCAAGCCAGTAAGTTTACTGCTGACCGTCCAAAAGTGGATCCTCTGTTGCAGTCTTCTTATGTTGTATGTTGGTTATTATAACCGTGTACTGTCATTGTTTGTTCCTCATCTGTTTGAATTTCTGTTCTACAGAAAGATTGTGCTTCGTAAACGGCGCCTTTCGTGAGTAACTTAACCCTTCTCTTGCTAAACACGACGTGTCCTCTCTTAGCAAACAGTGTAGATCCAGATCAGTTGGCCAACTGATCTGGATCTGCACTGTTTGTCATTAAGTATGTGAATTTCTATCAAAAACTCAGATCAAGTAATCTGATTGGCTGGAAATTAGAAGTGGGCGTGGCATCTTAATTTATTCAGCATGAGAAGGGTTAATTACTATTTTTAATGATCCGTTATCATAGGCTCATTTTAAAAATGCCATTGCCGGCCGATCCTGGCACCAGTAATTTAATACATGTAATTGCACTGTTTTTGGTGATTCAGGGTATGGCTGGGCTCCCGAGCTGTTGTTTTTTTTAAGACCAGCCTTAGGTTGCTGGCAAAACTGACCGTTTTTGTACTGATTGTCGCTCACTACAAAAATATAGGTTACAGCATGGATATTCTGCGACAAACTGCGTGCATGGCTGTTAACCCAAATATGGTTAATAACTTTGCCCCGCTCTTTAATTGTACGATGGTGGGTTGATCCTCAGACCAAATACCGGCTCCTTAATCTGTTTCAGTTGATCGGTTCCTGACTAACAAGGTATGTGGTCGGGCTCATCGTAGTCCTGTTTGTGGTTTCCTTGTGTTCTGGCTTCAGATCGCCATTGAGGCCTTGGCTTTGTTTCATCATAGTGTTTTTGATTATATGTGCTGCACTGTAATGTTTCACAAATGAGGTAAAGGACCCCTATACGGACCGAAAATATATTTGTAACTTGGAGTTGCATCAGAATTAAGGATGGAGTTTCGCGCGGGTAAAACTGGTTTAAACCCCCTTCACCTCCCCCACCCCATCCCCCAGTAGTTTTCCTACTGACCGTTCCAAGGCGGTATCACTGTTGCAGTTGTGTTCTTTGTTTGTACGTCTGTGGTTTCATACATAGCGTTTGTTTTGTTCTTTTTTGTTCCTCTTTCTTTAGGTACCTCGGGTGGGCTGTGTTTCATGATCGTTGCATTTCCTGACATCACGAAAACGTGCCCATATAATTTTGACCCCCTTAAACCCCACTTTTATATAGTAAAACTGGGGTTTACAGGGGTATACATTATTTTTCTTATTTCTGCTTATAAAACATAGATTGTGGTACCCATTAAAACCGCCTCGGCGAGGCGGTTCTAACGGGTACCCACAAGCTATGTTTTCAGAAGAGATATAAAAATATATCAGAATTTTTATCTGAAAACTTTCAGTTTTTTTGGTGGTGAAGTTTTCAATATATTTAAATAGGTGTGTTCTCGTAATGGGTATCTTCACTTATATTTTAGCTCAGCCGTAGAGATACGGAAAATACCACTGACACCAGCTCTTTCTGGGATCTTTTTTATGCTGAATGTAGCAACCCTTATTCCGCAGATATCAAAAAAATGAAATGTCTGTTTTCGGCTCCATCAAACATCTATTTCTTTGAAACAAATATGAAATTACGCACAAATGACTTTTCTTCGGTATCATGCTACGCGGTACTGACGTCTTGTAGAAGCAAGTAAACACAAAATATTGTCGTCTGCTTATCTTTGTCTGTAGCATATTAAAGATTAAGGACAAATCCATGTTTACCATCAAAGCGTAATAAATTCCCAAGGTACAGTTTTCGCCATTAGTTTCTGGTTTGTCAGCTAAATTATCCGTTTGTCGAAATGTTCCTCTGCAATATTAATGACGTGGCATTAAATTGATGATAGTCTAGCTTTAATACTATTATAGGACCTAAGAATTTGGCAGAAACTTTAAACGATCAATAATGTTCTTTTCTATATAATGCTATAAAAATAAGCAATTGACCGTGTAAGTATCACGTTCACCCTAAGTATTGGGACAGATAGGCATGAGTAAAGTGTAGACCCAGATCAAACGCCGCATTATGCGACATCAACAGATAGTAAAATCGACTTATCAAAATGTTGGGACAAGTATTGTAAGGAGCCATGGTGTCCGAATACTAAGGGTGAATTTAGTAGTTACTCATAAAAATACTGAATGCCAAATGACCCCGAGAATTGGGGCACAAACCCAGCTGGCATTTTTTATAAATCTTTTGCGGGCCATTATCGGCCCGTCAGCTATCCTGACGGGCCGATAACGACCCGCTATAGATTTACGTAGAATGCTTACTGAGAAAACTTATACGAATGACACGCAACTTTTAGACGATTTTTTTATAAAAAAAAAAAAGTGCAAAAGTTCTGAAAATTCGTCTAATAATGTATACCCTTGCAAACTCCTGTTTTCACCATATACAATCAGGGAATATCATGCGGAATGTACGATGGGGCGTATGCATTGTACTTCATAGACTTGTGAACGGAAGAAAAATCCTTACAAGATCTTTTTAAGGACGTTTATTAACAGGCAAAGGCTTTTAATCAAAATACTTGCTGTCGCAAATCCCAAAGTTTCTTTTTCCTGTCGCAACGGACCATTACGAATACATGCCTATTCCAATATATAGAAAATTTCATCTCCAAAAACTGAAAATTTTCAGATAAAACCCCCGATATTTTTCATATTTCTGCTCAAAATATAGATTATGGGTACTCGTTAGAACCGCCTCGCCGAGGCGGTTCTAACGAGTACCCACAATCTATGTTTCGAGCAGAAATAAGAAAAATAATGTATACCCTGTCAACCCCAGTTTTACTATATAAAAGTGGGGTTTAAGGGGGTCAAAATTATATAGGTATGTCTTCGTGATGCGAAAGCACAGCTTGATTGTTTTTTTTACAAGATTTATACCTCTTTGTTTTAGGTACTAGTTGTTAACTTTTTGAAATCTGTGAAACCCAATGTATGTCAGTCACACCAGTTTTCTCTCTTTGAACACTTTGCACATTTGTTCAGACATATTTGAGGACGTTTTTGGAATCTTTCCTGAAAAAAAATCCATGGTAAAACAATGCTCTAGGTGAAAATCAAAATAAAAGATAAAGGACATAAAAGATACTTAAATAATTTAATACATTAAAAATTTGTCTCTGTTAGCAAATTCAGCAGACGTCATTTTGAATTTTAATGGTTAACAGCGTATTATTTCCCACATTAACATTATCTTTTGTGTTTGTACTTTTCCTGTCTAATTGTGTTCTGTTGTTTTTGTTTCAGAAAGAAACGAAACAAAAAGAGACCAGATGAAGAGAAAAATGATTTACGGAGAACTGAAGAAGATAATTATGGTGATTACGAAGAAAATATAGCCAGGTCTACTTCCCCAGTACCGGACTTTGGGAAAAACCGAAAATCAAATATAGACTATATGATGGAGCTTCACAAGGACGCAGATCTATCAAACTTGAAAAGAGCAAATAAGAACGCACGATTTTAATGAGGAATAATCATTCAAAAGCCATGTTGTGCATTAGAAAACGTTATATTTTCTAAAGTATATGACTATTTTATTTACCCAAATTATTGGGACAGACAGACACCGGCAAACACTGTAGAACAAGATCAGACGCGGCTTCCGATCAGGGTCTCTATCGTGTGCTATTCATCTCGATACGTTTTGACACTTATGTAAAATATACACTTTTCATTCATAGCTCTATGTAAGCCTATTTTAACCAAAATGATATTTTTTCAGATTCTTTTTTCTTATTACAAAGGCATATATTGTGGTCTCTACGAGGCCCTTCTAATGATTACTAAAGTATATTTCGTTTTCGTTGAGAAACATTACGAAAACATGCTTATTCAAATATCTGAAAATTTTACCACCAAAAAATGAACTTTTTCAGATAAAAGAATCTGATATTTTTCATATTTCTGCTCAAACAAAGATTGTGTGTACTCGTTAGAACCGCATCAACGATATATATGTTTATGAGCAGAAAAAAGAAAAATAATGTACACCCCTGTAAACCCCAGTTTTACTATATAAAAGCGGGGTTTAAGGGGGTCAAAATCATATAGGTATGTTTTCGTGATGAACATATTTATCTCTATTTGCCTCTTATCAAGAATCATGTAAGTTATCGTATTTCACCATAAAATATTGTAAAAGAGAACTATTCGGTTATTAAGCAAATTAAGAAATATTTCCAGACAAAAAGAAAAAAAAATGTTGCTTGAAGTAAAAACATTTTGGAACGCTGGTATAAGAAGCTGCAACATTTGGATAGGTATGTTAAGGAATTACTTTTGGTGTCCCAATATTTAGGGTTCATACAGCAGTTCAAGTTATGATGGAAGCTACCTCAAGAGACTGTGAGAATAGCTCTCAAACGTGCTAGTATCTAAAGACGTAGTCTAAGGAGTGTGATGAGTAACATAATATGTTCTAATGGCCATCCGTAGATGACGTTTTTCCAGCAAAAATCTTCGAAAGATATGTCTATTTGGATGAATTGGTGTGCATGTTGCGAACACAGTGATTAATGTGAAACAATGTATGTTTTGTATATTATGTCAGATTTACAAGCGAAATTCTTCGAAAGTTATGCCAGTTTGGATGAATTGGTGTACCTGTTGCGAACGCAGTTATCAAGGTGAAACAACGTATGTTTGTATATATGTCAAACTCTCGACTCATCGTGACATATCGTACTTTTTCAAGCTTGATTGTATTACGAGGATCCTGCAAAAAGTTTTGTCACTGGGTTCGGATTACTTCAGTGCTACGTTTTATCAAACATATTTTTATTACAAACCTTCAAAGTATTCTCCCTTTACTGAAACACATTTTTGTAACCTTTTTACCCAGTCGCGAAAAGCAGATAAATAGTCTTCTTTTGGTATCTGTTGGAGACACTGATAAATAGCGCTGCCAAGAGAACTTCTAGACGTATACTTATTTACAGAAAGAATTTTCTTAAGCCTTGGAAATAAAGAAGTCACAGGGACTCAGGTCAGGTGAATAAGGTGGATGGTTTAAAACTTTCACCTTTTCAGAAGCCAAAAAAAACTTAACAACCTCACATTTATGAGAGGAGGCGTTGTCATGTAAAAGGTGGACTCCTTTGGATCCTTTGCTTGATCGTTTCTTATTGTAAAACTCTTTCACGTTCTTCAGTACGGAATTCTTGTAGAATCGGCCAGTGACTGTATGACCAGATGGACAAGGCACTTGAACGACTGGCCCACTTGAATTAAAGAAAATTGCGTACAACATCTTTTTCGAATTTATGGTTCTCTTGGCAATACATGGGCATTTTTTATCTTTTCGCTTCCATTGCTTATTATCAGCCCTTCTTGGTGGCTCAAACATGTACCCAGATTTCATCACCTGTTAGCAAGTTAGAAATAACCCGACTATTACAGCCTTTGTATGTTTTCAAAAGTTCCCGGGCACATTTAAGGCGTTGTGTCTTTTGCTTCTCAGTGAGAAAATGAGGTACCCACCTAGCGCAAACCTTTCTCATGACCAAACGCTTTGTCAGAATTGTTTGCAGATTGCCTTCTGATATCCCAGTACAACTAGCTATATCTTTGACAGACAATCGCGCATCCTGTTCGACCACAATCTTTATAGCAGCGATGTTAGCCTTGGTAACAGGGGTTTTAGGCCTTCCAGGATGGGTATCATCTTCAACAGAAAATGTTCTATCTTTAAAGGCTTTAACCCACCTAAAAACTGTGCGCATTGAAATGGTCTGAGGTCCATATATATCACACAATTCATTAAATATCTGCTTTGAATCTATATTAAGCCTAATGCGGCATTTAACATAGCTACGAATTTCAGTCTTCTGGTCCATGTTCCAATGTTACAAGTAAATTGGTGAGTGTTTTTGACTGCATCTATTTCACTTTGAAATAACTCGGTCAGTTGGAAAGCAATTTGCACGAAATAAACGGATATCGTTAGCTATTTAACACACCATTCAAGTGCAGTGAAGCATTTTAAAATATACCTGGGATAAAACCAAGGAAGCCTATTAGTGACAGAACTTTTTGCACGACCCTCGTATGTACTTCAAACGAGCCCCCTTTCTGTGTTTTAAACCCTTTACCGAGCAATACAGATGTCTTTGGAAACAGTGCAGCTCCTGATGAGATGGTTCGTAACGAGCCGTCTTACCAGGATCTGCATTGTTTGGCACTCTGCTATTGACTTTTGACTGAAACCCCTATTGCAACAATGGATGTGTCCAAATTCAGAGATGAAAGAATCCATGTCAGAAACTTGGGGGTGAAAGGGTTAAGAGATAGAAAAAAAATCGTTTAGTGAGCATGGAAGCCGTAGCAAGTCGCTCCGTACTTTGTTGTACTGTTGTTATATGTGTTATATTCTCATACGTAATTGTATAGGGTTACCGACTTAATTTGATGTCTGGAGAGTGTCATGTACACCTTTGAGTAGTAATCACAACCTGTTCTACAGCCAGTATATAATTAACGATATATATTTCATCCCAGTTATGCAAGGTAGTTGATCCCTGATCAAGGTAACATTCAGATATGTTTAAGTTAACTAGTAAGCATTTGACCCATATTCGACATATCTTAAGCCCCTCTCCCCGACTCAGACCCTCTCCCCCAACACACACACACACACACACACACACACACACACACACACACACACAGAGAATATTTCCCTATTGATTGTTCTAAGTCGGTTCCTCTATTGCAGTTCTTCTTTGTTTGTTCATCGGTGGTATGTGGAGTTTGATTTGTCTTTGTTCCTCATCTCTCCTTCTTTCGGTGCATCTGGGGGAAGTTTGTGTGTGTGTGTGTGTGTGTGTGTGTGTGTGTGTGTGTTTGGGGGTGAGGGGGGGGGGGTGAGGTCTATGTTTCATGATTTTGGAATTTTCTGGGTATCTTCACTTATATTTCTGCAAGCTTTAATTGTATTACATACGTTCAAAGGAACTCGTTTTTCAGGTCGTTTAGAGATCACAACAACTCATTTAGTGTAGTAGTGTAGTCGTAACAAGTCGCCCCGCAATTCGACATGATTTTAATTTACATGTAAAGTTCTTCAACATGTTCGTATAAGATTTTCGAAATAAAATGTATATAAAGATTGTGTTATAAATTTATGAGTAGTATTACAACCCGTCCAAAGGCACACATGTAGCTAACGGTAAACCAGAGACATTCCCTTAATTCATAATTATGCATGTGTTGGTGAGCAGATGTGCATGCTGCAAATGCAATATACATGAACAAGTTATGTATAATTTTCGACCCACTCTCCGCCGTCTCGACATATCATATTTTTCAAGAAGTACTTCTGTCACAGTTTCTCTGTTCTTTCTTCATTTGTTGGTTCTGTTTTCGCGAAATGTAGTTTTGTGTAGTGATTTAATGTAATTTAAACTTTCTAAAATGCCTTTGGCGGTTGTTTTCCGTGATTTTGTAACCTTTCTTGACTAACTGCATATTTAATTCTTAAAGTAGTCGTCCATGTGATTATCGTTGACCAATGTAATCAAACCGCGCGTTAGATGTAAGCCAGGTAACCGTTATTTATAGCCGCGCTATTCTTGTCGCTGTGAGGTAAAAGTGCTGTTGACAGTGGGTTAATTGTAAAACTTGGACTGTGACATTTGGGATATTGACAAACAGTGCAGACGCGGCGTCTGATTAGGATCTGCATTGCTTGCTTAAATTACAGGAAGCTGAGAAAGTTAAAAGAATCAATCTTACATTCCCGATCAGGACCATTTTCCCAGCCTACACTCAGAGACAATCGACCCACCAGTGATGTCAGTGCTTTGATTAGTTGTGTTACTTCACTCGTTAGATTATATATACAAGTCGCTGCAGCAGTAGCATAGTGCAGTGTAGATGGCAATAAATTGTCCCCCATATTTCGATATAGTATTCTTTTATTGTGAGTAAAGTTTTCAGACGTCCTCATAAAAGCTTTTCAACATATAAACTGTTGTCGGAAGAGTATGCGATTCATCCGTGTCTAATTAGCATAATAGGTTATATATATATATATATATATATATATATATATATATATATATATATATATATATATATATATATATATATATATATATATATATATATATATATATATTGAGATCTTGCTGATATCATCATCTCATCCATGAGACGTGATACAGTACACCAGCTCAGGTTACTACAATAATGATGTTTTTATTATATACCTTATCTCTCATTTTTGTTCATAATTTTACTCCTATTACGCCGAAACGAGTGAACTACTCATGTAACGTTTCAAATACGTCATAACATGACGTCATTAATGGCCGATGCCATAGTTTTGGTTCCATTGCATAAAATGACGTTCGGCAACGTCACTGTAAAACTAGAGAACCGGCGTAAATTAGGATAGTGATACGGGATCGGAAAACGCTTCTAGCGTGATATAAAAAGTTGCATTTGTGTGTCGGAAAGCTGCAAGTAGGCAGTGGCATTTTCGTGGATATATAATAAAATATAAGTTATTCATGTTGTGAAAGTCAAAATGGCATGTGTTGATGCCTGACGTTTTGTTGTGGTCGGAATCTTTGCGGTTCAAATCGACATTTTCATTTGATTAACTTCCGGTCGAGTCAACGCCGTTTTGAATAGCTTAATTCCAGCCTGCTTGTGTTATTCCACTGATGACTTATGTAACTCCTACGCGCATCCAACAGAACGGCATCATGAGTCCATGATCTAATCTCGAATGCCTAGTACTATATATATTCTAAATATTGGGACACTTTAACTCCTTTCCATACTTGTCCTTAAATAGTTAAATAGTAAAAATCTAAAAGGTTGCCTTCCCAGCTGGCATTCTACATAAATCTACAGCGGGCCGTCATCGGCCCGTCAGCTACCCTGACGGGCCGATAACGGCCCGCTATAGATTTATGTAGAATGCATACTGGGTTTGTAGATATAGAACACACAAAGACTGAAAATCGGTGACTCGGTTTTATTAAGTCTCTTCATATACAGCATATACAGCTATGTAGTTTGCAAGGCCGCTTGCGTGCCGTTAAACGTCGCTCCGTACTTTGATAACATTACGAAAACACGCCTATGCAAATATGTAGAAAATTTTACATAAAAAAACTGAAAAATTTCAGATAAAAACCTCTGATATTTTTTTCATATTTCTACTCAAAACGTAGATTGTAGGTACTCGTTAGAACCGTCTCGCCGAGGCGGTTCTAACGAGTGCCACAATCTATGTTTTTGAGCAGAAATAAGAAAAATAATGTATACCCTGTAAACCCTAGTTTTACTATATAATAGTGGGGTTTAAGGGGGTCAAAATTATATAGGCATGTTTTCGTGATGAGGTGATGTTACAGTTATATTTTAATTACATCTTTTTTAACTATCGAGCTCGTACAGTTCATCTAAAATACATTACCATTTAAAGCGCCACTAGGGGGTGGGGCATTGGGATATTGCACATTCCATTATTCTCTCATTAATTGACTGAGCTTTAATTGTATTAGGTTAGTTGTTTTCAAACGAGCTCCTTTTTTTCAAGTAGAGATATTGACACCTGTCTGCAGTATGGTTTTATTCTCAAATGTATTCGTATAGGATTTTCGACACAAAAAGGTGTTTGAGTAGTTATTACAACCTGTCCCAATGGCCGTATGCTGTTTGCGGTATACCAGAGTCATTCCTTCAATTCCTTTATAAGTTATACATGTTTGGGCGAGCTGATGTACATATTATGAACGATATAGAACATAAATAGTCATGTGTGAGTTTTGCAAATGTTTCTACCCTCTCTGTCCTGCCCCGACATACAGTAAAACTTCAATAACCGATAGCTCGTTTACCATGGCTAATTCGAACTCGTTTTTGAGTCCCTAGGATGTGATGTTTTGTGTAGTCAATCCGTGATATTAAACCGTTTTTGCGCAGAGGTTTTACGGTCATGTTAACCCAATAGAGTCATGTCGAGCGCGGTCAGTTTAACTAACCACACTTTTACTGGGCAGGCTTAGTCCTCAAAGCGGTTAACCAGTATTGTGAGCATTATTTCGCCAGAAACTGACAACTGCCATTCTTGAATCAGCGGAAGGAAGAGAATGACCATAGAAAATACTTCATGATCAATCTCAATCTCCACGAAAAAATGTTGCCGACCCGGCGGGGGCCGAACCCGCAACATCCCAATCACCTTCTGATCACCAGTCGGACGCGCATCCAAATGTGCCACCGACATCACGAAAACATACCTATATACTTTTGACACCCTTAAACCACACTATATAGTAAAAATGGGGTTTACAGGGGTATGCATTAGTTTTCATTTTTTGGCTCAAAAACATAGATTGTGGATACTCGTTAGGCGGTTCTAACGAGAACCCAACCCTATGTTTTGAGCAGAAATATGAAAAATAACAGAGCTTTTATCTGAAAATTTTCAGAGCCATAAGTAGACTTCCAAAATCCCGGACATACATATTCAAATATATAGAAAATTTCACCTCCAAAAAGTAGTACTGGTCATGGTACCCAAGCCGTAATCCGAACTCATAAATCCGTAAACGAATGACGAATCAGACTTTTCAGACCAACAGACATGGACCCCAGAATAAAGGGTGTAATCAGGTGTCCGAGGATAGTAAGCATTACTTGGTAAGCAAGCTTAGCCCACCATGCCCAAAAACCTGAACGAAAGAAATGTAGGTAGAACAGACGTCAAAAAGATTGCCTTTGGAAACAAAGAACACACTACAGGTCAGAAAATGGGAGTCTCAGTTTTATTGAGACTCTTCATAAGCAGTAATGAAGTTAACACTGCTTACGCCCTCTAGCGTGTTCATGAGCAAAACTCCATTTTCAAATGTACCATAATGGGCCCAATGATCCCAAAGGAAACGAAATATAATCTGCACTATGATAAAGTACGAGGAGACGTTCTACCGCCGCCACACGGCACTAATACCAGCTGCAGTGTAGTAAAATAAACGTCAAAAAGATTGCCTTTGGAAACAAAAAACACACTACAGATCAGAAAATAGGAATCTCGATTTTATTGAGACTCTTCATAAGCAGTAATGAAGTTTGCAACACTGCTTATGCCCTCTAGCGTATACATGAGCAGAACTCCATTTTCAAATATACCATAATGGGCCCAATAATCCCAATGGAAACGAAAAATAATTTGGCATATGGTAAAACACGGGGAGACGTTCTACCGCAGCCACACGGCACTAATACCAGCTGCAGTGAGGTAAAATAAACGCAAAAAAGATTGCCTTTGGAAACAAAGAACATGCTACAGATCAGAAAATCCAGGGAGTCTTGGTTTTATTGAGACTCTTCATAAGCAGTAATGAAGTTTGCAACACTGCTTACGCCCTCTAGCGTATACTTGAGCAGAACTCCATTTTCAAATGTACCATAATGGACCAAATGATCCCAAAGGAAACGAAATATAATCTGTATTAGTGCTATTGTTGGCATTTTCATATTTATTAGCAGAGAAAATTTAATGCTCAGCTGAGTTGAGCATGAAAAAAGTTTTATAACCTTGGGGCCTGATCAGACCACACTCTTCTCGGGACCTGATCAGACCACGCTCTTCTCGGGGCCTGATCAGACCACGCCCTTCTCGGGGCCTTATCAGACCACGATCTTCTGTATTCGTCAATATACTATCCAGATTCTATAAGCGGACAAAAAAGCCCTGATCAGACTGCATTACGTTAACAATGTAATGTTACAGTTATATTTTAGTTACACCTTTTTTGACTATCAAGCTCGTACAATTCATCTGAAAACACAATACCATATAAAGCGCCACCAGGAGGGCGAATGGGATATTGCATATTCCATTATTGTCTCATTAATATGTAGATCCACGTTCCCTCATCATATATAGTAAAACAGGGGTACGTAGTCTATATTATATGGCGGATCTTCAGAATTTTGTAGTTTTTAAACCAGCTTTTCAATGTGTTTGTTAATTCGAGGTAACACTCTAAGTCTGCTTAATGCGCTTAATAATCAAAATATTCCTCATTTTCCGTATTATATAGTGAGAATGTCATGGCTTACATAGCTCTACTGTGCTTTCGACATCTTTCAGAAAGTCGTGTTTTGCTTTGCTTTTTATTTTAAATAAAACAAATATGTTGTTCTGATTGACCATATCTCATCAAAAAACATTTGTCTTTTCTGTTTCTGTGTTTTGTTCTCAAATACGTACCCTAAAATTAAACCTACTGCCAAAAATTGGTCTGACCTAGGCAATTTCTATAGCTAAGTGATTTTTGTTTTTGAATTCTTTTCTGAGAAAATATTTTTTACTTTTCTTTGCTGAATTTGAATCACCGATGTTTCGCAACAGTATTGTGAAAATTTCAGAAAAATTGAACAAGCGGAACTTGTTGATAAGCTGCCTCCAATTCACCTACCCTACAGATTTCTGCATAATTTGCATTCCTTTTTACTATGAGAAAAAGTGAAAATATTTGATTTTTTAAAAACTAAGGATTAGAATAAAACTTTTCATGCATAGGTAGTTACGACAAATGGTTTTGCATTAAATCATGCCAAAAATTTGCAAATTTACTTCTTCTGTGTAAAGCGCCAAGCAAAAAACGACTTTCCGAAATATGTCGAAAGCACAGTAGATAAGATGGATAGCAAGATAAAGATTTTTCTTATTTCTTAACAAAAATGTACGTTGTTGGTACTCATTAGAAGCGCCTACTGTGTGCTCACAACCTATTCTTTGTTGAGAAATAAGAAAACTCAAATTCATTACAGTAAAACCTCAATAGCTCGAACACCGATGGCTCGTTTACCATGGATCATTCGAATTCGTTTCGGAGTCCCTATGAAATTCTTCCGATAGGTCCAGAAAACAAATATTTAGGTAAATCTTCTGATTTTATCATGAAATTGTATGTTGTGTGTACTCATTAGAATCGCCTCATCGAGGCGATTCTAATGAGTACACTCAACATACAATTATTACATGTATATACAAGATCGAAAAAATTCCCTAATTTATTACCATTTGCTTCCTTAACTTGCGCCATAATTATTAACCCTCAGTGGCTCGAACTACCCATATCTCGAACAAATTTCTATGGTCCCAATGATGTTCGAGCCATTGAAGTTCGACTGTATTTATGATCAAACTTGGGTTATCTACAGCAATTGCTAAGAAGACTACAATTTACATAGATGTGTTAACGTTATGGCGTATCAACATGTTGACCTGGGCCTTCTTTTTCCCCATGTGCATTAAGTACCATTTTCTTATTTTGCGGCTCATTTAAGGGGACTTGATGCACTTGGCAGATTTACCGCCATTTTTACAAGGGAGATAACGTTTGTGACTTCCTGTTTGCTTTCCTGCATATTAAAACCCTTCTTAAAAGGAGTCTGCTCTAAAAGGAAAGAATTTGCTCCCAAGGGGGAGCAAATTCTTTCCTTTTAGAGTAGACCCCTTTTCAGAAGGGGGGTAAACGATTTGTTTGGAGGTGCCTCCGCTGAATGTGTAGCCATTCCACTTAAAAACAAAATGAAAATGACAAAAAGTGGCATGATATTTTTAAACCTGTCCAGATCCTTTTAAAGATATAATTAATGAGGTGTTGTTCTAAAATCCAGTAGTAGAGAAAAACGAGTCAGTGCATTAACCTTTCGCAACTTACTTGTGCCTTGTTTTGATGCGAATGTCAAGCGAAGAAATATATAGCCTCATTATTCATGACAAAGTAATATTTTTAGAAGTTTTTTTAAACCCAAATATGGAAAAAATAGTATTATATGGCATATATTCAAGGACCCCGAATATGTAACAACAAGTGATTCAGTGCGCATATTTATGTAAGGTAATTAGCGTTTCCTTTCAGATGAAAATGCAGATGAAAATAAACCATTTTATTTTCCTGGTCAGTATGATTATCTTCCATAAGATAACCACACATTGGGACATTAAAACTTTGCTGTTTAGGCCCACTCTCACCCCCACCTACCCGCCCTGCCCCGTCCATATCCTAGAACAGTTTTGGTATTTACCGCTCCAAGTCGGTAATTCTGTTGCAGTTCCATTTCGTTTTTTTTTTTTTTTTTTTTTTTTTTTTTTTCAATGATGTACTGTTTTATTATTTCATGCCTTTCATTGGAGGAATGTGTGATGTGACTGTGGTCTTTCCTGTGCATCCCTATATTTACAATATGTTAACACACCCATGAGAGTTATATACTTCTAGTCCGCTCTAGACAAAGCACTTTTAACCATAATCGTTTGATATTTTTCATTATAAATATTTTTTTCTTATTTCTACACGAAAACATTCACAATGCATACTCAAAAGAAGCGCCAAGAAGGCGCTTCTAATGAGTGTCCATAACGTTTCTTATTTCAAGGAGAAACAAAAAAAAAATATTTTTCTGAACAGCCATTTTATTTTTGACATCTACTCTTTATAATATGAAAAAATTTGTTTTAGCGTACATTCGGCATATTCATGCAGTATAAAAGATTGATCGAACTAACAAAACAAAACCTTGAAATCACTCTAAAACACGAAAACAATCTATCTGAATATTCACTATATCACCACTTCTCTGTATATCCCTATACTTAATATGTTCTCCCCTTTATATCCCTATACTAAATCTGCACTCTCCTGTATCCCCATACTTAATATTTACTCACCTGTATATCCCTATACTTAATAGGTACTCCCTTTATATCCATATACCTAATATTCACTCTCCTGTGTATCCCTGTACTTAATAAGCACTCTCCTGTACATTCACATACTTAATATGTATTCCCTGTGTATCCTTATACTGAATATGTATCCCCTGTATATCCCTATACTTAATATGCACTCTCCTATATCTCCCTATACTGAAAATGTACTCCTCTGTATATCCCTATACTTTATATGCACTCTTCTGTATATCCCTATACTTAATGTGCACTCTCCTGTATAGCCCTATACTTAATATGCACTCTCCTGTATAGCCCTATACGTAATATGTACTCCTATCCCTATACTTAATATGTACTCTCCTGTATATCCTAAACTGAATATGTACTCACCTGTATATTCCTATACTTAATATGTACTCCCTTTATATCCATTTACTTAATGCTCACTCTCCTGTGTGTCCCTATACTTAATATGCACTCACCTGTATATCCCTATACTATATATGCACTCCCTTGTAAATCCCTACACTTAATGTGCACTCTTCTGTATATCCCTATACTAAATATGCACTCTCCTGTATATCCATATACTTAATATGCACTCTCCTGTATATCCCTATACGTAATGTGCACCTCATGTATACCCCTTTACTTAATATGACCTCCTCTGTATATCCCTATACTTGATATGCCCTCTCATGTATGTCCCTATACTTAACATGCACTCTCCTGTTTATCCCTATACTTAATATGCACTCTCTTGTATAGCCCTATATTTAACATGCACTTTTTTGTATATCCCTATACTTAATGTGCACTCTCCTGTATATCCCTATACTTAATATGCACTCTCCTGTATAGCCCTATACGTAATATGTACTCCTCTGTATATCCACATACTTAATATTCACTCTTCTGTATATCCCTATACGTAATGTGCACTCTCCTCTATATCCCTCTATATCCCTATACTTAATATGCACTCTTTTATATATCCCTATACTGAAAATGTACTCCTCTGTATATCCCTATACTTTATATGCACTCTTCTGTATATCCCTATACTTAATGTGCACTCTCCTGTATAGCCTTATACTTAATATGCACTCTCCTGTATATCCCTATACGTAATATGTACTCCTATCCCTAAACTTAATATGTACTCTCCTGTATATCCTATACTGAATATGTACTCACCTGTATATCCCTATACTTAATATGTACTCCCTTTATATCCATTTACTTAATGCTCACTCTCCTGTGTATCCCTATACTTAATATGCACTCACCTGTATATCCCTATACTATATATGCACTCCCTTGTAAATCCCTATACTTAATGTGCACTCTTCTGTATATCCCTATACTAAATATGCACTCTCCTGTATATCCATATACTAAATATGCACTCTCCTGTATATCCCTATACGTAATGTGCACCTCATGCATACCCCTTTACTTAATATGACCTCCTCTGTATATCCCTATACTTGATATGCCCTCTCATGTATGTCCTTATACTTAACATGCACTCTCCTGTTTATCCCTATACTTAATATGCACTCTCTTGTATAGCCCTATATTTAACATGCATTTTTTTTGTATATCCCTATACTTAATGTGCACTCTCCTGTATATCCCTATACTTAATATGCACTCTCCTGTATAGCCCTATACGTAATATGTACTCCTCTGTATATCCACATACTTAATATTCACTCTTCTGTATATCCCTATACGTAATGTGCACTCTCCTCTATATCCCTCTATATCCCTATACTTAATGTGCACTACCTGTATATCCCTTTACTTAATATATACTCCTCTGTATATCCTTATACTTAATGTGCACTGCTGTATATCCATATACTTAATGTGCACTCTTCTGTATATCCCTATACTGAATGTGCACTCTCCTGTTTATCCCTTTACTTATGTACTCCTCTGTATATCCCTATACTTGATATGCACTATCCTGTATATCCCTATACTTAACGTACACTCCTGTATATCCCTATACTTAATATGCACTCTCCTGTGTGTCCCTATACTTAATATGCACTCACCTGTATATCCCTATACTATATATGCACTCCCTTGTAAATCCCTACACTTAATGTGCACTCTTCTGTATATCCCTATACTAAATATGTACTTCCTTTATATCCCTTTACTTAATGTTTACTCTCCTGTATGTCTCTATATTATATATGCACTCCCCTGTAAATCCCTATAAATGTGCACTTTTCTGTATATCCCTATACTAAATATGCACTCTCCTGTATATCCCTATACTTAATATGCATTCTCCTGTCTATCCCATTACTTAATATGTACTCCTCTGTATATCCCTATACTTAATGTGCACTATCCTGTATATCCCTATACTTGATGTGCACTCTCCTGTTTATCCCTATACTTAATGTGCACTCTCCTGTATATCCCTATACGTAATATGCAATCCCCAGTATATCGTTATATTTAATATGCTCTCTCCTGTATATCCCTATACGTAATATGCAGTCCCCTATATATCCCTACTTTCACTATATATTATGGGGGAACATAGATTCATTACAGTGATATTTTCTGAAGTAATACAAATGGTCTGCGCCACGTTGATGTAGGTCTTCGCTGTTCGCATTATTACCCATTCACATGGGCGACACAAATACACATGTTGCTACTGGCGTATGCGCAAATCCTTCCCTGGAAATATCGATACCAATTATATCACTACCAGTTATATCAGCAGTATGTTAACAAATAACATGCTTCATTGCTCTCAAAGTTCACTCCATTTAGAATCTATTTATCTTTACTACAGTTTGTGTCAGTGCCACATGGCGGCCGTAAAAATTCTCCCCGTACTTCACTATAGTGAAGGTGATTTTTCTGCTCGTTTGTAATCATTCAGCCCGTTACGGGACTGTGAAAATCTACGATAGTCACTGATGAGGACTAGTTGGCCGAAACCAGCTATTCTGGACAAGAGAACTTGACACATCAGCTGTTTCCAGTTTTGCTGGTGTGTCCATTGCTCACAAGGGTCAGTCCTTTCAAAATCCATTAACTTTGGAAGAATCGATTATGCTTCCACTGCCCCGCCATTTTGCAAAACAAAAAATAATTAATGTTCTAATAATACTTTGTTTTATTCATTCTTTGTTTTAAATAATCACCATAAAACATCTATGAAGAAAATAGGAAACCCTATGTAAATCATGTGCGGATAACAAACGCAGAGCAAATCTTTGGCGCCTTATAACAGTATGAATGGTGCTGAATTTGACTGATCGCTGAAAACAAAAGTGTGTGTTCGTGGTGGCATATATGCGGACAGTGAACCTCCATCTCAAATTGCGCATTCTCGCAATGCGACCAGGACCTTTGCTGTCCGCCTATAGAATGACTGGAAGGCTAAAGTTATCGCATGTATATATCAGCAGAAAAGAATCTGGTGCGAGTGCGCTAGATGAGCTGAATCTGTCTATAAAAATGAATGACCTGATTACAGTAGAACCTCGATAATTCAAATTCCAATAATTCAAAATTCTCGATAATTCAAAATCATTTTGAAGTCCCGACCAAAATATGTGTATGCATTTTAACCCTCAATTATTCAAAGTCTCAATAATTCAAATAAAACTGTTGGGTCCCTTGGACTTTGAATTATCGAGGTTCCACTGATTATAGTGCGGATCTACAGTCTGGTGGCTTAAAACGTCTGTGACAGCATATGTGATTCTATGGGGTAACTGTGTAGCCCGATTTAAATGTAAACAAGCAAATTCCATAGGGAATTTATGTCCCCCGCCTTATTTTTATTTGAGCTGTTAAAAATGGGTAAGTTAACCAGAGGACCATTGGTCCTGTATCATTTACCTAAGTAATGAAGCAGGAAACCAGTGATAAAAAATAATTTCGGGATTCTGAAAAAAACACATGCATATTTTCAGACCATCCTTAAAGCACCAGTAAAGTTTAAAAAGGATCGGCTTAAAACTGTGGTAGGAGTTACGGGGACAAGGTACCTACTCCCTATACGCTTTTGTAGTATTAGAACTCAAAAAATGTCTAAGTTAAAATGCGGAAAAAGTAATAAAAAATATTTCAGGATTCTGAGAAAAACACCTGCATATCTACAGGCCATCCTAAAAGCCCATGTAAAGTTTCAAAAGGATCGGCCAAAAACTGTGGGAGGAGTTAAGGGGACAAGGTACCTACTTCCTATAGACTTCTGTAATATTAGAACTCAAAAAATGTCTAAGTTAAAAATGCAGAAAAAGCAATCAACCATTATTTCAGGATTCTGAAAAATCCACATGCATATCTTCAGGCCATCCTAAAAGCCCATATAAAGTTTCAAAAGGATCGGCCAAAAACTGTGGGAGGAGTTAAGGGGACAAGGTACCTACTCCCTATAGACTTCTGTAATATTAGAACTCAAAAAATGTCTGAGTTCAAAATGTGTAAAAAGTAATAAAAAAATATTTTCAGGATTCTGAATAAAACCACATGCATATCTTCAGATCATCCTTAAAGCACCTGTAAAATTTCAAAAGAATCGGACAAAAACTGTGGGAGGAGTAAAGGGGACAAGATACCTACTAAAAATTCGGAACCACGCACCACACACCACGCACCACGGAAAGCCGAAAACAGTGTCCCTCCGCTTTTCTTCGAAAAGGCGGGGGACAACAATAATTAATTATACAAACATGGTGGGGAACCCACTGACTTTTCGGAGATCGTGCACTGATTTCCGTCGGTTCAATTAGAATATTCCTAAGCTATTTTACTTCCTTAGAAATGAACGGATTTTATTCAATTAAAGTCAGCCGCCCAATTTAACCCTTAAAATGCCAAGAAAACCCGTATCTGAAAATGTCGTCTGTTTATGTCATCTGCTGAATATCTTGCAAGCTTTTCAAACGTATTTTTGCATATGCAAACAGTGTGGACCCAGATCAGTCTGCTCCTAGAGGAGCAGTCTGATCTCGGTCCACACTGTTTGCAAAAATGACTTTTTTAAAATCACAAGCAGATGACAAAGCAGACGACAGCTGTTGTGATAGGCAGTTTAAGGGTTAAAGAGTCTACTGCTCAAATCAAAGTCGTTAGTGCTTATGGTTTATAGCTTTAGCAAAAACTTCGCTAAAACATCGGTATCATGACGTACACGTTTTCGGAACCTTTGATCGAAATGTTTCCTAAAAGTATAACAAATCAGGGTTTAAAACCGGCAAAAACCATTTAGAAAGCGATATCTGTGCTTTACTTGAGCAAAACCCTCCTATTATTAGAACATTTGTTGTGAACATTTAGCCTTTGCTAAAACGAATGTTTAAGTGAATGTTATCCAAAAACTCGAGGGTTTCCCACCCTGAGAAACAATAAGGTATTTCTGAGAAGAAAAATCATTTTCAAAACACATTCGTGTACCTTGTATTTAAATACAAAATTAAAAATCCTATTGCTTTGATATATTTTAATATGTAGAAGAAAAAAAAATACATAGATATAGAGCTCATAACACACATTACGTATGTGCGTCAGGAAAATATTTGCAATATAGACGGAACACCTAACATAAATATTATTTTCCTCCTATATCATAGGGGCTGCTCTTAACAGAAATACATGTAATTTGCTCTCTCTTTCTGGGAGCAAATTATTTCTTTTTAGAACAGACCCCATTTTGGAAACGATACTAGGGAGACCTTTTTCTGGATATGTAAATATAATTCCGTTATGGCTACGTCACTGAAATGCATAACATGTTCGTCTCCACAACTAATCATAAAGTAAAGTATACTGAGGTTTAACCCGAAAAATTGATGCAATATCGACATGAAATATTTCATATTCTAACACAGCACGCCTATATGGGCAACTGAAATAAACTGTGTTTTATTCTGCAACTAATCGGTTGGCGGCAGAGCGTGACGCTAAATGCAGCCGTTTCGTGACGTTTTTAAGATTTTTCTGACGTCATTTGCCGTATTCTGGACGTCAGACGGTGTAACGTCGATTTATTGCATCAGATACGTTACTAATAGATGTGAACGCATGTGTTACAGCCAAGGAAATTGGCGGGATCTCGACGAAAAATAGCTGAAGATTTGAAGAATCTGAAGGAATCAACGACATTTTTGTTGATTTTTATAGAATAGCTGTAATGCGTTAATCGTTGAGTAATAAATTACAGTTTGTCGGTCAGTTGTAAGTAGATAGAACACTCGTGCAACGCTACATTACAGATGACCTCGAGCCTATATTACTGCATTATACGGCTGACTGTTCTATTTCTTAAACTAAAGTGTTTTAAACAGAAATACATGGCGTCACAAACCGGCAATTCATTTGCCTCTGCAGGGTACAAGACCATTATGGATTACTGTCCTTTCGACATCCCTTGGAAAGAGGTTTTTCGCTTGGTGTTTGATACCAAATGAAAACGTTTTGTTCTGACTGATCAAATGTTATCAAGAACCATCTGTATTTTTCTTTTTCTGCGCTTTGTTTTCAAATATTTACTGTAAAAAGTTATATGAAAATCCAATAAGGGCAGATAAGATAGTAACTGTGGACATTTCATGACTAGTAATATTTGACTTTGACCTTGGACAAACCTGAACGGGCTTGGGTCCCCTATATTCGCTAAAGAAAATAAACAATTTATCAAAACTGAAGAGAAGTTGTCCAGGAAGAGCCACAACTACAAACAAAGATTCATGACAACCCTTAAGGGCATTTAGAAGATGCAAAGAGGACATGAAATACATGCAACATATATTTTGACCTTGACGTGCGACCTTGACCCTGAACAAAGATAGTCGCTTTAAGGATTCTGCATATTACTGAACGACTAACAGTAAACATTTGTGTAAAGTTATATGTGAAGTTATAAATTCCTCTGAGAGGCGACTGGATGGGGTGAGGTTTACACTTCTGCAACAAGGTATATCGGAACCAGAATTTTACAGTGACTTAGTGTACAGATTTAGAAAAATTGTAGGAAAATCTAATGTTATAAAAGAATTGGCTATAACCTGGATATTATGCTAATTCTACTCATGGCTAATTCTACTGTATGCCAGAGTAAATGAAAATCAATAGTCGAACCACGGCGGGCCAAGCCAAGGACATATCGTCAAGCCCCAACTCACTGGTTAACATTTTACGAAGTTTTAATTATAATGAAGATACTCAAGAAAGAACACGGTTATGGGGCACAGTATTTTCAAGACAAGGATGAGGGTTTGTGACACATAATGACAACACAAAACATCTCTTTCTCGAAAACAAAACCGTAACAGAAACGTCGCCTTGGAGCAGTAACAGACAAGACAATTACAAGTATGCCAGATTGTTAAATGAGGGGTGAGGTGGGGGAAGGGTTTTAAGCCTGGTTTTATTTGTAATCAACCCTCGCCTTCCTCATGTAGTTCCAGCTACAGATGGTTGTTTGGTCGGCTTAGGGAATTCCCAACTCATCAACTGATTAACACATTAAACAAAATGAACTAATAAGCTGTCATAAAACAAAGATGCGCTGAAAGACAAAGCCAAAGAAAACCATTAGCCAAACAACAAAGTGCCTGACAAGAGATAACCGCCAATCATGTGATATGCCGCTTAATCTGTCCTTAATAGCCTATTCTTATTATCGAACAATGTTCATTTTAAATACTATTTTTAAGATTTGACTCACTCGCGATTCTCCAAAGGTTGTTCACCGAGTCATCTTGAAACTGGGGTTGAAGTCTGCCTGTCAAGATTTACAAGAATTCGCTGTCTGCAGCCCAACCTTCAATCAATTGAAGAAGGTTGTAAAGTTGTAAAACCTACAGATATGGATATCAAGGAATGGCCACATTCACAGACACACCATCCTCTTAAGGCACGAGATAAGGGTTGAATGAAAGAAAAAAACAAAAACAGTTCTCTAACGAGAACGGAATACACAAACGAAGAGGACCTAGACGAGATATGCCGCCTTGGAGCAATCAACAATTACACCGTTGTGGGGATGGTTTTACTAGCGCTCAACCCTCACCAATAATCATGATACAGCTCCTGCTACATATAAGTGTTCGGTCCGCTATTCTTGCATAAAAAGCAGTGTCGCACGTTATAAACAGCCGTGCATTAACCGGCGAAAAGCCGTGTATTAACAAGGCAAGTCACGCGCTGTTAAGGCCGGCTATGCAAATTTCAATATGATCGTACCGGGGCCACAGATTTGCTGCCGTTACGAGATGTGTACCGCCCGGTCCCAGAATAAGCACAGTCCATGGAAATCGCGTTCGCGAGACATCGGTGAAAAGGCGAAACAAATAGTGCAAGAAACAAATCGAAATGTAGCACGTTTTCAGTTTTTATACAATAATAGCGATAGATCATGAATTTTCAATGTATTAACATTCGCCAGGTCCCTTGGGAGGTGTTGAAAACCGCGGCCTACGGCCTCGGTTTTCAGTGAACGTCAAAAAGATTGCCTTTGGAAACAAACACCTCCCTCGGGACCTGGCGAATGTTAATGCATGAAAAACCATGTTTGATCTCTATATTGGGCTACTTAATTCATTTAATTCATCTGTAGATCAACACAGAAAACATACAAATAAACTTCTCAACACAATGATTAGTAACAGGTGAGTTGACGAGTACAAACTGAAAATAAGAGTAATCGAAATCCACGAGTAGAGCCACGATGCGCTCGACTCCAGACGAATAATGTCAGGTACAAGCCATAAAATGGTTTCGGATTGAGCCGTCATTGAATCTGCGGACGACTCGCCGTCGTCCAATTACAGAGGGTACGAAAGTTGTTAATTATGACTGGGTAGACCAAGAAGTGAGGAGTCTATTATTTAACCAATCAAAATAGTACATTCTCCTTTTGTAAACAAATAAAAGTCTAAAAGGTTGCCTTTGGAAACAAAGAATACATTACAGCTAAAAAAAAATGGGAGTCTCGGTTTTATATTGAGACTCTTCATTAGCAGCAATGAAGTTTGCATAAAATATGAGTGAAGATACCCAGAAAATGCCACAATCACGAAGCACAGCCCTTATGAGGCACCAAAATAAAGGGAGACGAGGAACAAATAAAGACAATACAAACGCCACATATGAAACAACAGATGCACAAACAAAGAAGAACTACAACAAAGGAACCGTCTTCGTACGGTCAGAAGGAAAGCTAATCGGTGGCGGGGGTGAGATTGGGTATGGGGAGGGGCTTAAACAAGTTTTATTCGCTCAATTAACTCAGAAATGTGTGTGGGAGGGGGGGGGGGGGGGGGGGGGGAGAGGTTCTGATAGGCTTTGTTTAAACGGGTTAAATATTGAAAACTATTGTTTATCGCCTTTGTTAATTTTGATTCCAAGCAATATCAATGTACAATGATAAAGTCATAATAAATTTTAATGATACTGCACTTAAGTTTGGCGCTTTGACTTTGCACATATATACGCTTATGGCTGCATTTAGATATTTAAAACTGTGTGATAGCAGTTTTATATCCTATTCACACTGTAAATATTGTGTCAAGCGTCTAAATCATATCACAACCCGATGCAAACACACTATCGTGTGTTGGCTAAATTTTCTACTCTTCGTGAAGACAAAAGTAAATAATAATAATAATAATAATAATAAATTAAAATAATTTAAATTAAATTAAATCAAAGGCTCCATATTTAGAAATAGATATTATTTTATCCAAGAAATGTTTACTAAATTGATATATACACATGTAGTATTAATACGGTCATAAGACGTGGCATCTGACAGCCTGTAAAATTTCAGATAGTCTCTCGTTTTTGAACTGGATCAAAAATGAAATGATTTTTATCGTATCTCTGAATTAACGTTTGCAACATTAATTCAGAGATAAAAATCATTTCATTTCAAAATTGAGAGACTAACTGAAATTTTACAGGATGTCAGGTGCCACATTTTATGATTGTATTAATAACATATATCAATTTATTAAACCTTTCTTGGATAATAAAATGTCTATTGCTGAGGAATATGGAGCCTTTAATAATTAATAACAGTTTATTGTTGCTTTCTCAACAGAATACCTAAATCAAGGAATAACTCTTATATATAGTGGTTCTGATGCAAAATTGATCCCATTTGAAGCCTCACAGAGGTAGTGTCCTTCATCTTCACTTGTAATGTTTTTCAGTATTACTGCTTCAGCAGTGTCATACTGACCTATTCGAAATTCGTGACCTATAAGTTTCTTTCTACTACCGTCCGCTAGAAATTTTACAATAGATGTCTTTGGTGCAGGGTTTCCAAAAGCATAACACCAGATTGTACTGATTGGCGGTTTCGCAATAATAATTTGTCCCGTGTTTCTGTAAAGCGATAACAGTCCAAGGCTGTTTTCTGGAAAAGGTGCCCTTTGGAGACTGTGGCCTCCAGGAATGAGGTAAATTGTTTTGCCGACATGTACCTGTAGAACAGGACCAGAGATCATCTGTTCTACAAGTCTCACGGACAGCATGCCTCCTCTTTGTACTAACGTTTTATCAACAGAAATATACCATTTGAAGCCATCTGTTGCCTTTTTTAGATTACTTGACACACGTTTATCGGCATTCTGAATATCTATTAATCGATTAGGTACCACCGATGTATCGATACCAATGTAGTTAACAAACGATGCCAGCTGACTAAGGTTAGTATATAAACCGATGCTGACTGTAGCGTTTTGAGCTGGATCAATAACTAATACTTCTGGTAAATACTCCTCATCCTGAAACTGCACAGGGGACAACACGGTACTTCCACCTAAGAGAACGGCTGATTTGTTAAACAATACAGTGACTTCAGAAAACTCTGACAGAAGCTTGACGTACAGGTATTCAACGTCGATCAGATGCTTTATATCAATATATACACTTGTTTTCAGATTTTGATCTGCCTTTTCTTGGGTCGTAGAGGCAAAAGGGTCGCTCCCTGTAGAGTATAAATGAGACATTGATATGCCATTTATGAATGTAACACTGATATGCAATTCATGAATGTAACACTGCTATGTCATTCATAAATGACTTGTCCTAATATCATAGTTACGCTGATATGTCATTCATAAATGTAACACTGATATGTCATTCATTAACGGACCACTGTTGTGTCTTTCATAAATGACTTGTCCTACATATTATACATGTAGTTACAATACAAATTACAATTTCATTCATAAATGTAACACTGATATATCAATCATGAATGTAATACTGATATGTCATTCATGGATGTAACACTGACACATATATGAAGTTCATAAATGATATGTCCTAAATATTAATGTGTAGTCTAAATATTAAGTTTGCATTGATATATCTTTTATAAGGATTTGGGTCAGAGTATTAATGGTACATGGATATTGTGAATGAATGGGTATAAATATAAATATAATACTGATATGATATCCATGAGTGGATTGGTCTAAATATTAATGTAAAACTGGTATGTCATTTATAAATGACTTGGACTAAATATAAATGAAAAACTGATACGATATTGATGAATGGCTTCCATCGAAGAAAATATTAACTTTGCCTGATATATCATTTATGAATATTGACAATACACTGATTTTGTTTTCATTTCGAATATGTCTTCCTCTGTCTAACCTGTTCTGGGTTCATGGTCAGAGTACTTTAAGGCGATAGGATATACTTGGTAGACTTTTAATCACTCGTAAAAAGAAGACAATTTTGTGCTTTCCCGTGCACCAAAATAAACGTCAAAAAGATTGCCTTTGGAAACAAAGAACACACTACAGATTAGAAAATGGGAGTCTCGGTTTTATTGAGACTCTTCATAAGCAGTAATGAAGTTTGCAACACTGCTTACGCCCTCTAGCGAAAACATGAGCAGAACTCCATTTTCAAACATACCAAAATGGGCCCAAAGATACCAAAGGAAATGAAATATAATCTACACTATGGTGATGTACAGGGAGACATTCTACCGCCGCCACACGGCACTAACACCAGCTGAAGTGTAGTAAAATAAACGTAAAAAAGTTTGCCTTTGGAAACAAAGAACACACTACAGATTAGAAAATGGGAGTCTCGGAAAGGGGGTCTACTATATAATGAAAGACTTTGCTTCCATGACAGGCAAAATAATTTTCACAGACTTGCTACTACATGACAGAAAGTATCTGATATGGGACCATTTGGCGTCAGTAGTTTAGATTATCCTTTCAGGAGCCCCGTATTTACAAGTTAATCTGAAAGGGAGATCCTTAGAAAATACAGAAAACAATGGACGGCTAGAGAGTAGCAGACGATTTACAATGAAATGTAAAATACAATCTATAAAGTTTGCTCTTGGAAACAATGAACACATAGAAGAGCAAAACTCGGAGTCTCCATTTCATTGCGTCTTCATATGACAGCAGTGTAATTTGTAAGACAGCATACGATCACTAGCAGAGGCTTAAGCGGAACTAGATTTTCAAAGATACCAGAATGGGTTCAGTGATTACAAACCTTATGTCCTCTGAAAAAGAATAAAAAAGAATAGAATGTCGTGTAATACAATTTCGCTTGACGCTTTAAGTATTCACGTCAAAGCCATTTAGAAGGTTTGCACTTATTTAATACAATTGGGTGATCGAAATTAAACTTAATTCAGCATTTATACTTCGATAAATTCACCGAGAGAATATCGTGCAACTACTTTTCTTGATAGCTTTCTGAAATAAGCTGTTTCACTGACGTTTTCAACGTAAATACGGCCGAGAGTTTCGAGCTTTTTCCAGGTTTTGAGTTATTCGCTGGCGTTTACTAATCAAATATAATCCACTGTTTTATTACATTTTCAGCAGTGATTTACTGAGATGTATCAGTGAATTGTAACCGATAATTCACCGAGTGAATTATTTCATTTCGAACGTTTTGACGTCATAATTGCTAGGCGACGTTGCCGACGTTGTTGGTAACAACAATAACAATAGCTGACGTTTCGCGGAAAATCTGATGAAATCATGGAAATCAGACTGAAATTTTCTCGTTCATTTGGTGTTTTTGAGGAAACACATGAAACACAAATATAAAGTATGATTTTCTTGATAATCTATTTCTACTTTCGTAACATATTTGTGTCTGTATTTCAAGCTCAGGATGATTTTGCATTAAAGTGAAAACAAGATGGCGACTGATTTCCAAACTAAACCACGCCGCTTGAAATTAATGCACTGACTGGAACTATTTTTTTTGGAAATCATAATGGCTGAATGTAAAAATTCAAAGGTAAAACATGGATGTAAATGTAATAAACAGTTTATTTGCTTGTTTTGATCGATTACGGAGAAATAATTCACTCGTGTTCTAAGGTTTGCTTGTAAAAAACTCATTCGCTTCGCTCACTCGTTTTTTTACGCGCAAGCCTTAGAACACTAATGAAGTAATTCTCCGTAATCGATCCAAACAACCAAATAAAATCTATATAACGTGTTGTAAAAGAACATTCAAATAAGAATTTAACAGATTTTACCTTTAACAGGAATCATATGTCCAAGAATATTATAAGCCCAGATGACTTCGTGAGTTTCGACAGTGCTGTAATATACTGTTATCTGAACCACTACGGTGTTACCTAGGGGCGTTACCACAGTAACTACTGAGCGGACATGGATACCTGACACTTTTGACTTCACTGACTTGCTGGGCTTAGAGACTTGATCCGTGTCATCTTTGAAACGCAATCTGTGTTGTGCCAATGACCGACAGACCAAACTGAGTCCCTGGAAGATCTGAAAATCCCAAATCGCCTTGATAAAGCAGAGAAAGTTATCCGCCGGTTTGCAAATGGTCTTTAACGAATACAGCAGGTACATGCAAGTAGCAACGTGAGAAAATGGCCTCTATACTGTTTGGTCATATGCAAACAGTAAGAGCCAGATTGGCCTAGTTCGAGCCGACGGGGATTAACCATGGGTCTGATCAGGAGCAAAACAGGGGTGTTTTATAGATCTTCCATAAAGTAATATGTTGAGTGTACCCATGAGAATCGCCTCGATGTGGCGATTCTATAGAGTACACACAATAAATATTTTCCACGATAAAATAAGAAACCTTCCCTGAAATATCCTTAAAAGATTTTTTTTCTTAAGCTATCGGAAGAATTTCTTATGGATCAAAAAAAAAAAAAAAAAAAAAACGTTTTCGAATCTCATCACGAAAACATGCCTATATAATTTTGACCCCCTTAAACCCCACTTTTATATAGTAAAACTGGGGTTTACAGGGGTATACATTATTTTTTTTATTTCTGCTCAAAAGCATAGATTGTGGGTACTCGTTAGAACCGCCTCAAATCTATGTTTTGAGCAGAAATATGAAAAATATCAGATTTTTTTTATATGACAATTTTCAGTTTTTTTAAGTTAAATTTTCTATATATTTGAATAGGCGTGTTTTCGTAATGTGCCATCGTAAGCAATCCATCTGTGTTCGAGCCATTCAAATTTTACTGTAATCTTTACAGCATCCCTCACAACGTCTAAAAACGAATATTGCACGGCATGACGAACTTGGCCGATCTGCCGGTGTGGCGACCAGCTAGCTTTTATAATCGCATTGCTTCTGCAGAAGAAACAAAATAAGATTATGCTTCCGTTCTAATTCTGATAAATTTGTATATGACACTTTACTGTTGTATGAACATGAATTTGAAATAAAATATTTTAACCAATCCCATTGTCTGTCCCTTGTCAATTTGCGAAAATATCATAGATAGGCGGCAGATACGAACATTTTCTTTTGTGTAGATTACTTGATCAGCCGAGCGGAGTTTACCAGATTCGCAGAAGTATAACATCGGGACATGCTTACGCATCTTTACAAAACTTATTAAAAGATTAGAAGATATAACACTGGGACAGATTTAAGAGCTGTCAGGGTTTGTTGATATTGACGCTTTTTTTCTGTTTTCTTTTTCTCAAATATAGTTGAGCATTTACAAATACCAGATTTCAGCCAGACGACTTGTCTGCCTTTTTATCTCTGGAACCTTTGGGCAAATTATATCAAACTTTAGGGTTGTATTTTCATTGCCTGGTTTTAAGTGTCCATAATAGATTAGTGATATTGGCGTTTTATTACTTTTGTCATTTTAAAATGCTAAATATCAGCCACATTAACATTGTTGGCACAACATCCCTAGAAACAGTTTGTCAAGTTTAATCGACCTTGTAGAGACATATCACTGGCAATGACTGAAATGTTCATAAGGTTAAGTGACTCTGGCAGTTTTAGATGTCCAATATAGCATTTAAAGATCACAGTTTAGTCAGATAAAGACTACCTACATAGTGTATCTTGGCTAACTGAATAATATTTAGAAATAATAAGGTTTTGATTAGATTTTGATGACCTTGAGCTTTTTAAAGGTCAAACAAGTATAAAGTGCTAAATTTCAGGCAAAAGAAGATTATGTGCAGAATATCTCTGGAATCAATGGATGAAGTCTGAGTCGTTAATGAGCAAGATTTCAGTCAGCTTTCGTGAATCATGAATGATGTCTAACAAGTTAATTAGATATTGACGCTCAAGTTAGTTAGGTTTCAATGACACTTTAAGTTTGGATGACGCGGACGTTATAATTAATTTTGTTTGGATGACACTGATCAAATTAATAAGGTTTGAATGATAGTGACGTTCAAATTAATTAGTTTGGGTGACACTGATGTTCAAGTTAATTAGTTTTGGATGGCACTGACGTTCAAGTTAATTAGGCTTGGGTGACACTGAAGTTCAAGTTAATTAGGTTTGAATGACACTGACATTCAAATAAATTAGGTTTGGATGAACTACCATTCGAGTTGAATAGGCTTGGATGCACTGACGTTCAAAATTGATTAGATTTAGATGACACTGAAGTACAAGTTAATTAGGTTTGGACGATACTGATATTTAAATTAATTAGGGTTAAACGACACTGACGTTTAAGTTAATTAGGTTATGATGACATTGACTCAAGTTAATTAGGCTCGGATGGCACTGAAATTCAAGTTAATTAGATTTGGATGACACTAACGTTCAAGCTAATTAGATTTGGCTGACACTGATGTTCAATTTAATAAGGTTTGGATGACACTGAAGTTCAAGCTAATCAGGTTTGGCTGACCCTGTCATTCAAGTTAATTAGGAATGAATGACACTGCCTTCAAGTTAATTAGATTTGGATGAAAATGATGTTTAAGTTACTTAGGTTTGAATGACACTGACGTATAGCTTAAACAGGACTGAGTGACACTGACGTATAGCTTAAATAGGACTGAATGACACTGACGTTCAAGTTAATTAAGCTATGATAACACTGACGTCCAATTAGGCTTAGATTACACTGACGTTCAAGTCAATTAGATATGGATGACACGGATATTTTTGCAACGTAAGCACTGCACTTAAAGTGCTGCATTAAGTAGATGAATTATAACGAGACTTGCAGGAATTTAGCACTGCAACTACCTTAAGAATTGATTAGCTCTTTGTTACATTGACAACTTGAAATATCAAGCACGAACCTTACGATGACTGATAAATAAACGTCAAAAAGATTGCCTTCGGGAACAAAGAACGTACTACAGATTAGAAAATGAGAGTCTCGGTTTTATTGACTCTTCATACGCCCTCTAGCGTATATATGAACAGAACTCCAATTTCAAAGATACCACAATGGGCCCAATGATCCCAAAGGAAATGAAATATAATCTACACTATGGTAAGTTCACGGGAAAATATCTTCTCTTGAACTAGCAGGTGGAGTCTAATAAAACTTGCAGGAATATCAATGCAAGAAAAGACTGAATAGGTTTGGATAACCTTGACATTCTTAAAGGTCAAGTAATGTACTCAAAGAACCAAATTAATTGAAATTGGGCCTTTCACTTTCTAAAACATTAAACTCCTACTCTCAATAAAGAAATAAAAAACTGCAGTAGACTGGTACGATGATTGGTTTACGGCAGAATGTCCTGGGATCCACAAATGAAACACAATTATTCCTAATTTACTATGCTTCAATATCTTCTATCAAACCGACATCACTAGTGACGTGCGACGTTACATAATCGACATGACTTTCCCGACGGAAACTGGAGGTAGAAAACTTTTAATTAGTCAGATCAGATATACCGCAATACATACACAGAACAGAACACATGCATCAGAAGAATCCATCAGAAGATATATTTAAAACTGCTTTATAAAACGAAAGAAAATAAGAGAAGAAAAAAGGATAAAAAGAAACTTGTTACGTTAATACCTGGACTTTGTACCATAAATGCATTTTCAAACCAGTTCAGATGTAAATTTACCTCAATTTAAGGCTATTACGGTAGTCAAAAAGCAACAGTTAAAACACCAAACAACATACCACTTATATCATACTCACTGTCTGGTAGCTCCTGATCTCTCTTTCTAATCGTCTAAGTTTAGCCCTCCCCTCATCATGTAACATACGTAATCTTGACAATTCTATTTCGAGGTTGTGTATCTGTCTATCTGTTGCAGTGTCCGTGCGAATCTGCAACCGAAAAACGTTGAGATTCTTAATTCCTTTAAAAATAATTTCAACTCGGTATTCTTACATTAATTTAGCGGTATTTGGCTGGTCAAGAGCAAATTCAAAACAGCAATGACACTTAGATAAGTCTGCGGATCAGGCCCTGAGGTTATAATTTATTTTTTCATGCTCAACTCAGCTGAGCATGAAATTTGTTTTGTTTATAAATCTTAAAATACTGACAAAATTTTGAAACTTCTTTCATGCTGAACTCAGCTGAGCAAATTCAGCTGAGTTGAGCATGAAAAAAGTTTTAAATTTTTGGTATTTTTATTGTTATGTCCAAGTGAAATTTCATGCTCAGTTGAGTTGAGCATGTAAAAAGTTTTAATTTTTTGGTATTTTTTTATTTTTATGACCAAGTGAAATTTCATGCTCAGTTGAGTTGAGCATGAAAAAAGTTTCGGGGCCTGAAATCTTTGAACTATTTTCTTTGTGCAAAATTATGAAATGTGTTATTTTATCTATGTTTACAACGTAAATATGCCCAAGTTCGAATTACCAGAAAATGGCCGGGGATTATTGTATAAATCGTATATTTCATCCTGTTGGATTTTGATGTTTTGTAAAAAGTCGCCAACTTATTCAGGTCCTAATAGTGTGTATGTGTATGCTACGTGCGTGATTTCTTCCGCGCAAATATAACAAAGACAATATCATTCCGGGTCACCGTACAAGTATCCTCCGAGACCAACACCTAACCTGTATTAACTAAACCATTTACCCTAACTACTGGACAACCTTAACTCTTTACCAATCAAAGCACTGACAGCACTGGTGAATCGACTGTCTCTGAATGTAGGCTGGGAAAATGGTCCTGAACGGGGACTTAAGACTGTTTCATATAACCCTTAACTTCCAGTAATCTAGGCAAACAGTGCAGATCCGCGTTCTGGGGCGTCTAATCTGGGTATGCACTGTATGTCAATGTCCCAGCACTAAGTCCAGTTCAGGTTTTACAAATAATCCTCTTTACACAGCACTCTGGCGTCACAGCAACAATAGCGCTATTATAAATAACAACGACGCGCGGTTTGATTTCATTTGTCACTGATAACCACATGGACAACAACCTTAAGGAAAATTTGGTGTACGTATACTAAGATCGATTGCAAACAATCGACCTAAAAATGTCTTCAAATTTGAACAAGTCCCTTTTATTACCTATTGATGGATCTAATAACAACTACATGAATGGCAAGCAATATAGACATCTGATCTTGGTCTAAAGTGTTCTCTCTGGCTTGTGCTGTCTCAATCGTTTGTGCAAATCCGGTTAATTCATTTACACAGGGTGTAGTATTGACAATCTATAATTACAGAGGCGAAAATTTCCTATTTTTGTATTGTGACATGATACAGTAAGCATAATTCGTATGACATAAAAAGAAAAGTCTGTAATCCATTATTGTTTCGTCTTAAAAAAAATGGTGATCCTGATGAGACGGTTCGTGACGAGCAGTCTCATCAATATCTACACTGTTTGACATTATATATCATTTGAAGTTTGACTGACAATTACATGCAACAAGGATGTGTCCAAATTCCAAATCGAGATGATAGGTCAACTTCAGAAACTTAAGCGTAAAAGGCAAACTCTCAACACGAAAAACGAAGATCAGGCTCTTCCTGTACACAAACCTCGACTGAGCAAGGCTATGGCTTTCTATCTGTAAAGCCTATTGTGTATAATCTTTCTTCGGGTTTACAGTGACTTAGTGAAATGCATAAGCTGAGCTAAATCTTTGTTGTTTTCAAAGCTCACAGCAGGGCTCTTTCTACGCGGAGCTGCCAGTCATCGGTAGACCCTTAAAAAATGACGGTAATAAATGCCATTTCAGACCTATATGATAATCGGAGATGAATTAATTTGCCGCCTTGAAAATTCTGACATTTTATTAAAAATGCAAGCATACATTAATCTTACAAATTGCTTTATTAATTTTGGTTGTTCGCGAACTGGAACAGAAGGGTTTATCTGTCTTCTTTTGCTCTATGGTATGTTCCCAGCCATGAACTGTTCAAAATTAAAAAAAAATCATTGACAGTAGTTATTTTAAAAAACTGCTTGCATGGTTGTTATTTCAGCTAAGGTTGGAAACATCGCTTTCCTCTTTCTCTTTAATTGCACAATGGCGAGTCGGTCCTCAGACTAAATGACGGCTCTTTCCTCAATCTGTTTCAGAACTGTTGGCGCCTGAATATTGCTGTCAGCGGTCGTATCCATTACGAAAACATGCCTATTCATTTATACTGAACATTTTACCACCAAAAAAAATGAACATTTGCAGATAAAAAATTCTGATATTTTTCATATTTCTGCTCAAAACATAGATTGTGGGTACCCGTTAGAATCGCCTCGATGAGGCGGTTCTAACGAGTACCCACAATCTATGTTTTAGAGCAGAAATAAGAAAAATAATGTATACCCCTGTAAACCCCAGTTTTACTATCTAAAAGTGGGGTTTAAGGGGGTAAAAATTATTTAGGCGTGTTTTCGTGATGAATCGTGGTCCAACTCGTGGTTTTCTTTTGCTCTGTCTTCAGACTGCCATTGAACCCTAAACTTCGATTCATTGCAGTTTTCTGATTTCTTGTGGTTTATTGTGATATTTCACTGCTGAGGTGGAGCAACACATATCAATTTTATAACGTTGAGCTGCACAAGAATTAAAGGCAAAGTTTCGATCAAGTAAATCTAGCTTAACCCGATAAGCACATAACGTCTCTCCGACGTCGCGGCGACGTCATGACGTCGCGGCGACGTCGAAACGACATTGTTACAAGATCGTGTTTTAGCGGGAAATTCCACGCTGTATTTCCAGAGAAAAAGTTATATACAAAAATAAAGTGATAGAATATTATTGCAAATATTATCATTTTAGAGTTTGCACATTTAATTAAGACTTTATGATGTCATAAAGCCTAATTTAAAAAAAAATATTCAAAATGATGATGTCCACTACAGCAATTTTGAAGTCTTCACCCAGCTAGCATTCTACGTAAATCTACATCGGGCCGTTATCGGCCCGTCAGCTACCCTGACGGGCCGATGACGGCCCGATATAGATTTACGTAGAATGCTGACTGGGCATATTTTGATAGCCTTCATACTTTTCATCTGATTCTGAAAAAATTTTTCATCAAATGCGAATTTTGCCAATAGTTCTAATTTTAAATCGTTTCTTTATTAACATTGCTTTATTTCTTAAATGCTTAGTAAGCACTTTGAACAGCAGACGACATTTTGATATAATATTCTTATTCTTCCCCAGAAAATATGCTTTGACATTTCATGCAAATTGTCTCCTTAGACTACAATTTGCATATAATGTCAGAACCTGTTTTCTAGGCAAATAAGAAAACTATCAAAATGTCATCAGGTGAATTAGCCCAAAGAGTGGTTAAAGTAAACTGTTGGCGCTGTACGGACTGTCGAAGCTTTCACTTCATAATGGCCAAAATAACGAATAAATCCTTTAATACTTAAGAAGATAGTACATTACTTGAACAGAATACATTTGCAGGATAGCTCTTAAATAATATATAAAATATGCCTGTCCTAATTAAGAGCTCATATGTTTAATGAGATGACATGTTTTTTTTTTATAGCTTAGCCAACATCAGTTACTAAAATAGAAGTTGTTGCCTTTGGGGCATTCTAAAATGATTTCTGTTACATTGCTAAGTTATTAAATAATATACTAAACCATATTTATTTCTTATTCTGTGTCCCATTTCCACTGATATTTCTTGGTTGGGGTTTATCTTTCAAAATACATGTATGCGTAATCACACAGGTTACCTGGCGGTAATACAAATAACGTGGATAGGTACAACTAACCAAGATATCAATGAAAATGGGACACGGAATAAGAAATAAATATGGTTAAGTTTATTGTTTAATAACTTGGCCTCTTGTAATATAAATCATTTTAGAATGTCAGCAAACAGTACGGACTCTAGTACTCAATTTTTGCTAACCCTAGCATCGGAAAGATATATGCTTTATTTCGATATAGTTAGAAAGCCTGGACATGTATGTATATAAAAAAAAAACTGTCTAGTAGATATACATACATTGCATATCAGCGAAAACTTGCACGTTTCTGTGGAGGCCCACTTGATACTTAACAAATTCTAAGTATATAAATTCTTGTGTGTTCTAGTTAAAATCATAAATAGGAAAGAAAAATGCTCAAAACAGAACGCAGAATGTTTATTTCCTCACATATGCAAACATGACGTCATTAGTGATACCCCGGTTGTTTTCCCCATTTAAGGGAGAGAATCCCGTTTTCCTGTCTGATATCATTTTTTTTTTTAATTTCGCATGCAAACTGCGTTTCAAATAAACCTTCTACCGCCTTTACTAGAAGGTATACAAAATGAATTAACACCAATACTGCTCGATCCAATATGGTCCAATATGGCCACTACAATAAACCTATAAGAAAACGTTTGATTGCAAATTTATGGCATTGTTTTGAATGACACTTTTTAAATTTTCCCAGCCATCTTACGGGTGTTCGTGCTTATGTTTTTTTCAATAAAAGATTCGTATAGAACATTGCATTACACTTACGTAAGTCTTAAACATGCATCCTGAGGAAAATCCCCGCGCATTTCTTCATGTCCACAATTTCAAAACCGTTGTTGACGAATTATACATTGTAAGAATGTATGAAGGCCAAACATAATATCTGACGTAACTTCCGCAAACTAAAATGTTCATCAAAATTGCATAAAATACACACCGTTTTATAAAATGCGACAAGAATTTTAAACAATCAGTGCTAATTTATATTCAGATATCAGCTATATAGATTAACTTATCGCGAGTCCGTTAGGCCAGTGATTTCTCTAGATAAATCGCTTGCCTGTATGGCATATTTTGTACGCCACCTTTTTTGCTAGTAAGCAAAAGTATTGTCATTTATATTTCGTGTATTAGCTTTGTATGTTTAAACTAAATGTACTTCGTGTAAATACATAGTTTCACTTTTACTCATTACAGTTCTCATGTCATGAGTTCTCGTCATTTACAAATAAATGACATTTTCAACTCAACTGTATTCTTATTTGTCTTTTCTTCCTAGAAAAAAAAAAAAAAAAAAAAACAAAAAAAAAAAAAACGAAGCTCCAGTGCCACCGACATTTTTATTAGTCTGGAGATGTCATAAATGTATTTTACCTGTTAGTATGTATGAACATGTGACTATATGCTTAATAGACCTTACAGTGGCTTGGCATTACTACTGAAAGGAAAAAGAAATGCAGGGTAGAGTTTTTTCCTTCTTATTTTAACCATTTTTTACGGTGTTTACTATAGCCATACACTTTTACAGATTGTCCTGTGAATGTGAACCGCGGGTATACGAGTCTTTGGTCGATGTACTATCTACCCAGTGTGTGAAATCATTCAACCGTGCACTACACAGTGCATTGCACGGACAATACGGAAAGCCAAAATTTCGTGCAAAAAAAGCATGTTTAAACCTTCAGCACAAGATTTCCTCACACCATTAGGTACACTTCAACGATACACAACGCTCTTCGATTCTTTTACCGATTTTTCTTTTCATTTTTACGCTTCTTTGAACTTTCTTTCAATCATGGTACGATTGACTGATGTTCAGAGGGGTAGGGCAATTGCGTTGCTGATGCAGGGTCAGAGGCAACAGCAAGTTGCCAATCATTTTGGGGTTAACGTCTCAACAATTGAACGTCTTGTTAGACAGGGCATTTAGCAGACCGACCGCGGTCTGGGCGTCCACGCGTGACGTCGCGACGTCAAGACAGGACAATCCGTCTGGCACATTTGCGGAATCGTCATCTCACTGCTACCGAAACTGCCCTTAATATAGTAGGTTTGCATAATCGACAAATTTCTCCGAAGACTGTTGGAAGTCGATTGCGTGAGATTGGTCTTCGAGCTCGTCGTCCATACGTTGGTCTGCCTCTGACCCAGGCACGTAGGTTGCATCGTATGGCGTGGTTGACGGCGCATGCGCCCAGGCTATTTCCGATGAGGCAGTGGAGACTAGTTCTTTTTTAACGGACGAGTCTAGGTTCACTCTCTATCGCGCAGATGGACGACGTCGTGTGTACCGACGTCGCGGAGAACGCTTTGCCGACGCCTGTGTTGTCGAACGGGATCGGTTTGGGGGGTGGCTCCGTTATGGTCTGGGGAGGCATTGCTCACGGGATAAAATCACAGTTGATTATTGTTGCGGGCAATATGACCGCAGTAAGGTGTAGGGATGAGATCTTGCGTCCTGTTGCAGTCCCGCTTGTGCAACAACGTAATCTGATTCTGCAGCAGGACAATGCCCGACAACATGTTGCCCGAGTTTGTCAGGATTTCCTGGTAAACAATAACATCGCACCACTAGCATGGCCACCGGACAGTCCAGATTTGACCCCAATAGAGCACATGTGGGATGAGCTGGACAGAAGGGTTAGGAAGCGCCGAAATCCCCCCCCCCCCCCGCAACTCTCGCACAACTAAGGAATGCGTTGATCGATGAATGGAATAACATCCCGATGCGAACTGTCAATGCTTTGGTTAACTCTATCCAAAGGAGAATTAGGGCAGCAACGGCAGCAAGAGGGGGCCACACCCGATATTGATTTTCAGTTTGATTTTGATTTCAAGATTTGGGGGGTAGCTACCAATGAACTTCAATAACTCGAGACTTGTTGATCACAAACCAATGAAATTTGGAACTTTTGTTCCATACATGTACCGTTTTGTAATCATAGTAAAATATTTAACAAACTTTTTCAAACTTGAATGAAATTTAGGAATAAAATTTACCCTGTGTTTCTTTTTCCTTTCTGTATATAAACCAGTGTTAAGCAAAATGCATGCGTTTCTCCAAAGTGCAATTAGTTTCGCATTGCTATACAGCGGTTTTGTATGAATTAATATCCAAGCTTAACTCAGCCGTAAATCTTTCCAACTGTCGGGTTACGTTTTTTGCAAGATACAGGAAATGAGAAACCCGACTAAAAAGCAACTTTCTTTTTAGTAACTAGCGATGGCAAATGACGTAACGCAGCATGCACGACAATAATGATGTAATTTAACGCTCTTTTATTTAATAAATGAATCGATGTGATAATGTTTTAAATTTATAGCGGCATGGTACTGTTCTATGAATGTGCAATTGTCTGAAAACTGGTTTATGAATTAAAACACTTTTACTAATCTGACGTTGTCAAGTTGTGAAGACGCTCTTGACCACTGGCTACCCACAGAGTGTCCTGTGGAAAATCTGATCTGGCTGCATGGATGCACAACCTGATCTTAATCATCGCTGGGCGCACAGGCAATTTTGATGGAAAGGCTGTGCCCCGGCTCAGTTTTTGTCTTCACATGGGTTGCTAAAGGGCATTGTACCGCGGTCATAATTAAATCAACTGACAAAATAACCTATCCAGGTGAGCGTATTCAGACCCTTGGGTATCTTGTTTCCCATCAGTGCGACTCAGCTAAACCCGGAAGACGACAATAGTTCAAGAGGCTGTAATTATGAAAAATGTTGATGACAGTAAATGACAAAATACCGTGGCAAAACATTTATTTCACGTCAGCATCACGAGTAGTTATTTTGTGAATAGTACGTTGGGGCCATGCATGGGAATAAATACAAATTGGCATGTAAGTAAATATAATCTGAGCTCAGGTCGCCAACACTGCCTTTTATAGTCTGGGTCTGCCTTGTTAGGGTGGGATGGGGCGGGCGAAGGGGCGGGAGGAGCAGGATACACTTTGTAGAATTTCTGCCGTTTTTAAACAGCTTTTTTGTCTGCTTTCCTGCATTCTAAGCAACTTCAGAAAAGTGGTCAACTGTAAAACGAAATAACTTGCTCTCATAGGGATTAGACCCCCTTCTTAAAGGGAAACAAAACAATTTGGACAGTTACCTCCCAAAATTCGGATGTCGCAGGCCTGAATCTTTGCATTTCACAAATCCGAGCTTGCAGTCTACTTAAATCTGTATCGGACGGATACTGGCCCGATAAGAATCCTGTCTGGCCAATAACGGTCTAATATAGATTTAAGTAAAATGCTGGCTGGGAGCTCATCTTAAGTATATCCCCTTGTAGCGCCTCAGTTATCATAGCGAGTTGAGACCGTAAAATGTAAATTTAACATGTATGATAAATAATTTATTATTTAGGTTACTTGTAACTATTTGTAAGTTTCAAAATAAAAAAGGGTTAATGATATGTGGTTAGACATACTAGCACTGTATTTTGTGCGGTTACCGTGGCAATCATAAAGGTTAACTATCAATGTCACTGTCAGTTTTAAGGTTTCAAAATCCGCCACTGAAACATAAGTATTAGCTTTCCAAAAAAGCTAGCGATCGACTGTGGAAATATCTTCTTGAGTTAGAAGTACCAAAATCAGACCAATCATTAAAATCCTTCCAGGCGACACAAGTATCTCATTTGGACCTGTTGGAATCAGCTCGATCTGTGCAATCTTGCAGTCAACTCACAGACGTCGCAATCTGCTTACAGATTCGTATGCTTCTGTTCTAATATTATTGGCGTACATCGAAGGTCTTCACCAGACTATACTAGATGCGCAAAATGATCTAAACCTTGTGTGTGCGTCATCATTCCTATGGTTACATATGAACTGATGGGCGAAAGTTGTAAAATTGGGTTTAATGGCGTCCACGTCAACTTATGTACAGTTGACTCTCGTTATCTCGAACTCGTTTATATCGAACCGCTTATCTCGAAGTGAAAATCTTGTCCCTGCCTAAACATGAAAATATAACAACAAGCAAAAAATGTTGTGGAAAAGAGGAGAAATTGCTCCTAAGGAGCAATTTCTCCTCTTGTCCACAATATTTTTAATATATCTCTTAACTTCAAGAGTCCAACAGCATATATATTTGTTAAATGTGGTTGTTCGATTTATTGTTTTCCTCACTTCCGCAACTCTGATATGTCGAGGTACAGATATCTCGAAGTGTTGCAGAGAGTCCCTTGGAATTCGAGATAACGAGAGTCGACTGTATAGCATTTACTGGCAAGTTGTAAAACTAGGGGTTGGTGTATTCAGTGTCATTCTTGTGCTGACCTGTGAATTGATAGGAAACAATCTGTAAAAACGAAATCAGTGTTCTTCTTACCTTTACCTGTGAATTGAAATGAATCAATCCCTAAAACCTAAAACTACGACCGTATATATATATATAAAGTATTAATATTAATACGATAATAAAATGAGGCATCTGACAGCCTGCGAAATTTCAGTTACTCTCTCGTGTTTGAACTGGATCAAAAGTGAAATGTTTTTTTATCGCATCTTTGAATTAATGTTGGCAACATTAATTCAGAGATATGATAAAAAAAATCATTTCATTTCAAGAACAAGAGACATACTGAAATCTTACAGGCTGTCAGGTGATTGATTGTGTTAATACCATATATCAATTTATCAAACCTTTCATGGATAATAAAATGTCTATTTTTGAGGAATATGGAGCCGTTAACCTGTGAATTTAGAGACAACAGTAATAAAACTAAGGCTGGTGACATCAATGTTATTCTTATTCTTACCTGTGAATTGAAAAGAAGTAATCTGTAAAACATAAGTTGGTGACATCAATATCACTTTAATGCTTACCTGTGAATTTATAGAAAAAAAAGTATTAAAACTAGGTTGATACCATCGGTGTTATTCTTATGCTTACTTGTGAATGGACGGGAAACAATCTGTGAAAAAAGATTGGTGACATCGGTGTCTTTCCATTACTTACATGTGAATTGATTAGAATTTTCTTTAAAAACTATGGTTGGTGAAATTAGTATCATTATTATGCTAAGCTGTTAACTGAATCTGTAAAACCTTAAGTAGGCGACATCAATGTTTCTCTTATGCTTACCTGTGAATGTATAGAAAACAAGGAATGAAACTAAGGTTGGAGGCATCAGTGTCATTTTATGCTTATTTGTGAAGTGACGGGGAAAATCTGTAAAAGCTAAAGTTTGTGACATTAGTGTCATTCTTATGCTTATCTGTGATGTATAGGCAACAGTTGTAAAATAAGGTTAGTGACATCGTCGTCATTCTTATGCTTACCTGTGATTTGATGGGAAACAATCGGTAAAACATCAAGTTGGCGACATATATGTTATTCTTATGCTTACATGTGAATTTATAGACAACAGTCGTAAAACTAATGTTGGTAATAGCAGTGTTATTCTTATGCTAACCTGCAAACTGATGGGAAACAATCCGTACAAACTAAGATTGGTGACATCAGTGTTATTTTTATGCCTACATGTGAATTGATGGTATACTACCTGTAAAATCTAAAGTTAGTGACATCAATGAAACAATAATGCTTACCTGTGAATTTATATACAACAGTTATAAAACTAAGGTTGGTGACACTCTTATGCCTATTTATGAACTGAAGGGAAATAATCGGTAAAAACTAAGGGTGGTGACATTAGTTTCAATCACATGCCTACTTGTGAGTTTATAGGCAACACTTACAAAACTAAGGTTGGTTGCTAAAACTTATCTGAGAAATGATTTGACAAAATCTGTAAAAGCTAAGGTTACCGACATCAGTGAAATTCTTTTGCTAACCTGTGAATTGATGAGAAACAATCTGTAAAACCTAAAGTTACTGACATAGGTATCATTCATATGCTTACCTGTGAGTTAATGGGAAACAACCTGTAAATACTAACATCAGTGTTATTCTCATGCCTATTTGTGAAGTGATGGGAAACAATCTGTAAAAACTCATTAGTGTCATTATCATGCTTACCTATGAATTGATAGGAAACGATCTGTAAAAGCTAAGGTTGACGACATCAGTGTCAATTCTTATGCTTACTTGTGAATTGATTGGAAATATGCTGTAAAACCTAAAGTTGGTGACATCAGCAGCATTTTTCTCTTGCCCTTACCTGTGAATTGATGGGAAACAATCTAAAGTTGGTGACATCAAATTCTTATACTTACCTGTGAATTTGTGGGAAACAGTTGTAAAACTAAGGTTGATGACATCAGCATCAAAACAGATGTCCTTGCCATCCCTCACACTACAAACAAAACAAAAAAAATATGTCTAGTATATTGTTGCTGAATAAAGGCAATAGATATACTTTCAGGGGAGGCAAATCTGTCAAATTGTTTTACTTGCCTCATATATCCAGATAAGGCACTTTGTTTTCATCCAAAAAGTACTGATATTTTTCTTATTTCTTCACTAAACCCTATATTGTGATACTCTAATGAGTATCCACAACACATGGTTTTATGGAGAAATAAGAAAAAATATTGTGTGTGTACCCGTTCTTATCAGCAGCTAAGCATCCCTTCTGAAAAAGGATCTACTGTAAAAGGAAAGAATTTTCTCCCTTGAGTTTAGTGTTGGTGGGTTTTTCTGTGTGTTTCTTATTGATTTATATGAATTTTACACACCGCCTCCTCTTGGGTGTATCTAGGAGGAAGGGGTGTATAAAATGCATATAAATGTAAAATTCATATAAAATTCATATAACTTCATTACCTTTCATTACTCAGTGCGCTATGGCAGCATATAGGACAAACTTTGTGACATTTGTTTTCTTATTGTCCTAGAAAAATAGCATGCTTAGCATTTATAACACTGAATGAAGCATAAATAAAACGAAAACAGATTAGATAATAAGTCGCATTGTAATTACTGAAACTGATTAATGCATAAAACAACCAGGAGATTTAGGCTTCCGACAGCTTAATCCATTTAAGCCGAGTGGACTCTTCTACCTTAACTCACTTGACAGGTCCTTTTCCTGTATAAGGGGCGTCTGATTAATTTTTATTATTGTCATATTTTGTAGAAATTTCTGAATTTAATGCAAACAGTGTAGACCCTGATCAGACGCCGCGTTCTGTTGCATCTGATCTGGTCTACACTGTTTGTCAATGTCCATTTTATGGGATGCTAGGCTTAATGAGTTAATGAAATTATCATCGTTGACATAAAGTACCGTATTCGACCTAATTACCGCACTGTGCGCTTAGGTTTTTCAAAATTACTTGGAACACTCAGTTGTGGTAAAATATGTGTCTACCTACTAAGGATACACTATAAAAAGATCAGAAAAGGACTTATTTGATGATGATTATGCGATTTTTTCTGACTTTCTTTATTAAGGCATATGTTGTGGGTGCTCATTTGAATTGCATCGACAAGTCGATGCAATTCAAATCAGTAACCACAACATATGCCTTTATAAAGAAGTAAAGAAAAAATACACTGGCTGTAATCTGAAGACTATGGAATTTCTTGACTGTGCGATTATAGGGGTATGTGCGGTAATTAGATCAAATACGGTATGTTAAAATGATACATTTTGAACGGACGTTTATATGGCAAATGGTAAGTACTGGCAAACTAAATACGCAAAGACTTGTCTGCCCGGGGAAGGCTTAGACAAGACTGTGCAGAAGTCTGATCAGAGCAGTTACTGTAGGTATGAAGTGGCTTTAGCTCCTTCACAATTCATATAGCGTCCATTCATGCGGTCTAATCTGATTCTTTATCTGCGGATAGGTCCTGTCTATGCAAACAGCGTAGACCCAAATCAGTTGGCTTCTTCAGAAGCCAACTGATCTGGATCTGCACTGTTTGCCATCAAGTATGCGAATTTATATAAAAAATCTGGTTCAAGTAATCTGATTGGCTGAAAATGAGAAATGGGAGTGGCATCTTAATTTATTCAGCAGGACAAGGTTAATTGATTGTATTGTCCCTACCTAAGCGCTATACTATAAAGATCAAAAGTATGTCATAAAGAAATGATTATGAGCTCCAAGCAGATGTCATAAGATACATTTTCTCAGGGCGCGGCAAGAAACCGCCCATGTTATGTACCTACATGCCTGCAGTTAGTAGGCCCCCTAATGAAGAAAAGCAATTATTACGAAGCACAGAGCGCCTTTATAGGCAATGGAGAAAAAATGTGATTTATTTTGCAACAAATCAATGGGCGGAAGCATGCGACGCTATCTGGCGCCATTCCGACGTTGTTTCGATACTTTGCTGACGTCAATCCTGCTTTCCGCGACGTTGGGTCGTGCAACGTGTTTTTTTTTCGCGTCAACAACGTAAGAAATGCATTTATTACATTTCTAACAATAAATTACCTTTTTTTTTTCTCTCTGTGAAAGAAAACCTGGTAATCGCTCACCAGTGAATTATTTCATTTCTTCAAATGGATTGTTTTCACGCGCTAATTAGTGACGTAATTCTATGACAAAGTTAATTCAATAATTATTATTGAGGGGAGTGTTCGATCTTTCGTTTTCAAAGCTTTAAACGCGTTCAATACGAAGAAAAGGGTTTGAAAATGTGATTATAATTTGAGATCTTTATTTTTATCTCAATTAGAATTGCAATCCGGTGGCACTAATGTGTTTTTTTTTTGTTGTTGTTGTTTTTTTTAGCAGTTCGAGGCCGGGCATCTCTCATTTTCATATGAAATTCCCATGCGTCACATAACGTACAACATCCAACTAAATTAGATTGTGTGTGTGTGGAGTGGGGGTAAGAAATGTAATATACAGTTTATTCGTTTGTTTTTTGATCGGTTGGGGAGGATTGGGGAGAAATAATTCACACGTACTCTAAGGCTTTCGTGTAAAAAAACTCGTTCGCTATCGCTCACTCGATTTTTACACTGAAGCATTAGAACACTAGTGAATTGTTTTTCCGTAATCGGTCAAAACAAACAAATAAACTCTATTTAAACGTCAGCGTTCTATGCAATTTATTGGCGACGTTTTTTGTTGTTTTTTTTTCGCGATGGCTGACACTTGGTAGAATCTGAAGGACAAAATTATTTTTTTTCGCCATTTTCTTTGTGTTAGAATCGAAATAGATCAGCTCTAGAGCGTAATCAGTTGAGTAATAAATCACAGTTTGTCAGTCAGTTGTAAGTAGTCACACGCGTTTCACTCTCGTGATTTGTTCTACTTTACAACTGACCTCCAAACAGTGATTTATTACCAAACAAATCCCTGCCAGAGCTGATCTACTTCTTAAACAATAGACGTATTCAAATTTTACGATAAGCATGGCAAAGAGGGTTTGTGCTGTTCAGCTATTTTGACAATTATTTGTCAATTCACACTGTAATTTCAGTGATAATCAGAAACTGTGACAAGTAAACTTCCGGCAACATAATGAACTGTCATAACTGAGCTAAATATGTATATTATGCAGAAGAATGCTTAAGAGGTCTAAAATAGATCGTAGTGACAAAATAGCATATTGACCTTTAGCACCCTTGGGGCAGATTCAGACGAGATTTACAACGAGTTTCGAGACTGTCATAAACAACAGTCGAACTTCTTTGGCTCGAACATCATTGGGACCATGGAAATTTGTTCGAGACATGGATAGTTCGAGCCACTGAGGGTTAATCATAGCGTCAGGATAAGAGGCAAATGGGAATGATTTAGGATGTCTTGGCAATCTTCTTTAATTTTATGGTATGTTGAGTGTACTCATTAGAATCACCTCGATGAGGCGATTCTAATGAGTACACACAACATATGTTTTCATGATAAAATGCAACCAGTTCCCTAAATAATCCTAAAGAAATATTTTCTTGAGCTATCGAGAAAATTTCCTTGGGACCCTAAAGCGAGTTCGAATCAGCCATGGTAAACGAGGTATCGATATTCGATTTATTGATGTCTTACTATGTGATATTAGTGTTAAGGGATTACCCTCCTTTCGACATCATTCGGAAAAATATTTATTGCTTGGCGTTTTATTTTAAATGAACATGTTCTGTTCTGATTGACCCTATCTTATCAGAAACCATTTGTCTTTTCTGTTTCTGTGGTTTGTTCTCAAATATTTACCCTCAAATTAAATTTAAGGCCAAAAATTGGTCTGACCTACACAATTTCTATAGTAAAGTGATTTTTTTAAATTTTAGTCTAAGAAAATATAATATGCTTTTCTATACTGAATTTGAACTATTGATGTTTCACAACAATATTGTGAAAATTTCGGAAAAATTGAACCAGCGGAACTTGTTGAAAATCTGCCTCCAAGTTACCTACCCAACAGATTACTGCATAATTTGCATTCATTTTTACTATGGAGAAAAATGAAAATATTTGATTTTCTGAAAAAGCATTTAATTTTATTAAGCTTTTTGTGTATAGGTAGTTACGACAAATGGTTTTATATTGGATCATGACAAAAGTTTGCAAATTTACTTGCAAAGCCAAGCAAAAAAAAAAAAAAAAAAAAAAAAAAAATACGAATTTCTGGAAGATGTCGAAAACACAATAGACACACTTGCTGATTTGCGGTCATTTTGTACAAGAAAGAATTACCAGTCATTTTGTACAAGGAAGACAACTTTGGGACTTCTTTTTGTTTTCCTTAACACTAAGTCGCTTCTGAAAAGGAGTCTTGAGTAAAAAAGGAAAGAATCTCCTACAGGGAGCACCTTTCCCCCCTTTAGAGTGGACGGACCCCTTATCAGAAGTGAGCAAAAACAATTTTGATAGAATCACCCCTACCCCCTTAAATGTGTATGCAGAATGTTTACCTTCTTAAATGATCTAGAACTGTTACTACGCAACTTTATATTTCATTTCCTGTGGAACTTTTTTCAGTATTTCATAGACCTTTCCGTTTCTTTCTGCACACATATAAACTAATAAACATGAAGCCAAAAGCACTGTTATATTGCACAGTAACTTCAGTGTTATATTATCGATAGTTATAAAAAAATGTGGCATGTATGGACTTTTTTGTAAAACATTTAAGGAAACGGATTTAAATTAGTCTTGGCACTTCATGTCTGGATTCCGTTTGCATTAAGTTTGTATTTGTGATATCGCGTGATGTATTTACGACAGGTTTAATCTGATCAATCATATACACAAGTAGCATTGAACACATTATGATTCTAAAGACATTTTGAACCATTATGTTTTAACCCATTTAAGCCTTGTGTCCCATAAACTGGACATTGGTAAACACGACGTCTGATCAGGGTCTACACTGCTTGCATTAAGTTCAGAAATTTCTACAAAACATGAAATAATAATAAAAAAAAATAACCAGATACTACTTATATAGGAAATGGACCTGTCCACTGAGTTAAGGTAGAAGAGTCCACTCGGATAAATGGGTTAATGTGGTTGAAATGCATGATAACTTTCTGATCCGCGAAACATAATCCAGTTTCAGGAGAAATACACCGCAGATGCCCAATGACTCGCCTAACAGTCATTGTTGATGTACATTACATCACGAAAAAACATGCCTATATAATATCGACCCCATTATACGCCACTTTTATATAGTAAAACTGGGGTTTACAGGGGTATACATTATTTTTCTTATTTCTGCTCAAAAACATAGATTGTGGTACCCGTTAGAACCGCCTCGCCGAGGCGGTTCTAACGAGTACCCACAATCTATGTTTTAAGCAGAAATATGAAAAAATATCAGAGTTTTTTTATTTGAAAAATTTCAGTTTTTTTTTGGATGAAATTTTCTGTATACTTGAATAGGCGTATTTTCGTAATGAGCTGTTCCACAGATGTCTCTTGACGCGGTTCTATCTTAGAAATAATTAACAGATGGTGTTAATGGCATAACTAAAATGAGACCAAATATATTACCACTCTTAAATGATTGTATTGTCCCTACCTAAGCGCTATACTATAAAGATTAAAAACATGTCATAAAGAAGCGATTATGAGGTCCAAGCATGGGGTAGTCGGGTTTATAGAGGCCTTCTGAAGGGGAATATTTTTGTAGTCTTACGACATGAAAGCCGTAACAAAGGAATGAAGCATAGCTGAAACAATCTCTCGCCTATCGTGGGATTCGAACCCTGTCTGCCCGGATAAAAATCCAATTCTCTAACCACCGAGCCAAAGAGTCGACTCCCTAACGCAGTTGTCAGAGATTGAATATATACATACAAGCTATGCGAAACCTGCCAAGGCAGATTATCGAAGGTAGGAGTACTATGCCGTAACCTCCCCGTCTTCAAGGAGGAAGCCATTTTCGGCAAAGTAAAGCCCAAACTCGGACGAAACCCCATTTTACGGTATGAAAGCCGTAACAAAGGAATGAAGCATAGCTGAAAAACTTTCCCGCCTATAGTGGAAATCGAACACGGTCTGTCCGGATAAAAATCCAATGTTCTAACCACTAAGCCAAAGAGTCGACTCCCTGACACAGCTGTCAGAGATTGAATATATACCTACAAGCTATGCGAAGGCAGATTATCGAAGTTTGGAGTGCTATGCCGAAACTGTAGGACTGATGCTGTGCCCCGGTTCATATTACTTATGGACCAGATAAATAAGTCACTCCTAATTTCCCCTATTTAGCCTTTACCTGTCAGTATACCAGGTTTTGTCAGTGCGCCCTGTCTCCTACCAGTGATAAGACTAATGACCGAGACACATATTATTTTATGTCTTTAACTCTTCTCATGCTGAATAAATTAAGACGCCACGCCCACTTCTAATTTCCAGCCAACCAGATTACTTGATCCGGGCTTTTGATAGAAATTCACAAATTTAATGACAAACAGTGCAGATTCAGATCAGTTGGCTTCTTCCCGAAACCCGATCATTTCCGATGGATCTGCGTAACATAGAAATCGCAAATAAATTCTTATTTATTTCGTGTAACTGACTTCTCACATGTGATATAAGAGTACTTGGTAGGGTCCGAAGAAATGTCCCTACTGAGAAGGAGAGTCAGCGCAACGTACCATTTCGAAGTTACTGTCCCATTTGTTCGTTAACGTCAGCGACTGCCATTTCGTTATGACAGATTTTATGTCGTCAAAAATGGCAATTTATATAATTTGCTAATGACAATACACTATCTTTTAATCATAAGAATTTTAAATTCAGGAGGACATTTTATTGGAAGAAAGTCTTCGACTTTAAAATTCAGTGGTTTTAAATTCAGTAGTTTCAAACAATTATATGAAGGCAAACCCTGCATTAACCACACCCCGCCCCCCCACCCCCCCACTAAAAAAACAAAAAACAAAAAACTATCATGTTACCGACTTCCTTGAATTGCATGACACAATTATTCTTTGGGCCAATATATATTTCTCTTTAAATTTTATTAATCACACCTAAAATTTGTAAAAACAAAAAAAGATCTCTAAAAAACTAGTCTTTTCAAAGCGATTAAGGATATTTTGGATTAAGGAAGGAAAATTAACTATTTATAATACTTTTGTTATGTCGTATTTTCATTACTGTCCGTTTGAATGAATGCCAGCACTAAAAAGATGAATAAAACATCTAGGAGAAGACATCTTGGATTTATTACTTACCTCTCTGCATATGCTTTTAAAAGATAATAATTTCCAAGCTATCATTTGCTACAATAACAACATACAACATTTGTATTTGTGGGTGTGGGTGTGTGGGTGTGGGAGAGGGGGGGGGGGGGAAGGGGCAGCCTCTCATGGAACAGAGCAGGTAGATGAAATTCCGTACAATTTCCAAAACATAGGCAAATAAGGCAAACAATTTTACATTTTACAATGAAAAACATTTGACAATGAAATTACAGGAAAATTGTAATTTTGGTTAATCAATGTTACTTCTGTGAAATGGTACAAACAGGACACATACAAATACTATTTTTCTCACCAAATATGAAATTCAAGGAAACTCTGAAACAATTTGCGGAAACATCCAAGACCTATTCTTTAACCCTTAAACTGTCAATCACAACAATTGTTGTTTGCTTTGTCATCTGCTTATGATTTTAAAAGTCATTTTTTGCAAACAGTGTGGACCCAGATCAGACTGCTCCTCTAGGAGCAGTCTGATCAGGGTCCACACTGTTTGCCTGTACAGTCCTTCCCACAAGACCAAAAAATGGTGAAATTTCTGCACAAGCGTCTCTTGCTGCTGTATCACCCTTGATAATTAAATCATAACAAAAGGCTCTGCTAAAAAAACATTAAATCTCTCATCAAGCAATATCAAATGTCAACTTTCCTCCAACTCTATACTGAGCTGTATATACTTGCTGGTATAGAAAATATTTTCATGGTGTACAGAGTTTATAATTAATTTATTCCAATTTCTTTTTATTGTGTGTGTTTTTTTTTTTTTTTTTTTGTTGTTGTTGTTGTTTTTTTTTTCTCACTTGTGATTTTGTGTGATTTGGACCAAGTAAGTGGAAAGGGGAAAACAAAAAGAAAACATGATGTCTGCACAATTTTATTTTAATGAATTTGGCAGCACATGATGACACCAACACTACTTACTACAACAGCAACTACTACTACTAATAATAAAAATATTTTAAAATAATTAAATTAATAATAATAATAATAATAGTAATAGTAAAGTCTTTTTTATTATTATCATTATATTAAGCCTAATAAAAAAAAGTGTGTTTCAGGTTACATGGAATTTTAAAATAAGGACGGTAGGTTGGAAAATACATTGTAGTTTTATTTTGTTAAAAGTTTTTTATAAAAGTTAATAGGAAAACAATATGACTGAACAGGGAAATCCACCCCCAAAATCTAAAAACTTTAGGGTCGGTGGTGAAAAATTAGGCACAGTTGGGTTACCTGAAATACACACTTTTTAGCTCACCTGAGCCTAAGGCTCAGGATGAGCTATTGTGATCACTCTCTGTCCGTGATCTGTCCGTCCGTCTGTCCGTCCACATCTTTGAACGACTTCTCCTCTGAAACCCCTGGGCCAAATTTCTTCACACTTCATGCGGAGCCTTAAATTAAGGGGGGATTGAAAATTTGTACAAATGGTCATGGTCCATTAAGTAAGATGGCCGCCATGCCCATATATGGTAAAAACACTTAAAAATCTTGGAGTATAGCATCGGGAACTGAAGGTCTATCAAGTTTGTTCAAATGATGACCCTAGGCTGACTATTGACCTTTTTACGGCAAGATCAAATTTGCCTACCTGTGCATTAATTTGTATGGTTAAAATATTGAAACATGATTTTCTCAAAATCTGTTGAAAACTAATAGCTGAAACTTACACTTTATAATCAAAGTAGCAAAAACCCTTTCAGTTACAATAAAAAAGTATTCCCCCAGGATTATCTGCCCTTTCCTCTGGGCTATATACATGTATAAAATCGTTTAATCTTGAAATGTCTTCTTCTCTAAAACTGCTGGGCCAATTTTCCTCAACCTTTATGTAGAGTCTTGTCTTGAAGGGGGTTTGAAAATTTATGCAAATGGTCATGACCAGTTAAGTAAGATGGCCGCCATGCCCATATATGGGCAAAACACTTAAAACTCTTCTTTTCTAGAACCATGAAAGCTTTGAAGCTGAATTTCGGTATGTTGCATTGGGGACTCAATGGCTACCAAATTTGTTCTAATAATGACCCTAGGTTGACCTTTGATCTTTCTATAACCAGGTAAAAATTGCGTCCCTGTGGGAAAATATTGAAACAAAAATGTTTCAATGGCTAATGGCTGAAACTTACAATGTATGATCAAAGTAGCAAATCCTTATAATTATAATGAAACTGCTGTCCCCTCAGGACTATTTGCCCTTGTCCCTGGGCTATATACATGCATAAAATTATGTAATCTTTAAACGTCTTCTTCCCTGAAACCATTTTTTTTTTCAAACTATATGCGGACCCTTGTGTTAAAAGGGAATTGAAAATTTACACAAATGGTCACGGCCCGTTAAGTAAGATGTCCGCCATGCATATATAAGGTAAAAAACACTTACAAAACTTCTTCTACAGAATCAAGCAAGCTTTGAGGCTGAATCATCATATAGCATCAGGGACTCAAGGTCTACCAAGTTTGTTCAATGATGATCCTAGTATTATCTTTGACCTTTTTAAGGTCAAATTTGTGTTCCCATACTTTTGTATGGGGAAAATGCTGAAAAATCGTCTTCTCAAAATGTATTAAAGACTATTGGCTGAAATTTTCAATGAAGTAAAACTTTTTAGTAACGATCAAAATTTGATCCCCCGTGAATTATCTCCCCTTGCCACTGGGCTATATCCAAGTATAAAATTCTGTACTCTTTAAAGGTCTTCTTCTCTGAAACTATTTGCCCAATTTTCACCAATTTCACATGGGGCCTTCTGTTGAAGAGCTCTTGTCAATTTGTTCAATGGTTCCATCATTATACAAGATGGCTATCATGCCCATATATGGTAAAAAAAACTTTTTTCTCTCTAGAACTAAGAAAGCTTCGAGGCTGAATATTTGGATATAGCATCAGGGACTAGGTCTACCAAATTTGATCAGATGGTGATCTTTGGATGACTTTTTTCTGGCAAGGTCTAATTTGTATCTCCAAGCAGATTTCTGAAACATCATTGTTTCAAAACGTGTTAAAGACTAACGGCTGGAACTTACAATGGGGATAGGGGGCAGTTATCTGCCTTGCCTCTGGGCTAGTATATACATGTATAAACTCGTGTGATCTTTAAATGTCTTTTCCCCTGACCAATTTTCACCAGACTTCACATTGGCTTTCTGTCAAAGGGGTATGGCAATTTTGTTCAAATAGTTCTGCACTATTAAACAAGATGGGCATCATGATGTCATTTCTTAAAAATCCTGTTCTCCAGAATCAAGAAAGCTATGAGGCTGAGTCTTGGTATATAGCATCGGGGACGCAATGTCTACCAAATATATTCAAATGATGATCCTAAGATGACTTTCAACCTTTTAAGGGCACAGTCAAATTCCTGTCCTCTTGCTGTGGCAATACTGGAAGAATTTAGCATGGCAACTGCAGATATGCAATGGCCGATTTGCTCAGGTGAGCGAATCATGGCCCATGGGCCTGCCTCTTGTTTATTTTAGGCCTAACTATATTTCATTTATTAATGCCTCGATTAATGCTGATAATTATTATCACAATAAGAAAGTAGCTAGGCAATGAAAACATTTTTTTTCATATATGCGAACAGCGAAGGATCAGTACATACTCATCAGGACAATCTCCTTTTGTTGGTATATTCTACAGTCTCAACAATTCTACAAGTGGATCAGTGTATGGCCCAGATCAGACTGTGCAGAAGTTCAAGGTGGTCTGGTCCTTGATTTCGCATAATTATATGACAAAACCCTTTTCTTGTGGCATTGCTTTAACAAATATGGATAATAATAGTATTAGAAATAAGAAGACGCAATAGAAGAAAGAGGAATCATTTATAATAGTAATAATAATAGTAATAAAATTAATTGTCATTTCTAGTGAGTGTTTTTCTGCTTATTCTGATTGTGACTGCAGGATTAGGGATTTTTATACCCTACAAGACCTTAGTTCATATTAGATATATAGTTTCCTGCCTTGAATAAAATAAAATGTTGCCTTTGGAAAACAAAGAACACATAAAAAAATGAAAATCAGAAACTCGGTTTTATCAAGACTATACAGCACTGTTGTTTGCAAAATTTGCGTATGCCCCCTAGCACTGGCTTAACGGTGACGCATACTCTGATTTCAGTTTCGGAAAAAAGAAAGAAGTCACAAGGGGCAAGATCAGGTGAATAAGAAAATACACTTTCCTTGAATAAAGGAGGTGTGGTAAAACTGTTAACTACTTTTTTAGCGAAAAAAAAAAACAAAAAAAACAACAAAAAAAAAACAAGCAAATTCCATGGGGAAATTATTTCCCCTGCCTTATTTTTATTTGTTAAAAATGGTAAAGTTAACCAGAGGACCATTGGTCCTGTATCACTTACCTAAGTATTGAAGCAGGAAACCAGTGATAAAAAATAATTTCAAGATTCTGAATAAACCACATGCATATCTTCAGACCATCCTTTAAGCACCTGTAAAGTTTCAAAAGGATCGGCTTAAAACTGTGGTAGGAGTTACGGGGTCAAGGTACCTACTCAAAATATGTCTAAGTTAAAAATGTAGAAAAGTGATAAAAAATTATTTCAGGATTCTGAAAAAAAACACATGCATATCTTCAGGCCATCCTAAAAGCCCTTATAAAGTTTCAAAAGGATCGGACAAAAACTGTGGGAGGAGTTAAGGGGACAAGGTACCTGCACCCTATACACTTCTATAATATTAGAACTCAAAAAATGTCTAAGTTAAAAATGCGGAAAAAGTAATAAAAATTTAATTCAGGATTTTGAAAAATCCACCTGCATATTTTCAGGCCATCCTAAAAGCCCACGTAAAGTTTCAAAAGGATCGGCCAAAAACTGTGGGAGGAGTTAAGGGGACAAGGTACCTACCCCCTATAGACTTCTGTAATATTAGAACTCAAAAAATGTCTAAGTTCAAAACATGTAAAAAGTGATAAAAAAATAATTTCAGGATTCTGAAAAAAACCACATGCATATGTTCAGACCATCCTTAAAGCACCTGTAAAGTTTCAAAAGGGTCGGCCAAAAACTGTGGGAGGAGTTAAGGGGACAAGGTACCTGCTCCCTATACACTTCTGTAGTCTTAGAACTCAAAAAATGTCTAATTAAAAATGCGGAAAAAGTAATAAAAAATTACTTCAGGATTCTGAAAAAATCACATGTACATCTTCAGATCATCCTTAAGACACCTGTAAAGTTATAAAAGGATCGGACAAAAACTGTGGGAGGAGTTAAGGGGACAAAGTACCTACTAAAAATTCGGCACCACGCCCCACGGAAAACCAAAAACAGTGTCCCTCCGCTTTTCTTCGAAAAGGCGGGGGACAAAAAAAAATGAAGACGGTGCATTATCATGTTGAAGTCGGACATCTTTGGAACTCTTGACTTGCACCATATCCGATAGTATTGTTTCAATTTCTTCAATACCACAGCTTTTTAGTATTTTCCAGTAATGCTATTACCCTTTTTCACTGGCACCTATATTACATCACATTCACCAGAGAAGAAGATTGTGTACAAAACATTGTTTGGACTTAATTTGCGTTTAGCAATTACTAGTCTTTAGCTGTTGGTGGCACATATTTTATTGCTAACCTTCCTAACAGGTTCAGAATAATGAACCCAAGTTTCAACGCCAGTGACAACATTTGCAAACTTCTTTTCATCAAAGTTTAGTAATATTTTGAGCATTTGTTTGACCCACCTAACAGAAATCTTTCTAAAATTCAAGATATTCTTAAGGATGTAGTGGACTCTTGATGGCAAGATACCAAAAACATTCAAGTTGGTTTATCACGTAATGTTTACCTAGCTTATCTTTTAACAATTTTTTTTACTTTAGATACAATTTCATCACAAGATGTAAACTTTGGCATTTCTGATTTGGGTGCATTTTCGATCAACTCTAACCCAGAATCTAATTTCTTTTTCCATCTACGAACTGCGTCATGAGACACATTAGTAGATCCATAAACAACAGAAATTTCAGCAAATATTTGTGTCAATGAACAACCTATCTTAGAGCAAGCTTTTATAAAGGCCTGTATTTCCTCCTTCTTGGCAACACTTTTACCAACAATTTTTTGCTATAGTAGTCGAAAACTGCGTGTATTGAAATGGCAAACTGTTTATCTTTCAATCAGATTTATTGTGTAGGTATTAAATAGCGCTATACAAGTATGCATTGATTTGTTTCAAGTTGCACGTCGATATCCAGCAATGACACAGTGAGCAATTATTTTGGATCACCCCTCGTACATTCGCGTTTTAGCTCACCAGTGATCAGTGTAAGCTACTGTGGTCAGTCAATGTCCGTCGCGCATCATCAACAATTTGTTTTGAAATAAACGTCAAAAAGATTGCCTTCACCCCTCGGTCAATTGACCAGACACTTAGTAGGAAGTATCTGGGTGAAACTGTAGAACAAAAAAATAGTTAAAATTGTTCTGATCGGAAACCAAAGATGGCCTCCATCATGTCATGACCACCATTTGAAAATATATTTTTCGCTTCTTCTCCTGAACAGAAAGGCCAATTGACTCGAAATTTGGTAGGAAGCATCTGGGTGACTCGAAGATCAACAAGAGGGCCATCATGGCTCTATATCCCTGACCTGAATCATGTTATACATAGCTAGCATTTCTAACAGGGATGCGGTTCTTAAGGTCATGGTGACCCTGACCATGACATTTTCCCTCACGGTCATCTTGCAAATCTAGTTTGGGCTTCTTCTCCTGAACAGAAAGGGCAGCTGACTCGAAATTTGGTAGGAAGCATCTGGGTGACTTGTAGATCAACAAGAGGGCCATCATGGCCCTATATCTATGACCTGAATCATGTTATACATAGCATTGCTAACAGGGATGCAGTTCTTAAGGTCATGGTGACCCTGTCCATGACCTTTGCCCTCAGGGTCATCTTCTGGTCAGAATAAACATCCCTACTAGGATTGAGGGTCCTAGCCCAAAGCACTGCAGAGTTATAAGCTTGTTTAGTATTAGAGGTTACTGTGATCTTGACCTTTGCCATTAGGGTCATCTACTGGTCAGGACCAACATCCCATCTGTTCAAGGGTTCAAGCCTCTAGCACTGCTGAATTATTAACTTTTTAGTATTAAAGGTTATGGTGACCATGACCATAACCTTGTCCTCGGTGTCATCTACTGGTGAGGACCAACATCCCTTCTAAGTTTGTGGGTCCTAGCCCCAAGCATTGTCAAGTTATCAAGCCTTTAAATACTAAAGGTCCTGGTGACATTGAATTTTGCCCTCGGGATCATCTACTGGTGGGGACTGTCTACTAAGTTTGAGGGTCCTAACCATAAGCATTGCAGAATTATAAGCCTTTTTGAGTGACCTTGACCTTTGACTTAAAGGTCACCTACTCTTCAGGCCCATCCTCCCTATTTGTTTGGTAGCCCTAGGCTTAATCATTGCCAATGGCCTTTTGCTCTATGTAAAACAAGTGACCTTAGCCCCCATCCCCACCCCCACTCCTAGGTGGGGCCTCTTTTCACCCCATGGTCATAATTGGAACACTCTTATTAGAAGACCTTTAGGCAATGCCACATAACAAATATCATAGGCACTTTCAGACAAGACGATTTTTTTAAGTTTTTTTTCCTGTATAAGCCATTTTAGCCTCAGGGCTATAATTTGAACAAATTTGGCAGGGGTCTACTAGGTGAAGCTATGTACCAAATATCAAAGACCCAGGCCTTCTGGTTTCAGATAAGATTTTTTGAGGTTGTCTCTATATAAGTCTGTGTAAAACATGTCGGCCCCAGGGTGGGAGGGTGATAACTTGAACGATCTTGGTAGAGGTCCACTAGCTGAAGCTATATCAAAGGCCTGAGCTTTATGTTTTCAGACAAGATTTTTAAAGTTTTTCCCTGTTTGGGTCTATGTAAAACAAGTGACCCCCCGACGTGGAGCCAATTTTGAACCCAGGGCTATAATTAATAACTTTGGTAGAGGTCCATTAGATGAAGCTATATACCAAATATCAAAGACCTGGGCCTTCTGGTTTCAGATAAGGAGATTTTTTCAGTTTTGAGTTAAACAAATCTATTTTAGTTCCTGTGACCTAGATATGCAATGGATCAGAACCGTTTCAACAACTTTGAAAGTAAACCAACCAAGGATCATTCCTGTTAAGTTTGGTCAAAAGCCAATCAGTGGTTTAGGAGGAGAGGTCGTTTGAAGAAATTGTTTACGGACGGACGCACGCAAATCAGTCAGTTTGTGTCTACGGAATAAATCCCATGTCTACGAATAAATCCCATTGAAATACACTGAAGTGTCCATTATTTAAAAACACACAAGTAAACATTAGTCAGAGCGTGGTCGGATGCAGGCACGCACGCACGACGGACAAAATGTGCTCACAAAAACTCACCTTGTTATGTGACAGGTGAGCTAAAATAGCTAAAATATTTTTTCGATCGGAAATCTAAGCTGGCCATCATGGCTACCATCATGAAAATCTCTCCTGAACGGAAATGACAACTGACTTGAAACTTGGTAGGAAGTATGGGGGCAACTTGAAGATCAAAAATAGCTAAAATCGTACCGATCGGAATCCAATCATTCTGTTATGTATTTTCTGTAAAGGTTTATACAAATAAAATACTGTTTAAATAAAAAATAGTGCTGGTTGTCCTTGGTCAGATCCTATGATCAGCGTATACAGCAACAGTGATGCACAGACTGATCTGAATCTATGCTGCGAGACATGCCATAATATACCACGCTTACCCTAAGATTTTGGAAAGACAGGCTTGAACAAACAGTGTTGACCCAGATCAGATGCAGCATAATACGGCATCTGATCAAGGTTACACTGTTTGCTACTCCAGCAGTTTTTAGACCCATCAACAGGTAGTAAATTGTACTTGTTATAATTTTAGGATATGTATGGTAAAGAAGTAAAGGTGTCCAACTATTTGGGATAAATACGATGGTCTCTCTCATGATATGCCAGTACTGAATTTGCAATCATGTCCAACAGTGTTGCTTATTTGTTTATTCTATTATTATCATTGTAGAATGCTAAAATAAAATAAAGTAAGTTCTATGAACCCTGGGTCCTTCAATCTGCCAGCAAGTACACAATAAGTTAGTATAAACCAACTAGGCTCCAGAGAGTGTATTTTATCACATTAGCAGTTTAAAATGCAAGAAAACAATTACTGTTGACATGTCAGGGTTAAAATAATAAACTGCTAGGTCATTTCAGAATGCTGATTTTTTTCGGAAATCTGGTCTTGTGGTACTGTCTGATAAATAAATAAATTGGCGTGTTAAGTCAACGAAACAAGTTGAACGAGTTTTCAGCATTTACAAAATTCGAACGTGTGTAGAAAAACAAAAACAGTCACGTACAGGTATGCAAGCCCAAACTAAAATTTAATCATGAAGATATTAAATTTTAAAGTTAAACAAATATATATGCAATACATGTGTACCTTACGACTTTTGATGTGTTGCTCAAAATATTTTAAACCATGGACTTTACCTTGTTGTAGGAAACCCCTGATAAAATCTAATAAAAATAAGATACTTAACACCATAGACTATTTTTAAATATATGGAATCAGAACAGACTACTGGCAGCGTTTACACGAACTCATTACGAAAACATGCCTATTCAAATATACTGAAAATTTTACCACCAAAAAATGAAAATTTTCAGACAAAAAATTCCAATATTTTTCATATTTCTGCTCAAAACATAGATTGTGGGTACTGACGAGGCGGTTCTAACGAGTACCCACAATCTATGTTTTGAGCAGAAATAAGAAGAATAATGTATACCCCTGTAAACCCCAGTTTTACTATATAAAAGTGGGGTTTAAAGGGGTCAAAATTATATAGGCATGTTTTCGTGATGTTAATAATCCTCTTAATTGTTAAGTTAATAAAGTTACATTTTTTCATTGTTTTTCCTCTACACAATTGCTAAAACCAATGAACGGACTTGAGAAAAAAAGAAAAAAAGTAAAAGCAAAGGACCAAACTGATAATATGGGTTTTAACTAACCATATTACAAGGCTTTTGTTTAAACATATTACAAAGGGTTTTACCAAAACCTATTACATGTTTTAACTAAACACAATACAAGGTTTTAAAAGAACATATTACATAGCTTTTAACTAAATAGGATACAAGGGTTATAACTAAACATTCTACGTGGCTTATAATTAAACACATTACACGTATTTATATATTTATATTAAAAGAGTTTTTTAACTGAACATATTACACAGTTTTTACTAAACTTATTACAGAGTTTTACTAAACATTATTGCAAAAGTTTTAACAACCTGAACATATTATAAGGCTTTTAACTAAACATATATCATGTATTTTAACTAAACAACTTACAAGGGTTTTAATTAAACATATTACAAGGCTTTTATCTTAACATATCAAAAGGGTTTTAACTAAGGGCTTTAGTACAGATTATATTTTGTACTTCCTTTGGGATCATTGAGCCCCATTACGAAAACAAGCCTATTCAAAGATATAGAAAATTTCACCTCCAAAAACTGAAAATTTTCAGATAAAAAATTCTGATATTTTTTATATTCTACTGAAAACATAGATTGTGGGTACTCGTTAGAACCGCCTCGCCGAGGCGGTTCTAACGAGTACCACAATCTATGTTTTTGAGCAGAAATAAGAAAAATAATGTATACCCCTGTAAACCCAAGTTTTGCTGTATAAAAGTGGCATTTAAGAGGGTCAAAATTATATAGGCATGTTTTCGTTATGCATTCTGATTACTTTGAAAATCGAGTACCACAAGTCTGTACTAGAGAGGGGGGTGGGTGGTGCGAGGGTAGGGGTGGTTGTTGCGTATACAGCCTTGCAAACTACATTGCTGTATGTCTGTAGATGTTGAAGAAACATAATAAAACAAAACCGAGCCTCCGATTTTCTTTCTTTTGTGTGTTCTTTGTTTCCAAGGCACCTTTTTAGATTTTTTTATTTTAAACATATTACAAGCATCACGAAAACATGCCTATATAATTTTGACCCCCTTAAACCCCACTTTTATATTGTAAAACTGGGGTTTACAGGGGTATACATTATTTTTCTTATTTCTGCTCAAAAACATAGATTGTGGTACTCGTTAGAACCGCCTCACCGAGGCGGTTCTAACGAATACCCACAATCTATGTTTTGAGCAGAAATATGAAAAATATCAGAATTTTTTATATGAAAATTTTCATTTTTTGGCGGTAAAATTTTCAGTATATTTGAATAGGCATGTTTTCATAATGGCTTTTAACTAAATAATAATAATAATAATAATAATAATAATAATGTAACGATTGCGTTTATTTCATTTTACTTATTTTTGTTTTTGCAAAACCAGAAACTTTAACCTTTACCACTCTCTGGGCATTTTCAGCAGACGGCAAACTGATGATATTTTTTCTTATTGCTCCCAGAAAACAGGATTTGACATTTCATGCAAACTGTCTCATAAGGAAATGTCAAATCCTGTTTTCTGGGGAAAATATTTCAAAATGTCGTCTGCTGGAAATTTTACCCAGAGTGCTAAGCGTTAAAGCGTGTACCGTTTTACTATAACTATTGGGACATGTTAACTCCTAACTTTCCTTTTTACCCTAAAATTTGAACAGATTCAAGTCCAGCCCGATATTGTGTCTAAAAATACTGATGACCATATGTACAGACTATTTAGGAACAGTTTGATCTGGTGGCACAGTTTGCTCAGCTCCCTTCATCCGAATATTTAAATATAGTAGAGTTTGTTTTGTTGGCTTGCAGACAACCCAGTAGCATCAAACACAATTCTAGAGTTTAGACTTTTAAAATAACTGATTTACCTTTTCATTTAGAATTTTTCAAAATTATCGGGTAACATCCGTTTTTATTGAAATTTTATCACAACCTTGAAAATTTCAAGCCGCAATGACACACTTTCTAACCGAATTAGCATGTTCGTCATAAAAGTTGTCACTTGTAACTATATTAGAAGACAAATGCCAAATAATGTTTACAGGTTTCACTCTAAAAGCGTTTACCTTGACAAGCATATAAAAGATACGCTTCCGGAAAGATACCGTATTTTATTCTTAATATTGGTACACCTTAGCCCCTTTCCCTAAATCCTTAGATCCTTGCCCTAAATTTTGAACAAGTCAATTTGACTACCTATCGGTGTATCTAAAAACTGCTGGATGAGTGGCAAAAAACGTAGACCCTGATCAGATGCCGCAAACATCTGGGCCTTCACAGCTTGCTCATGTCTGTGTCCGAATGCTTAGGGTAAATACGTCAGTTTTGATCGCAAGCACTTAAAACTTTTTCTTTCGCCGTTCCCTAAAATTACGATTACATTGTGATTAGATTAATCAAAGCACTGATAGCACTGATGTGTCGATTGTCTCTGAGTGTAGGCTGAGAAAATGGTCTTGAACATGGATTTAAGGCTGTTTCATTTAACCCTTAACTCCCTGTAATTTAAGCAAACAGAGCAGTCCTAGATCAGACACCGCGTTCTGCGGTGTCTGATCTAGGTCTGCAATGTTTGCCAATATCCCATATATCCCAATCCGAGTTTTACAGATAACCATCTATCAACAGCACTCTGACGTCACAGCGACAAGAATAGCGGGGCTATAAATAACCGTTACCTGGATTTCGTTTAACGCGCGGTTTGATTACATTGGTGCATGATTATCACATGAACAACTACCTTAAGGAAATTTTGGCGTTTGGCTACTATGTCTCGATTGTAAACAATCGACCCCAAAAGGTCCGTACTCAATATACGATGCAGCAGACACTCAGACCAGACTGCAATAAAATACAATATAATTATAGTCGGGAGGTTACAACATGATTACTTGACATTTACGGACTACGCGTTCGAACAGTCTAACCTGAAAATATAATTACATTTTAGATTTTTCCGCCCATACCTCGATGCGAAGAGCAAATACATGTCTCCAGACCGGGCTGTAAAAATATACTAAATATTCTATTTATAGTCAGGGGGTTTAATACAACATGACAACTGGCTATTTACGGACATGCATTGTGCCTCACGAAAACTGTGGAGTCGTACTATGAGAAAAAGTGTCTTCGGGGCATATGCGGACAGTGAAGGCCCAGATCAGCCTGCGCATCCGCGCAGTCTGACCAGGGCCTTCCAATCCGCTTACGTATTATCATTGTATGCAGTAGAATATATCGATGTCTAATATAGGCTTTTTATGAATATGCGGCTTCGCTGGCTAACCAGGTCCCGAGGTTATAAAACTTTTTTCAGGCTCAACTCAGCTGAGCATGAATTTTGTCCTGCTAATAAATCTCAAATTACTAACAACTGCAAATTCTTTCTTGCTTAACTTATTTGAGCATGAAAATTTCTCTGCTAATAAATATGAAAATGCCAACTTTTTTGTTGGCATTTTCATATTTATTAGCAGCGAAAATTTCATGCTCAGCTGAGTTGAGCATGAAAAAAGTTTCATAACCTTGGGGCCAGGATCTTTTCTGTTTGCACAGGCCACAAAGACCCACTTTTTTCATGGCACGGTTCATTTACTCGTATATTTCAAACAGGGAGACTTGGATAGGACGTGCAGGTTGACCCGAGTTTTCATTTTTTTTTTTTTTTTTTTTTTTTTGCATGTGATATGTGTCCTGACTTCAAATACAATGTGAAATGGACAATTTATGTCAAATTGATTGATATTTAATTACCTTGTTACATGTAATTAATTAATGTCTTCGATATAAGCTCGTCGTGACCTAAAGATGACCAACAGATAAAAACAGCGCGCATCTTATAAATACTTACAAGTGACCTTACATACAACTATCACGCTTAAGAATGTCGGTTACAAGACGGGAGTCAGGTACAGACGCTGGACGACAGGTTTCTGGTGTAATACGACCGTATACGGATTCTACACGGCTACAGGGAACAGTGTACCAATTAGGGTGGTGAGGACTGGAACCAGCAAAACGTGTATACGGAATGGCTAAATTTGATAGAAAGCCTGACTATGACTGGACAATGATAACACACAAGACTGTTTGAAATTATGTCCACTTTACATAAAAAAATGTTTCATTTACTATTGTGCTATTGTTGAAATATCAGACCGGGTAATCGTCTTTTATTTATTTTCGTCACGTAAAATAAACCACAAAGCAACAAAGAATAAGACCAATACCGTGACCATCGCTGAGGACCATCGCCTTAGAACGGTCAGTAGAGTAAACCACCGGGGTGGGTTGGCGGGGAGGGGGGGGGGGGGACGGGGGGAGGAACGGGGTTAAAGCACTTTTACGGCAAGCCAACTTCACCCTGGGTCCATATGCCACTCTTAATCACAACTAGTAAAACAGAAAGCAAAATGGGCAGCTGTTGAAGGTGACCAAAGTGCTAGCATCACAACACAACTAGTAAAACACAGCAAAGTGGGCAGCTATTGACGACGGTGACCACAATACTAGCATCACAACACATACAGAAAAAAAACAAAAACAAAAAAACAAAAAAAAAAAAAACAAAAAAAAAAAACAAACAAAAAAAAAAAACAAACAAAAAAGACTAAAAAAGTACAAAGAGTAAGAACAATACCGGGACCACCGCCTTAGAACGATCAGTAGAATAAACTACCGGGGGGTTTAAAGCACCTTTACAGCTAGCCAACTTCACCCTATAGAAGTCTATAGAAAAGTATTTAGGCTCCTAGATATGGATGACAGATGAAACTCTATTTGTATTAAAACAAATTAAAAACGACATAAATGGTCGCGAAAATATTTCCTTGTTTCTTTTGTGACTCAACTTTGATTAGACTTGAATTCCTTTTTTGTATTTCATTACGAAAACACGCCTATTCAAATACACTGAAAATTTTACCACCAAAAAATGGCAATTTTTAACATAAAAAAAATCTGATATTTTTCATATTTCTGCTCAAAACACAGATTGTGGGTACTCGTTAGAACCGCATCGCCAAGGCGGTTCTAACGAGTACCCACAATCTATGTTTTGAGCAGAAATAAGAAAAATAATGTATACCCCTGTAAACCCCAGTTTTACTATATAAAAGTGGGGTTTAAGGGGGTCTAAATTATATAGGTATGTTTTCGTGATGTATTAGAACCATTTAAGAACAAAACAAAGAAAGAAAGAAAGAAAAAAACAACAACAAACAAACCAAAAAAAAAAAAAAAAAAGCAAAAGCAAAAAACAACAACAACAACAAAAAAACACAACAAAACACAAAATAACAAAACAAGAACACCCCCCCCCCCAACCAACACACACACAAACAGCCTACATTCAGACATAATTTTGAGTACTTTGCTCTGAAAGAAACATTTCCAATTACAAGGGAGAGCACTGAAAACAAATGTAGAGACTTGTGCAAGTCTAATTTTTTTATTTATTTACTGAACTATTCGTTATCAAAACGGGCTTGTTACCACCAATGATGAACGCAAGGTAAACTTGACGATATTAGGTGAGATTTTCTCTCTGTTTTCATAAATACAATATCATATTTACAGTCGCTACTTTTCTAATTATACCACTTACAGTTTGAATATCCACGAATTATACGTTTTCAAACGGGGCACATCATTTCCTATACTTTGCATGTGCGCCCTGCGAAGATTCAGATCAGCCTGCGCATCCGCGCAGTTTGATCGGAATCTTCGCAGGGCACACTGTGGTCAAGGGTTAAAAACGTCTTCAGGCAGACATAAAAATTGATTAGCCTGCGCTCCCACTCTGATCAGTCTGCGCGGATCTAAGTCTGTTGGGCGCACTTGCAACCTTGAAGGAAATACTATCCCCGACTCACGGTAAACGGTTGGGGAACGACAGAGTAACGCATGCTTGACACATTGTCACTGACATGAGCTGACAATATAGACCGGCTCCATCATCCGCCGTTGGTAAGTCAAAATATCCAAACATCTCCAAACCATTGGGCCAATTGGAGCCAACTCTAATGTGGAGCCTCCATGAGTCGGGGTAATGGAAGTTTGTTCGGTAGGTCTAGGTGACATGACCAAGATGGCCGCCATGCCCATATATGGTAAAACCTCTTAAAAACCTTCTTTAGAACAAAAGGGCCAATGACCATGGGCTTGGTATGCAGCACTGGGGACGTGGACCCAAGAAATTTTAGCTGACCTTGACCTTTTTACGGAAAGATCAAATTTGATTATGTTTTTATATGGGAAAATATACAAATTCCTTCAGGAAAAATAGTAGAAATTTTAATAGAAGAAACTTACAACAAACGGGCAAAGTGTGAACTGCACTTTTTGATGTATTCAATGAAACGTGGAGAGATTTTCACTTTCAGATCAGCTGACCATTCCCATGTTTCATTCTTTAAAATGGTTACCTTAAACTTGTTCAGAACAAATAGTCTCAGGTGAGCTACAGGACCATTGGTTCTCTGGTTGTTATTATTACATGAAATGTCAAGCTTTCTTTCTTTGAAAAATAATTATTTGAAAGCGGCATCTGCTGCTTTTGTGACCAATGCTTTAAGGGTAAATAAATCAAAGGAAGCTTGGCCAACGTGATATTTCATTAAAGCTTTTAATGATTTTATCCCTTGCCACGCTGAATAAATTAATAAAGACGCCACTTCTATTTTTCAGCCGGTCAGATTACTTGATCTTGGTTGTTGATACAAATTCACATACTTAATGACAAACAGTGCAGATCCAGATCAGTTGGCTTCTTCAGAAGCCAACTGATCCGAATCTACACTGTTTGCATAGGTAGAGCATATCTGGGTTTAACAGGACCAGTGTAAAGGAGGCAAAAGTGATGTGATGAGATATATTAAATGCACTAAACATTTCGGTCCGATTAAATTTAGCATAAAATGCAAATGCACGGAATCTGGGATTAAAATACATTACAAGACAGGAAGTCAGTTTTACTTTTATTGTATTTACATGTATTCCCATCATAACAAAACCTGTCTGTGGGAATTTGCAAGATAGCATGTCATCATGATTAGATTGCACTCATGCAAAGTCTGGTTGGGGATGCACAGTTTGCTTCTAAGAGAAGTAGATACAAATTAAAGAATTTGTCACCATTTCGCAAAGAGGAAGTTGTTTTCTTGGTATTATTTTTTTTATTGAGGGACCATTCTTAGAGAAAAAACATGCTTCCTCATCACGAAAACATGCCTATATAATTTTGATCCCCTTAAACTCCTCTTTTATATAGTAAAACTAGGGTTTACAGGGGTATACATTATTTTTCTAATTTCTGCTCAAAAACATAGATTGTGGGTAGAGGCGAGGTGGTTCTAATGAGTACCCACAATCTATGTTTGGTTTAGAGCAGAAAAATGAAAATATCAAAATTTTTATCTGAAAACTTTCAGTTTTTGGTAGTGAAATTTTAAATATATTTGAATAGGGATGTTTTCGTAATTTAAGGAAGCAAACTGTTTCCTTTAAGACTAGCATCCAATTGTAAGGGTGACATACATTTCCATCTCAAAAGTTTTTTTGCTTTGGAGACGTACCATACTCCTTAACACTTACCACACTGGGTAAAATTTTCAGCAGGCGACAATTTTTAAATTTCTTTTTTCCTATGCAAATTGCCAATTTGCGTGATATATCAAATCCTGTTTTCTGGGAAAAATAAGAAAAATGTAATGACTTTGTCATCTGCTGAATTGGCTCAGAGAGTGGTAAAGGTAAGATCTAAGAGGATCATTGATTGTCGTGACAAACTGCAGCTGGTTGGTTTAGGCATGCGCAGAGGGCCACTTACAATCTAGAAGTCCCATAATTACATTCACAAACTCTGATGGTCATGACTAAACTTTGCATCCACAGTCCAGTCTGAGCAGGCATAGATTGTAAACTCCTGAAAACAGGTATTATCATGATGTGGTTTATCTAGCAAAACAGTAGTACCATATTCAACCTAATTACTGCACTGTGCGCTTAGGTTTTTCAAACTTACAGGACACACTCATTTGTGGTCAAATATGTATCTACCTACTAAGGATACACTATAAAAAAGATCAGAAAAGGACTTATTTAATGATGACTATGCGAATTTTTCTGACTTCCTTTACAAAGGCATATGTTGTGGGTACTCATTTGAATTGCATCGACTTGTCGATGCAATTCAAATGAGTACCCACAAAATATGCCTTTGTAAAGAAGTAAAGAAAAAAATACACTGGTTGTAATCTGAAGACTACGGAATTCCTTGACTGTGCGCTTATAGGGGTATGTGCGGTAATTAGGTCGAATACGGTAATAAAAAAAAATAAACAATGTAAAAACAAACTTTGAAGACTTTGCAACAATATAGATTTAATTGAAATATTGAAAAAAAAGTACATTTGGACACAATTTGCACAGGTGAGCACAAACATGTCTCCAAGGATCATACAATCTGATTAGGACATTCAATGCCCACCAAGAGAATCTTGGGATATCACAGAATGAATTAGGGGGTAAATTAGATAGTATGGCTGAATGCACTAATTTTTTATATATATGCATATGGATGAAAGAATTTTTTTTATCTATTAATTTATTTTATTTTTCTATTTTTCTTTTTTTGTGTGTGGGGTAGGGGGTTACTGGGTCACAGCTCTAGATAAACTGATAACTGATGACATTAAAGCAAACTACTATTTTGGCACAAAAAGATACCTTGTGGATATGCCCAAGGCAATTGCAGGTAGTATCAACAAGATACATATTGGTGCAAAAACAATAAAAGTATTTTCTGAATACCCCTTTTACTCAGTTAAATGTCCAGGAAAGACAACTTCATGAACCATGAACAAGTGAGCCTCTACAGAAGCTTTGCTGTCAATAACTTAACCCTTGCCTTGCTGAATAAATTAAGATGCCATGCCTACTTCTAATTTTCAGCCAATCTGATTACTTGATCCGAGTTTTTGATAGAAATTCACATATTTAATGACAAACAGTGCAGATTCAGATCAGTTGGCTTCTTTAGAAGCCAACTGATCTGGATCTACACTGTTTGCTAAGACAGGGAATGTCATGTTTAGCAAGAGAAGGGTTAAGATTACAGTCCAACTTCAATACAACTTCAATACAGTACCGTAGTTCCAACATCTTTGGACCAAGGAAATTTGATCTACAGATGGGTAGTTCTAGCTACTGAGGGTTAATCAGTGTCAGGCCAGGAGGTAAATGGGAATAATTTATGGCTTTCTTTTTGATCTCGTATGAAAAAAATAGTATGTTGAGTGTACTTCTTAGAAATTGCCTCAAAGAGATGATTCTGATGAGTATGCACAACATTTTTCATGATAAAACAATAAAAGTACCCTAAAATATCCCCTATATTTGTTTTCTTGAGCTATCGGAAGAATTTTCTAGAACCTCTTAAACAAGTTCCAATCTGCCAACACAGACGAGCCATCAATGTTCAGATCACTGAAGTTTAATTCATTGTAGACTGGAGACCCTTAAAAGGATGATTGGCAGACAGTGCAGACCCAGATCAGATGCCGCAGAATGCGGCGTCTGATCAGGGTCTCCACTGTTTGCAAATAGTTTTGCCATTTTTCTCTAGGACTATCTAAATCTCATCGCCTGACATACCTAAAATTGAAAATGGACTCTTCCAATATGTAGTGTGTGTGTGAGAGGAAGGGGGTGGGGGGGGGGGGGGGGGGAGGGGAGTCCATTCAGTCTACAATGGGTTAACTGTTTTGTGATAATGAAATCTATCTGATGCCTCTTTTACCAATAGCTACTAAAATAGTTCATTTCTTTCGACTTCAACGCCAGAGTTCAGGTTACATATAACCCATTGTAACTAAATAGACTCCCTCACACTATATATTGGAAGAGTCCAATTTCAATATTAGTTACATCTGGCTATGAAATCTAGTTATTCTTAGAGAAAAAAGGCTAAACTATTTGCAAACAGTGGAGGCCCTGATCAGATGCCACATTATGCGATGTCTAACCTGGGTCTGCACTGTTTGCCAATTACCCTTTTAGGGGTCTCCCAACTACAAAAGGTTAAATGAACAGGGTAGTCAGAATTTTTTTTTTCTTTTTACCGTATTTACCCTAAATATTAGGACCCCTTATCTACTTATCATACTTGTCCTAAAATCAAAATTAATCCTTCTACTCCCTGTTGAAGTGTCTAAAATATTGCTGTATGTATAGCAAATGGCAAACAGTGTACACCCTGATCAGATGCCGCATTCTATGGTATCTGATCTGGGTCTACACTGTTTGCAAAGGCCTAACTGTCCCAATACTTAGTGTATTATGGTACATGAAGAAACATCGTAAAGTTTTGAACACTTTTCTTCCTTAATGTTTAGGCCAAAAGCTTGTTTCTTAAGCAAATGTTCCTTAAAACACTTAGTGCAATGGCAAACAGTGTAGACCCTCATCAGGGAGCAGTCTGATCTGGGTCTGCACTATTTGCATATGCCATTTTGTCAGAAACTTTGGTGTACAGTATTTACCATATGTATTCGGACAGACAGGCCTGAGCAAACAGTATAGACCCAGATGAGACGCCGCAGAACGTGGCATCTCATCTGAGTCTACACTGTTTGCCACTCATCCAGCAATTTTTCGACATAACATCGGGTAGTCAATTGTACTGGTTCAAATTTTAGAACATATATGGTAAGGAGTTGAAGTGTCCGAATACTTAGGGTAAATATGGTATGAAATTTTAGGACATTAACCATACTGTTATTTCAGTGCCAAAAAGATATCTGGTGGAAATTCAATAGTTATGCCTCACTGAGGCACTTTCAATGGTACCACCAAGAAACATAACAAAATCATCTTCTAAATATGCCGTTTACCCAAATAAATGCCCATTTCAGACTGTATAAACTCCACACCCTACCCCCCTCCCCCCGGCCTATTTCAGACTGTATAAACTCCATCCCCCCCACCCCGCCACACACACGCAAACCCATTCCACACACTATATTTGGGGGTCCAATTTCAATTTTAGGTATGTCAGGCTACGTGCTTTAGACTGCACAGTTTGCCACTTACCTTTTTGGGGGTCTCCAGACTAAAATGGGTTAACAACAACAAATGAGTTGACAAAGTCTGCACTGAAGCTTTGCTGTCAAAAGCTAAGGATTATTACCAAAATGAAATCTATCTCCTAGATCTTAAACCATCAGCTAAAATGATGATGATGATGCTGTTCAGGGCCCAGTTGTTCAAAGCGTCTTTAGCATAATGAGATCGTTAAGGGTCATTTTGTTAATTGTTTTAGCAGATTCAATACATGATATTCTGATATTTTTTGCTGAAAAAATGTGAGTAGCTTTTGCACTGCAAAAGCTACTCACATTTTTTCAGCAAAAAATTTCAGCATATTTGCGTATCGTTCGATGTAAATTTTAACGAATCGTTAACTAAAGACATCGTTAGCTTTGAACAACTGGGCCCAGATTTTTGACGCTACCAGGCAACTGAGTCACATAGAGGCAGTGCCAGCATTAGCTACTAAAATAGTTCATTTCTTTTATCTACAACTTCAATGCCAGAGTTCAGGTCACATATAAAGGAAAAAAGGTTTCCAAAGAAATAGGTTTCTAATTACATAGCTCTAGATAAAAGAGGGTATCCAGATAATAGTTTTCTGATTTCTCCATGTAAACATATATTGTGGGCACAGTGGCACTTCTAATGAGTTCCCACAACGTATGATTTGGTGGAGAAAAAAAAATTAGTACTTCTGGGTTGAAAAAAAAAAAACAACACCTTATCTGGAGCTATGCAATTACATGACTATATACCATTTACGTTAAACATCCTAAAATTTCAAACACTTTATTCTATACTTTTAAGGCTTAAATTTTGCTTTTTGTGTAGTTGTTTCTTAAAATAATTAGTTGAATGGCAAACAGTGTAGACTCTGATCAGACTGCTCCTGGAGGAGCAGTTGGATCTGGGTCTGCACTGTATGCATATGCCTTTTTGTCAGAAACTCTGGTGTACAAAATTTTAGAAAATTTACCATACCCTATGTATACAGACACCATGAAGGAGCAGTCTGATCTGGGTCTACACTGTTTGCATAAGCCTTTTTGACAGGAACTTTGGTGTATGAAATTTTAGGAAATTTACCATAATGTCAATGCCATTTTACTACCTGTTGATGTGTCTAAAACCTGCTGAACGAGTGGTAAACAGGGTAGACCATGATTCTGTGTCTTCTGATCTGTATCTGTATCATGAATACTTATGGTAAATATGTTATCTTAGGGAGTTTTATCTATCTGCAATCTATTTGTGTGAGACAGGAGTCACCATTTTTTTTTTTTTTTCAATTTAAACCATATTTGTCCTAAGTAATGGGACAGACAGGTCTGAGCAAAATTTAGACCCAGGTCAAAGGAGCATCTGATCAAAGGCTACACTGTTTACCATTCATACAGAAGTTTTTAGATTCGCTGACAGGTAGCGGAATAGACTATGGTAAGAAGTTGAAATGTCCGGATATTTACAGTATATGAAGTGATTTGTACTGGGCTACCTCAAGGCAAAGAGCTATCTTCAAGCATGTTAGAAATGTGCAGCATCCAATGGGCTGTGGCAAGAAAAAATGTGTCTTTGGGGCATATGGGAACAGTAAAAATCCAGATCAGCCAGCAAAACCCAAAACATTTTTAGGACCTTTTAAAGACCACACTGTTATTCAGTCGCATAACGTCATGTCATAAAAATTGTATGACCACACATTACGAGTATATAAAACTTTGGTGAGAACAGGTAACGTAATGATGACGTCCATGTCAACCATGCATTTTCTGATGAACAACTGTCAACTTAAAAGGTGATAAATTTCAATTTAAAATGGTCATATGATAAACAGAATCTTACATTCATGGTCATTTCAAATGAAATTTATGAAACTCGCCATAGGCGAGTTTCATACATTTCATATGAAATGACCCTAAGTGTAAGATCCTCTATGTATAAGGATAATGACTTTCAATAAATTCTACAGTAGCCATTGATTCTGTAAGCAGACAATGAAGGCCCAGATCAGACTGTGCAGATGCTGTCCACATAGGTTCAGAAGGCACATTTATGCATAGCTCTGCTCATATAAACCTGCAGGGGATTACAGCTGACTGGGCCTTTGCTGGCAACATAAGCCACATGGATACATTTTTAAATGGTACAGCTTGATCAACAAACAGCCACAGTGACTTATATGTTTACAAATATAAATATTTGAGCCACAACATGAGAAATGTACCTTCTAACATGTGGGTCAAGCAAAGACTCAAATCAGCATGCAAATCAATACAGCCTGTTCAGTGTCTTCATTGTCTGCATGAAGAAATGCTGCACCCTTGGCTGTCCAAAATGCACCCAGTTAAGATTCTGATCAGACTGTGCAAATGTACAGGTTATCTGAATCCTTGCTTGGTGCACATGTTGAAAGGTACCTTTTTGACAATAGGGCTCATTTAGTTATTGCACTATTATCCAGAGCCCAGTTGTTCAAAACTACCGGTAATGATGTCGTTAGTTAACATATCCTTTAAACTGTGATTAATTAATATGGCTAATATATGTGCCGAAAAAATGTGAGTACCTTTGCAAAAAGCTACTCACATTAATTTTGTTCTGCAAAAATATCTGTGAATTAGATATTGTAATCACTGAACAGTTAACATTTTGATCACTTAAGATCTTGTTAAGCTAATGATACTTTGAACAAATGGGCCCAGTTGTTTGGTGAAAAATGAATACATGCACAGAATGACTGAAAGATACAGTCATACATGTACAATAAATCTATAGAAGAAACATCATTATAACATGTTCTGCTTATAGCAGGAATATAAAAGTGATATGGTGTTTTCAAACATATGTATTAACCCATTTATGCCAAATGTACTCTGCTACTTAACTCTTTGGACTGTTCCTTTTTCAAATAGAAGGGGTGCTTGGTTGGTTTTCATTATGACCATCTTTTATAGAAATTTCTGTACTTAATGCCAACAGTGTAGACCCTGATCAGATGCTGCAGAACTGCAGCATCTGATCTGGGTCTACACTGCTTGGCAATGTCCCTTTTTGGGACACTAGGCATAAATACATGTAGGTTAAGTTAAAAAGATTAAATGTCAGCACTCAAGACAACTGGGTGTTCAAAACTTGAATAAGTTGTTAGCTAACGTGACCATAAAGTTTCTAACTTGAAATATGGCGAATGCATTGATATTTTTGCTGAAAAAATGTGAGCAGATTATGCATGTACACACATTTTTGTAGCAAAAATATCAATGTACTTGAAAATACCATAGCTACCCTAAGTTTTAATGATATGTTAACTAAGACATCGTTAGTTTTGAACAACTGGGCCCAGAAAAGTAAAGACATACAACTTACTCTGCCCAAACTTTTCAGAAAGATATGCCTGAGTAAACAGTGCAGACTCAGAAGCAGTGCAGACCCAGGGGCATTTCAATCTAGAACTACACAATTTGCCTTTCAATCACATCACTGGGTCATCCAATGGACATGTTCAAAATTTAGGATTAGTACCATTACGAGGGTTAGTGCAGGGATTTTTGAGGGGGTTCGATTTGATAAAAATACCATACTTACTCTATGTATTTGGACAGAGAGACCTTAGCAAACAGTGTAGACCAAAAATCAGATACAGAGGAATGCTGAATCTGATCAGGGTCTACACTGTTTGTCACTCATTCAGCAATTTTACACAAACTCACAGGCAGTAAAATGGACTTGTTGAAGACAAGTTTAAAGTAAAGAGCAAGAGTGTAAATATTTTGGGTAAATACGGTATTCCAAATTCACAGGATTTATCTGAAATTTCCAATGAAAATGATATTTTGTGCCAAAGGGATGTTTAACCAACCCCCCTCTAAATCCGTCCCTGTGGTGTCTGAATATTTTGAATGATACTGGTACACCACCAACAAAAGACACAAATGAAACTGTGTCCATGCAGTGTTGTCAGGGCTTTTGCAGTTTATCAACATGTACATAATATACTGATCAGAAAGATAGGTCTAGAAAAGATTTATTTATTTATTTATTTTTTTTCCAACCAAAACAAACTGATATAGCCCTCAACACATATATAAAATGGCTATAAAAGAATTAATAACATAAAATAGTAACTTAAGACAAACAAAACTTTACAATAAAGCAATCACAAGGTTGCTTATGAATGAACTAGTCACATGTAACAGTAATGGTCATTAAAAAGGCATGAAAAAGAAAGAACTTATAGTGACCATATACAGTTGACTCATGCTATCTCGAACTCGCTTATCTCGAATAACCGCTTATCTTGAAGCAAAAATCTGGTCCCTGCCTAAACATGAAAATCTAACAAAATGTAAAAAATATTGTGGAAAAGAGGAGAAATTGCTCCTAAGGAGCAATTTCTCCTCTTTTCCACAATATTTTCAATATATCTCTAACTTCAAGAGTCCAATTACACATATATTTGTTAAATGTGGTTAATCGAATTAGTTTTTCCTAAATTCTGCAAATCTGATATGTCGAACTACAGATAACTCAAAGTATTTCAGAAAGTCCCTTGGAATTCGAGATAAGGAGAGTCGACTGTATATGGAAATGGCTTGTGTTTTTTTGTTTATCCTATCTGTGATGTTTTGTTTGTCCTGTCTGTGATGTGTTTTTTTGTTTATCCTATCTGTGATGCTTTGTTTATCCTATCTGTGATGTTTTGTTTGTCCTATCTGTGATGTGTTTTTTTGTTTATCCTATCTGTGATGTTTTGTTTGTCCTATCTGTGATGTTTTGTTTGTCCTATCTGTGATGCCAGTGCTGATCTCTGCTATTTCTCTAATTTTGCTCTTGGAATACATATGTTGTGGGAACTCTTTAAAAGTGCCTCATATGTTACATTTCTTGTAGAAATAACAAAAAAATATTAATCTGGGCCCAGTTGTTCAAAGCGTAGTTAGCTTAACGAGCTCGTTAAGGGTCATTTCATTAACTGTTTTAGCAGATTCAATATACAATATTCTGATATTTTTTGCTGAAAAAATGTGAGTAGCTTTGCACTGCAAAAGCTACTCATATTTTTTCAGCAAAAAATTTCAGAATATTTGCATATCACTCGATGTAAATTTTAACGAATCGTTTACTAACGACATCGTTAGTTTTGAACAAATGGGCCCTGGAATTTTGCTGTCCGAGTACATTCTATCATACATGTAGTTTCTTTTTGCTGAGCTTCACTCCTGTAGATTCTGTCACACTCCATCAATGACACAATCACTAGGTCTTTTCATTTCCAACTTGAAGTTATCAGCTTTAGGAAGCACATGCTAATTAAAACAAAGCAGCTTTGAATTCTGATGTTTATGCATTACATAGAGTTTATTTGTTTGTTTTAACTGATTACAGAGAAATAATTCACTAATGTTCAATAACTTCTGTGTAAAAGTCGAGTGAGCAATAGCGAACAAGTTTTTTTCACGAAAGCCTTAGAACGTGCATGAATTATTCTCCATAATCGATCAAAAACAAACAAATAAACTGTTTATTACATTTCTAACCCCTTCCCCATCCCTTACACAATGTGTTTTAGTTTGATGTTGCACGTTTGTGAAGCATGGGAATTTCATATGCGAATGAGAGATGCCTGGCCTTGAACTGCTGAACAAAAAAAAAAAATTAGTGCCATCAGATTTCAGTTCTATTTAACTGAGATAATAAATAAAGATCTCAAATCATAATAATATTTTCAAACATTTTTCTTTGTACTGAATGTGTTAAAAGTGTTGAAAGCAAAAGACTGCACATTCCTTCAATAACTCAGTTAATTAAATCACAGAATTACATCACAAATTAGCATGTGAAAACAATCCATTTGAAGAAATGAAACAATTCACTGGTGAGCGATTACCAAGCTTTCTTTGACAGAGAAAAATAGGTAATTCTTTGTTAGAAATATAATAAAGTGCAATCACTCTACAACAGCTACATTGGGAATGTATAAAAAGTCCTGTTGTTGGGAGGTGGCTGTTGTAGAGATATTAAAAATATAGCAAAATGGTACTTTGGAAAATCAGAAAAGTGGTTGTTATAGAGATTTGGCTGTTACTGAGAGGTGGCTGATCATGTTGATATAGCTGAAGAATATGTTCTGTAAAACTGCTGGGTGGGTCCAAACAATGGACAATTTTAAGCATTTAAGCATTGAAAAATGTACCACAATTATCCTAACTATTAAAAACTAACTAACTCCTTATAGAACAGTTGACCCTCATTATCTCAACTCTGCTTATTTCTAATAACTGCTTATCTCGAAGTGAAAATCTGGTCCCTGTTTTAACATGGCAATCTAACAACAGATAACAAAATATTGTGGAAAAGAGGAGAAATTGCTCCTAAGGAGCAGGAACAATTTCTCCTTTTTCCACAATATTTCCAATACATCTCTAACTTCAGTAGTCAAATAACATGTTCATTTGTGAAATGTGGCTGTTCGATTTATTTTTTCCTCAGTTCTGCAAATCTGATATGTCAAGGTACGGATATCTCGAAGTATTACAGAGAGTCCCTTGGACTTCGAGATAACGCAAGTCAACTGTAATTCTAAATTTTGAACAAAATAGAAAGATATTGTTATGGTGGTATGTATAGAACTTTTTTTTAGGGGCAGTTTGATCTAGGTATACACAATTTGATCGAAAAATGATGCCTATCTGAATATTCAAGGTAAATATTGTAATACAAGATGGAGTGACCATATGCCTGCTACATCACAATTAGCATTCCATCAAACTCGCACTATTTCTAGCAAAATACAGTCAAAAAGCTGCCTTCAAACAAATTTAAGTGAGTTTACATAACTCACGAACTGTTCTTTGAAGTTTGTTCCACAATCAGCATATAACTTGTAAACGTTTCTTTTGAACGCCAGTCTATTTCATGCTCAGTCATATCACTTGAAATCTTTTCTTTGAACACAAGTCTATTCTGTTCCTCAGATTGAAAAAAAAACTCAGACAAGACCAATGCCAAATAATTTTCTTAAAAAATTAACCTTTAAATTGCCATTCAAAACTGCAGCAGACAACATTCTTATCATTGTTTTTGCTTGTTTATTTTTCTTAGTAAAATAAGGCTTGACATTTCAAGTGTATTGCCTGCTTAGACAATTCACATGAAATGTCAAGTGTTATTTTCTCAGAAATATTTAAAAAATATTTTTGAATGCTATCTGCTACAGCTGTGGCTGGCCCTTTAAGTGTTAATTATTTTCATTCTGAGTCACCACTGCTTTCTTTTGTCGGTGATGTTTGAGGTATGAGTTCACGTAGCAACTGTAATCTCTCTCGAGAATGTCCTTGTAATACTGATTGGATTTCTTCTAACTCCTTCTCTTTGTCCTGTGAAATAAATGCATTGCATAATGAGAAAAAATACTTTTCAGGCAAACCAAACTAAAAAAATGCACAAAACCAAACTTCACTAAAACACTGCATTACGAAACAATAAAAACATGAAACAATAATATCCCATCACTACCATGATGAAGGTAGATAACTCTGTCAAATACTGATGAAATTAGCCCATTAGCAATCCCAAATTAAGTCTCCACAATATCAATGCACTTGCCAAGTTTGGTGAAAATCCATTGATATTTACTCATATTATAGTTCGGAAATGAAAATACCGTATTCAATCTAATTACCGCACATACCCCTATAAGCGCACAGTCATTCCGTAGTCTTCAGATTACAGCCAGTGTTCTTTTTTTCTTTACTTTTTTATAAAGGCATATGTTGTGGGTACTCATTTGAATTGCAATTCAAATGAGTACCCACAACATATGCTTTTAAAAAGAAAATCAGAAAAAAAATCGCATAATCATCATCAAATAAGTCCTTTTCTGATCTTTTTATAGTGTATCCTTAATAGGTAGATACATATTTTATCACAACTGAGTGTTCCCAGTAATTTTGAAAAACCCTAAGCGCACAGTGCGGTAATTAGGTCGAATACGGTAGGTATGAACAAACAGACACATGAATGACCAAATGAAACTATGATACTATGCCACTAATATGTGATGGGGTATAAAAATTCTGTTTTCAAGCAAACATAGACCACAGACCATTTCCTATTCCATCCAATACAAATTTTTAGCCTTAAAAAGCACTATATCAGATGACAACTTAGTGATATTTTTCTTATTTTCAACAGAAAATAAGGCTTAACATTTCATTCAAATTGTTTCGTTTAGAAATTAGAGTTGTCATTTCATCCTAATTGTCTCCTCTGAAGTTTTGCTGAGGCTTGGTTCTACTATATAAACCCAAGCCACTTCATTTACAGCAGCCACCAGACTACAAATCTCTAACTCACGGAAGTCTGGAGACCCCTACAAGGGTAACTGGCAAACAGTGCAGACCCAGATCAGATGCTGCAGAATGCAGCATCTGATCAGGGTCTCCATTGTTTGCATTTAGTTCAATCATTTTACTCTAGGAGCATCTAAATCACATAGCCTGCCATACCTAAAATCAAAGTTAGAAGCTTCCAATATATAGTGTAGGAGAATTCATTCAGTCTACAATGGGCTAATTGTTCAGAAATCTACATTCTGGTGCCAGATGTAGGGAGTATTTGGGAGACTATTTCTGTTTCTGTTTCACCAAAGAGATCTTGTGGGAAGTCATTTAAATTGTCTCAATGTAGCAATTCCAATGAGTAGCCCCAAGATATTGTTTGGTGCAAAAATAAAAATGCATGAAAGCTAGTATCAGTGTTTTCAGAGAAAACAGATGTCCTCCCACTGTGAGTTTTCAGTTTTTCTACTCCTGTGACCTTGGAAATTAGATCATGGTCACCAAAATCTAATCAGGTCTTTGGTATGTCCTAATTATATATCCATGCAAATTTGGTAAGAATCCAACCACTGGTTCAAAAGATATTATGCAGACAAGAAAATGTGACACCAATGCCAATGCTGACACAGAAGCAAATGCCCACGCCAACGAGATCCACACCAAAAACAAAATGTCCCCCCCTCACCTGAGATGCGGGGACCAGGTGAGAGCGACATAAAAAATGCATTAACCCTAAAAGAGCTAATCACAACTGCAGCAGACAACATTTTGAAAATATATTTTTTTTTTTAATTTTTTTTTTCAGAGAAAATAAGGCTTGACATTCCATATGAATCATCTGCTAGAAATTTCAAGCCTTATATTCTTTGAAAAATGTTAAAAACCAAAAGAATGTTCTCAGCTACAACTGTGCATGCTAGGTACTTAAAAGGTAAAATTATTGCCTAAAATATCACCTTTTCTGGAGCAATACAATGAGCACTATGGCAAATGTTCTAAACTTTTGTACACCAAAGTCGATGACAAAATGGCATATGCAAACAGTGCAGACCCAGATCAGACTGCTCCTTTAGGAGCAGTCTGATTTAGGTCTACACTGTTTGCCATTCCACTAAGTATTTTTGAAAAAAAAATGCATAAGCAAAATTTAGGCCAAAATAGTATGGAATAAAATATTTGAAAAATTAATACATTTACTGTATGTAGAAATATAGTGCAAACACTCAATGGGCCAGACAGGCTGATACAAAAACATACATGTAAGCTGATGATAGACAGTTCCATTAATTCATTAGGCACAAACAGAGCACAAACATCTTACCATTAAAGTTCTTTGTAAAGACTTCAATCTTTTCAATTTTAGCATTTCTGGTGACTCCTCATCCTCCGAATGTGAGACCAATGCAGTACGACGGCGAGCATTTTTATCTTGCCCTCCAACAATATCAACCCCTTCATTACTGATTTTTCTCATAACCTTGGTGAGATCTACTGAACTAGCACTCATGTCGGATTCAGGTAACTTCAAACCTGCAATAGTTATGTTTATCATGTTCATGTTATGTGAAAAAAAGCCTTCAAGCATATGCAAAATGTGCAGATTCATATCATCTTGCTAATGCAGTCTATCTAACCATTTACTCTCCACTGAAACATTCTATAGTATCCAATGATTCTGTTTGAATACAACAAAGGCCCTGATCATACTGCCCATTGTGCTGGCTGATATGGGCCTTCACTGTCCACATATGCCTGATGACACATTTTGGCATGGGGGCGTCCATCCCATTTAAGGGGAATAGATACACTTTCAGGGGGGGAGGGTGGGTGGGGGCAGAAATTATTTTGCCTCCTTTCTGAAAGGGTCTACTCTAACAGACAAGAATTTTAACCTTGTCCAGCTGAATAAATTAAGATTTTTTTCCATATTTTTGCTTCTCCTTTTTGAGACAACAGATGAGTCCAAATGCAAAGATGGAAGTTGGTTGATTTGGAGTTTAACGACATAGTCAACACTTTTACATTCATACTGAGCCAGTCAGTTTACCTAACCACACTTTTCCTGGGCAGACTTAGTCCTCTAAGCGGTTAACCAGTACTTGTGCACTTTTCTTTCGACAGAAACTGACAACTGCCCTTCTTGAATCAGTGGAAGGGAAAGGATGACCATAGAAAATATTTCACGATCAATCTCCACGCAAGACTGTACCCGGACCCAGCCGGGATGGAACCCCCAACCTCCTGATCGCCAGTCAGACATGCATGCAACTGAGCCACTGGGCCAGCACCAAAGATAGAAGACTCAGGGATGAAAGGTTTGAGAGAGAGAGAGAGAGAAGAGAGAGCAAGAACAATATTTACATTAGACTTAAGTTACCGGTAGTTTTGATAAACTAAATCCTACGAAAAAAAAAAAATCCTACGAAAAAAAAAAAACTATCTGGGTTCTGTAACACCCATCACACTGATGTACAATATGGATTGGAATCAGTAAGCTCAGTCTGACTCGGTGCTTTGCGTTCATATTTGCCCTAAAAATTCCTTTTCTCATGGTGCCATTAGTAACATAGTGTTTACCCTACATATTGGGACATCTTAACTCCTTACCATACTTATCCTAAAATTTGAACAAATCCATTTACTACCTGTTGATGTTTCTAAAAACTGCTCAATGAGTGGCAAACAGCAAAGGCCCTGATCAGATGCCACAAATGGTAGCATATAAGCTGGGTCTATACTATTTGATTAGGCCTACCTGATCCAATAATTAGGGTTATATGGTACAAATACATGCATATGGGGTATGCCATCAGAAAAGATGCCTTTGGGGCATTTGGCAACAGTAAAAATCCAGATCAGCCAGCCAAATCAACATATACTTCAACCTCTTTAGAACACGGTTCATTATAATACGGTTTTGGATATAACACGGTTCAAAGATGGATCCCAAAAATGTATAGATTATATTGAAAAATGACCATAAATGGACATTTTTCAATATAATCTATACATTTTTGTTTGGATATAACACAGTTGTTTAACAAACACGGTTTATGCTATGGACCCCAACAATAGTGTTATAAAGAGGTTGTGGTGTACATTTATATCTACATTTAATTTATATACAATCAAAAGTATCAAAAGATTCTAAAAGTGGACTGTGAATGCCCTGATCAGACTGCACAAATGTGCAGTCTGATCATGGCCTTCGCTGTCCATAAATGCCCCAAAGGCTTCATAAGCCTCAGCTCATATACAAGTAGTCCTTACTGTATACATTACCTGCAGATCCCACCTCTGCTCCCTGGGCAAACACAGGCATATCTATCCCAATGTTACTAGGGGTACTTGACCTTGAGCTGCCTCTAGAAGTATTATCTTCATCATCGTCATCACTCTCACTGTAATAATCTTCTGAAAAAAGGTAAGAAAATGTGTTTATGATAAAATGACTTACAATATTGAACATTTTATATCTGGCCTAAAAGGAGTAGTCTGATCAATCTACACTGTTTGGGATTCCACCAAGTATTTTGTGAAACAAATGCATAAAACAATATTTAGGCAAAAACAGTATGGAATAAATTGTTTGAACATTTTTTTTTGCCCAAACTTTGTTTTTTATCTAATTGTTTCACAAAGTACTTAATGGAATAGCAAAAAGTGTAGCCCCTGATCAGACGGCTTCAGGAGCAATCCAATCTGGTGCTGCACTATTTGTCATGCAATGCATGAAAAGGGCCCTTGTGCAATTTGTGGACAACTCAGGCTCTGATCAGCCTGCACATTCCTGCAGGGGATCAGGGCCTTCATTGTCCACTTACAGAATGAATGGACACTGTAGTATATCTTGATGAACAGAGAATGCACAGATCATGCTGCATAGATGTGCATGCCAATCTGGGCCTGTGTTGTCCGCAAACTGCATATTAAGAGCCCTTTTCGTTTGTTGTGCATCACATGTATATGGAAAAAACTTAAGAACAATTACTGTATGGCTAACAAGAATCCTGTTTTTGGCATCCCATAATAACCCTTGATATTTAGAAGTTTAATTCCTAACTACAGCTTATCCCAAAAATCCAGTTACCTGGGCAATAATTTGGACTGACCTTGTTATTTCTGCAACAAAACATGGTACTCTGTAGTTTCCTTGGTGGCCTGAATCCAGCGAGTACGATACTCAATGTTTTGGTGCAAAAAATTATCTTCTGAATGGTCCTCTCATCTGGAGCAATGTTTCTACTAAAATCTGAGCAAGTCCACTGATAACCTGGTAACCTGTCTTAACCCTTGAAGTGCAGAGCAAAATTCCAGCTGACCAGAGTCTAATTTTTTTTTTTTTTTTTTTTTTTTTTTTTGTCATTTTTTGTTGGCTAGCCAATAACTAGCTTCTCATTCCTGGTGATTTAACACTTTGCACGCTGGGTAAAAAGTTTAGCAGACATTTTGAAATATTTTTCTTATTTTTCCTAGAAAATAGGATTTGACACTTCATGCAAATTGTCTCATAAGGAGACAATTTGTATGAAGTGTCAGATCTATTTTCTATGGAAAATAAGAAAAGCATTATCAGTTTGTCATCTGCTGAGTTTGCCCAATGCATGGTAAATGTTAAGACATATTAGATATGAAGTGTTTAATAAAAGATGCCAGTTACTTGTAGGACATTTGTGGTTCTCCTTTGGTACTCCACTGACATCCCCATTCAAACAGGCACATAATACATTGCCTAAACAAGCACTAACATAAATCCTTTCCACACCAGAGACTGAAAAGAGGCTTTGCAAACAGTGTAGATTCATATGAGACAGCTCATCATGAGCCATCTCGAGGATCTACACAATTTGCCAAGTCTCTATTTAACTTTGTAACAACACATCTTACCATTAAGGTTTTGATTTTTGTCTTCTGGACACAATGGACTTGTCCATGTTCAAAGATAGGTGGGTTCACTTCAGAACCTCAGGGCTGTTAAGATTAAAATGAACAAGCTATGAATTCACTGGCTGCTTAGGTCTGTTTTGTTTGATTTTGGAGTCTCCTATCTAAGAGATGGACTAAGCCATTTAGAAATTAAAGGGATGTTTTACAATACTGTGATTTGTTTTCCTTTGCAAATGGTGACAAAATATTTCAGGTGTACCCATTCAAATTAAAGAAGGTATTTTACAAAACTAAAGTTTTCTGGTGTAGTTTAATGTCAAACAGTGCCTTTCTGCAGTGTCCAGTCTGGGTCTACACTTTTTGCCAAAGTACATTTTGTGGGACAATAGGCATAAATGGGTTAACTCTTTCGACGCCAAATTTTAAACTACATTTGTAGTCTGCTTTTTTTTTTTTTAAAAACAATATTTCGATTGGAAAGAAGTTTATATGTAAAGCTGAAAGACTGAATGTCAAACAGCATAGATCCTGAAGAGACCTCATCTGGATCTAAGCTGTTTGCAAAAGCCTATTATTATAGTTTATGGCAGTGAAAGCATTAAATGGCCTGCCTAATGGATACAAGAATTGCAACAGTGTGAGGTACTGTATCACAGGAAGTTCTTTATGATGAAGCCTGTGAGAGTTACCTGCTCTTTGTTCTGGTCTCTTGAAACCTTCAACTTGTTCTTTAAATGAGATGGCAGCAAGTCCCATTCTGTTCATCCATCTGTAAACAGATGTTACTCATCATTCAACTCAGTTCAAAGACATTGATAATACCTTAAATCTCCTCCTATCCTGAAATGTTGGCCAGTTCTCAGAATTACTCTAGATGCCAAATGTTTATTGATAATTTTATTATTCTCCATGAAAACGTGTTTACTAGTCAATGGCACTGCCTAGGTGAGGCAATAACAATGATTTCACATTAGTGAATAGAATTTTGTTCTTGGAGAAACAGATGTCTCCCCACCTCCAACAGTCTAAGTACCATGTTGACCTTGAGGTCAAGGTCATCAAAATTTAAACAATTCTTCACACTGTCCCAGCAATGCATCTGTGCATTTTACATGAATACATTCATTGGTTTAGGATATAAGATTGTTTTTTTTTTTGTTGAAATTTGAGTCTTTGGAGGACTGGCCATGAAAAAGATGTCACAGTCACCAAAATCTGAGCAAATCTTCACACTGCCCCAGTAGTGTACAAGTTTGATATAAATCTATCCACTGGATCCTGTATTCTGTGTAAACAGTTAAAATAAAACCAGAACATACTACACTTCAACCTCTTTACAACACGGTTTTGGGTATAACACGGTTCAAAAATGGATCCCAAAAATGTATAGATTATATTGAAAAATGACCATAAATGGTCATTTTTCAATATAATCTATACATTTTTTGTTTGGATATAACACGGTTGTTTAACTAACACAGTTTATGTTATGGACCCCAACAATAGTGTTATAAAGAGGTTGTGGTGTATATCATTGAATACTGACAATTAAAGATGTGTTCCTTTGTTGCTGCTTGTTTGTTGGTTGGGTTGGAGTTACATTGTTGCGTATTATCTGAATGAATGCTCCTTTGGCCAGGAAAACAAGAAAATACCAGACTCAATTTCACTCAGCATCGCAGTGTCAGATACCTATAATTTTATTTTGCGTTTAAGCTGACAGTGTTTCTTGTTCCCTGTGAAAAAGAAATTCAAAGACTCATCACTGGACCACCAAAAGTATGGTATTCCAACTGTGTACTTACTTGCTCATGTCATCCTGTCTCTCAGATGCAAAATAGAAACTGGTTCCTGCATTGTGGATTTTAAATGCACTGAAAAGTAAAATAAGAGGTAGTAAATTAAAATACAGCAGAAGCAGTCACTAAAGTAAGGATGTCAGATATGCTGTTACTTTGGACTAAAATAAATAAATCAAAAACAGGGAAGGTCAATAAGCAGTGCTTATTAGCTACCCCCCAAATGGACCAAAATTTAACAGACGAGCGGGTGGACAACATGAACACATTATACCCCTTACAAACACTGTTCGCAGGAGGCTTAGTAATGTTCTTTCATATTTCACAAAGAAAATATGGGATCTCATTATAATCATATGAGTGAGACAATTCAAAGTAAATAATTATATACATGTGCATAAAGGTGATGACTAAAGTGATAATTCTAGATAGTTTTTTTTTTTTTTTTTTTTTTTTTTTTTTTATCAAAACATATTTGTGGGTACTCATTGAAATTGCCTCATTGAGGCAATTCCAATGAGAAACTACAAATGGGTTTTAGAGCAAAAATAAAAATATCTTCTGAATGGTCCTTTTCACTCATGTTATATATGCAAGAAGATACCTTTCCATAAGTAATTAACATAATTATAGTACAACTGAAAATATTTAGTAAAACTGATCAGAACTACACATCTTGATAGCATAATGCTGAGAACCTATACTTCTTAAACTCTGTTTATCTGCAGTCCTGTTGGAAACTAATAATGAATAATGTATGCTGCTGTTGCAGTCAATTAACCCTTAAAGTGCTAAGCAAAATTGCAGCCTACAACATTCAAATTTCTTTTTATTATAATTCTGAGAAAATAAGACTTGGCATTTCAAGCAAATTGTCTACTGCTAGGCAGATGATTCAAATGAAATACCAAGCCTTACTTTCTCTGAAAAACAAAACAAACAAACAAAAAAAACCCAAAAATATCAAAATGTCATCTGCTGCAGTTGTGATTAATTAGCACTTTAAGGGTAAAGTTAAAACAAAAGATGTTCAACAAACACTCAAAACATCCTAAAATCTTACACAACAAAAAATAATGGCACATAAAGAATGAGATAAATATCCAACTTTACCTACCATATTTACTCTAAATAATGGGATATTTTTATTCTTACCAAATTTGTCCTAACACTTGAACGTCCAGCTTACTATATGTGTCTAAAACTGTCATATGAGTGGCAAACAGTGTAGACCCTGATCAGATGCCACATTTTGTGGCATCTGATCTGGGTGTACACTGTTTGCTCAGGCTTGTCTGCCCCAATACTCAGGATTGATACCATATGTACAGGTATAACAATGAAGTAACCATTATTGCAATGGGAGGCTTTTATCATTTAACAATTATTGCCCTTGTGTGAGAGTAATATGACAATTTGTTCACCTGAGGCAGGTAATGTTACCTGAGGGCCAAAACTGTTTTATTGTATGAATTACAACTGCAACTGCACTGACGGAAATGATGTCACCAGAGGGTAATATTGCAGGGTAACATGATAGAACATTACCCTGCATGTGCGAGACGCTTACCAAGTGACATCAGAGAGTAATATTACTTGGGAGGGTAATATACAGAGTAACATGACAGAATATTACCCTGCATGTGATATGCTCTTGACCAATGAGATTTCTAATATAACTTATGAATATCAATGAGATATAATAATATAAGTTCTTGTGCCATCCTGGTGCAGAAAAGAAAAACAAAGTTGAAAAATTGAACCCATTTTACTGGAGTTTGGCAAACCACCTTGTTGTTGGCTTTTATATCACACTGTGTATTTATACTTGCACTGGCAGACATGTTCCGAATAGCATTATATCCTGCTGTCTGATTGGATACGGAGATCCAATCAGCGTTCGTGTTTCATGTATTGAAAGCACATGGTCTGGTGTGCAATATTGTTGATATGTTGTCAGCTTAAGTAGCACCTAACTTTGTTAGTTTAATGTTAACCTGGATTGTACATATGTTTAAATGTTATGGGGACAGATAGCCTGGAGCAGAATACTCATCGGAAACCCATAGGTCTATTTCCTACAAAAATTTTGATTCAAAATTGTGTTGTCCCCAGTTTTTTGTTTGTTTTTTTTCAAATGTACCCAACTTTTTAAACGGTAGAGCCCTTGGGCCCCAAAATTGAAATTCCTGGCTTGAACACAGCTGGCAACATTTAATTATTTCTTAGAAATATAGCAGTGTGTGAAAATACTTGAATCATTGTGCCTGAAGGATGGGGAGGTTAGAAGGGGGAATCAAAATATTTTTGGCTGCAAAAAGAAAATGGTTAACCCTTGTCTTCTGAATAAATTAAGAAGCCACACCCATTTCAAATTGTTAGCCAGTCAAATTACTTGATCCGGATTGTTGATATAAATTCACATACTTAATGGCAAAGAGTGCAGATCCAGATCAGTTGGCTTCTTAGAAGCCAACTGATCTGGATCTACACTCATTGCAAAGACAGTGTGTATCCGGGTTCAGCATGTCAAAGGTTAAAAGTACATTCCTAAATTTCTTCTCTGCAGCAATGACAATTTATTACCTGTTATATATAACATGTTAGCATTACAATAATAACAACAACATGTAAAAAAAGTAGTAAAATGTTACTATGAAAGGAAAGTAAACAACAATAAACACCATTTAACACAAACAAACATGCAATTTAAAATCTTGCTTTCTTGAATTTAAACATCAATAGAGAACAAGAAAACATTGATGCAAAGCATCAATACGCCGGAAAACTAATCTGTCATGCATTACTTAGCTCCCTATAGATCGTAGTATAGTGAAAAAATGTTATAATTTATGAAAGGTTGTAATTATATAAATTATTGCAATACTCAATGATAAAAACATTATAGACGTTATCAGAGCTATGTAAAAAAAAAATCAACTATGATCATCTGTTTTCTAGCCTGCATATATAATTACATGCTGCCATCCATAGCCTAGGCCAAACATACTATATCCGAAATCATCTATGTAGCAGTGTTTCTTTCTTTTCTCCACTCATAACTTTTTTTTTCGGCCCAAATCTTTCCATGCTTGAATATCAAAATAAACTGTACTATTAAACCAGCTTATAATCCATTCGATTTGAGAATGCATATTTCCAATCGCAAACAAAGAAAAATATCTTTTGTTTCTTCTTCATAGTACGACGAAAAAAAAAACGAAATGAAAAAATTCAAACGTGTACGAATATTGACAGCAACAAGCTCATTTCAGGTTGAATGGTCAAATTGGGGTTCCTATGGGAAAACTGCTCATTTCTGTTTTAAATGAGCAAAACCCACATTGCTACATTCATTCTACACAGTACTTCCCATTTTTTATTTCACTATGTTACCAATAGCACAGTTCTCTGCTGCAAAAGTGTGACTTTGAATAATAAATAAAAAAAAAAGTGGGGGCTGAATAGTTATATATAACCCCACTAAGAACCCCATAAAACTGGAAGAAAACTGATGTTCTCCAAATGCATATACAGTTGACAAAAACAACCTCAAATAGATACGCCGGGCTGGAGGCCGGTGTAAATAATTTACAGTGATCCAGTCACAACTGCAGCAGATGACATTCTAAAACATTTTTATCTTATTTTTTCAGGGAAAAGAAGGCTTGTCATTTCATGTAAATTATCTGGGCCCAGTTGTTCAAACCATCATTAGCTTAACGAGCTCAAGTACAATATCTTATTCACAGGTATTTTTGCTAAAAAATGCAAAAGCTACTCACATTTTTTCAGCAAATATATTAGCATGTATGCCATATTTAACGATCAAAGTTTTAACAATATGTTAACTAATGACATCATCAGTTTTGAACAACTGGGCCCAGGAGTAAATAAACAAAAACAAAAAACCTGAGATTGTCGTCTGCTATAATTCAGCTAAAATTCTGCATGGCACTTTAATGCTTAGCACTAGGTAAAATTCAGCAGACAACATACCAAAATATTTTTCTTATTTTTCCCAGAAAACAGGTTTTGACATTTCCTGCAAATTGTCTCCAATGGACACAATTTGCCTGCAATGCCAAATCCTGTTTTCTGAGAAAAATAAGAAAAATATCAATTTGTCATGCGCTGAATTAGCCAAGAGAGTGGTGAAGCTTAAAGGTAAACATATTGTTTTTAGATTTCACCGAAAATAGTTGAAACATGATGACCAACCCCTTTTGTGGACACACACACACACACACACACACACACACACACACACACACACACACACACACCCCCCTCATATTTGTATGATTTACTAGAATCATCTGACAAACATTATGGGAACATTGGTGGAAGAGTGAAAAAAATTAACAACTGTAACATCAGCCTGAACATACAGTTTAATGAAAATACTAAAATTTAAAGAAATATTACAAGCATCTGACCTTGACACTCAGCTCATGGGGAAAGGGTGAGAGGGGAGGTTATAAGAAAAGGGACTGACTATGAACCCATATACCAAAACATGAAAGCAGTCAAACAATATAATCAGAACTTGTGGTGAAAATGGGGTTTAACAAAAAGATAAATGCAAAATTTATTGCAAATATCTTAAGCTTGTGACCTTGATCTTAAAGTTAGGAGGTGGCAGATGCTGTATACAACAGTCAAAGTACGATTCTGCAAGCCGAATCCAAAAGCTACAAAAGAAAGCACTTATAGCAAAAGAAATGACTTGAACAAAATGCTAAATGCAAAATATAATGCACATTTTTCAGCTTAGACCTTGACCATGACATCATGGGTTGATGGGTCATGGTCATGAAACCACATCAAATCATGCCTAACTACAAAAGATTTTACTATGAATATTCATTTGGAAAGGGTCACGGGTTCATAACTTATATATATGCTTCTTCTTCCATCTCAGCAGGGATATAGCTGGTTGTGTAATTCATCAAGGAATTGTGTGAACTCAAAAACGTATTAAGGAATTTGGAAACAAAATAAGAATTCTTAGCCTGCAACCTTAATTACAAGGCACCTATTCTCTGCATCTTGTTTTAAACCCTTGCCATGCTAAATAAATTAAGATGCCATGCCCACTTCTAATTTTCAGCCAATCAGATAACTTGATCCAGGCTGTCGATACAAATTCACACACTTTATAACAAACAGTGCAGATCCAGATCAGTTGGCTTCTACAGAAGCCAACTGATCTGGATTGTCACTGTTTGCAAATGCAGGGCATATCTGGGTTCAGCAGAAGAAAGGTAAAAGTCATAAATACAAATAAATGAATAAAAAAAACAAAAAACAAATTCAAATGTATGACTAAAACTAACAAGGCACTGCAAAAAGTTCCTTATTCCACTATTACTCATATACCGTATATTCCCTAAGTATTCAGACACCTTACTTCCTTACCATACTTTTCCTTAAACTTGAACAACACTATTCCATTAACAGCAACTGTGTCCAAAATTTTCTCAATGAGCAGCAAACAGTGTAAACCCTGATCAGATGCCACATTTTGTGGCATCTGATCTGGATCTACACAGTCTGCTTTGGCCTGCCTGTCTGAATACTTAGATCAAATATGGTACTAACAATAAAAATCATAAATAAAATAGGTCAAATCAAGTGAAAATATGTCTTTGAGCATAATGCTGAATGTCCTGATGTCCTCCAGGGCCCACTTGTTCAAAACTAATGATGTTAGTTAACGTATCTTTAAAACTTTGATCATTAAATATGGCATACACACTAATATATTTGCTGAATAAATGTGAGTAGCTTTTGCTTTTGCATTTGCAAAAGCTACTCACATTTTTTTCAGCAAAAATACTGTGAATTAGCTATTGTACTTACTAGAATAGTTAACATTTTGACCACTTAGTATAACAAGCTCATTAAGCTAATGATGCTTTGAACAACTGGGCCCTGGGTTCGGTCATCTCATTACAGTAACACATCTACTGACAAGAGCTGTCAGCAGACAGCATAGTTCGCCTGGAATTGGGGTGATACTGGAGTGTCAGGGTGCTCTTTTGGATCAGTCTGATCTGGGTCTGCACTCTTTGCTTGGGCCTATCTGTCAAAATACTTAGAATCATTATGGTAAGAAGAAATGTTACGGCATTTTAGCTCTTGATAGGATTTCTTGTGCTATGGTTTGGTCATTTGTTGTCATGAATTTGACATTATCAGGATCAATTATAAAATTACTAAGACTGTGACCTTGACCTTGAGGTCATAGGCATGGGTGGGGGTGATGACGAATAAAACTTTGGACCTGTATCTATTATCATTCCAAATATAAACCAAATCTATCATATGGTTTGGAAAATATAAGCTCTTAAAACACTTTAATATAAATTTCTACTTTCTTAACTTTGACCTTGAGGCCATGGGCAAGGGCAGTGAGTATTGCTCAATAAAACTTTGGACCTGTATCTATCATCATGTCAAATGTGAACAAAATCCATCATATGGTTTGGAAAATATGAGCTCTTAAAAAACTTTAATATAAAACTTGTAAGTCTGTGACCGTGACCTTGAGGTTATAGGCATGAGCAGGGTATTGCTGAATAAAACTTTGGAACTGTATCTATCATCATACCAAATAAGAACAAAATCCATCATATAGTTTGGAAAATATGAGCTCTTAAAAACCTTTAACATTAAAAATTTCTAAGTCCATGACCTTAACCTGACCTTGACCTTGAGGTAATGGGCTGGGGTATTGCTGAATAAAACTTTGAAACTATATCTATCACCAAACCAAATATGAAGCAAATCTATCAAATGGTCTGGAAAATATAAGCTCTTAAAATTTAAAACTTTAACGTAAATGTGGACCCCGACGCCAATGCTGACGCAGGCGCCAAAGCCGACACCGGGGGTAGTGCAACAGCTCTTCCTGGACTTTGTCCAGGCCAGCTAAAAATGTATACTTCTTTGCCATAGCTTTGCAGATGTAAGCTTGCAGTTTGATTGGCTGATAGGGTGGTCTCTTGCTCTTATAATAATTTTATCATATGATACTGCTCAAAATAATAACAATATTGGTATTTCGAATGGAAAAGATGATGATGAATTTTCTAGCAATTCAAAATGGTTTAAGTCAATGAAATTCCAATCCAGTGGCAATTTTGATGGTGATTTTAGCAGTAGGTTTATTTTCTGGACATAAGAAATAAGTAAAGAAGTGATAATAACTGTTACAAATCAGTTAAGATGGAATTTTGGTGGTGAAATATGGAAAGTGGTGCCAATACTAGAGCCAAAAAAGGTTGGCTGGATGGGGTTTGCAGAGGTGGGGTGCTGGTATAAAATCACTTGAATTGGCACCAAAGCACTGAATAATTTGAAAATTAGCAAAGAACGTAGTAGAAATATGATTACCAATATGAAATATAATATTTTTTTTTTTCATATATATAATAAGTAATTTAAAAAATGAGGGCATGAAACACAGGAGTGCAAAATTTATTGATTTTTTTTAGGGGGTGGGGGTGCAGGGATTTTGATTGTGTTGGGGTTTCACGACACGTCAACCCTTGTGGGTCATTTTGTGTCGTCTCCCAGAGAAAGGGAGAAAAGAGATAGTTGAGAAGATGAAAGAGAGGGACAGGCAAGAAAGAGGAACAGGAATGAAAGAAAAGAAACAGAAGAAATAAAAACATTACCCCTCTACCCTTACCTGCTAAAAGGATAGCAGGCCTTGCCCAACTGGAAGCCAATATCAGTTGGACACCCTGGTGATGTTAAGATACCCGACACCTTCACCACACCCAACCACCCCCGGGGGTGCGAGGAAGGGGTTCCTTCCTATTATATTCCCTATTGCAGGAGTAAATTCACAATTTGTTCTTTAGATTTATGTTTTCCAGAAGCACCCTTTTGTAGTCTCTATATGCCTCAAAGATATATGTTCACTTGATGCCCATTAAATAAGAAAGTAACAGATTTAGTTATGGAACAGTGTAACAATAAATTACATGCCATCTGTGAAATCTTACCACAATTCACTGATGTGCAAAAAAATAAAAAGACAAAATTTGCATCTGGTAAGTAGAGGGATAGACAAAATAATAAGTGTTCATGTATAGCAAAGAGTGTGTCACAGCAAATACAGTCGAACCTCAATAGCTCAAAAACCGCTGGCTCGTTTACCATGGCTAATTCAAACTCGTTTTTGAGCCCTACCAAATTCTTCTGGTAGCTCCAGAAAACAAATATTTAGGGAATTTTTCTTATTTCATCATGAATTTGTATATTGTGTGTACTCATTAGAATTGCCTCATTGAGGCAATTCTAATGAGTACACACAACATACCATTATTGTATAGAAGACTAAAAAGACTTCCCTAAATTACCGCCATTTGCTTCCTGACCTGGCACCATAATTAACCCTCAGTGACTCGAACTACCCATGTCTCGAACAATTTTCCATGGCCCCAAAGATGTTCAAGCCATTGAGGTTCGAATGTAAATAGAATCACATAAAATTGATACCTTTGAGCCACAACTTGAGAAAACATACCTTCCTAACACTGCACCCAATGAAGATTCAAATCAGCCTGCCATCTGCAAAGTCTGATCAGAGCCTTCATTGTCTGCATAAAGAAACTTTGCATCAGAAGTGCAGGCTGATCTGAATCTTCGCTCAGCACAAATACATAGCTCTTGATAAGGCGCTTTTTTCAACCAAAAAGTATCTATATTTTTCTTATTTCTCAACGAAAACATATGTTGTGGGTACTCATTAGAAGTACCACAACATATGTTTTCTGAGGCACTTCTAATGAGTACCCACAACATATGTTTTTGTCGAGAAATAAGAAAAGTATTTACTTGATACCCACTCTTATCAAGACCTATGCACATATGAGAAGGTATGTTTTCCAAGGTTGCGGCTCATTTATCAATATGATGTGCAATATAAAAAATGGCCCTTACATCATAAACATGGAAACCAAGATCAGTCTGAGCATATGAGCAGTGTAATCAGGATCTGTCCAGTCTACCATATGCAGGCAATGCAGGCTCAGCTCAGCCTTGCATTCACACAATTTGATCAGGGCCTGTGCCACTCACTTACAGAATCACTGGCTACTGAACCAAACAAATCAGACTGTGCAGAAGGTGGGCAGATCTGGATCTTCACTGTTCATACATGACAAAAGAGCCCTGTTTTTGCATTGTCCATCATAAGCAAACACTAATCACTGCATCTGTGCAGTCTGGCTATCCTATATGATGCGTGGTCCCTGTGGACTATATGAGCCACTACCTGGGATATTGTAAATTTCCTAAAATTTCAAACACTTTATTCCATACTGTTATTTTTCTTTTTTTTTTTTTTTTTTTTTTTTTTTTGCATAAATTGTGCTTTCATGCATTAGTTTTTTAAAACACTTAGTGGAATGGCAAACAATGTAGACCCAGGTCAGACTGCTCCTAAGGAGCAGTCTGATCTGGGTCTACATTGTTTGCATATGCCATTTTGTCAGAAACTTTGGTTTACACAATTTTAGGACATTTATCATAATGTACCTTTCAACACATGCACCCAACTAAGATTCAGATCAACCTACACATCCATGCAGTCCGATCAGAGTCTTTGCTGTCCACTCAAAGAATCTTTAGACCTTCAGCCATCCAAAGAGAGCTCAGGGAGGGGTCTGATCAGACTGAGTCTGCAGAGGTTAATCTGAACTTCACTGTGCACACGTCTGAAGATACATTGTCATGGCTATTATAAAGTGAACAGTGAAGATCTAGACTGGAGCCCACAAAGACAGAGGCTGGTCTGGTTGCTTTCTGTTCACACAACAGTCATGATGACTAGCGGTTTTTCTCATGCAGGGTTTCAAACAGTTTAATGCATTGCATGGTGTGCAAAGTTATCAGCAGATGACATAATGAAACATTTTCCTACATTTTTCTAATTTTTTTTTTTTATTTATTTTTTTTTTTTAATGGAAAACAGGGTTTAATATTTCAAATGAGTTGACTTTAGGTAGCAATTCATGTATGAGAAAATTAAGACAAACATCAATCATTAGTTATCTGCTGAATTTATCTACCGGGTCATAGCTCCAATAAGAAGGGGTATCCATAAAAAATTTTCTTATTTCTCCACAAAACATATGTTATAGGTACTCATTAGAATATTAAATTTTTCTATGAAACCTATGTAGTGGGTACTCATTAGAAGTGCCTCGCTAAGGTATTTCTAATGATAACCAACAAAATATGTTTTCATGGAGAAATAAGTAAAACATCCTTGGCCCAGTTGTTCAATACTTAACGAAGTTGTTTGCTAACATGATGTTAAAATTTCTATCTTGAAGTTTGGCAAATACATCGATATCTCTTGTTGCGAAAATGTGAGTAATTTTTCATTGCAAAAGCTACTCACACTTTTGCAGCAAAAAGATCAATGTATCTGAAAATACCTTAGCTACAACAGTTAACAAGTTTGTCATTAATGAGCTAGTTAAGCTAAGGAAGTTCTGAACAACTGGTCCTAGTATTGTTTGGTAGAATAAATGTTATCTGGAGCTATGGGTTAGTGTGCCAAATAAATCTTCCCCCATATGTACCCTAAGTATTCAGACACCCTTAACTTCTTATTACATTTGACCTAAAATTTTAAACAAGTTCATTTCACTACTTGTTGAAGAGTCTAAAAAAACTGCTAGATGAGTGGCAAATATTGAAGACTCTGATCAAATATTCTGCAGCATGATCTGTATCTACAGCTTGCCTAGGTCTGTTTGTCTGCATGTTTAGGGTAAAATATGTTAAGTTTGACCTGCACAAGGCTCCAAAAGGGAAGACACAGCAACTTGATCAGATAAAATAACACTGTCAAATTTTATAAAAAATATTCTAACACAGTTTGGAAGATAGACAGCCAAAATCAAGAAATAAAACCAAATCATAATTATAAATAAACAGATAAATAATGCGAGACCATTCTGTTAGGAAATAAGAGAGAACTATTAATCTAGTATGTGATGCACCTAATTGGATAAAAAAAAATACTACTGTTATAGTCTATAATCATAATTGGTGAGATGTGTTTCCATGGTTCAATTACAACATAAATGCATAAATTTGACATGAAGCTTGCTTAAGAACAGATTACAAGAGCTGTTGCAGGAAATGGTTGCTACCCTGAATTCATGCTTGCCCAACCTATGAAAAATTTCTAACTCAAAGACCTTGATCTCAAGGTCATTGAGAGGGTGTTGGGCTTATTGAGAGGGTGTTGGGCTTGCAATGAATGAAAAATTTGTAGCAGATCTAACATCAGTCCAAGTATCCATTAAATCCATTCAGGCAGTCAGAAGACACAGATATTCAAAAACTCCAGCACTAAACTATAAAATTGATTATGAAAAATTTCTAAGTCCATGATCTTGATTTAGGGAATTGGGTTTGTATTAATCAATACCTAACAGCAGTCAGAGTGTTTACTCTGTCTATCCTGGCATTCAGGAGACTCTCTAATATAAAACATTAAGATTTTGAGTGTGAAACACTTCTAAGACCACATGACTTGGACTTAAAAGTCATTGAGTGGGGGGCAGGAGATGTACTGAAGAAAACGTTGGATCCATATCTAACCTCAGTATAAGTATAAACGAAATTCATTGAGGCCACCAAGAGATACAGAGCTATCAATATTTTAACATAAAACTTCACTATTTAAGTGTGAAAATTTTTTTCGTCTATAGCTTGATTGACCTCAAGGTCTCTGAAGTGGGTAGTTCTCTTACTGAACAAAACTTTGGACCAGTATCTATCATCGGTCTTAGTAGTAACATGATTCATGAAGGCACCCACCCAATGTAGATCTCTCATAACTTTTACATAAAACATTAAAACCTCTCTGGAACCAACACCAATGGTGGTGGTGGTGCAACAACTCTTCCTGAACTTTCCTATAGCAGGGCTACAAATGTATATAACCATCAAGCAGGGCTACAAATGTATATAACCATCACCCTGTTTCTAGCCAAACATAACAGGAAATATTTTTCACTGAAAATAAAGCTTGGCATACACATGCACTGTTCCATTTTCAAGAAAAAACTCAAATATTAATTGTTATGTCAGTAACAGGATACACAATTAACACTGGTGTTTAAATGAACTTTTGTGAAATTCTTGTGTACAATCAAACATAAAATCACACAATTTTTTGTAAAACTTTGGTGAAATTACATCATACAGAAAATATTCAGGTGACACAGAAGATAAAGACTATACTAAGAGTTACTATTTTTAAAACAACTGTACATTACATCAGTCAACTTCCTACTTACTATTTCTTTGTCTCAATTTCTGATGCATCAACGGGGGATACTTGGAATGCTGGCAGGTGTAACACTCCTTCTGCTTTCAATGCCTAAAATAATGAAGATCATTGTAGAAAAACTTGCCCCTAGTACATGTATGTTGTTATGAAATTAGCATAATGCTGACAATGAGTAATATTTTTCATTTTTCCTAGAAAAAAATGGCTTAACTTTTCATGTGAATCATCTAAGATGATTCACATGAAATGTTAAGACATTTTTCTTGGAAAATTTCAAGTCTTATTTGGGGGAAAAATAAGAAAATATTTTGACATTTAGCATGCTGGGTAAATTTTTCAGCAGATGACGTGAATAGTTTCTTATTTTTCCCAGAAACTAAGATCTGACATTTTGTGCAAATTGTCTCTTAAAAAAGACAATCTGTATCAAATGTCAAATCCTATTTTCTTGGAAAAATAAGAAAAATATTATCATCAATTTGTCATCTGCTGAATTTGCCCAGAGCATGGTAAATGTCAAAATACTGACTGCTAATATTTAAAATTCAGCATTTTAACCCAGGTCCTGGATTTGCCCTGCCTTTGCAAACAGTGTAGATCCAGATCAGTTGGCTTCTGAAGAAGCCAACTTCAGAAGCCAACTGATCTGGATCTGCACTGTTTGCCATTTAGTATATTGATTTGTATCAGCAACCTGGATCAAGTAATCTGATTGGCTGACAATTAGAAGTGGGAGTGGCAGCTTAATTAAGTCAGCATGATAAGTGTTTGGTGGTAGCATTTTCTCATGATAAGGAAAACATGAACCTCTGTATCAGCATGCACATCTGTGCACCATACTTACCCTAAGTATTTGGACAGACATGCCTGAGCATACAATGTAACCCTAGATCTGACACCACATTCTATGTCGTTCGATCAGAGTTTACACTGTTTTCCACTGATTCCGCAGTGTTTTAGCATCAGCAACAGGACAGTAGTAAAATGGATTTGTTTAGCTTTTAGGACAAGTATGGCAAAAAAGAATATGGTGTCTGAATACTTAGAATAAATATGACATTACCATAAAAATTCTAATAAATGCCCATACTCTTATAAATGCCCATTCCACCTATCTGAGCCTGAAAATCCGTGATTTTTTTTTTTTTTTTTTTTTTTTACATTTTTCTTGGAAATACCAGCCTCTAATAAATGTCCACCAGTCCATTTAGAAAAAATATTGCTACTACCCCATGCAATTAGTTCTAATCTAATGTTTAATAATCAAACAAACAAGTCGCTTATTCCCTCTTAGTCCAAATAAAAGATATGGACATGGGATTTCTAGTCCTCCGCCAGGTACTATGATTTTTCAAGAGAGGCTAACAAGTCTTTTGTAACACTAGCCTTATACTTACCACATCTGTTGTAATGCTAATGTACACATTTGTACTTCCATTTTCGATATCAGTATGGCTGTCATTGGGAAGAAAACTTGAATATTTTGAAGTTTTTCCTAGTTCTCTAACACTGTAGCCTCTAATAAATGCCCACCTTTCTCTTTACAAAAGACAATGATTTTAATAAGCGCCCGAGTATAACTTAGAACTTTTACGGTATATTAATCCCATGAATGCTGAAAGGTCTGACTATGAGCAATGCCAAGCCAAAATGTATTTCAGGGCTCAGTTGTTCGAAACTAATGATGTCGTTAGTTAACGTATCATTAAAACTTTGATCATTAAATATGGCATATACACTAATATTTTTGCTGAAAAAATGTGAGTAGCTTTTGCATTTGCAAAAGCTACTCACATTTTGTCAGCAAAAATAACTGTAAATTAGATACTGTACATACTAGAGTAGTTAACATTTTGACTACTAACGAGCTCGTTAAGCTAACAAGGCTTTGAACAACTGGGCCCTGGTACATAATTATGCAGACAATGAATGCTAAGATCAGCTTATCACAGCTGTACATGAAGATATTTTACAGTATCCAAAGATTACTTAAGAAGACAGGGAAGGCTCTGATCAGACTGCACAGGATGATCTGGGGCTTAGCTGTTCACATATGCTACACAAGCACATTTTCACAAGGCACGACTTGTATTTTGAGGTTCTGGCCTGACTGTGTTAATGTACCTACATGCTGTCCTCATTCTTTACAGGTCTTAACTGGCCTATTATATTTAAAGGTTACAATTACATATGGTCTGCACACAGGGGTGGTTTCCTAACAGAAAAGGAAGATACAATGGTATATCATCACTGGTCAAACAAAATGACAAGTATTGTAAGGAGTTTTTGTCTGAATTGTCCTGATAAATATGGTACTTTGGAATACAATATTTGGATTTTTAAGAACTTACAAAGTAACAGTAAATACCATGGCCAGTTTGTGCAAACATTTAATAAATAAAATATATTGTTCATATTTATGACAGTACTTGTTCATATTTAGAAAAGTACTTATTTATATTTACAAAAGTGCTCTCTCATATTTAGAAAAAATGTTCTTAAATATTTAGGAAAGTATTTGTCATTATTTAGAAAAGTGCTATTTCTTATCTAGGAAAAGTTCTCTTTTATGTTCAGGAAAGTACTTGTTCATATTTAGGAAAGTACTTGTTCATATTTAGAAAAGTACTTGTTTACATTTAGAAAAGTGTTCTTTCATATTTAGGAAAGTACTTGTTCATATTTAGAAAAATGTTTTTAAATATTTAGGAAAGTACTTGTCCATATTTAGAAAAGTGCTATTTCTTATCTAGGAAAAGTACTTGTTCATATTTAGAAAAAAGTGCTCTTTCATATTTAGGAAAGTACTTGTTCATATTTAGGAATGTACTTGTTCATATTTAAGAAGATACTTGTATATATACTGAAAGGAAAAAGAAACGCAGGGTAGAGTTTTTTCCTTCTTATTTTAACCATTTTATACGGTGTTTACTATAGCCATACACTTTTACAAATTGTCCTGTGAATGTGAACCGCGGGTATACGAGTCTTTGGTCAATGTGCTATCTACCCAGTGTGTGAAATCATTCAACCGTGCACTACACAGTGCATTGCATGGACAATACGGAAAGTCAAAATTTTGTGCAAAACAAGCATGTTTAAACCTTCAGCACAAGATTTCCTCACACCATTTGGTACACTTCAACGATACACAACCCTCTTTGATTCTTTTACCAATTTTTCTTTTCATTTTTACGGTACTTTGAACTTTTTTTCAATCATGGTAAGGTTGACTGATGTTCAGAGGGGTAGGGCAATTGCGTTGCTGATGCAGGGTCAGAGGCAACAGCAAGTTGCCAATCACTTTAAGGTTAACGTCTCAACAATTGAATGTCTTGTTAGACGTTTTAGGGAGACAGGGCATTTAGCAGACCGACTGCGGTCTTGGTGTCCAGGCATGACGTTGCGACGTCAAGACAGGACAATCTGTCTGGCACATTTGCGGAATCGTCATCTCACTGCTACCGAAACTGCCCTTAATACAGTAGGTACGCATAATCGACAGATTTCTCCGAAGACTGTTGGAAGTTGATTGCGTGAGATTGGTCTTCGAGCTTGTCATCCATACTTTGGTCTGCCTCTGACCCAGGCACGTAGGTTGCGTCGTATGGCGTGGTTGACGGCGCATGCGCCCAGGCTATTTCCGATGAGGCAGTGGAGACGAGTTCTTTTTACGGATGAGTCTAGGTTCACTCTCTATCGCGCAGATGGTCGACGTCGTGTGTACCGATGTCGCGGAGAACGCTTTGCCCACGCCTGTGTTGTCAAACGGGATCGGTTTGGGGGTGGCTCCGTTATGGTCTGGGGAGGCATTGCTCATGGGATAAAATCACAGTTGATTATTGTTGCGGGCAATATGACCGCAGTAAGGTATAGGGATGAGATCTTGCGTCCTGTTGCAGTCCCACTTAATCTGATTCTGCAGCAGGACAATGCCCGACCACATGTTGCCCGAGTTTGTCAGGATTTCCTGGCAAACAATAACATCGCACCACTAGCATGGCCACCGTACAGTCCAGATTTGACCCCAATAGAGCACATGTGGGATGAGCTGGACAGAAGGGTTAGGAAGCGCCGAAATCCCCCCACAACTCTCGCACAACTAAGGAATGCGTTGATCGATGAATGGAATAACATCCCGATGTGAACTATCAATGCTTTGGTTAACTCTATCCAAAGGAGAATTAGGGCAGCAAAGGCAGCAAGAGGGGGGCACATCCGATATTGATTTTCAGTTTGATTTTGATTTCAAGATTTGGGGGGTAGCTACCAATGAACTTCAATAACTTGAGACTTGTTGATCACAAACAAATGAAATTTGGAACTTTTGTTCCATACATGTACCGTTTTGTAATCATAGTAAAATATTTAACAAACTTTTTCAAACTTGAATGAAATTTAGGAATAAAATTTACCCTGCATTTCTTTTTCCTTTCAGTATATTTAGAAAGTACTCCTTCATATTTAGAAATATACTTGTTCATATTGAGGAAATATTGGTTCATATTAAGGAAAGAAGTTCATATTTAGGAAACTTACGTTCCTCAGTATGCTATATACTGTTATCACCATATTCACCTTGAATAATCAATCAGACAGTTGTCTGACTTAACAGTTTAGACCAAGTTGCTCTTCTATATATATGACCTCCATCTCTTCTCTTGTACAATCAGCCTTCACAATCTCCCTTACCAAGATCCTTACAGTAACTACCACTACTACATATAATTATCTCATTATCTTTGTAGTAGAAACAGACAAATTGCTTCAGGACACACCAGTGTCTCTTCCAATGGCTCTTGTGCAACAACCCATGACCTCTGTCTCTCACAGTCTCCCTTATCAAGATCCTTACATTTAGTAATTGCCACTATAACTACATATAATTACCTCATTATCTTTGTAATAGAAAAAGTCAAATTGCTTCAGGACACACCAGTGTCTTTTCCAATGGCTCTTGTGAAACAACCCATGACCTCTGTCTCGTCTCTTGTACAACCAGCCCTCACAGTCTCCCTTACCAAGATCTTTACAAGAAACACGGCGATCTGCAGAAATAAAGAACAAAATTTAATAATCTGGGCCCAATTGTACTACACTTACGATATCCTTTGTTAACGTATTGTTAAAACTTTGATCATTAAATATGGCATATATTTTAATAATTTTGCTGAAAAAATATGACTAGTTGCACTTTCAGAAAGAGGCATTAAAGGCAAACAAAGTGTTGGGTACAAAATGGGGCACTGCAATCAATATTCCAATTTGGGATGGGATGCCACTCAGCCGTCTGGGCACTTTTGGTCTTGCTTGTTAATGCTGGCTGCATCAGCAATAGCAAAACAAAACAAGACTCAGATAAGAAAGAAATTGCAAGCTTACATTCTGAATACAGGGCTGTGGTATACCATTTTTTTTCTCACTAAGTCTTGTCCACTGGTTCAAACAAATTTACTTGTCAGAAAATTGATACTGTTCTTACTTCTCTACGAAAAATGTATGTTGTTAAGTAGACATTAGAAGTGCTTCAATTCTAAGGCAATTCTAATGTATACCCATAATATAAGTTTTCTTGAGAAATAAGAAAAATATTATCTGAATAGTTATCTTACAGCCATGTATCTGAGGTTATAAATTACTTGTCCCAGAATAAGTGATCTGTGGAATTTTTAAGGGGACAAATTGGATATCTTTCCTCAGCCCTTCTTAAAGCTTAGAATGCTGAGTAAAAATGTCAGTAAAAGACATTGAGCAATATTGTTTTCTTTTTTCTCCAGAACAAAGGGGATTTGACATTTCATGCACACTGTCTCCTTAAATGTCTAACCCTATTTTGGGGGAGGGAAGGGGGGGGGGGGCAGGGGATCAGAAAAAAAATCTGCTGAATTGGCCAAATGAGCTCTAAAGGTTAACATATAAAATATATCTCGGAAATATAAGTACATGTACATTTATTTTCCCCAGAAAAAAGGCTCTAGAAATTTCAATCAAATTATCCCCAAGGCAAACAAAAATTAAATGGATTTTCAGCCCTGTTTTCTGGGGGAAAATAAAAGTATTTTCAAAAATTAATTTGAACACATTTTCTTACCTATCATAATAATAAATCCAGATTTGACAACTACAGAAATCCGAACACACCATGTCAACATAAACTAAACATTTCAAGACTTTCTTAAGAAGTTTCAGAAACTTATGTCATAAAAAAATGATTCCACTATAAACACATATTAGCTTCATTATGAGAAAAGGGGAACAGAAAAGATACAGATCAATCCCACAGTTCCAGATAAGAGGGGTATCAAGATAATTTTTTTTTTTCTGATTTTGCAGATGCATATTTTTCTTATTTCTCCAGGAAAACATATGTTGTGGGTACTCATTAGAAGCGCCTTGCCAAGGTGCTTCTAATGAGTACCCACAACATATTTTCATGGGGAAATGAGAAAAATATCAATACTTATTGGTTGAAAAAAAAGCACCTTATCTGTAGCTAAGAGCTTGCTCATCAGTGCCATCATATCTGAAATTTTGCTGTCTGCAATAACCAATCATTCCATAAGCAGAAATAAACGCTCCTGATCGATTAGGCATGGATACACAGGGTAAGATCTATGCCTGTAATGTCTCCATAATCTCTATAGACACATTTTGCCATGGTACTCCTTCTGATTTTAAGAAATTTATTACATATTTTAAGAAATTAATTCCATCCGTGAAATGACTGCTGTAATGTTAAATCTCTGATTTCTATGTTTTTGTTTCTTTTTCTTTCTCTTTTTTTTTTTGCAAAATTTATTGTATTTTCAGCTGTTTCCACCCCAACATTATTAATATACCTCTAACGCTTTGCATGCTGGGTAAACATTTCAACAGACAACATTTCCAAATATTTTATTTCCTTATTTTTCTCAGATAATATGATTGGACATTTCATGCAAAGTCTTCATAGGGGACAATTTTCATGAAATTTTAAACCCAGTTTTCTGGGAAATTATGAACAAATATATTTCAACATGTCTACTGCTGATTTTTTTTCCCAGCATGCTAAGCATTAAATCAGACAGCAGCTTTCCACAGACAATTACTTCAGTTATAAATAGCAGATCCATTTCAACAAGGTGCAGCCTCCAGAGTTATAAATACTGTTAATTATTCAAACAGTTCACTGTAAATTCACCACTCTTTAACATTTCTCCATGGATTATATAATATTTTCCTGCATTTAAGAACCATTAAAACATCAAATCTCATATTAACTTAATCCTTAAAATGCTATAATCACAACTGCAGCAGATAACTTGTTTTTATTTTTTATTTATTTATTTATTTATTTATTTTTTTTTTTGGTATTTTTAATAGACAATAAGATTTGACATTTCATGTTAACTGTCAGCCTATATAGCAAATGATTCACATGAAAGATCAAGTCTTATTTCCTCTAAAAAGATAATGAAAGAAACCCAAAAAGGTCTAACACAACTGCAGCAAATGACATATGAATTTTTTTTTTTTTTTCATTTATTTATTTTACTCATGAAATGCCAAGTCTTATTGTCTTATTTTCAATTAAAAAAAAAAATCAAATGTCATCTGTTGCAGTTGTGACTAGCATCTTAACTATTAATATTATTCCATGAAATATATTATATTTTCTAGCATTTAAGGACTATTAAAACACCATAATTCATGAGAACTTAATCAAGTTCAGCAACATTTTCTCACACACTGCGCAAGGAAGCAACAAAAAGACTATAAATCCTATAAAAAAATTTCCTGTAAACCACACTTGTATGCTACTCATTATGGGCTAACAATAGTGCATACAATATATAATTACATTTAGTTTATATATATACCATACTTTACTGCAAATATATGAAACAAGTGTTAAAGCAAACAGTGTAGACCCTGATCAAACTGCTCCTTTCGGAGCAGTTTGATCTGGGTCTGCACCGTTTGCCATTCAGCTAGCAATTTAGACATACCAGGATGTCAAAATTGAATGAGCTTGTTAAAATTTTAGGATGAGAAAGGTAAGGAGTTTAGGAATATTTAGCATAACTATGGTACGATTGAAAACAATTGTTATTAGTGAAGCTGAGTAAGTAATAGTTTCTGATCCATTTATAATCTCATATAAGTTGTCAAAGTTTCAACTACTACTTATGATTGTACTGTTTGTCAGTTCATAAATATCAGCTTGTTAAGCTTTGAATAATAATAATAACAATAAAACTAATAATAATTTCATGGAAGGCTGTGTCCCAGCTAGCATTCTACGTAAATCTACATCGGGCCGTCATCGGCCCGTCAGCTACCCTGACGGGCCGATGACGGCCCGATATAGATTTACGTAGAATGCTGACTGGGGTTGCACCTACTGGTATGACAGTGTTACAAACAAGTTAAAAATTCATACAAAGAATGGCAAATTTGCTGGATCATGATATGTAGGTCATGGTCACAAACAGTACCACACAGACAGAGCCCCTTTCAGAGAGGAAGTGTATACCAAGTTTGATGACTGCAGGTCATATGATCAGAAATGGAGCTAAATGATTGGCTTGATGCAAAACAATAATGGAAGTCATTAGACCACGAAATACAAGTATCAAGGTCATAATATGATTTGTCTGTGTTGAGGTTTTATGGACCAGTCAACCCAATGGGGTCAGGTCAAGCGGGGCCAGTTTACCTAACCACATGTTTACTGAGCAGGCTTAGTCCTCTAAGCGGTTAACCAGTATTGTGCACATTCTTTCGCAAGAAACTGACAACTGCCCTTCTTGAATCAGCGGAAGGGAGAGAATGACTGTAGTATATACTGCAGTGTTTGAGACACTGTTAGGGAGGAAATGTGTGACAGGTTTGGTGATTGTAGGTCATATTTTTAATCAGAAATGGAGCCAAATGCTTGCATTGAAATAAAGAAGAAATCAGTGAAATATAGGGCAGGACAGACAAATGAATGGAAGGATGGAGAAATCGGACACTTATATTGCCTCTGTTCGATAGGTGAGACAAAATTGAGGCTCAGTGTTTTATCCACATGCAAACAGATGTAGAGATGAACTGAAGCCCCAATGTTTTAAAACTTTTTTCACGCTCAACTCAGCTGCGCATGAAATTTTCTCTGCTTCTAAATATGAAAATGCCAAGAATAGTTGGCATTTTCATATCTATTAGCAGAGAAATGTTCATGCTCAGATAGGTTTAGCAAGGAAGAATTTGCAATTGTTAGTAATTTGAGAATCATTAGCAAAACAAAATTTCATGCTGAGCTGAGCTAAGCATGAAAAAAGTTTTATAACCTGGGGCCAGATCTGCGCATAGCTCCAGAAAATGTGCTTTTTTCAACCAAAAATATTCATTTTTTTCTTATTTCTACATGAAAAATTTCATTGTGGGTATTCATTAGCAGTGCTTCGCCATGGCTCTTCTAATGAGTACCCATAACCTTGGTCTATAATGTTTTCACAGTGAAATAAGAAAAATATTATTTGGATACCCACTCTTATCTGCAGTTACGTCAGCCAGAGCTTCTTCACAGTCTGGCAAGTGTCTTCACTCTTTATTATGATGAATGGATAAACCTTAAGATTTTGCCACATTTTGTTTCAAAGGGAGACAACTTTTGTAGACTGTAATTTGCTAACCTTGTGTGTGAGCCCTTTAAAAACTAGTAGCTACTCTTAAAGGAATGAATTTGCTCCACAGGAGCAAATTCATTCCTTTAAGAGAAGCTTCAAATGAGGAGGGAGGTAAATTTTTCCATGTCAGAGTTATTTCCCTTGAAGACATATCTATTCCCTTTATTTAAACATACTTCAAAGATTCATAAGTATTATATGTTAGTAAATGTTTTAAGTGGCTGGGGATGCTCAGAACAAGGAAATTAATAATATAAAAGAGTAAGACATAATGGCTTTTTACTAGGATATTCATTCATAAAAGTGGTGATACTTAAAATACTCTATCCACTTCTGTAGATTAACCCTTGTCCTGCTGAATAAATTAAGATGCCACGCCTACTTCTAATTTTCAGCCAATCAGACTACTTGATCCGGATTGTTGATATAAATTCACATATTTAATGGCAAACAGTGCAGATCCAGATCAGTTGGCTTCTTCAGAAGCCAACTGATCTGGATCTACACTGTTTGCAAAGGCAGGGCATATCCGGGTTCAGCAGGACTAGGGTTAAAATACTCTATCCACTTCTGTAGATTAACCCTTGTCCTGCTGAATAAATTAAGATGCCACGCTCATTTCTAATTTTCAGCCAATCAGAATACTTGATCCAGATTTTTTTTTATACAAATTCACATACTTAATGGCAAACAGTGCAGATCCAGATCAGTTGGCTTCTTCCAACTGATCTGCACCTACACTGTTTGCAAAGGCAGGATATATCCGGTTTCAGCAGGATTAGGGTTAATTTACTTGTTTCTACACATTGTTTTGGCCTTGGTGGCTCAGTTGGATGCGCCGTCTGACTGGAGATCAGGAGGTCGCGGGTTCAACTCCCGCCGAGGTCAGCAACATTCTTTCGTGGAGATTGATCGTAAAATATTTTGTACGGTCATTCTCCCCCTTCTGCTGATTCAAGAAGGGCAGTTGTCAGTTTCTGGCGAAAGAATGTGCACAATACTGGTTAACCACTTAGAGACTAAGCCTGCCCAGTAAATGTTTGGTTAGGTAAACTGACCGCGCTCGACATGACCCCATTGGGTTGACTGGGCCGTAAAACCTCAACACAAACAAATCCTTCTACTCATTTATTTCCATTAAAAGAAATATATGGGCTAAACTAAGGGCAAGATACCAAAACATGTATTGTGTGTAGTCATTGGAATTGCCTTTCCATGACAATTCCAAAAAGTACCAGTATAAAGTATATTTTAGTGCAAAAAAAAAATATCTTCTGAAAACTACTATTACCTGGACCTATTCCAGAGATAGTGGAACTGGTTTTTGGCGCTGAAGGCACACAATTAATTTACTTGAAACAAGAATTCCTCTCAGAAGATAGTGTCACACTTGTCGGGGCCTGTCAATCTTATGGAGGAGTATGATGGTTTGGGCCCAGTTGTTCAAAACTAATGAAGTCATTAGTTAACGTATCGTTATAACTTAGATCATTAAAATATGGCATATATCCTAATATTTTTGCAGAAAAAATGTGAGCAGTTTTTGCATTTGCAAAAGCTACTCACATTTTTTCAGCAAAAATACCTATGAATTCAATATTGTACTTACTAGAACAGTTAACATTTTGACCACTAACAAGCTCGTTAAGCTAACGATGCTTTGAACAACTGGGCCCTGGTGTTTTACATCTCTTTCAACATTATTTAAGTCATATCGAGATAAGAAAGGATGATAAAGGGATTGTGCAACGAAGCATCCAATAGTCATGAGTTGAATTCCACCTCTAGTAGTATTCAAACTCCCGACTTTGTGGTCCAGTTACAAGAGCTAGCTACTCAACCATCCAGATACACACTTCCATCTTAACATTTTGCATTCTGGGTAAATTAAGATGCCACACCCACTTTTAATTTCTAGCTAATCAGATTACTTGATCTAGGTTTTTGATAGAAATCCGCATACTGAATGACAAACAGTGCTGATCCAGATCAGTTGGCTTCTGAAGAAGCCAACTGATCTGGATCTAAACTGTTTGCTAAGACAGGGCATGTTGTGTTCAGCAAGAGAAGGGTTAACACTTTGCACGCTGGTTAAAATTTTCAGCAGACAACATTTTGAAATATTTTTCTTATTTTTCCTAGAAAATAGGATTTGGCACTTCATGCAAATTGTCTCCTTAGGAGAAGTGTTAACACTTTGCATACTGGTTAAAATTTTCAGCAGACAACATTTTGAAATATTTTTCCTAGAAAATAACACTTCTCCTAAGGAGACAATTTGCATGAAGTGTCAGATCCTATTTTCTAGGAAAAATCAGGAAACTATCATCAGTTTGTCGTCTGCTGAATCTACCAACAGCGTGGTACGTGTTAATGGAGCTAAATGTTACAGCTGATGTAGAAATGAGTCATTACACCATCAAAATTGGTTGAGGATTATAAAATGAATTTTAATGATACCACAATTTAATATTTGAGTCAATGCTGAGAGGAAAGTGTAAGGTAAGTGATGACCATAGGTCATAGTTAGAAACAGACCTAACTGCTAGGGTAGCATAAAAATAACAAAGTCAACAGATCATGAAAATAAACGCAGGTCAAGATCACAAAATAATACCACATTGTTTGCGGAAGAAGTGCATGTCATATTTGATGACTACAGGTCATATAGATAATCACAAATGGAGCTGAATGATAATGTTGGTATTGAAAATGACAAATGCATTCCATCATGAAATGTAGGTGAAAGGTATAAAATGATATTCAGCTGTTTAAGTCCATGTAACCCTTTCAACCGAGTACATCAAAACAAATACACATACTCATGCAAAGAGTGTAGATCTGGATGAGATGTCTCCTAATGAGCTGTCTCAACAGGATCTACACTGTTTGCTATTCAGTTCTAGATTTTTGTCTGAAATCCCTATTTGTAACCATGAACATGTCCAAATTTGATGATGGAAGAGTCCATTGCAGAAACTCAGGAATGAAAGGGTTAAGAAGAAAGTGTAAGTAGGATGAATGGAAAACTGGACCCCTACACTGCACCTGCTTTCTAAAGCAGTTATAATAAAACAAGAGGGCTATGATGGCCCTGTATCGCTCACCTGAGTATCATAGCACTTAGAGAATCTGACCTAAAAATCAAGATAAACATTCTGACCAAGATTCAAGATAATTAGGAAAACAACTATGACAATGTAGTGCACCTAATGGACCTTGAAATATAGGTCAAGTTCAAATATGGATGACTGCACTCAAGAGGTCATGCTAAGAAGCATGCATGTGCTAAGTATCACTATTGTAGAACCAATTGCTACTGAGAAACTGACCTAAACACAAAAACCTAACAAAGTCAATTGACCATGAAATATAGGTCATATGTGACCCAGTTTCCAATTTAACCTAGAAATCATCAATACAAACATTTTGAGCATGATTCATGATGATTACTTCAAAAGTGTGACCTCTACAGTGTTAACAAGGTTTTCCTTTGATCTGGCCTGATGACCTACTTTTTTTTACCCTAAGTGACCGAGTTTCAAATCTGACCTAAAAATAATGAAAAGACAAACATTTTGAGCAAGATTCATGATGATTACTTCAAAAATGTAACCTACAGGTGTTAACAAAATTATAATTTGATTTGGCCTGATGGTGTACGTTTTGACCCCAAGTGACCCAGTTTCGAACTTGACCTAGAAATCATCAAGATACATGTTTTGAGAGAGATTCATGATAATTACTTGAAAAAAAGTGACCTCTTGGGTGTTAACAAGGTTTTCCTTTAATTTGGTCTGGTGGCCTAGTTTTTGACCCTGTGACCCAGTTTCAAACTTGACCTAGAAATCATGAAGACAAACATTTTGAGCAAGATTCATGATGATTACGATGGATGATGGACGACAGACAGAGGGTGATCACAATAACTCACCCTGAGAATTTGCTCAGGTGAGCTAAAAAATGTGAATAATACATTATGACTGTAAACTACATTTAATGCTAAGCAAAATTCTACCACCAAAAAATGAAGATTTTCAGATAAAAAAATCTGATATTTTTCTTATTTCTGCTCAAAACATAGTTTGTGGATACTCATTAGAACTGCCTCATCGAGTACCCACAATCTATGTTTTGAGCAGAAATAAGAAAAATAATGTATACCCCTATAAACCCCAGTATTACTATATAAAAATGGGGTTTGAGGGGGTCAAAATTATATAGGTATGTTTTCGTGATGCTTGGTAAAAATTCCAGCATACATTTGAAATATTTTTCTTATTTTTGCCAGAAAGCAGACTTTGATATTTCAAACAAATTGTCTTCTTAGTAAATACTTTCATAAGGAGACAATTTGCATGAAATGTCAGTCTCTTTTCTCAGAAAAATAAGAAAAATATTATCAATTTGTTGTCTGCTGAATTTGCCCATAGAGTGGTGAAGATTAAGGAAGTATTTTTGATGACCTATTTACTAACAAAGTGTGAGATCTACAATAGAGAGAATGGGTGAAAAGGGATTGAATTTCATTTTTCTCTCGATGGATGGCCATTACATGGTCAATGCATACACAAAGGTTTATATTAGGTGTAGTGGATCAGGATGAAGGGAGGACAGCGACATATAGGTGCAATTGCAGCCTTATTATCCTAAAACATAGCAACAACAGCTGGACATCAAGGCCGTGGGAATCACCAATTTGTCCAAAGCCCCAATGTCCCAACACAAATTGCTGTATGAACGTTTTGCAAGTAAAATATGCCTGAAAAAATGTTTGCAGCTATGACTGGGATGGGGGAAGGATCTGTATTTATTGAAAAGGTGGTAAAGAGCTTGAGGTGGAGGTGTGAGTTACTTCGGCTAACTGACAATCATATCTCTAGATAAGGGCTTTTTTTACCCAAGTAGACTGAATGAACTCCTCCACCCTATATACTGGCAGAGTCCAATTTCAATTTAAGGTATGTCAGGCTAGGTGATGGCTAAACTATTTGTAAACAGTGGAGACCCTGATCAGATGCTGCATTATGCGGCATCTGATCTGGGTCCGCACTGTTTGCTAACTACCCTTTTAAGGGTCTCCAGGCTAAAATGGGTTAATTAAAAAATAATGATAGTTTTCTTATTTCTCCATGAGTGCCCACAACATATGTTTCCAAGAAGAAATGAGAAAAAAAAAACTTGTGTGGTTGCTCTTCTTATTTAGAGCTACAGAAAATTTCAGTGCTTCAAATGCCTGTGCTCTAGATATAAGATTTACATAATCCAGGACCCAGCTGTTCAAAACTAACGATGTTGTTAGTAGTGTAGGCAGGCACTATGGGGACACCAATACTACTGTCTTTAGTTAACATATTGTTAAAACTTTGATCATTATAAGGCATATATGCTAATATTTTTGCTGAAAAAAATGTGAGTAGCTTTTGCTTTTGCAAAAGCTACTCACATTTTTCAGCAAAAAAACCTGTGAATTAGATATTGTACTTACTAGAACAGTTAACACTTTTGACCATTAACATGCTTGTTAAGCTAACAACACTTTGAATAACTGGGCCCTGATAAATAAATAATCTGCAAAACCTCTCTGCTTTAGGTACAACACACTTTTGTGAAGAAATATCTTATCACAAAATCCTTTTCTGAAAATCCTGTTTACTGGACAGGTGAACATGTTTTCAGTCTAAAGAGTCTTACATACAGTTCTCACACCTCCTCTACAGACAGGGACCTGAATGATCACTTACGTGACATCCTAAACGATTCTAGAATATTTCACAATTAAAAGTGACTTTTACATTGGTATATGTACAAAATTCAGAACTTTCAGGAAACAGTCAAATCAATAGCAAAAAATTGATATTCTTGCTAGCACTTAATGTTGTTGTACTCATAAGAAGCACGGCTACCATAAGAGGCACTCATGTGAAGTATTTCTACTAAGCATCTATAACACATATTGTTATGCAGAAATAATGATCTGGATAACCCAAATACCTGTAGCTAAATAACCATTAGCATAACAAGACCTGTTGTCAGACAGGATAGCTTGCTTGACCTTGCACTTGTCAACCAAATAAAAAAATAAGAGACTATGACCTTAAAATCCAAGAAAGAATGGATACAGAGATGGTACTGGATATTATTTTGGATGAAGAACAGCTTCCACAGCTATCTGTATACCAAATTTAAACTAAATAAATTATGATTTGAAAGGAAAACTTTTTAACCTCTAGGTCGTATGGCGGGGATAGTGCTGAATAAAATTTTGGACCAATATCTATAATTATGCCAAATATAAAGTAATTCCATGCAAGGATATAGAAATTAAAAGATCTTAAAAAACTTTGACGCAAAGCTTTAACAAAAATTTCTAAGTCCCTGACCTTGACCTCTAGGTCATTAGCAGGGGTGTAGATAGTGCCGAATAAACTTTTGGACCAATATCTATAATCATGCCAAATATAATGTAATTCCATGCAAGGATTCAAAAATTAAAAGATCTTAAAACTTTGACACAAAACTTCTACATTTTTCTAAATCTGTAATCTTGACCTCTAGGTCATTAGCAGGGGTGGGAATAGTGATGAATAAAATTTTGGACCATTATCTACAACCATTCCAAATATAAAGTAAAAAATATGCAAGGATTTAGAAATTAAGAGATCTTAACAATTTTGATGCAAAACTTTAACATCAAATTTCTAAGTCCGTGATCTAGACCTCTAGGCCATGAGCAGTGGTGTGGATAGTGCTCAATAAAATTTTGGACCAATATCTATGTCCAAATATAAATTAAATCTGAGGATTTAGAAAATTTAAGGGTTTAAAAAGTTTGACGTAAAACTTTAACTTTTTTTAACACTGATGCCACCGCCAACGCCCATGTCCGGGGTACTGGTAATGCAATAGCTCTTCCTGTACTTTAGGTGAGCTAAAAAAAAATACGACAATATCACTTACACATGAAAAACGGGTCAAAATCATAAGATAATATGGAAGTGTTTGAGTTTATGTTAGGGAGCAAGTGTATGTCCAGTTAAGATCACTGTTAGCAGGGGAGTTGTTCAAAATTTGACTAAAACACTGACTGAAAAAATGTCGACAGACAAAAAAAACAGACTCCTTTACTACACCTGTTTGCTAAAGCAAATCATAGGTCTAGATAAGAGTGGGCATCAGATTAATATTTTTCTTATTTCTCCACGAAAACATATATTGTGGGTACTCATTAGAAGCGCCTTGGCGAGGCGCTTCTAAAGAGCACCCACATGTTTTCGTGGATAAATAAGAAAAATATCAATACTTTTGGATTGAAAAACGCGCCTTAACTACAGCTATGGCAAGTGCAATAAAATCAGTTAAAATGGTAATAACATTGTGTAAACCCAATGCCAGAAGATGAGAATTACAATTATGAAAACCTTAAAAGTGCCAAAAAGAAAAGAGAACATTCATTAGAAAATGGATGGCTGAAGATATTGGTGCTTGTTAAAATCATTAAAGTGTCAATAATAATTATAATTGATACAGAAGAATAGAGGTTTCTCGAAGGTTTTGAATTTATTTCAGTCAGTAGTACAAGGTAAGTTAATCCTTATAGTACGTGCTAGTTACAACAGCATTAGATGAAATTCTGATTTTTTTATATATTTTTCCAAGACAATAAGGCTTGGCATTTCATATCAATTGTCTGCTCAGAAATAATGCAGACAATTCACATGAAAGATCGCCTTATTTTCTTGGAAAATTAAAAAAAAGTATAATGCTGTCTGTTACAATTTTTAATGATGCTTCAAGGGTAAAGTCCATCTAAACAGAAATCAACCATTTGACACAGGTAAACACATGGTCACTGCAGACTCTGATCAGCCTCTACATCCACAGTCTCTTCAGGGTGTATGCTTCTGACTCATGGAATCATCAAAGACCATACATTATTGGATATTTCAGGCTGATGTGGATCTATGCTGGTATCACACTGGCAATAATGTCATAACATGATTTCTGCTGAAAGGGACTCATATAGCTGACAAAGGACTTGTTAACCCTTGTCATGCTGAACCCGGATATACCCTGTCTTAGCAAACAGTGTAGATCCAGATCAGTTGGCTTCTGAAGAAGCCAACTGATCTGGATCTGCACTGTTTGCCATTCAGTATGTAAATTTATATCAACAATCTGGATCAAGTAATCCTATTGGATGAAAATTAGAAGTGGGTGTGGCATCTTAATTTATTCAACAGGACAAGGGTTAAGCAGGAATATAAGGTGATAATTCTGGGATAATTTTCTTGTGTTTTCCATAAAAAAATATATGTTGTGGGTACTCATTAGAAGTGCCTCACTGAGGCACTTCTAGTGAGTACCCACAGCATATGTTTTTATGGAGAAATAAGAAAAATTATCACCGCTCCTTAACAAGTCTTCAGACTGACGTGTAACACAAGAAAATAGCCCTTATGCCCTATACTTATAGTATAGCTCCAGATAAGGTGTACATGGCATAACTGGCTTTTTGCTTTTTGTTGCATTGTTAATCAAATTCTACTTTATATCATCAAAACTGGTACCATAAAATAACCTGTACCTTAACTGTTTTTATTTATTGCTTTCTAATGTACATAAGTTTGTTCTATTTTAAAACGATATTTCTAGGATTACCTAAAACATAACCACCTTTTTCTCAGTTTCCTGACTAACCGAATTGACTGCATTGTCTCCTCTGAAAGCCTATCCATTCTGCTTAAATACAAATTCATTCAACCACCTATTTTATACAATTAAAATTTGGTCAAATATTGTCCTATATTGCTTGAATGGTTATACTCCATTTTACTGTCTTGCTACAATTTCAAAATTCTGTCCCATTTTACTTAAGAAATAGATCAGCTCTAGCAGTGATTTGTTGAGTAATAAATCACTGTTTGGAGGTCAGTTGTAAAGCAGATCGAATCACAAGGGCAGAGCGCGAGTGATTTTTCTTCTTACAACTGACCGACAAACTGTGATTTACTACTCAACAAATCACGCACAAGAGATGATCTATTTTGATTCTAATACATAGAAAACAACAAAAAAGTAATTGTATCCTTCCGATTCTTCCAACTTTCCGCCATCGAATAAAGAAATCCCGCCAACAGTTTTGACTGTTGTGCTGATGTTTACATTTATTTCTTACATTGTTGACGTGAGAAAAATGACGTTACACCCATCTTACATTGTGGAAACGAAGACTGACATCAGCAAAGTGTCAAAATGACATCGGAACGGCATCAGATATGAGGGTGAGTCAATAAGTAACCAGCCTAACTTATTTCCGGTTGAGATCCACCTCTTTGTTTTCGATGTAATTGCCCTCTAGTGTGATGCACTTAGACCAACAGTGTTCAAGTGCCATCAGCCCAGAACTGAAAAAGTCAGGGTCCTTTCCATTGACCCACACCTCAACTGCCGTCACGACTTCTTCATCAGACTGGAAATGAAGTCCACTGATAGCCTTTTTCAAGTTTGGGAATAGGAAGAAGTCGCTATGAGCTAGGTCAGGTGAATAGGCAGGATGTGGTATTAATTCATACCCGTTTCGCTCTATAGCATCCATTGCAACTTTGCAAGTGTGGACTCTCGCCTTGTCCTGTTACAGCAAAACACCTTTAGAGAGTTTACCTTGGCGATTTTGACGGCTGGGGGTTCTCAGCTGGTGTAACAAGTTTGCATAGTACACTCCAGTTATTGTACTTCTCTTGGGTAAAAAGTCCAACATAATAACGCTTTTTGTATCCCAAAATACTGTGGCCATCACCTTGCCAGCAGATGGTTGCGTCTTGAACTTCTTTGGCCTCGGGGACCCAGGCCCTACCCACTGACGACTCTGAGCTTTATTCTCTGGCTCATAACAATGAACCCAAGTCTCATCTACAGTCACCAGACGCAAAAGAAAATCTTCTTTTGACCTAAAACGCTTCAACAAGGTGCTGCATACTGATGCTCTGGTTGCCATTTGATCATCGCTAAGGGATTTGGGGACCCAACGGGCTGTTAGCTTGCGCATACCTAAACGATCATGTTAGATTGTTGAAACGGTACCATGTGAAATGCCTAATGCCTGCGCTATTTCTTCCACCTGAATTCGCCTATCAGAGTATACCAGATCCCGAACTTTCTTATACATTTCTTCATCCAGTGGGCGTCCAGACCTGGCGTCATCTTCTAAAGATGTTCTACCGCGTTTGAATTCCCCTACCCAGAATTTAACCTGAGCATAAGATGGTGCAGAAGACCCATAAACATCGGCTAACTTGCTGTGTATTTCCTTGCCTGTTTTACCTTTTAAATACAAGTACCGAATTACAGCATGGTACTCAACTTTAGATGAAAAGCATGCCTTTGCATCACTAGCCATGTTTGACATTCAATATCTTATTAAAGAATGACTCGATACTCATGCAATTTTGTACCCGTGTATAAAACATATATTGAAACAAAGCATGAAAATCGTGACCGTTTCGGTCCATCTGAAATGGGATAGGCTGATTACTTATTGACTCAACCTCGTAGCATCGCACACTTCCGCCCACTGATTTGTTGCAAAATAAATCACTGAGTTTAATCATTAGCTACATAGGCGAGGAGTGTTAGAAAAAGTTATATTTTTAAAATTCGGTCCCATTTTACTAAGCTATATTTTTAAAATTCCTTCCAATTTTACTAAGCTATATTTATATGAACAAAGACTTTATATTTGTTTCTTTTGCAGTTTTGGTTCTGTATTTAAGCTAGCAGTCACGTGCATTTATATTTAAGTGGCACTTGTGCAAGCTTCTCAAGGCAGAGCCTTAATGCACAGGCATGCGCAAGCATGCACAAGCTTGCCAAAAGGTTCCAATGCATGCTTGTGCAAGCTTGCATAGACAAGCATGCAGCAAGCATACCATAAGCATGCCGAAAAAGCAAGGACAAGCTTGCCAAAAGGTTCCAAATGCATCCTTGCACAAGCTTGCAAAAGAAGTATGCACATGCTTGCAGCAAGCTTGCAAAATAAGCTTGCAATTTTGGTTTGGGTATATCTTTAAAATTCTGTCCAATTTTATTAAGCTATATATTTAAAATTCTGTCCCATTTTACTAAGCTATATATTTAAAATTCTGTCCCATTTTACTAAGCTACAGATTTAAAATTCTATCCCATTTTCCTATATTTTTAAAGTTCTGTTCCATTTTACTAAGCTTTAATTTTAAAATTTTGTCCCATTTTACTAAATTAAAGCTATATTTTCAAGATTCTATCCCATTTCACTAAGCTATATCTTTAAATAAAGTTCTGTCTCATTTTACTAACCTATATCTTTAAAGTTGAGACTGTCCCATTTTACTAAGCTATATATTTAAAATTCTGTCCCATATTACTATATTTTTATAATTATGGACCATGATAAGCTAAAATCAAGCCATGCACATAGCGCCAGATATGAAGGGTATCCCAATACATATTTTTCTTACTTCTCCATGAAAACATACATTGTGGGTACTCAATGAGGCACATCCAATGAGTACCCATACCATATGTGTTTTTGGAGAAATAAGAAAAATTTCAGTACTTTTTGGTTGAAAAAAAAGAGAGCTTTATCTGGTACTGTGACACAATACAACAAACATGCAAAACAAAGATAATACTGCATATAGCCATTCCTGTTTGAAAATACATAATAAAATCTTAACAAGTTTTCTTACCAACTCTTTTCCTTACTGGTTTGTGTCTTCTCACAACAGATGGTGACTGAAAAGAAAAAAAAAAAAAATAATAATAAACAAGAAGCCCACGGGCCACGGGTCGCTCACCTGAGTGACATAGCCACTGCAGATATGCAGGTGTTATGCAACATTTTTCTAATCCTGTCATTGCAACTAATGAAAAGATCATCATTTAAGCAGTTCTTAATTTTGAAGAAGAATATGTATGGCATGACAGTCAATGATCATTTGAACAAACTCTCAATCACATTTCAACAGTAGGATCAATGTGAAATTTGGTGGCAAATGGCTAAGTGGTTTCTGAACAATCATGATTATATACATATAAACAGCTCAGTGGCAGGGAAGTATAATAAACATAAACAAGATGGCAGCCATCTTAGATTTCCAATCAGAATGATTTTAGCTACTGTTGATCTACAAGTCACCTTGACACTTCCAATGAACTTTGAGTCAATTGTCCTTTTGGTTCAGGAGAAAAAGTTCAAAACAGACTTTCAAGATGGACGCCATGGCTGCAATTTGGAATTTCCTATCACAACAATTTGAGCTATTTTTTATCTACAAGTCACCCCGATGCTTCCTGCCCAGTTTTGAGTCAATTGGCCTTTCAGTTCAGAAGAAGAAGGGAAAAGTAGATTTTCAAGATGGCCACCATCTTGGATTTCCGATTGGAACAATTTTAGCTATTTTTATATCTACAACTCATCCCGATGCTTCTTACCAATTTTCAAATCAACAGGCCCTTTGGTTCAGGAAAATAAGCGAAAAAAAGAGTTTCAAGATGGCCGCCATGGTGGCCATCTTGGATTTCCGATCCAAACAATTTAAGCTATTTTAGACCTACAAGTCACCCCAATGCTTCCTACCAAGTTTTGAGTCAAATGGCCTTTCAGTTCAGGAGAAGAAGTGAAAAATAGATTTTCAAGATGGCTGTCATGGCGGCCATCTTGGATTTCTGATAGCGACAATTTTAGCTATTTTTGATCTACAGGTCACCCTGATGCTTCCTACCTAGTTTAAAGTCAATAAGCCTTTCAGTCCAGGAGAAGAAGTGGAAAATAGATTTTCAAGATGGCCGCCATGGTGGCCATCTTGGATTTTCAATCGGAACAATTTTAGCCATTTTTGATCTATAAGTCACCCTGATGCTTCCTACCAAATTTCAAGTCAATTGGCTTTTGGGTTTAGGGGAAGAAGCTAAAAAAAGATTTTCAAGATGGCCACCATCTTGGATTTCCGATCAGCAGGATTTTAGCTATTTCTGATCTACAAGTCACCCTTATACTTCCTACAAAGTTTGGAGAACTGGCCTTTCGACTCAGGAAATGAAGTGAAAAATAGATTTTCAAGATGGCGGCCATGGCAGCCATCTTGGACATCTGATAAGTACAATTTTAGCTATTTTTGATTTACAAGTCAACCCAATGCCTCCTACCAAGTTTCGAGTCAACTGGCCTTTCGGTTCAGAAGAAGAAGCGAAAAATAGATTTTCAATATGGCTGCCATGGCGGCCATCTTGGATTTCCGACTGGCATGATTTTAGCTAGTTTTGATCTACAAGTCATCCCGATGCTTCCTAGCAAGTTTGGAGTCAATTGGCCTTTCGATTCAGGAGAAGAAGCAAAAATTAGATTTTCAAGATGGCTGCCATGGTGGCCATCTTGGATTTCCGATCAAAACAATTTTAGCTATTTTTGATCTATAAGTCAGCCCAATGCTTCCTACCAAGTTTGGAGTCAACTGGCTTTTGGCTTTAGGAGTAGAAGTGAAAAATAGATTTTCAAGATGGCTCCCATGGTGGCCATCATGGATTTCCAATTGGCACGATTTTGGCTATTTTTGATCTGTAAGTCACCCTGATGCTTCCTAGCAAGTTTGAAGTAAATTGGCCTTTCGGTTCAGAAGAAGAAGCGAAAAATAGATTTTCAAGATGGCTGCCATGGCGGCCATCTTGGATTTCTGTTTGGCAAGATTTTAGCTATCTTTGATCTACAAGTCAACCCGATGCTTCCTAGCAAGTTTGGAGTCAATTGGCCTTTCGGTTCAGAAGAAGCAAAAAACAGATTTTCAAGATGGCGGCCATGGTGGCCATCTTGGATTTCCGATCAGAACGATTTTAGCTATTTTTGATCTAAAAGTCACCCCAATGCTTCCTACCAAGTATCGAGTCAACTGGCCCACGGGCGTTGGAGGAGTAGGCTTTTAAAACAATTGTTGATGCCCCATGACGCACGACGAACGACGGACATTGACTGACCACTTCGTGCTCAAGTGAGCTAAAAATTTGAGCAAATTTGGCTCGGTGGCTTCAGAGGAGAAATCATCTGAAATTCTAAACAATCTTCCCATACAAATGTTATGGGGCTCATACAAATGCACAGGGAAGCAAACTTGACCTTGTAAAAAGGTCAAATGTCAACGTACGACAATCTTTTTAGCAACTTTGGTAGATCTGTCCCCAGTGATTTGTGCACAGATTCAGCCCCAAGGCATCTTCAGTCCTGGAGAAGAAGATTTTTAAAGGGTTTTAACATATATGGGCATGGTGGCCATCTTGATCAGTGAACTGTGACCATTTTGGCTATCTTTCGTTCCCCCGACCTAAGAAGGCTCAATATGAAATTTGAGCAAATTTGGCTCAGTGGCTTCAGAGGAGAAGTCGTTTGAAATTCTCAAAAATTTTCCCTTTCAAATGTATGGGGCTCATACAAATGCATAGGGAAGCAAACTTGACCTTGCCGTAAAAAGGTCAAATGTCAACGTCTGACAATTCTTTTAGCAATTTTGGTAGACTTCTCGTCCCCGATGATTTGTGCAGATTCAGTCCCAAGGCCTTCTCGGTTCTGGGGAAGAAGATTTTTAAAGGTTTTTACCATATATGGTCATGGCGGCCATCTTGGTCAATGGACCGCAACAATTTTAGCAATCTTTGGTTTCCCCACCCTAAGGTGGCTCCATTGAAATTTAAGCAAAACTGGCTCAGTGGAGAAGTCGTTTGAAAATGTTAACGGACTGACGGACGAAGGACGAAAAGTGATCACAATAGCTCATCCTGAGCATAGCTCAGGTGAGCTAAAAACAAGCAAATTCCATAAGGAATTTATGTCCCCCCACCTTATTTTTATTTGAGATGTTAAAAATGGGTAAGTTAACCAGAGTACCATTGGTCCTGTATCACTTACCTAAGTATTGAAGCAGGAAACCAGTGATAAAAAATAATTTCAGGATTCTGAAAAACCACATGCATATCTTCAGACCATCCTTAAAGCACCTGTAAAGTTTCAAAAGGATCGGCTTAAAACTGTGGTAGGAGTTACGGGGACAAGGTACCTACTCCCTATACGCTTCTGTTGTATTAGAACTCAAAAAATGTCTAAGTTAAAAATGCAGAAAAAGTGATAAAAAATTATTTCAGGATTCTGAAAAAACCACATGCATATCTTCTGGCCATTCTAAAAGCCCATGTAAAGTTTCAAAAGGATCGGCCAAAAACTGTCGGAGAAGTTAAGGGGACAAGGTACCTACTCCCTATAGGCTTCTGTAATATTAGAACTCAAAAAATGTCTAAGTTGAAAATGTGTAAAAAGTGATAAAAAATAATTTCAGGATTCTGAAAAAACCACATGCATATTTTCTGACCATCCTTAAAGCATCTGTAAAGTTTCAAAAGAATCGGACAAAAACTGTGGGAGGAGAAGGGGACAAGATACCTACTAAAAATTCGGCACCACGTGCCACCCACCACGCGCCACGCGCCTCGCGCCACAGAAAGCCGAAAACAGTGTCCCTCCGCTTTTCTTCGAAAAGGTGGGGGACAAAAAAGTTATACACCACAACCTCTTTATAACACTATTGCTGGGATCCATTAAGCAATAATAGTGTTAGCTAAACAACCATGTTGTAGCAAAAATGTATAGATTATATAGAAAAATGACCATAAATGTCATTAGGTTGGTCTTTTAGTCACAAAAAACTATACTGTCTCGAGCATGAAACTCTTTCTAAAACTATTTACATATAATACAATAAGCAAGGTAAGATTTTCAATTCTTTTAAACTTATTAAATGATAGAGTCCTATACATGTATTTTGATGTCTAGCCCTGCCCAGGGGTTGGGCTGTTGGTCAGCATAAGAGTCAAAGGGTATATTTTTAACACAGAAGTTCATAAAATTCTGTAAATTTTAAGATTTTTTTAAACCACCTTATCATCTACAAACCTCATCTGCCGGGAGAGCAAATGTCACCTTTCTTCTACTAGACAACCATTTTTTACTTTTATCCATCTGACCGTGTTAAAGTCAACATACTCTTAATAATCTTTCAACTGCCTTTTATTATGTTTTGTCCTTTATAACATTTTTTTTTATCAAAATATTTTTAACTCTTAAACAATCTTTTCACCCTTTTATTATGTTAAAACATTTTTCACTTATGTTACTTTTTTTAAAGAAGTTCTAAAATATCACGTAAAAGTAGAAATTGGTTTTTCGTTTTATAAATAATCATTATATACTTCCTTAACTGGGGCTAACAGATTGTTGAAGATACTTTTATTCATAAAAGATAATAGGCTTAGAGGGTATATTAACCCTTGTTCTGCTGAACCCGGATATACCCTGCCATTGCAAACAGTGTAGATCCAGATCAGTTGGCTTCTGAAGAAGACAACTGATCTGGATCTGCACTGTTTGCCATTAAGTATATGGATTTATAGCAACAATCCAGATCAAGTAATCTGATTGGCTGAAAATTAGAAGTAGTCTTGGCATCTTAATTTATTCAGCAGGACAAGGGTTAACCTTTATCATTCTCTGAGCTATAATTCAGAAGACGATTAACTGAACATATTTTTCTTATTTTTTTTTTTCCAAAAAAATTGACTTTGACATTTCATGCAAACTGTCCTTTTTAGGAGCATTTGCATAAAATTTCAAAGTCTATTTTCTGCAAAAATTACAAAATAAAAAAAAAAAAAAAAAATCAAAATGTCATCTGCTGAAATGTTTACTCAGCATACTAAGTGTTAACAACTTTTTATCAGCATGCTGAATTGAAATACTAACAGTCAATATGTTTCGATTTTTTTTCTTAAAAAAGGGCATGACATTTAATGTCATATCTTGAAAGATTATTCAGATGAACTGTCAAACCCTATTTTCTGAATTTTCTGAATAAACATTAAAATGAAGTTTTTTAAAAGTAAAACATATTTTAACGAGTAATACTTAACCTATAGATAATGTGCTATTCTATTCTGTTATTCACCCCCTCCACAGAAAAAACGACCTTTCAGTCGTTATAAAGTCTTAATTCAGAAGGTCCCTTTAACAGTTACCTGTATGACGTAGTTCCTCCCGCTCAAATGATCACGTGTCAGTTTCTTTTATGTGTAAAACAATACACAATTAGGAGAAAGGAGCGAGGGAAGGGAGGTGGGACGATAAATACTTATCTATAGGTTAAGTATTACTCGTTAAAATATGTTTTACTTTTAAAAAACTTCATTTTAACTTCGTAATACATTAACCTATAGATAATGTGCTAGAATTTGTAGAATAGGAGGGAGGATTTCTCCTAATAAGCTAGTCCCAACTTCTGAATTAAGGCTTAAAAAAGGATTTATTTTTTTATATATATATAATGAGGACATAATTAGTGCTTAAGGCAATAATAAGATCCTTTAACCAAGGATAAAGTAATCCAGGGTTAACATATATATATAATAAAGATATAATTAGTACCTCTCTAGTATAGCATCAGGTCTAGGGGGGCTGTTGACGTTGTCTACACATCCATAGCTGATTGCTGTTGGCCCCCCACCACTTTTTGGGCCACTACAATGGGGCCCAAACTTTGGAGATTCTGTGCTTGTTGAGACATGTCTCTGAGATAGAATTTGGCAAAAGTTGATGAACTATTCCAAACCGCTGCTTGAAGTATATCATTGAGAGGAACTTTGTCGAAGAAAGCCCAAGAAGAGGAAAGAGCTCTAACTTCATGAGCTTTGATTTTAAGGAAAGAGATATCTCGTTTAGTGAGTTTCCTATAGGCAAGTTTAACAGTGTAAGATATCCATCTCGAGATAGTATCTTTAGAGATATCCTTATTGCCTTTAACAGGAAGAAAAAGTCTAGTTCTATTTTGGCGATAAGAGCTAGTCATTTTGAGATAGAATTTCAGAGCCCTAACGGGGCAAAGAAGTCTGTCAGTATGTTCCCATTTACATATTCGAGCAAGACTAGGAACAACAATAGGATCTGGTTTAACAGAAGGAAGCTGGTTTTTTGCTAAAAAACCAGATTTAAGAATCAAGGAAACTGAACCATCAGATTGATTAAATCTTAAATGTTGTGAATCCATAGCTAGAGCATGTATTTCACTACACCTTTTAGCAGTGGCAAGAGCTAAGAGAAAGGCTGTCTTAATAGTAACGTGAAATTTAGAAGCCTTATCAAGAGGTTCAAAAGGTGGTTTTTGTAGACATACTAAAACCCATGATAAGTCCCATTTAGGTGTAAGAGATCTTTGTACTGGTCGTTGAAGTTCAAAGGATCTGATAAGTTCAGATAAAACTGGATTAGATCCGATTCTATTACCAGTTTTGAATTTTAAAGTGTTAGAGATCATAGATCTATAACCTTTAATAGTACTAATATGACATTTCTTTTCCGAAAAAAGAAAGATTAAGAAATCGGCTATAACTGTAATAGGGGCCGAGATCGGATTAACCTCTTTTGTATGACACCAATTAGAGAAGATGGTCCATTTTGCATCGTAGACTTTTTGTGTAGATGCTCTTCTTGATCTGGAGACAAAATCTGCAACGTTTTGTGAAAATTTCTTATCTCTGATTGATTGTTTGATAACTCCCAAGCGTGAAGGTCGAGAATTGGGAGGTTTTGATGTACAAATCTTCCTTTGGATTGAGTCAGTAGTCTTGGAATTAGTGGCAGACGAATCGGAGCTGACACTAATAGAAGAAGAAGTTCTGAGAACCACTGTTGCTGTGGCCAGAACGGAGCTATGAGAACTATTCTGCACTGATGTTGTCGGATTTTCTCTAGAACAGCAGGTATCAGAATAAAAGGAGGAAAAGCATATGCATGAAGATGATTCCAGTCCATGGACAGGGCATCTATCGCTAGTGCTTTGTAGTCTTGTACTGGAGAGACATATAATGGGAGTCTGTGGTTGAATCTTGTCGCAAACAGATCCACATTTGGGAAGTTGAGCATCTGGAATACTGAATTCGCAACTGTTTGATCCAGAGCCCATTCTGTCTTGATAGGTTTGTCTAGTCTTGAGAGGCGGTCTGCAAGAATGTTGAATTTGCCTGGGATGTGACGTACTCTGATAACTATGTCTTGTTCCAGGCACCAATTGAGTATTTTCCAAACTTCTACGCAAAGATTGGGGGAATGAGTGCCACCCTGTTTGTTGATATATGAGACCACCGTTGTGTTGTCTGTGGATATCATGATGCAAGAATGGTGAATAAATGTTTTGGCTTGTTTCAGTGCTAATCGTATGGCCATCATTTCTAACATATTGATATGGAGCTGGGATTGGTTTTCTGTCCAGCGACCATGAAAGGACAGTGTTGTCGGCTCTAAATGAGCTCCCCATCCATAATGACTGGCATCCATATAAAGGAAGAATTTGGGGTCTGGAGGATGGATTGAAGTCCCTGTCTCGAATCGAATGGGGTTTATCCACCATTGTAAGTGAGATCGAATCATGCCGTTTATCGAGATCGGGTGATCGAGAGGAAGAATATGAGGTTTCCAGACTGACAGCAGGCACATCTGAAGAGGACGTAAGTGCAGTCTGCCCAGGAGAACAAGGTCTGCTGCAGCACTGAGTTTGCCCAAAAGAGAAAGGAAAGTTCGTGCCCATACATGTTTTGCTGACATTATTTTCTTGATTGTTAGAATTAGGTTCTGTACACGATCCGCTGGAACCCTGACTAAATTTTGTTGCGTCAGAAATTCCATACCTATGAAGGTGAATTTCTGAGCAGGAAAGAGGTCTGACTTCTTGAGATTTGGCAGAAAACCTAGGCTTTGAATAGTTTGAATGCAAATCTTTGTCTGAGTAATCAGACGGTTGTGAATCAGATTTTTTATCAGCCAATCGTCTAGGTATGGAAAAACTGATATGGCACGTTGGCGTAGAAAGGCTGCAATAACGTCCATCAGTTTCGAGAAAATTAACGGACTTAGGGACATTCCGAACGGTAGGACCGAAAAGTGATATACTTGATCTTCGTGTACGAAACGAAGATACTTCCTGGATTGACGATGTATCGGCACATGTAGATATGCATCTGTTAAATCTATGGAGACAGCCCAATCGTTGAGTCTCATCGCTTGTCTTACCGATTTGACTGTCTCCATTTTGAATGCTTGTTTCTCTATGTAACGGTTTAATAAAGACAGGTCTAATATTAAACGAAACTTTCCGTTCTTTTTTGGCACAAGGAATATCCGGGAATAAAAGCCGGGAGTTTCCGGATTCTGTACCCTTTCCACTGCCCGTTTGTTGAGAAGATTTTCGATCTCTTCTCTGAGAAACGGGGAGGAGGATTGACTCATTCTGATCGGAACAGATGACAAAGGAGGAATTTTGATGAATGGTATCCTGAATCCGTTTCGCACGATAGAGAGGACCCATTTGTTGTCTGTTATTTCCTCCCATTTTTCCGCAAAATGGGCCAAATATCCCGTACCTGAAATGTCCGCAACAGGTCTGGCATATGCTGCGGACATATGCGGACTTCCGCGTAAATCATTGCGGAAGTTTGCGTATGTCCGCAGATGTCCGCTACAAATCCGCAGATGTCCGTGCCTCTGTCAAAGCCTGCGGACTTTTGCGGACATTTTTCCGTATCAGCTGGGGCTATCTTTTTGCGGACGTCCGCAGCTCTATGCAAGTTAGCCTGCGGACGTCCGCAAAAGCTTGTGTAAAATTCTGACTTTGTATTTTTTTGTTGCGGACTTGTGCGGACATTTTGGACTTAGAAAAGATTAGGCATTGAAGAAAACTGCATATGTCCGCAAAAATTCTTGCGGACATCTGCGGACTTCTGAAATATTGTCATACACATTTTGAACAATAAATGGGTAAGAATGTCAGGCAATGTACACACAGTAACCTTACACACACACAAAATAGTACCATTTTAAATTGTAAACAATTAACCAACAGTAATGAAATTTAGGCCTGCACTTTTATTTGGTTCAAATTAATTTACCAGAAAAGTGTTATGGTACACAAATGTAACATTGTTTTGACTCAGTTTCATAAATTGCAAAAAATGTATCAATACGCTATAAAATTTGAAATTAGGATTCCAAACACTGTGACAGTCAGGATGTATTTTGAAAGCAAAGTAAGTTGGTTTTGTTTTTTTCTTAATTGTAAAAATAAACTCACTACTTGTAAAAGACATTGATTGATAAAATGGTACATTATTAAAAAAGAAGAATAATGGTAGAATATCCTGCTTTATTATTCTTACAGTTTCAATGAATTCATTCAGCTATTTTGACTTATATGCAAGTGGCTATAGTACACACACTGGCTATAATACACCAAATCTTTCTTATCCAACCAAACTTTAACTGCACCAAATCTCAATTGTACTGCATCATTATTCAAATTTTGGGACCCTTCCCAGTAACTTGAACCACATACAAAATGATCAGTTGTATTTGCTTGGAAATCTGTTAAGTTTATAAACAACTAATTATTACATGAAGTCAGAGATGTCTTCAGCAGTAAATCTTAATTGCATGTTCTAATTTTGTGAACAGCTATAGTTTTTGCATAATGAATAATTATGTAGAGCAAACATTAAAAACTAAGACATCCTGCATATGATCATGTAATACCACATATGATCAACAGGTTATTACACAGCAGGGGGAGCAACTCTAACAGATCCTCTGGCCCTGCGGATGTCCGCACCCATCCATGCGGACGTCCGCAGACATCCGCACCCATCCATGCGGACGTCCGCAACAATCCATGCGGACGTCCGCACCAATCCATGCGGACGTCCGCACCAATCCATGCGGACGTCCACATAGACGTCCGCAAAGATGTCCGCAGATGTCCGCACTGATGTCCGCAGACTTCCGCGGACCTCTCTGCGGACCTGCATATGGAAATATTGCGGACGTCCGCACAGAAAAAATTTCCAGCTTGCGTAGACTTGCGGACAAAGCGTCCCAATACTCTGCAGACCTCCGCAGGTAAATGTCCGCAATTTTCCATGCGGAATATAACCTTCTTTGCGGACATTTCAGGTACGGGAGATTCGTCCTCCCACTGGAATGTCCGCGAGCGGAAGAGCAGGCAGTGGAAAGGGCGGGCCTTCATAATCTTGCGGAGGAAGAGGCAGGTTTAGAGGAGGGGAACTGACGGATGTTACCAGTCCTCTTGATATTATCTTTCTTAATGTGAGAAGATGAGCTTTGAGGAATATTTTTGGACCTATACGACTGCGTAGGTTTAGGTCTGGATGTTGTTTGTTTAGCAGGATATTTAGGTATCTTGAAAGCTCTGCTCTGCGAAGGAGGCTTATAAGAATGAGATTGTGACTGAATGGATGTAGAAGCTAGAAACCTTTGCTGTTGAGCTTCGAAGTTTGATTTAGCTATTTCTTTTATCCTGCCGTCAAATAAGGATTTTGAGTTAATAGGAGCGTTCCTTAACTCGTATGTGGAATTGTCGAGTAGTAGTTTAGACGAAGCTAGGGCTGCGTCCCTCCTAGCTTGGAATAATTCAGTAGTTAAAAGTGTAGACATGGCAGTAGCATGTTTAATCGATTTGGCTACGGCCTCCAGAAGTCTGGAAAGGGCCGCAACCGACATCGATTCCTGTTGTAATGAAAGGAAGGCAGCTGAAGAAAATAGATCAGCATGAGAATTAATAGCGACTAGTTTTCTAGCCTTCCTTTCCCATGCTTCTAGATTCTTGAGCGGAATAGAAGCTCTTCCTTTATTAGAAATGTCTAGGAGCGACGCATCCGCTTCTAATTGAGGTATATTATCAGTTGGCAAATATTGGTTTTGGCTCTTGTAGAATTTAGTCGGAGCAAGAGCCGAAACCAAGCTTTGCGGACAAATCCAATCTCTTGAACATTTGTCCGATTCTAGTCTATTTTGAATATATTTTGTTGTATTTTGTACTAATTTGGATTGTGGGAGGACAAGTTATGGAGTGGAACGAGACTCCATTAATTGTTCGATCCCAGAGAGAGGTTTTAATGGAGCTTGATCCTGCTGAGTTTTGGGGCATAACTCAGGAGGAAGAAGCCGGAAGACCTCGTTAATCGCACGATCAAATGACCAGACTTCGGATTCAGTTTCCGAATCTGACTCCTTATTCTGTTGAGTGAGATTCGGCTGAATCTGATCGTAATTAATAGGTTGATTTGTGATTTGACTAAAATTAGTCTCCTCAGGTTGTATTGGAGTTGGCGTTTGAACAACCTGGGGAGATTTATGAGCCCTTGTATATCTACCAATGTCAAGTTGAGATTGGGAGGAATTTGATGAAGAAGAAGGCGTCATCGATCGTCTTCTTCTCTTTTTATGAGAGTGCTTAGATCTCTTTGAATTTTTCTTTCGCCGAGAAGAACTCAAAGAGTCTGATCTGGAAGTAGAGATAGAAGAAGAGGACGATCGATGTCTTCTTCTCTTTTTAGATTTATGCTCTCTTTTAGACTGATCCTTCCTTGAAGGTCTGGAGATAGATAAATCATTTGAATTTGGAAGCTCAATCATTACACTCGGATCTGAGACCTGCGAAAAATCAGGTTCGGGTGGAATAATCTGTCTAGAGGAAGAAGCTGGATTAGGAAGTTCTAGTCTATTAGAACGTTCGTAACCAGGAATAAAGACATTGGATAGTCTGTGGACACTACCCTGTGAAATATGGCTACTTATGGACGGAGCGTAGCTTTGTACAGGCACATTTATAGGAATATAACCAGGCGGAATTTGTGTTTGTAGGTCATACGGGAATGACTGTAAACCCATGCCTGGTTGACTGGAGCCTAGTTGACTGGTGCCTGGTTGACTGGTGACTGGTTGACTGGTGACTGGTTGACTGGTGACTGGTTGACTGGCGACTGGATGAACGGAGATAAGTTGCCCAGTGACTGGATGACTGGTGACTGGTGACTGGTTGACTGGTGACTGGTTGACTGGTGACTGGTGACTGGTGGGCTTAGTGCCCGGTCAGACTCTAAGTCCGCCAGGCTGCCACCTTGATGGGTCCTGCCCCGAGCAGTAAAGCTATGAGGGGCGGTGCTCCCATCAACTGTCCCGTTGTCAGACATGTCTGACTGGGACTTCTTGGATTTCTTTGATTTCTTCTGTTTTCTCTTCTGCGTCATAACTGATTTTCTAGTAGCATGAAGGCGTCTTCTTTCTGCTAGGTTCCAAACTTTTTCTGTCCAGGAACTACAAATATAACACGGAGAGATACGTGTGCAAGAATTACAAGTTAGACAAGATAAATGTGTATCCCATTTAGCTTTTAAATGGCCACAGTTGCCGCGGGCGAAATGCATCGACTGACGCGGAAACAAAGGAAGAAATTTAACATTGAGAAAACAAGAAATCTAAGATCGATATTTCGAAAATAAGTACATAGATAGTAGAAGGAGTGAATATAGAACCAGAGAAAGTCAAGGATATAAAAATTTTAACCGTGTAGAATAATTTTAATCCATTTTTTCTAACACAGAATAATAATCCTTGAACATTCAAAGTCCACAGAAAAGAAACTGACACGTGATCATTTGAGCGGGAGGAACTACGTCATACAGGTAACTGTTAAAGGGACCTTCTGAATTAAGACTTTATAACGACTGAAAGGTCGTTTTTTCTGTGGAGGGGGTGAATAACAGAATAGAATAGCACATTATCTATAGGTTAATGTATTACGAAGTTAAAAGATATATTCACTAGTAATCTGTTTATTTCACCTTCAGTGTTCAGGGTAGAAATGGGACCTGTCAGAGCTCTAGATGTCACTTTTCTGCCTACAGATAAGGTATGTTTTCGAACCCAAAAGTATTGATCTTATTTCTCCATGAAAACATATGTTGTGGTATTCATCAACGTCTCTACAAGCCCTTCCTAATGAATACCCTCAAAAATATATGTTTTTTTTTTTTTTTTTAAAGAAATAAGAAAAATATTAACTGATATCCCCTCTTATCTAGAACTATGTTGTTATTGTTTTTTTGTTTTTTTTTGGCTACTTTTCTTATTTCTCAAGGAAACATAATTATAAGTATTAAGTGCTTTGCTGAAAAATAAGATATTTATCTGGATACCTCTCTTATCTACAGCTCTGCATTCTGTGTTGCTGCAAGCAGAGACTGATTAACCCATTCTAGACTGAATGAACTCCCCCCCAACAAAATATTGGAAGATTCTAATTTTGATTTAAGGTATGTCAGGCTATGTGATTTAGATACTCCTAGAGAAAAATAGTGAAACTATTTACAAAAAGTGGAGACTCTGATCAGATGCGCATTTTGTGGCATCTGATCTGGGTCTGCACTGTTTACCAATTACTCTTTTACGTCAGTCGGTTAATCAGAATAATTTTTTTTTTTTACTTCTACAAAGATACATATTTTATGTTCTAGGATCTTCTTTAAAAATGACCCTAAAAAGAGCAGAGAACATATGTTTAAAAAATCATAAAAAAATATTAATTTATATATAAAAAAAAAAAAAAACAGAAAAAAAAAATGAACAAACAAGAAAATAAATATTTATCTGGAGCCATGACTTCAGTTAAAAAGGCTGTCCTCACCTGATAACTTTGTACAAACAGGAAGAATATTCAGCCACCGATGAATGGATTAATTCAGGTTAAGTAAAATTTCCACTTTTTCTTCTCTCTGGTACAAGGAAGTTTTCCTCATAAACACACAGCTAAAGTATCCCTTGATACTCTAAATTTAACTATTAGCTGACAAAACTTTACTACTACCCTCCCTGAAAATAGGATTCAACATTTCATGTGAATTTTCTCCCAAGGAGATAATTCACATGAAATGTTAAGCCCTACATCCAGGACAAAAAAAACATACACATATTTACTTTCTGCTAATTTTGTCATCATTCTAAATTACTGTACAGGATAAAAGTTTTGACAGTACAACAGCCATCTAGATAAGGTACCTTTTACAACCAGAAAGTACTGATATTTTTCTTACTTCTCTGCCAAAATATATACATTTGTATTATGGATACTCATTAGATGCACCTCACCCAAGGACTTCTAATGAGTACCCACATCATATGTTTATGTTGCTAAATGAAAAAAAAATATTTACCTGATACCCTGTCTTATCTGGAGATATGCTCAGTGCCAGTTAACCCTTGTCCTGCTGACTTAATTAAGATGCCACATCCACTTCTAATTTTCAGCCAATCAGATTACTTGATCTGGATTGTTGCTACAAATTCACATACTTAATGGCAAACAGTGCAGATCCAGATCAGTTGGCTTTTTCAGGAGTCAACTGATCTGGATCTACACTGTTTGCGAAGTCAGGGTATATCCGGGTTCAGCAGGACAAGGGTTAAGGTGATTGTATCGATATAATGTTTTATGTTTTGTCAAAATTTAGGAAAAGTTGTGTTCTTTTTGCACCTAATCTGGATTTGTGGCTACTAACTGAAATTATCTCCAGTGAGGTGATTCCACTGGGTACACACCAGGGCCCAGTTGTTCAAAGCTAACGACATCGTTAGTTAACGATTTGTTAAAATTTACATCGACTGATACACAAATATGCTGAAATATTTTTCTGAAAAAATGTGAGTAGCTTTTGCAGTGCAAAAGCTACTCACATTTTTTCAGCAAAAAATATCAGAATATTGCATATTGAATCCGCTAAAACAGTTAATGAAATGACCCTTAATGAGCTCGTTAAGCTAACGACACTTTCAACAACTGGGCCCAGATATGATTTGGCCCATCTCTAGTCAGGGCACATAATAATTAACAAAGTAAACAGAAAATAGTAAACTGAAACCCTGACAAGGTGTCGATGTTAAAAAATATATATATTGTAAGTTCAGCCATTAGTCTTTAATACATTTTGAGAAAATGATTTTTCAAAAATCTGTACAGAGACAAAAATTAGACCTTGCCATAAAAAGGTCAACTAGGATCATTATCTGTTCAAATTTGGTAGACCTAGTCCCCGATGCTATATCCAAAGATTCAGCCTCATTAAGCTTTCTTGGTTGTGGAGAGAAAAATATTTTTTTTAACCATATATAGGCATGGTGGCCATCTTGTATAATGGTGGAGCCTTTGAACAAATTGTCAATATCTCTTTTACAGAAGGCCCCATGTGAAATCTGATGAAACTTGGCCAAGCACTTTCAGATAGGAAGACACTTAAAGATCACAGGATTGTATATAGCAAAGTATGGGAACATAAATTTGACCTTGCCATAAAAAGGTCAAAGGTAATTCTAGGGCCATCATTTGAACAAACTTGGTAGACCTTGAGTCCCCGATGCTATATACCAATATTCAGCCTCAAAGCTTTCTTGGTTCTAGAGAAGAAGATTTTTAAGTGTTTTTACCATATATGGGCATGGTGGCCATCTTACTTAACAGACCGTGACCATTTGTATAAATTTTCAATCCCACTTTAACACAGGGTTCCACATAAAGTTTGAAGAAAATTGGCCCAATGGTTTCAGAGAATAAGATGTTTAAAGATTACACAATTTTATACATGAATATAGCCTAGGGGCATGACGGCCATCTAACTTCACGGATCGTGACCATTTGTATAAATTTTCAATATTCCTTTATCCAAGGCTCCACATGAAGTTTGAAGAAAACTGGCCCAGCAGTTTCAGAGGAGAAGACATTTAAAGATTACAAGATTTTTATACATGTATATAGCCCAGGGGCAAGGGCAGATAACCCCTGGGGACAAATTTTTTATTGTAACTAAAAGGGTTTGCTACCTTGATCATACATTGTAAGTTTCAGCCATTTGTCTTTAATACATTTTCAGAAAACGACTTTTCAATATTTTCCCCCATCCAAATGCATAGGAACGCAAATTTTACCTTGCCATAAAAAGGTCAAAGGTCAACCTAGGGTCATCATTTGAATAAACTTGGTAGACCTTGAGTCCTTGATGCTATATACCAAGATTCAGCTTCAAAGCTTTCTTGGTTCTGGGGAAGACTTTTTTTACCATATATGGGCATGGTGGCCATCTTACTTCACCGACTATGACCATTTGTACGAATTTTTAATCCCCCTTCAACACAAGGCTTCACATGAAGTTTGAAGAAATTTGGGGTTCCAGAGGAGGTCATTCAAAGATGTGGACGGACAGATGGACAGACAATGGATGGAGAGTGATCAAAATAGCTCATCCTCAGCCTTTAGCTCATCCTGACCCTTCAGCGCAGGTGAGCTAAAAATGACTGCTAATATGTCCATGTAGCACACTAAAGGTTAACATAAAGGATTTAACCTAAGCATGCTGGCTAAAAAAAATCAGCAGATGACATTTTGAAATATTTTTCTATTTTTTTTTCCCAAGAAAACTGGTTTTGACATTTCATGCACAATTTGCATGAGATGTCAAAGTGTGTTTTCTGGGAAAAATACAAAAAAACATATGATTAATTTGTCATCTGCTGAAACTTCCCAGGGAGTTGTCCATTGGAGACAATTTGCATAAAATGTCAAAACCTGTTTTCTGGGAAAACAAGAAAAATATTTTAATATGTCATCTGCAGAATTTTTTACCCAGAGTGCTAAGCTTTAAACACTTAATGTACAAAATAACTTCCTGTTATATGTGTTTTATCTTTATGTACAAGTGACCTACAAGTGACCAAAGGTTAAAATGTGTACTGTACTGACCATATTTACCCTTAGTATCTGGACAGACAGGCCTAAGCAAACAGTGTAGACCCTGATCAGACTTCTGGCTAGCTGATCTTCCCCTACCACATAAATCCTGCATAAATTTCCACAAATGTCAGATTTTCAACACATGGAGCCACCTTAACGTTGTGTATGCTGGGTAAAATTTCCAGCAGATGACATTTTGAAATATTTTTCCTATTTTCCCCTGAAAACAAGATTTAGACATTTCATGCAAATTGTCTCCAGTAGGGTTTTTTTGGGGTAAAAAATAAGGAAAATATCACCAATTTGTCGTCTGCTGAATTGGGCCAAAGAGGGATAATTATTAATTGCCCATGATCTTTAAACTTTGCTTAATGTCAGGGAAAACAATGCAAACCATGATCAGACAACATTCTGCAACATCTGATCTAGCTCTACACTGGCATAGGTCTACTGTCAATGGACATGAAGAAGTCACAAAAAATGAATCATCAATAAAATAAATTCAAGTGCTTACTGTATTTTCCTCTAAATATTCGGACTGAGATTGGAGTAAACAGTGTAGTCCCAGATCAGATGCCAAAGAATACAGCATCTGATTAGGGTCTACACTGTTTTCCATGCAACCACCACATTTTTAGATGATGATGATGATGGTTTTGTGTTCTAAAGTCATAAGGAGACCATGAAAGAGTGATAATGAAAGGCTGTGTTAAAGCAACAATACAGTCAGGAGCTGAATTCTGCCTCCAGCCAGATTCAAACCCAGGACCTTGTGATCAGGCGTGCTAACCACTTGGCCAACCAGCTGCTTCACCATTTTAGATACATCACCAGATAGTCAAAATAACTTAACCCTTGCCATGCTGAATGAATTAAGATGCCACGCCCACTTCTAATTTCCAGCCAATCAGATTACTTGATCCAGTGTTTTGATAGAAAGTCACAGATTTAATGACAAATAGTGCAGATCCAGATCAGTTGGCTTCTTCAACTGATCTGGATCTACTCTGTTTGCTATGACAGGGCATGTCATGTTCAGCAAGAGAAGGGTCAATAAATTTTTAAAAAAGTTTTATAAGGACTTAAGGTGTCAGAACATAAAAAAACTTTACTTAACCATTAATGCTTAGCACACCGAGGAAAATTTTCAATATTAAAATATTTTAAAATATTTTTCTTATTTTTCCCAGAAAACAGGATTTGACATTTCATGTAAACTGTCTCAATTGGAGACAATTTGCATTAAATGTCAAATCCTGTTTTATGGGAAAAATAAGAAAAATATCACCAATTTATCATCTGCTGAATTGGTCCAGAGAGTGGTAAAGATTAAAGCACTAAGCAAAATTGTAGCAGACGACATTCTAAATTCATAGCTCCTGATAAGAGGGAGTAGCCACATAAATTCCCTCTTTCACCAAAAAAAAAACATATGTTGTGGGTACTCATTAGAAGTGCCTCAGTGAGGCACTTCTAATGAGTACCAAAAAAAAACATATGTTGTGGGTACTCATTAGAAGTGCCTCAGTGAGGCACTTCTAATGAGTACCACAAGATATGTTTTCATAGAGAAACAAGAAAAAAATATCAGTACTTTGTTGAAAAAAAAGTGCCTTATTTGAAGCTATGTAAATTTCTCTTTTATTATTTGTCAGAGAAATTAAGACCTGGCATTTCATGTGTATCGGTTGTTCAGCAGTTGATTCACATGGACTACCCATTCTTATTTTTGTTTGAAATAAATAAATATATATATATATATATATATATATATATATATATATATATATATATATTGATTGTGTTGGGGTTTAACGACACGTCAACCCTTGTGGGTCATTTTGTGTCGTCTCCCAGAGAAAGGGAGAAAAGAGACAGAAGAGATAGCAGAAGAGATGAAAGAGAGGGACAGGGAAGAAAGAGGAACAGGAATGAAAGTGAAGAAACAGAAGAAATAAAAACATCACCTCCCTACCCTTACCTGCTACAAGGATAGCAGGCCTTGCCCAACTGTAAGCCAATATCAGCTGGACGCCCCGGTGACATACGATACATGACACCTTCGCACCACCCGACCACCCATATATATATATATATATATATATATATATATATATATATATATAAAATATTGCCTACTGCATTTGCGATTCACGATTAAAAAGGATGATGAACAATGTATGTACATGATGGGTAAAAAGGAAGATAAATTAATCCCAGACTACAAGAAGGAAGGAAATCTGTTGTAATGTTTTAATATTCAATTTTTTTCCTGAACCTGTTTTTAGCTTTTATTAGGCAACACATCAAAGACAGGGTCAACAGCCTACGTCATCAACAAGGTGGTAAGCATGTAGCTGCGACAGTATCATTTGTTCGGATTTATGGCAAAATCACCAAGAATGCAAAATGCACTGAAAAATCACTTTGTGCATAAAACATCCATTTTAGTACTTTCTTCCACCAAAAATGCAACCTGTATACACATTCTAATTATTGTAGATACGTTGACTAATTATCCATAAATTACATGTATATGTGTTATAAAATATGATCAAAGATTGTCTAAGTGTCTAAATATCCAATGCATTTCAGAAGCCTGAGATTTTGAAAGACAGACAGTCTATATAATAGTGAATTTTGTTATATAATGTTCTGAATTTCATAAAACCATAGTTTGTTTAATGAGATTTAAAAAAAAAAAAACACCCAAAAAACTAGTTGCTGGCAAAAATTAGTATCCCATTTATCGTTATGACATAGGTTGTAAGGGGTGAAACAGCAAATTATTATAAATAAGTGTAACACTGTGACGAACATAATACTGGTTTTACCTTAAATATTGGGAAAACTTAACTCCTTCCCATACATCTCCTAAAATTTGAATATGCCGATGCATTTTAAATTGGATGGATGAGTAATGTGTAGACCCAGATCAGATATAGCATTTTGTGGTGTCTGATCTGGGTCTATACAGACTGGATAGGCCTGTCCATCCCAATATTTTGCATTATTCTGATACTAAAAAAAGTAAGAAAAAAAAATCTAGCAAAAGAAAAGAACGCACATTTAAGAACTGAAATGTACAAAAGCATATAAAATATTGTAACGTCAACTAGTAAAAGTGTTTTCAGAGAAAAAGGATCTTCCCCCACATCATGAATTTTCAGTTTTTCTATTGCTGTGAACTTGAAAATTAGGTCAAGGTCACCAAAATCTAATCGGTTCTTATTATCCAATTACATATTCATGGAAATTTGGTAAGAATCCAACCACTTACTCACAAGATATTGTGCAGACAAGAAAGTGTGACACCGACACCAACGCCGACACCAATGCTGACGCTAACAAGATCCGCACTAAAGTCAATATGTCTACTGTCAATGTGTGGGGGAACATAATCAACCTATTAACCTATACCACTCTCTGGGCTGACTCAGCAGATGAGAAATAGATGATACACCACAACCTCTTTATAACCATCACGAAAACATGCCTATATAATTTTGACCCCCTAATAAACCCCACTTTTATAAAGTAAAACTGGGGTTTACAGGGGTATACATTATTTTTCTTATTTCTGCTCGAAACATAGATTGTGAGTACTTGTTAGAACCGCCTCGTCGAGGCGGTTCTAACGAGTATCCACAATCTATGTTTTGAGCAGAAACATGAAAAATATCAGAATTTTTTATATGAAAATTTTCCCTTTTTTGGTTTAAAATTTTCAGTATATTTGAATAGGCGTGTTTTCGTAATGACTATTGTTGGGGTTCATAGCATAAACCGTGTTAGTTAAACAACCGTGTTATATCCAAACAAAAATGTATAGATTATATTGAAAAATGACCATTTATGGTCATTTTTCAATATAATCTATACATTTTTGGGATCCATCTTTGAACCATGTTATATACAAAACCGTGTTATAACGAACCGTGTTATAAAGAGGTTGTGGTGTATTTTTCTTATTTTTCCCAGAAATCAGGTTTTGACATATCATGCAAATTGTCTCCAATGGAGACAATTTGCATGACATATGTCTAATCCTGTATCCTGTCTTCTGGGAAACAAAAGAAAAATATTTCAATATGTCATCTGCTGAAAATTGTACCCAGAGTGCTAAGCATTAGAGTCAGGTTCTTCATATAGAACTGACATCGTATTCCATCAACTTGCTAAAATTATTCCAGATTACCGTCAAAAGAATTCAAAAGCTACCTAATGTTTAAACAGGCACAGAATGCAGCATCTTTTTTGCAACATCCACTTTCAAAATAATGGACCTGCCCAACTTCTGAGACAAAAGAGTCCATTTTAGACATTAAGGGGTATATGGTAGTGGCAATAGCATGATGGATACTGGTAATTGTATGAAGTTAATTCTGATAAATTTATTCCACTTGTTACAAAATTTATGGGTAAGTGTACTGTTTTAGAGAATATTAAGTGAAGGTCAACAATGGGTCTTATCCCTTGTCCTGCTGAACCCGGATATACTCTGCCTTAGCAAACAGTGTAGATCTGAAGAAGCCAAATGATCTGGATCTGCACTGTTTGGCATTAAGTATGTGAATTTGTAGCAACAATCTGGATTAAGTAATCTGATTGGCTGAAAATTAGAAGTGGGCGTGGTATCTTAATTTATTCAGCAAGACAAGGGTTAGTGATGTTAAAACATTCAGCACACATTAAAACATTAAAATATTAAACTGTTACCTGGCCCTTAAAGCTTGGCATTCTTGGTAACTATTTCAGCAGAAAACCTTTAAAAACATTTTCTAATTTTTTTCCAGAAAATAGGGTTTGATATTACATGCAAATTGTCTCCTGGGGAGACAATTTGCAGGAAATGTCAAACCTTATTTTTTGAATTAATTAAAAAAAAATTATTAATTTGTTGTCGGCTGAATTTTTACCTAGCATGCTTAGCGTTAATAAACAAGAGCCTCATTAAGCATAAAGGGCCCTAATATTGCATGGTTGAACAGCAACTGCCCAGCCAGACCACATGCTGACCATGTGTGTGCAGTCTGATCAGGGTCGTGACCTTTCAATCATGGATTCTACAGCTGGCATGATAATATTGCACAGCTGCAAAAACCAATCCAGGCAATAGCTGTGGGCATATACTCTAAGGCCCTTTTATGTATGTGTGACACAGCCTATGTAAGAAAAATGAAATACTGGCTATGGATAAAATATTTACCCTTAATCCATCAAGTTTAACCATCAGCAGAGGACATTTTAAATACGTTTCTTATTGATTTTTTTTTTATTTTGATAAAAAAGGGTTTGACATGTCATGTAAACTGTCTGCAATGTAGAAAATCTACAAGAAATGTCAAGCTCTATTTTCCTGAAAAAAAAAAAAGAAGAAAAAATGTATTTGTAATCTGCTAATTCTGTGGTGTGTGCTAAGGGTTACAACTAGGAGTGGGATGGGGTGGGACACTATGAGAAACCAACATTCCAACTGAAACTTTTAAGTGAAGATTCAGTGGACTGGTGCCTAAAGTCAGTTTAGCATACCCAGCAGGCACACAAGTTGCAACAATGTTAATTCAACATCAAGACGTTGAATCAACATTGAATCGATGTTGTTTCAATGTTGTGTGCCTGCTGGGTAGTTGCTACCTGTCTACACAACACCCTGACTCGTAATGTCCATACAGTGTATAAGGAAAACACTGTAACAACTGTGCAGATATATATGATGCGCAATGCAAGAAAAGGCCCTTATGCAATTTGTGGACAACGCAGGCCCAGACCAGCCTGCACATTTGTGCGGGCTGATCAGGGCCTTTCTTGCCCGCTTTTAGATGCAATAGATACTGTAGTCTATGTTGACATCCAGAGAATACCCAGATAAGCCAGCATGTATGCATAGTCTGATCCTGGCATTCGCTGTTCACTTATGGCATAAGGGCCGTTTTCACACGTTGTGCATCATGTGGTATAGTACTAGTTAGGAAGTGTCCAGATAAATATTCTTTCTCAATGAAAATATATATTGTGGTTACTCATTAGAAGTGCCTCATTGAGGCACTTCTAATGAGTAACCACGATATATGCTTTCATGGAGAAATGAAAACTATGTTGTGAATACACATTAGAAGCCTCTCAAGAAAGTGCTTCTAATGAGTACCCGTAACATTTTCAGGGAGAAATAAGACAAATACTGACACCTTTTCGCTGACAAAAAAGGCCTCATCATGACTTATACATGGCTAGACAGTATTGGGTGTTTATATAGAAGATAAAGTTTACCCTAAATACTTGGACAGTGTAGCTCTTCACATAAAAGTTAAAATAAAATTTGAACAGGTCTATTTGATTACTTGGTAATATGTCTAATCAAAGCACTGACAGTACTGGTGGGCTGATTGTCTCTGAATGCAATCTGGGAAAATGGGCCTAAATAGGGACTTAAGAATGTTTCATTTAACCCTTAACTTCCTGTAATTCAAGCAAATAGTACAGACCCTGAGATCAGATGCTACATTCTGCACTATTTGCCAATGTCCCAGTCCAGGTTTTACAGATAACCCTCTTTACACTGCACTCTGAGGTCACAGTGACAAGAACAGCAGAGCTATAAATAACTGTTACCAGGATTTGGTACAAATGCATGGTTTGATTTCATTGGGCGATGATGATCATCATCGCCCAATGAAATCAAACCATGCATTTGTACGAAATTTTGGTATATGTATACTATGGCAACATTGTAAACAATCAACCCAAAAATGCTGGATGAATGGCAAACAGTGCAGTTTGGTCCAAATCCATACTATCTACTAAGGAATGTGTGTCCAAATATTTAGTGCAAATAGGGTTTGTAGGTTTCCATGTGTCCCCATGCTATTTCATTTTTCTTAAATATTCAGTGGGAGTTAACTGAAATTCTTAGACACAGCTGCAGCTTACTTTGGCATGACTTCCCCGTCTTTCACTCTGTAAGTACATGTATATATAAAAAGACACCTTTTTTACAAAAAACAAAACAAAAAAACACAACAAAACAACATAAAACAAAAAAACAAAAACAATAATAAAAACAAACAAAATAAGACCAATCGCCAGACAGGGTAGCTCGCCTGAAATCATGCTTTTCTATTCTGAAGCATTTTTTAATCTTATGCCAAAAAATGAAGTAAATCCATCAAAAGCATTACAAAAACTCTAAAAATTCTGTGACCATGTCCTAAAGATATCATATACAGCACTATATATAGACCAAATCCATCATAGGGTTTGTAAATAATGTGGTCCTAAAAATTTTAACGTAAAACTTTAATGTAAAACTTAACATAAAACTTCCTGTGGGGATGGTACTGCGTAAAAATTTGGACCAATATATATCTCCATACCAGGTATAAACCAAATCTATCATAGGATTTGTAAAAAATGAGGGCCTAAAATGTTTAGTGTAAAACTTTAACTTAGTAAAAATTCTAAGTCCATGACCTTGACCGAGATCATGTAGTGGGTAGGGATGGTACTGTGGAAAATGTTAGAACAATGTATACCTTCATACATATACCATACATTAACCAAATCCATCAAAGGGTTTGGAAATAATGAGGTTCTAAAAACTTAAACATAAAAATTTAACATAAAAATTTTAAGTCCAGGATCTTGATCTTGAGGTGATAGAGTGGGATGGGGATGGTACAGTGTAAAACTTTGGACAATTATCTATCATCATACCATACATGAACAAAATCCATCAAAGGTTTCAGTAATAATGAGGTTATCAAAACTTTCACACAAATCTTTAACATAAAAATTCTATGTTTGTGACCTTGACCTTGATGTCATGTAGGGGTATGGATGGTACTGCATAAAATTATGGACCAATATCTATCATCATATGATAGAACAAAATCCATTCAAAGGTTTGGAAATAATGTGGTCCTAAAAGCTTTAACGCAAACTTTAACATAAAAATTCTAAAAGTCTGTGAACTTGACGTTGAGGTCATAAGAGGGTGGGGATGGTACTGCATAAAATTTTGGATCAATTTCTATCATCATATTATATATGTTAAAATCCGTCCAAAGGTTTAGAAATAATGCGGTCCTAAAAACTTTAACTCAAAACTTTAACATAAAAATTCTATGTCTGTGACCTTGATCTTGAGGTCAAGTACAGGGGTGTGGATGGTACAGCATAAAATTTTGGACCAATATCTATCATCATACCATAAATTAACAAAATCCATCAAAGGGTTTGGAAATAATGAGGTACTAAAAACTTTTACGCAAAGCTTTAAGAAGCAAGAAGCAATATGCCCCTCCAACTTCTTCGAAGTTGGGGGCATAATTACACACACACAGACACACACACACACACAGAGGCATACAAGCACACATACATTATTAACCATTATGTAACTTGGGATAAAGTTCTACTCACCCCAGATGGTGAACTTGCTGGTATTTTCTGCACTTTACCACCAACTACTATATGAACAAAGCTGAAATAAAAAAAAATAGCCATAAGAAGAGATGGTAAATCCCCCAACCAAACGGCCATTTCTAAATTTAGTGTATTTTAATCGATATCATGGAAATATTTAAACAGGGCAAAGTAAAAAGATGCAAAGACAGTATGAAATGTGACCAAAATAATAAGTGAAAACAATAATAGGTGTACTGTGAATGATTTTATTTTTGCGTGTTCTTTTATTTTTTTTTTATTTTTGTCAAAATCATCTAATGGTTACTTCTGATGTGATAATTTGTACAGGATATACAATATTTGCAAACACTTTGAATTTGTGAGTCTACATATTCAGAAATAATAGCAAAAATAAATGCCTTGCAAAGGTAATGGAACTTGCTATATGTTTACTGGGATAAAAAATCAACAGCGTAAAAGTTGTCCTTCTTGCATTCTATACACCTTCTTGACCTGATATATGTCCCTACCAAAAATTATCAAGTTATCTCAATCAGTATGGGAGTTATGGCTTGCACAAGATTTTGGCAACAGGGGAGATAACTACATAATGGAGAAAGTGAGAGTACTCTTGAACTTGACATGCCTACTGGTCTTTATCTATGCCTCTACCAAGTATAACAAACTATTTCAAACCACATACTCAAGAATTTGTCTTAGAAATTCATTAAGGAAAGGTAACTAGAAAACAACCACAGCAGAGGTTGTCTCTCTTGCATGTGACACACATACTGGTCGTTACCAATGCCTCTACCAAATATTATCAAAATATATCTTAGGGTATCAAGTTATGGTGCCCACAAGATTCTGGATTCAGTGGAGATAACAACATAACAAAGAAGAAAGTGAGAGTTGTCTCTCTTGCACATGACACACCTACTGGTCCTTCTCTTCATCTCTACCAAATATTATCATATTATCTCAAACAGTATGGGAGTTATGGCCTGCACAAGATTTCAGCTTAAGGGGAGATAACTACATTAAGAAGGAAGTGAGAGTTGTCTCTCTTGCATGGGACATGCATACTGGTCCTCCTCTTGCAAACATTATCAAAATATGTCTAAGGGGAGATAACTAAATAACAAAAAAGTGAGGGTTCTCTCTCCTGCAGGGGACAGGCCTACTGGTCCTCCTCTTCATTTCTATCAAATATCAAAATATGTTTAAGGGTATTAAAGTTATGGATTGCACAAGGCTGCATCTAAAAGACTGATAACTACACAAAGAAGAAAGTGAGAGTTGTCACTCTTGCACACAACATGCCTACTGGTCCACCTCTTCATCCCTACCAAATATCATACTACCTCAAAAAGTATGGGAGTTATTGTCTGCACAAAAGTTCTGCTTCAGGGGAGATAACTTCTTAACAAAGGAAGTGAGTTGTCTCTCTTGCATGCAACAAGCCTACTGGTCCTCCTCTTCATTCCTAGTGAATATTACCAAAATATGTCTAAGGGTATCAAAGTTATGGAATGCACAAGGATGAGTTGACAATTTCTGCTTCAGGGGTGATAACTACATAACAAATAAAGTGAGAGTTGTCTCTCTTGCGCACGACAGGCCTACTGGTCCTTCTCTTCATCCATACTAAATATTATCAAATTATCTCAAACACTATGGGAGTTATGTCCTGCACAAGATTTCGGCTTCAGGGAAGATAACTACATAGCGAAGACAGTAAGAGTTATCTCTCTTGCACGAGACAAACCTACTGGTCCTCCTCTTCATTCCTACAAAATATTACAAAAATATTCTAAGGGTATCAAAGTTATGGAGTGCACAAGGATGAGTCTATAATTTCTGCTTCAGGGGAGATAACTACATAACAAATAAAGTGAAAGTTGTCTCTCTTGCATGCAATATGCCTTCTGGTCCTCCTCTTCATCCCTACCAAATATTATCAAATTATCTCAAACAGTATGGGAGTTATGGCCTGCACAAGATTTTACCTTCAGGGGAGATAACTACATAAGGAAGACAGTGACAGTCATCTCTCTTACATGTTACACGCTTACTGGTCCTCCTCTACATTCCTACTGAATATTACAAAAATAAGTCTAAGGGTATCAAAGTTATGGAGCACACAAGGATGAGTCTATAATTTCTGCTTCAGGGGAGATAACTACATAAGGAATAAAGTGAGAGTTGTTTCTCTTGCACGCAACACTCCAACTGGTCCTCCTCTTCATCTCTACCAAATATTATCAAATTATCTCAAACAGTACAAGATTTTGGCTTCAGGGGAGATAACTACATAAAAAAGACAGTGAGACTCATCTCTCTTGCACTTGACACGCCTACTGGTCCTCCTCCACATTCCTACCAAATATTATCAAAATATGTCTAAGGGTATCAAAGTTATGGAGCGCACAAGGATGCATCTACAGATGGGCGGATGGATGAACGGACGCCATGCTGATCGCTGTATCCCCCGAACCTATTGGTCGAGGGATATAAAGACACAATGTGCTAAAAGGGCCTTTATGAGAACAGAGCAGGTCCATGTCAGCCTGAAAATCTATGCAACCTGATCAAGGCCTTTTCTATTCATCAGTATATACAGCTCTAGATAAGATGGGGTATCCATATAATATGTTTTTCTTATTTTTCCATGGACGCCTAATTATGTTGTGGGTATTCATCCTCGGAGAGGCACTTCTAATGAGAAGCCACAACATGTTTCTATGGAGAAATAAGGGCAAGGCAATTCTAATAAGTACCCATGTGGTTTCATGGAGAAACAAGAAAAAATATCTGTATTTTGAACTTTGTTTTCTAGAAAAACTAATAAACCGTATTGTATAGAAGGAATGACAATAGCTATTCTAACTTTACCCATGTAGGGAAGGAAAAGTGAATCATTTTGCAAAGGGAGATATTCCTAACTTTACCAATGAAGGGAAGGCAAATGAATAATTTTGCAAAGGGAAATACTTTTACTTTATCAATGTAGGGAAGGCAAGAGAATCATGCAAAGGGAGACATTACTAACTTTACAAATGCAGGGAAGGAAGGAGAATAATTTTATAAAGGGATATATTTCTAATTTTACCAATGCAGGAAAGGAAAGTGAATCAGTTTGCAGAGGGAGATATTTCTTACTTTACCAATGCAGGGAAGGGAAATGAATCAATTTGCAATGGAGCTATTTGTAACTTTAGCAATGCAGGGAAGGCAAGTGAATCACTTTGCAATGGGAGATATTTCTAACTTCACTGATGTAGGGAAGGCAAGAGAACCATTTTGCAAAGGGATGTATTTCTAATTTAACCTATATAAGGAAGGCAAGTGAATCATTTTGCAAAGGAAGGTACAGCTGACTCATTGTCTCAAACATTGCTAAACTCAAAGTACCGCTTAAATCAAACTACATTTTGGATAATGTTGGGTTTAAATTTGCTTTATATTCTTTACATTTCTTAAACTAGTTATCTGGAAGTGACAATACTTGTGCCTTGGAGTTAGAGATAACGAAATTCCACTGTATTTTTTTTACTTTACCAGTGTAGAGAAGGCAAGTATATCATTTTGCAAAGGGAGATATTTCTTAGTTTACCAATGTAGGGAACTAAAGCTGCCAATATTGCATAAGGAGGCAATTGTAATTTTACCAATGCACTGTAGAAAGTGAACTATTTTGCAAAGGGAGATATTTTTAACTTTACCAATTAGGGCAGGGAAGTAGCCAATTCTGCAAAGGGAGACAATTCTATTTTTTTTATGCAAGCAGGGAAGCAAAGTAGCCAATACTACAAAGGTAGGTAATTCTCACTACCAATGCAAGGCAGAAAAGTGGTCAATTTCGCATAAGGGAGGCAATTCTGATATTACTCAGGGGAGGAATGTAGCCAATTTAGGTACTTTCTTTCCTTTCATTGGTAAAATTAGATAATTAACTCATATGTGTACTTTTATTTCTTATTGTTTGAATTTTCCAAGGTATTAGCAGACGATTTTTCCAGGTCTGATTAGTCTAAAGAACAAACAACTTACCACTGTTCACTATCAGAATTTCTGTCAGCTTCTTTGCCTCCAAAGGTGACATGTTTCTTTTCCACACCATGTACAATCTTGTCGGACTCCTGTAAAGTTGGTGATGAAAATGCTTCATGAAGTTTTTGCATTGTTTGTAGAACAAAGAATATCTGTTAGGGAACAGTAACACTGTGAATAAACTCCTTTAAGTTGTAATGTGAGAAAATATACCTTTGGACACTTGTGCCCAACTAAGATTGAAATCAGCCTGCGCATCCGCATAGCCTGATTAGTCTTCATTGTCCAAATGAAGAAACTTTGTGCCCTTGGCTATCCAAAGTGCACTCAGTGAAGACTCTGATCAGACTGCGCAAATGCACAGACTGATCTGATTGATTGATTGTGTTGGGGTTTAACGACACGTCAACCCTTGTGGGTCATTTTGTGTCGTCTCCCAGAGAAAGGGAGAAAAGCGACAGAAGAGATAGTAGAAGAGATGAAAGAGAGGGACAGGGAAGAAAGAGAAACAGGAATGAAAGTGAAGAAACAGAAGAAATAAAAACATCACCTCCCTACCCTTACCCGCTACAAGGATAGCAGGCCTTGCCCAACTGTAAGCCAATATCAGCTGGACGCCCCAGTGACATAAGATACATGACACATTCGCACCACCCGACTACCCCAACAGACTGATCTGAATCTTCACTGGGTGCACATGTCTGAAGGTATGTTTTCTGATATTTAGGCTCCTTTGTCTTTTGCAGACTGATACCTTAGCTACTTTAGAGGTAACAAAAATCACAGAAGCTTCACTTTTGTTCCAAACTAATTTTTCTAGACACTTGATTTCATTATTATATTCTCCATTCAGTTAGAATTAGTGTTCTAGTACCCATTTTCCAAAAATAATGCATGCTTTCAATGAGGTTCTAAACAAACTGTGCATGAATTGTGACAGAAATGCACATGCTTATCATATAAATGTATAAAAATATTTAAGGGAACAGGGTTCAAATTTAACTTTTTTAACAGCTTGCTAAAATTAGCAAGTGGCATTATTTTTTACTTGCTAAACCTTTCAGCCAACTTGCTTTTTCACATTTATAAACACTGTTAAATGTGGCTTTAAACCTTAGCACTCTGGGTAAAAATTTCAGCAGACATTTTAGAATATTTTTCTTATTTTTCCCAGAAAACAGGTTTTGACATTACATGCAAATTGTCTTCTATGGAGACAATTTGCATGCAATGTCAGAACCTGTTTTCTGGGAAAAATAAGAAAAATATCAATAGGAGACAAGTTGCATGTAATGTCAAAACCTGTTTTCTGGGAAAAATAAGAAAAATATCATCATTGCTTTTGGAAAAGAAATTGCAAAACTTCAGCAACAAGTAAAGAGAATCTTTCCAACTTGCTAGAATTTGCAAGTGATGGAAATTGTAGCTTGCTTTTTGAGGAAATTAACCAGCATTTAGCAAGTTAGCAAGTGCTAAAATTGATCCCTGGGGAAAATGGCTAAAAATGTATCAAGTGGATACCCTTAAAATGTCATCTGCTAATATAGAAATCTGGAACTTTAATTTTTACCACTCTCTGGGCTAATTCAGCAGACAATAATTGATGGCAGTTTTCTTGTTCTGCCACAAAAACAGGATTTGACATTTCATGCAAATTGTCTCCAGTGGAGACAATTTGCATGAAATGTCAAAACCTCTTTCCTGGGAGAAATAAGAAAAATATTTCAAAATATCATCTGCTGAAATGTTTACCCAGGATGCTAGGCATCAAGGAATGATAGTCTCCCTATTAGTGCTTGTTCCAACTATATGAGAAAAGTTTTATTAATTGAGAATATCAGTAATAACATTTTATTATTTTTTTCAATTTTTTTTTACAATGAGCCTTTATTAACATGAATCAAGCATGATTACTCATATAATACAAGGAAAGTAACTTTTAGCCCTTAAAGTGCTTAGCAAAACTGTGACAGACGCATTTGAAAATTGATTTGATATATTTTTCAGAGAAAATAAGACTGCTGGGCAGAAGATTCGCATGAAATATCTAGCCTTACTTTCTCTGAAAAATTAAAAAAAAAATATTTCCAAGTGTCGTCTGTTGTAGTTGAGATGAAAAAAAAAAAAAAAAAAAAAAAAAAATTAAAGTATTGTCTGCTGCAGTTGTGATTAGCACTTTAAAGATCAACTGTAACAATGTGCCTTAATAAACTTTATGTTAGGCCAAAAAGCAATCAGTTATATAATTTGCACAGAGTACCAATTATCACAAATTATCTTATAAACAGTTAAAACACTATCAACAAAAACTCCATCTATAAAAATCCTTTGGTGCTAGGTAATGTCACACTCTAAACACACAAAAATCCTGATGTTGTAAGACTCAGTATTAGCCCTTAAATTGCCATGCAAAAATTTGTAGCAGACATTTTGAATTTTTTATTTACTATTATTTATTTTTCAGAGAAAATAAGTCTTGACATTTCATGTGAATCATCTGCTTGGCAGATGATTCAAATGGAATGTCAAGACTTTATTCTCTGAAAAAAATTAAAGTAAAATTGTTTTCTGCTGCAGTTGTGATTGGCGCTTTAAGGGTTAGGAAATCTCAACTTAAATAACAAAAAATCCCAATCATTTCCTTATTTTCCTTATTGCCACTGCTTAGCTCATAATACTATAACACAATTTCCACGTATATCCCTATATGCAATTTCTGAGTTGTCAGAATATAGTCCCCTTCATTTTATACACTTCTTTTTATAAGGATATGTAGTCAGTATTCCTAATTGATGCAATTTTAATGAGTATCAACAATACATGCATATGCTTCTATTGTGTATTAATTAAGATTTATTTAAAAAATAAATACTTCATATTAACCCTTAAAGTGCCAAGCAAAATTTGTAGCAGACGACATTCTAAATTTTCCCTTTTTTTTTTTTTTTTCAGAGAAAACAAGTCTTGACATTTCATGTGACTCATCTGCCAAGCAGATGATTCACATGAAATGTCAAGACTTGTTTTCTCTGAAAAATACAAAAAAAACAAAAACAAAACAAAAAAAAACAAAAAAAAAAAAAACAGAATTATCATCTGCTGCAGTTGTGATTGGCGCTTTAACATGAAAATCTTGCCTCAAAAACTTGTCAGCGGATCTTTCTTTTTAAACCTTTACCACCCTCTGGCTAATTTCAGCAGATTACAAACTGATGAGATTCTTTTTTTTTTTTTTTTTTTATTTTATTGATTTTCCTAGAAAACAGGCTTCCACATTTCATGCAAATTGTCTCCTAAGGAAGAGACAATTTGCATGGAACTTAAAAGTTTATTTTCTGGGAAAAGTAAGAAAAAGTATTTCAAAATGTAGTCTGCTGAAGTTTTTACCCAGTGTCCTGAACAAAAAGACTGCTCTTATAAAGGAATCATTTTCATGTCACTTAATTGTCACTGTTTCTTAGCTGTGTCCACACTATGCAAATAAATTACCATTTTGATAATCACAGCTCTTTTTAATCTAGGAAGTGCAGCAAAACAAGATGATTTTATCTTTTTATGCTACCATATTCCCCTATATACCATATTTATTCTAATAAATGCCAACTCTCTAATAAATGCATCTCCCATTTTTTATGGGGAAAAGATGGCCAAATGCCATTAAAAATCAGTTAACCCTTCTCTTGCTGAACACAACATGTCCTGTCTAAGCAAACAGTGTAGAGCCAGATCAGTTGGCTTCTTCAGAAGCCAACTGATCTGGATCTGCACTGTTTGCCATTCAGTATGTGAATTTATATCAACATATGGATCAAGTAATCTGATTGGCTGACAGTTAGAAGTGGGTGTGGCATCTTAATCTATTTGCATCAGGAGCATCTTTTTCAGGCTAGTGAATTGAAGTGGCCCTGAGCTTTCAACTTAGATTGGAATAAATATGAGCCACCAAATGACTAAATCTACAATAAGACTTGTGCAACCAGCAAAGACTCAGATCAGCCTGTGCATCCATGCAGTCTGATCACTTTGCTGATCACATGCCCCTTTTGCAGCCTCCAGGCTATCCAAAGAGGGATAAATGAGAACCCTTATCATACTAGATGGATGCATTAGGCTGATATTACACAGTATTTGCCGGTCACACAGGTCTTATTGTAGGTTTTGTCGTGCGCTGACTCATGTAGTATTTAGAGAGCAGGACTCCTTACCATACTCATCCTATGATTTTAACCCTGAAAAAGCCAAGAAAACCTGCATCTGAAAATGCCGTCTGTTTATGTCGTCTGCTGAATATTCTTGCAAACTTTTCAAGCCTATATATTTTTGCATACAGACAAACAGAGTGGACCCTGACCAGACTGCTCCTAGAGGAGCAGTCTGATCTGGGTCCACACTGTTTGCAAAAATGACTTCTAAAATCACAAGCAGATGACAAAGCAGACGACAATTGTTGTGGTTGGCAGTTTAAGGGTTAACAAGCCCAACAAGTTTGGCTGACTATCCAGTGATAATCTAAGAGTTGGATAGTATGTCATCCAGTTCTACAGGCACTGACCAACCTGCTCCAATTTGTATTTTTACATGGGTCTTCACTGTTTACTCAGATACAATTGTTCATTTATACTCTTTCTGGGGAGGCAATCTTTCAAAATTGTTTTTGTCTCCCTTCTTAAGAGGGGTCTACTCTAAAAGGAAAGAATTTGCTTGGGAGCACATTCTTTCGTTTCAGGGTAGATCTCTTTTCAGTAGGGGTTTGGTATGCTAGAAAGCAAACAGGAAGTCACAAAAGTTGTCCCCCTTGTAAAAGATGGCAGAAAATCTACAGTGTGCCCAGATTGCAGTACACTCCAGGTAAATATGGTAGTTATTATTTAGTATCTCCTAAGATTGAATTACAAGCTACAAACAAACAAACAAACAAAAAACAAAATAAAGACAATAATATATATGTCTTTATGAACTTTTGATAAATTGATATTTTGATCTTAAAAGCCAACAAATATAGCTCTAGATAAGAGTGGGTATCAGGTTAATATTTTTCTTATTTCTCCATGAAAACATATGTTGTGGATACTCATTAGAAGTGCCTCAGCGAGGCACTTCTAATGAGTACCACAATATATGTTTTCACGGAGAAATAAGAAAAAGACCACTGCTTTTTGTTTGAAGAAAAATCACCTTTATAATCTGGATATAGCCCTAGATAAGACATTTTCTATTTTCAACTGAAAAATGCTGATATTTTTCCTGATTTCTTCATAAAAACATACATTGTGGTTCAATTCCATTGAATAACATATGTTTTTATGGGAAAGCATAGAGGCAATTCCAGTGAGTACAGGTACCTACAACAGCTTGTTTTCACAGAGAAACAAAAAAAATATTTAACTAGATACACCTCTGATCTACAGCTGTGCAATAACAATGAATATCTATATATAATAGAAGATTTGGATAAAAGCCTGCATGCCATTGGTTTCCCATGACAGTATGTGTGATCTGATATACCATATTCAGCTGAATAAATGTTCCCTCTGAAATTACATGCCCCAGACTTTTCCCCCAAATTACCATAACCAGACATGTCAGTAAACAATGCTTGTCAATTTTTTTTTCTTGAGTTCGAGATTTACAGTCAAGTCAACACTGTTAAGGTCATGTTGTGCTTGTCAGTTAATCTACTCATACTTTTTCTAGTCAGGCTAAGTCCGCTAAGTGGTTAACCTGTACTTGAATACATACTAGTACCAGTTAATGACAACTGCCTTTCATTAATCAGCAGAAAGTATAGAAACGATTTCATGATCAATATCCATGAAAGTTATGTGGCATAGCTGGGAACCTTGCCACCACTGAATCTCCAGTCAAGACTGTGCTATGGAGCCCAGAAATGCTTCTTAGATAAACCCAGGAATCAAAGCATAGACAGCACTGGTGGGTTGATTGTCTCTGTGTGAGGGCTGGGAAATGGTCCTGAACAGGGGCTTAACCGTATGCATTGTCATGCTGAATAAATTAAGATGCCACGTCCACTTCTAATTTTCATCCAATCACATTACTTGATCCAAGTTGTTCACACAAATTCAAATACTTAACGACAAACAGTGCAGATCCAGATCAGTTGGCTTCTTCAGAAGCCAACTGATCTGGATCTGCACTGTTTGCATTGAAGGCAGTGTATATCCAGGTTCAGCAGGACAAGGGTTAAGTCTGTTTCATTTAAACACTGAACTTCCTGTAATTTAAGCAAACAGTGCAGGCCACGATCAGATGCCCCATTCTGCAGCTGCACTGTTTGCCAATGCCCCAAATGTCCCAGTCTAGGTTTTACAGATAACCCTCTATCAACAGCACTCTGACGTCACAGCGACAAGAATAGCACGGCTATAAATAACCATTACCTGGATTTCGTCTAACTTGTGGTTTGATTACATTGGTCAATGATAATCACATGGACAACTACCTTAAGGAAATTTTGGCATTTGTATACTATGGCCAGACTGTAAACAAAAGCCTCCAAAAAAAGAGAAATAAACCAGGTAGATTGTCTATGTGAGGTATAACACTGGCCACAAAGACCCCACTTTCTTATGCAGTCAGCTTATATAATTTCATATTTCACCAGTTTTGCTGGTTCTCCAGTAACCTTTAGTAATCTTTGCACAAAATAAGCAGACGACTAGCAGCTGATATGTTTTTGTTTCAGAAAACTGGGGTTGGCAGTTCAATAAAATTGTCTCCTAAAGAGACAAAAAAACAGGATTTAACATTTCATGCAAATTTTCTTCTAAAGAGACATTTTGTGTGAAATATCAAACCCTATTTTTTTTTTTCTTTGAAAATAAGAAATATTTCAAAATGTCATCTGCTGCAAATTTTACCCACCATGCAAAGAATTAATCTGGGCCCAGCTGTTCAAAGCTAACGACATCGTTAGTTAACGATTCGTTAAAATTTACATCGAGTGATACGCAAATGTACTGAAATTTTTTGCTGAAAAAATGTGAGTAGCTTTTGCAGTGCAAAAGCTACTCACATTTTTTCAGCAAAAAATATCAGAATATTGTATATTGAATCCGCTAAAACAGTTAATGAAATGACCCTTAATGAGCTCGTTAAGCTAACGACACTTTGAACAACTGGGCCCTGGTTATCATAGTACTAGCATACAGAAGCAGACACAAGTAACAGAGATGGATAGTATAAGTACAAGAGCAGGATGATACAAACAGGTTTTATATCTAACATGAACTTCCTCATAATTTATGACCCCACAGATTCCCCTTTTTTTTTACTACATAAAGTAGTAAATTATGGGGGTTTGCAACAATTCTGAATAAATGAAGTTTTTCTTTTATGGTTATGTGTAAAACTCCAGAAACAATTTATCAGTTTGAAACCTTTTTTGTTTAGTAACCCTTGTCCTGCTGAACCCGGATATACCCTGCCTTTACAAACAGTGTAGATCCAGATCAGTTGGCTTCTTCAGAAGCCAACTGATCTGGATCTGCACTGTTTGCCTAATGATTAAGTATGTGAATTTATAGCAACAATCTGGATCAAGTAATCTGATAGGCTGAAAATTAGAAGTGGGCATGACATCTTAATTTTGTCAGCATGGCAAGGGTTAAACCATCCTCTGAAAAGGGACAGAGCCTAGCTTTGCAAAAAAGCAACCACATTAGAGGTTCCAAAGTTGAAAGCTTGAGCTTTAACCTGCTGCTTAGAAATAAAAGCAGATAATAGCTAAACAAATTTTTAAGTTTATTTTCAGAGAAACTAAAACTTGAAATTTCTGAAAAAGATAAGAAAAATATCACTTATTTATTTCATTATTTAGCCCACAGAAAGTTAAAGCAAAATGTACATGCATATCAGATGCAAAGCATAATGAACAAACACTCTCACCTCTATCATCGAAACTGGCCATATTTTTTTTAACCCATTGTATACTGAACAGACTTTCCACACTATATATTGGAAGAGTCCAATTTCAATTTTAGGTACGTCTGGCTATGAGATATGCATATTCCTAGAGAAAAATGACTAAACTATTTGCAAACAGTGGAGACCCTGATCAGATGCTGCATTCTGTGGCGTCTGATCTGGGTCTGCACTGTTTGCCAATTACCCTTTTACAGGTCTCCTGACTACAATGGGTTAAATGTGGTGTTTGCTGAAAATCACAAACAGAGCAGATCATGATGGGACAACATATTATGTGCCATCTCATCTGGATCTACACTGTTTGCAAAGGCTTAACCAATATGCAGAACTAAGTCTAAAAACACAAGGTAGACCGATAGGTCTTTGCTACAATGATTATTAGAGGACAATAACTGACACTTAGTTTTCTTATTTTTCCATGAAAAATTAAGGCAAATTATAAATAATGAATTATAAGGAAAAGGCATTAAACCAATTAAAATCTGCTTTTAATTCAAAGTTAGACTCTAATGTTTGTGTCACCATGGAAACAGGGAGTAAGAAAGCATACAAGTCATCTATATGTTTATTGTATGCAAACTAGCATGCTTAAACTTATTGACAAGAGTGGCAAGATATTGAGGCAACCTACCTTCACATTAGAGTGAGACTTTTTAGAGGCTTAAATAAAAGTCTTAAAAAATATCTGTGTAAGACATTTTATTAAATAAAATGTATACCTAAGCTGCAGCTGATTCACAATTTTTGTGTAGTTATCCAGTCATAGAATTTATTTACCGTATATTATTTCTTTTTTCTAGAGTGCAGTAAAGGGTGACCACTGTTTATACTTTGTATGCTTGGTAAAAATTTCAGAAGACAAAATTTTGAAATATTTGCTTATTTTTCCTAGAAAATAGCATTTGACATTTTGTGCAAACTGCCTCCTTAGGAGACAGTTTGCATGATGTGTCAAATCTTATTTTCAAGGAAATCTACTGTCTTTCGACAGCTTTCAGAAAGTCATTTTTTGCTTGGCGTTTTACACGAAAGAAGTAAGTTTTGCAAACTTTTGTCATGGTCAAATGCAAAACCATTTGTCATAACTATCTATGCATGAAAAAGTTTATTCTATCATTCATTTTTAAAAAATCAAATATTTTCACTTTTTCCACAGTAAAAATGAATGCAAATTATGCAGAAATCTGCAGGGTAGATAACTTGAAAGCAGATTTTCAACAAGTTCTCTGCTTGTTCAATTTTTCTGAAATTTTCACAATATGTGAAACATCAATAACTCAAATTCAACAAAGAAACGTAAAAAAATATTTTCTTTGACAAAGAATCCAAAAAATCAATTTACTAAAATAATTGCATAGGTCAGACCAATTTTTTGTTGTAAATTTAATTCTAGGGTAAATATTTGAGAAAACACAGAAACAGAAAAGACAAATGGTTTCTGATAAGGTATGGTCAATCAGAACAAAATAGTTTCATTTAAAACTAGAACTTGTTTTTCTACAAAAAACATGGATGTCTCCCCCCTTTTTGGTGTCATATTGTATTGTACATTCAGCGAACATTTATATTAACTAATGAGATTCCAAGGAAAATAACTCAAAAAATATAAACACAAGAGTTATGGTTCTTGTGCTTTGCACGTCTACTAATGTTGATTGATATTCATACAAAGTTTCATGAAGAAATCTTGAGCAGTTTTCAAGTTATAGAATGGACACGTTTTTTATGACGGACAAAGTTCCGAAGGAAATAATTCAAAAAAGTATAAATGCACGAGTTATGGTTCTTGCGCTCTGGATGTTGTCTAATGTTGATTAATATTTACATGAAGTTTCTTGAAGATATCTTGAACAGGTTTCAAGCTACAGAGCGGAAACAATTTTGTGACGGATAAAGTTCCAAGGGAAATAACTCAAAAAGTAAAAAAAGCAAGAGTTATATTTCTTACACTCTGCACCTCGTCTTATGTTCATTGATATTTATATGAAGTTTCGTGAAAATAGCTTGAACAGTTTACAAGTTATAGAGCAGACATGATTTTGTGACAGTCCAAGGGAAATAACTCAAAAAGTATAACTGCAAGAGTTATGGTTCTTGTGCTCTGCAAGTGGTCTAATGTTGATTGATACTTATTTGAAATTTCGTTTATTTGAACCTTTTTCAAGTTATAGAGCGGACACGATTTTGTGACAGAGTCCAAAGGAAATAACTCAAAAAGTATAAATGCAAGAGTTATGGTTCTTGTGCTCTGTGTGTCATCTAATGTTGATTGATATTTATATGAAGTTTGGTGAAGATAGCTTGAACGGTTTACAAGTTATAGAGCGGACATGATTTTGTGACAGAGTCCAAAGGAAAAAACTCAAAAAGTAAAGATGAAAGAGTTACATTTCTTGTGCTCTGCATGTCGTCTAACATTGGTTGATATTTATATGAAGTTTTGTGAAGATAGCTTGAAAGGTTTTCAAGTTATAGAGCAGACACGAGTGTGACAGACAGACAGACGGATGCCCGAGGGAAAAAACAGTATGTCTCCTAACCCTAAAGCGAGGGGGCCTTAATAATACACCAAGCAAAAAACATCTTTCTAAGTGATGTCGAAAGGACAGTAAGAAAAATATCATGTTTGTTGTCTGCTGAATTTGCCCATAGCATGGTAAGTGTTAAGGGGACTGGATACCCTTGGTAATTTTTTTTTTTCTTTTGTCATTTTTCATAAGAGAGACAACTTTTGTGACTCCCTGTTTGCTTTTCTGCACATCAAGTCCTTCTAAAAAGGGGTCTACTCTAAAAGGAAAGAATTTGCTCCCCCTAGGAGCAAATTCTTTCCTTTTAGAGTAGACCCCTTTTCAAGAGGGGGCAAAATCTATTTTGACAGAATCACTTCCCCTGAATGTGTATCCAATCACCTTAAATGACCGTTTTTGAAAATTCCTTAATTAACATAGGTCTTACTGTAGTACAAAACCTAATCACCATCTTTAAGCATTACAATCTGCAACCAACACCAGTTGCTTTTAGCGAAAATTACAACAACCAATCATATTTAGTTTTATGCAACTAATATCTGTTATGTTTAGTGAATATTACAAAAACCAATAACATTTAATACTAGAAAGCACTAATGAGTTTTACAATTACTATCAACCAATAACATTTGGAATTAGAATCATTGACTACTAATTTTAACATGTTAGAGCCATGAGCAGAAGAAATAATGTTATCATTTTAGATATTATAAGATTTTTTTTTTTGCCTGTCAGTTTTATGAGACAAATCGAAATTCATTACATAAAAAGCATAATAGGGATAAACTGACACTGCTTTTGTGGGGAGATTATGGTTTAAGAACTTTCAGTAATTCTGGATGAATTTTGATTATTCTATTTCACAGTTACTTGCCATTATATTTGTCACAACTATTTTTAAAATGCATGTAGTAAAGATGTCCAGAAGATGTTAAGCCATTTTCATAACTGGCCATAATTTTAAGGTGTCCAAAATTTTAAGCAGCTATCATTTGCATTTTATTTGTTTATTTATTTTGTTTTTTTAGTTGAAATTTAAAGTCCCAGTCAAGAAAATTTCAATCACGCTGAGATATTGCCTCCAAATTTATGGGACTTTTACCCGACTTACATGACTGACAAACTCAGCTCCTGCCTGAAGTTACTGGTGCCTAGCAGCTTTGCTGCATAGGCACCCCATTTATTTTGCATGCCCTGATGGGTAGGAGGATACATAGCTTGCTATCAGTCAGTCTTAATCAGAGATGATTTTTTTAACACTATTGTATTGTTTCCAACCAAAGAAACAAGACATGACTAGTAGGAACATGAAGTTAATTTCACAGCACATCTCTAGCTTCCAAAACTTCTATTCTGATGCTGGATGTTTCTTCATCTCCGAACATCACCTCAGAAAATGAATCCATATTTTCTCTTATTTCTATTTCTATGTCATTAAATGCAGAGATTACATGCCTGTAATTAGCACAGCTTTGAAATAACATCATAAAACACATCTAAATATGTAGAATTTGTGAAATAGTTAATCTTTTTCAATGATTATGCAAAACCTTCTGCTCTTGGTCATAGCATATCTGGACAACAAAATTCCCAACAACCTTAGGTCATACAACATTAAAGGGGTAGGTGTTTACATGCACTATACAGCAGGTTATCATATTTACCCTAAGTGTTTGGACAGACAGGCCTGTGCAAACAGTGTTGACCCAGATCAGATGCCACAGAATGTGGCATCTGATCAGGGGCTACACTGTTTTTCACTCCTCCAGCAATTGTTTGGACATGTCAACTGGTATTTTAACAGACTTGTTCAAGTTTTAGAACAAGTATGGTAAAAAGTTCAGGTGTCCGAATACGTAAGGTAAATGCGTTAGAAAGCAAGATAAAAGGAGAAGTAGTGCTTACCGGGTCTGGCAAGCGAACAGAATCAATTTTGCGTATAGCTACCAGCTGTGGCTCATTCTTGTCAAAATGACTCCCGGCAACTTCTGCGTGTGTGGGTGCCCTTCTTGGTGGAGGTGTCCTCTCTGCTCGGGGGATAACAATTGACTGAGGGTATGTTCTTGTCTGGTTACCGGTACTCTCAAACACTGTATCTGATCCCTCCTTTTCGCTTGAAGCTGAATCATCCAGAGGTGGAGAGAGACTAGAGCTCTCTAGGGAAGAAGTACAGGTTTGTGAAGACTCAATGCTACTCTCCAGGCTTGGAGGTACAGAATCAGTAGAGCTGTCCAGTGCATGCTCAGGTGACTGCCGTTCGGGTGACGACTGCTGACCAGGTGACTGTTTATCTCTCACATCTCTCTCTGGGGATCTTTTCTCTGCTGCCTTTGATTCTGACTGATTTCTTTCAGGTGATTTTCTCTTCTCCTCTTCTATCTTACTATCTCTCCCGGCATCCAATTCAGACATTTCTAACTCTGAGCCCCTGGGAGGAGAATCTTTGTCCGAGTCTGGGGATTTGACTGTTATTTTAGTGGTGTGGAGAGATCTTTCAGGACCTGGAGAAGTTTTTGGTTCCATTATTTTTGGTGTAGGCTTTTTCACGTTGAACTCTAGCGAACTTGGAACTGACTTTGTCTGTTTGAACTCGTGTCGTTTTTCAATGGCACTAGCAAATTTCTGAAGCTCTGACAGATTTACTTCACTCTCTGTAACAAAAGAAGCAATTGTTTTATTTTTAACCCTTTCTCCCCTGAGTTTCAGAAGTGGACTCTTCCATCATTAAAGTTTAGATATATCCACTGTTTCAAATAGGAGTGTCAGTCAAGAATCAAGAATAGAGTAGCAAACAGTGTAGATCATGATGAGATGGCTCATTATGAGTCATCTCATCTGGATCTACACATTTGCAATAGTATCAGGGTTGGTGTGTTGGGTTGAAAGGGTAAAGACATTTTGATGGCAAATATATTGCAAGTTTAATAAAAATGTCCGAACAAAAATAATTTTAATTTTTTCAAGATTCACAATTCTTTTTAACCAGAAAATAGGCTCTGACAGTTCATGCAAATAGTCTCTTTTGAACTTTATTGTCAGTCTGGCACAAAGTTCAGAAGGGCAATATTCTTTTGGAATTTGGAGAAGAGGCTGTAAAATCATAATTTCGGTCAGGTTAAAGCAGATTTTAGTAAGTGAAAAAAGGAAATTTGGTTTGTGATTTGACTTTAGCTACCCTACATATGAAGCAAGTTGACTCTCATTATCTCGAATTCCAAGGGACTCTCTGAAATACTTCGAGATATCCGTACCTCGACACAGATTTGCAGAATTGAGGGAGAAATAATTCGAACAACCACATTTAACAAAATATGTATGTAATTGGACTCTTGAAGTTAGAGATATATTAAAAATATTGTGGAAAAGTGGAGAAATTTCTCCTTAGGAGCAATTTCTCCTCTTTTCCACAGTATTTTTTACCTGTTGTTATTCATGTTTAAGCAGGGACAAGATTTTCACTTCGAGATAAGCGGTTATTCGAGATAAGCGAGGTCAAGATAATGAGAGTCAACTGAATTTGGATGCACAGATATATGTAGCACCTATTAAATTCATATTAGCTGCTTGCTTAACATAGGTTATACTGAAGATTATCATCTGAATTCTTTGCCGGTTGAGCACAATAAAGATTAAGGATACAAACTAAGGCACAAACCTGGTGAGTTGATGACTATCTCTGTGGGCATATTACCAGAGGTTCCCTCAATAGTGAATGACTTTGGTCTTGTTGGAGTGTCAATATCTTCTATGATCAGCAATGGTCGACTCAGTGTTGGTGATCCCCCACTCACTGTAGCCCGACGTTGCTTAGGATCTACCTGCACTGGCAGAGTGAACTGTGGAGACTCGGAACCACTCCTGAATACATCATTATCTGTGTCATTACCATCTGTTGCCTCCCTGCAAATAAATAGATTGGGTGTACAGACGAATTGTTAAGGAGGAGTATCAGGTGATAATTCTGAGATATATTTTCTTATTTCTCCATAAAAACATATGTTGTGGCACCTTGGTGAGGTGCTTCTAATGAATACCCACAACATATGTTTTTATGGAGAACTGGAGAAAATTATCCCATAATTATCACCAAATACTCCTTCTTAACTCTGATGTAATAATTGTAGCAAATATAAGAAAATTTTCTCCCCTTACTTTTCCGATGTTGTTTATCCCTATGAATGAAGTCATGGCAAGAAAATTTGAAAAGACAGCATTTTCAAACCATTCTCTTATTTTCCCAGAAAATAGAGTGTGATATTTCTCATGAATCATCTCCTCTGCAGATTCTCACGGACAGTCAACACTGTCATATGAATCATGAACTGTCAAGATCATCCGATGATTCACATGAACTGTCAAATCATCTGTTGATTCACATGGCTTGTCAGATAATCTGATGACTTACATGAAGTGTCAGATCATCTGATGATTCACTAGAACTGTCAGATCATCTCATGATTCACATGAAATGTCAAGATCTTCTTATAAATGACACAAATTTCAGATCATATGACCATTTACATGAACTATCATCTGATGATTTACATGATTGTCAAGTTCATCTGATTATTTTCATAAACCGTCAGATAATCTTATGATTCATATGAACTGCAAGATCATCTGATGATTCACATGTATTGTCAGTTAATCTGATGATTCACATGAAGTGTCAGCCCACAGCAATTCACATGAGCTGTCAGCTCACAATGATTCACATGAGCTGTCAGATCATCTCATGATTCACATGAACTGTTAGGATCATCTTATGAATGACACAAGTTGTCAGATCATGTGACATTTTTCATGAACTGTCATCTGATGATTTACATAAAAAGTAATGTCAAGATCATCTGATGATTTACATGTACTGTCAGGATCATCTGATGATTTACATGAATTGTTAGATAATCTGATGATTTACATAAACTGTTAAGTTCCTCAGATGATTCACATGAACAGTCAAGATTACTGGATGATTCATATAAATTGTCAATATTCTTAGATGATTCACATAAACTGTCAAGATCATCTGATGATTCACAAAAATTGTGAAGATCCTCAGATGATTCACATGTGTGTCAAGATTGTCAAATTAATCACATGAACAGTCAAGATCACCAGATGATTTACATAAAAATCTTCAGATCTTTAGATGATCAATATGAACTATTAACATCAGATGATTCACACAAACTGTTAAGATCATTGGATGATCCATATGAACTCTTAAGATCATCAGATGATTCACATGAGCTCCTAAGATCCTCAGATAATTTACATGAAATGCCAATATCTTCAGATGATTCACAGATTATTCAAACTAAATGCTAAGATCATAATAGGACATGCATGAACTGTAAGATGATTATCATGAAATGCCAAGCAATATTTTCAGGTAATCAGAAAAAAAATCACTTATTTGTTGTCTATTTAATCCACCTTCAGTATGTAGAATTCAGGAAGTTTTCAATGAACCAGACCTAGATATACTTTTATCTTCATCTGTATCATCATATTTACATAGGTCCAGATAAAGAGAGTTTTCAGAAAATATTTTTTTTATATTACATATCTGATGCTAATTTTTTTTAATTATTTCTGCGGGAAATATAAATTCATAATTCCTTGGCAGGTATTTCCTCCTAGAGCAAAGAAATATTTCCTTTAGAATGCTATCACGCCACGTGCCATGTAAATGAGGTAATGTCGCAAAACTTACTGATATCATTTGAAAATATCAAAAGAGGATGAAACAGAATCTAAAAAAAAAAATTGTTTTTAGGTTAAGTAACATATAAGTTAATACACCTTGTGTTTAAATTGCAGGAAATATTTCTCTCAATACTTGCTAATCTTATAAACTAACTCATACTAATGCACTTGTTTGTTTATTGGATTTGCAAAACTCTCTGGGAAATATTTCCTGTATTTTAAACTCAGGGTGGATTAACCTCTAATATTCTGGCAAATAATAAAACTTATCTTGTGAGTATACATTGATATTGCCTTTGTGAGGCAATTCTAATGAGTGCTCACAAGATATTTTTTCCCATTAAATAACAAAAATGATCCTAAATTATCACCTCCATTATCCCCTGGGCCACGCCATGATGCGAAAAAACCTCGGGCATATGCAGACAGCAAAAGCCCAGATCAACCTGTGCATCCATGCAGTCTGATCATGGCTATCACTGTCAGCTAAGAGTCTCATTAGACTATATATATATCAATGGAGAGCAAATGCCAGATCAGATTTTGCACATGTGCAAAATCTGATCTGGGCATTTGCTCTCCATTGATATATGAATCTGAATTGGTGCATTTTGCTGACATGCTCAAAGACACATTTTCGCTTGGAGCAGCCCATTTTAGCTGAAGCTAAACAAAACAGAGAGAACCACCAATATAAATAGACAGCAAATAAGTACTGTATTTACCCTAAAACTTCAGACACCAAAACTCCTTGCCATATTTGTCCTAAAATTTGAACAAATACATATACAGTCTACTACTCGCTGACTTGTCAAATATCTGCTGGGTGAATAGCAAACAGTGTAGAATGATCATTAGATCTGATATGAGTTCACACTGTTTGCTTAGGTCCTGTTTGCATTACCAATATTCAGGGTTAATATGGTAACTTTTATGGTATTTCACTATTTAGGTTTAATATGGTAAATTTTCATGGTAATTCAATATTTAGGGTTAATATAGTAATTTTTATTGTTATTCAATATTCAGGGTTAATATGATAATTGTTTTATGGTTATTTAATATTCTGGGTTAATATGGTATTTTTTTATGTTAACTCAATATTTAGGGTTAATATGGTAATTTTTATGTTAATTCAATATTTAGGGTTAATATGGCAATTTTTAATAGTACTTCAATATTCAAGATTAATATGGATTTTTATGGTAATTCAATATTCAGGATTAATATGGTATTTTTTATGGTAATTCAAATTTCAACATTAATATGGAATTTTTTATGGTAATTCAATATTCAGGGTAAATATGGTAATTTTTATGGTAATTTAATATTTGGGGTTAATATGGTAATTTTTATGGTAATTCAATATCCATGGTTAATATGGTAATTTTTTATGGTAATTCAATATCCAGGGTTAATATGGTTATTGTTATAGTAATTCAATATTTAGGGTTAATATGGAAATTTTATGGTTATTCAATATTTGGGATTAATACGGTAATTCAATATTCGGAGTTAATATGGTAACTTTTAATAGTGAATCAATATTCAGGTTTAGTATGGTAACTTTTTATGGTAATTCAATATTAAGGGTTAATATTGTTATTCAATACTCAGGATTAATATGGTATTTATCATGGTAATTCAATATTCATTAAATGTTGATTCATTATAAATTCAATATTCAGATTTAATATAGCAATTTTATGGTAATTCAATATTGAGTTATTATGGTAATTTATATGATAACTCAATATTCAGGGTTGGTATTTTTTGTGGTAATTCAGTATTCCAGGTTATTATGGTAATTCAATATTTAGGGTTAATAATTATGGCATTTTCTTTTTCAAATCTCTGTAGGGTTCTGGCATTTTATTTGAAACAGACTTATTTCAAGCCTCTAAGCTTTGAAATCACCATCTTTACCTTAGTATGGGGACAGACAGGCCTTAGCAAACAGTGTAGACCCAATTCTGCAAAATTGAGGCTTTGCGTTACAAATGGTGTTCATTTTCAATCAAATCACTTGCCTTTAACTATTGTGGTTGGCGTAATACTGATCAAATGTGTAAAACTTTCCAGGAAGTTATCACTACTTCTCTCTGGATTTTATCATTCTTCTACCAATCAAATAGGGCTGCCATACTTAGCCTAGAGATATGGTCAAAGCCCAAAATTCTTTTCATTGCTGTCCTTTTGACATCACTTGGAAATAAAGTCTAAAATGAATGGCCCTTGAGAACAAACGACACCTTTCCCCGCGCGCACACACACACACACACACACACACACACACACACACACACACACACACACACACACACACACACACACACACACACACACAGAACTGAAAAATTCCTGAAATTTCAGTCTTTTCTGGGCCAATTAGCTAGTTTCTGCCAATAGGCCTCATCAGTGATCCTCGTATATAAATTTTCTAAAACTCCCAGAAAACTCCCTACTGAAAAAGACATTTGAAATTTCTTGGAAAAATAAAAGAAAAAAAAATTAGAATGTTGTTAACAGTTAACATTCATGGCTTAGTTTTAGGGCATTTACTATATACCAGTTAGGGTAAATATCCTAAAATTTCAAACACTTTAATCCAATCTATTTGGGCCTAACTTTTGCTTTTTATGTAGTTGTTTCTTAAAATACTTAGTGGAATAGAAAACAGTGCAGACTCTGATCAGACAGCCCCTTGAAGAGCAGTCTGATCTGGTTCTGCACTGTTTGCATATGTCATTTTTGTCAGAAACTTTGATGTTCGAAATTTTAGAACATTTACTGTACAAGAGAAAGCTGATATTAATTATCCCTAGCGTTGTCCAAAATGGTGAAAAAATCGGCATCTCCTGGGCTTTCCTTCCCGAAAAAACATGTTACAATAAATTAAAGCACTGTAACCGGTCCTCAATGTCCTAGAAAAAGGGAGAAACCAGAAATAAAACGATCTATTTCTCGATGACAAGTTAAATCAAAATGGCGATGTGACTGAGCCATCAATCGGGATGACACAAATTTTTTAAGCACCTGGGCGATTGTAAAAATCACTTTCCGTGAAACTTTCTTCCGTCACAAGGAGCTTGCAATAAAAAAAAAAAGCTGGGGTCTAAAACTTGTCACAACATAAGTTACAGTTCGGAATTCGAGAAAATGTATGACTGAGTGAAAAAAAAAATGACAGAGGGGCTCTACAAGCATATGATACAATGTGCAGGTTATTTAATTATTGTGAAAAGAAGCTCTAAATAAAAAGAGAATACGAGGGTCGTGCAAAAAGTTCTGTCACTAATAGGCTTCCTTGGTTTTATCCCAGGTATATTTTAAAATGCTTCACTGCACTTGAATGGTGTGTTGAATAGCTAACGATACCCGTTTATTTTGTGCAAATTGCTTTCCAACTGACCGAGTTATTTCAAACTGAAATAGATGCAGTCATACACACTGACCAATTTACTTGTTACATAATGGAACATGGACCAGAAGACTGAAATTCATAGCTATATTAAATGCCACATTAGGCTTCATATAGATTCAAAGCAGATATTTAATGAATTGTGTGGTATATATGGACCTCAGGCCATTTCAATGCGCACAGTTTTTAGGTGGGTTAAAGCTTTTAAAGCTGGGAAATTTTCTGTTGAAGATGATACCCGTCCTGGAAGGCCTAAAGCCTCTGTTACCAAGGGTTACATCGCTGCTGTAAAGATTGTGGTCGAACAGGATGCGCGATTGTCAAAGATATAGCTAATTTTACTGGCATTTCAGAAGACAGTGTGCAAACAATTCTGAAAAAGGGTTTAGACCTGAGAAAGGTTTGTGCTAGGTGGGTAGCTCGTTTGCTCATTGAGAAGCAAAAGACACAATGCCTTAAATGTGCCAGGGAACGTTTGAAAACATACAAAGTCTGTAAAAGTCAGGCTATTTCTGACTTGGTAACAGGTGATGAAACCTGTGTGCACATGTTTGAGCCACAAAGAAGGGCTGATAATAAGCAATGGAAGCGAAAAGATCAAAAACACCCATGTATTGCCAAGAGAACCGGAAGTTCAAAAAAGTTGTACGCAATTTTCTTTAATTCAAGTGGGCCAGTCGTTCAAGTGCCTTGTCGCTCTGGTCATACAGTCACTGGCCAATTCTACAAGAATTCTGTACTGAAGAAAGTGAAAGGGTTTTACAATAAGAAACGACCAAGCAAAGGATGGTCAGGAGTCCACCTTTTACATGACAATGCCTCCTCTCATAAGTGTGAGATTGTTAAAAAGTCTTTTTTGGCTTCTGAAAAGGTGAAAGTTTTAAACCATCCACCTTATTCACCTGACCTGAGTCCCTGTGCCTTCTTTTTATTTCCAAGGCTTAAGAAAATGCTTTCTGGAAATAAGTATACGTCTAGAAGTTCTCTTGGCAGTGCTATTTATCAGTGTCTCCAACAGATACCAAAAGAAGACTATTTATCTGCTTTTCGTGACTGGGTAAAAAGGTTACAAAAATGTGTTTCAGTAAAGGGGGAATACTTTGAAGGTTTGTAATAAAAATATGTTTGATAAAACATAGCATTGAAGTAATCTGAATCCAGTGACAAGACTTTTTGCAGGACCCTCGTAAACATTGCTGTTTTTAGTCGGTGAATTCACGAAGTGAATTCGGAGACTCTAGTTATCGTACGATGGCACTCTTAATCTTCCGTCTATTGAATAGTTTTCAACACTATTATAGCTATCAGTCTGGTGCTTCTGCCTCATTACTCAAATCATTATTTTACAGTATGGAAATATTTTGATACAATTTTGATTATAAGGCTAGTCGATGTTTAGGTTAATTTATTTTTGTGGTAATCAAATGCAGTATAATTGAAATATAAAAATTACTAAGAAAGCGGTCGGGTACTACATTGTGTGCCGATCAGTGAATAAAAACCGTTCTAACGCGGATGAATACACAGAGGTCAAAACAAAAACTGTGTCAGTACAAAATGTACCTGCGGAAACTTGGTCCAATCATTTATAGTCAGGATCAAAGTGCGCTGTCAAAATTAGCTTTTCTGGTGGACAGCATCCAAAAAAAAGATGTCCAGGAAAGAAAAAAAACATTCAAGAGCGATGACACTGTTCTGTGTTTGTGAGTTTTATAACCGAAACAGCCGCCAGCTGTTAACACCTTTTATTTTGTTGACAAATTTACTATCGTAAAGATTGACGACTGTGTAGTAAACCATAGACACGAGTTCAATTCCGCCGCTGGCATTGGCTGATAACAACACGTCATCCTGTAAACAAAAGTGTATCGGATTCTCCTGTTTTATTTATAGAACAGCAGCTCTATCAGATTTCTGATTAACGTACATGGGCCAGCATTTTTATAGGTGCCTGGTGTAGCAAGCAATTTTAAACCCTGATCAGGTTCTGAATTTTGCAGCGTCTGATCTGGGATCATCTGGGTCTTCAGTAACTAACTTATGTCCGTTTAGAGGACATTGGGCGTGAAAGGTTACTATAACCAATCTAGAGCCTAATATGCTTTTTAAGACATTTTGCCCTTAAAGTGCCAATCACCACTGCAGCAGATGACATTTATATTATTTTAGCAGACGATTCATCTAGTTTCTTTGACGTGTGTGTGTGTGTGTGTGTGTGTGTGCGCGCGCGTGCGTGTGTGTGTGTGTGTGTGTGTAATGTCATCTTCTAAAAAACTCGCTTGGCGCAAGTAGTATTCATTGCAGTCATAATGTTTACACTGGTGACTATATATAGAAATACCGTCTAAGCTTAAAGCACCAATTATCACAACTGCAGCGGATGACCGTTTGATTTATGTTTCAAAGAAAGAACAGTCTTGATATTTCTGCTGCAGAGAATTCACATGAAACACCAATACTTGTTTTCTTTGAAAGTAATTGGAAAAAAAAAAAATGTCGTCTGCTACAAATTTTGCTTGGCGCTTTAAGGGTTAAAATAACAAATTGCATGCCACGGTTTTCAATGTAGCTGCACAATGGATCAAATTGGGGAAGCCCGTCTATTTATACAACAAAAGTAAACGCTTGAATTAGCAAGCGCTCAATGCGATCTAGATTACCAGGGGGTATTTGTTCTGGTAAAATTGGTTTTCTACAGTCCTCGTTCTACGAGGTCATGTGGAGCAGTCTAGATTTTGTCCAGATCTCGTGTAATCAAATTATTGGTCTAATTGCTCTAGATTAGAGAATACCGATCCAATTGCGCAGTTTAATGCTCGTAGTTCAGGATACCTAATAAAAAGGTTAATGTAACCATGTCAGACTGTGTGTCAGTGACAAGTATTATCTTTTACAAAAAGCATGGTCTGTGCTTACATACAATTATTATGCCCCCAACTTCAAAGCTGGAGGGGAATATTGCTTCTGGGTTGTTCGTCCGTCCGCCCGTCACGCTTTTTGATGCATTGCATAACTTTAGAACCGTGAACGCTACTGTTTTGAAATTTCTTATATGGATTCCTCATGAAAAAAAAGCTGATACATATTTTTTTTCTTGACAGGATTACGCCCTTTTCTGAGTTATGGCCCTTTGAAAAAATACGGATGCAATCTTGTCAGCAAAATATCTCAAAAACTATTGAAGCTAGAGCCTTGAAACTTGATGAATAGACTGGTAGTGATGAGTAGACAACCTGACTAACTCTGGAAGAAAATTTTAAAAAATACTTTTTGAGTTATGGCCCTTTGTAATTTTGGGCATTTATACCTTGTCAGCAAAATATCTAAAAAACTGTTTGAGCTAGAGCCTTGAAACTTAGTAAATTGGTTTGTAGTGATGAGTAGATGACCTGATTAACTTTTGAAGAAATTCTGAATAATACTACATGAGTAATGGCCCATTGTATTTTGGGCATTTTTACCTTGTCAGCAAACTATCTCAAAAACCGTTGGAGCTAGAAGCTTGAAACTTGATGAATAGACTGGTAGCGATGAGTAGACAACCTGATTAACTTTGGAAGAAATTTTGAAAAAATACTTTTTGAGTTATGGCCCTTTGTAATTTTGGGCATTTTTACCTTGTCAGCAAAATATCTTAAAAAATGTTAAAGCTAGAGTCATGAAACTTAATAAATGTATTTGTAGTGATGAGTAAATGACCTGATTAACTTTTGAAGAAATTCTGAAAAATACGTCATGGCCCTTTGTAATTTTGGGCATTTTACCTTGTTAGCAAAAAGTCTCAAAAACTGTTGAAGTTAGAGCCTTGAAGCTTGATGAATTGACTGGTAGTGATGAGTAGACAACCTGATTAACTTTGGAAGAAATTTTGAAATGTACTTCTTGAGTTACGCCCCTTTGTAATTTTGGGCATTTTTACCTTGTCAGCAAAATATCTCAAAAACTGTTTGAGCTAGAGCCTTGGAACTTAGTAAATGGATTTGTAGTGATGAGTAGATAACCTAATTAATTTTTGAAGAAATTTTAAAAATATGTCATGATTTATGGCCCTTTGTAATTTTGGGCAATTTTACTTTGTCAGCAAAATATCTCAAAAAGCGTTGGAGCTAGAGCCTTGAAACTTGATGAATAAACTGAGTAGACAACCTGATTAAATTTTGTAGAAATTCTGAAAAATACTTCATGAGTTATGGCCCTTTGTAATTTTGGGAATTTTTACCTTGTTAGCAAAATATCTCAAAAACCGTTGGAGCTAGAGCCTTGAAACTTGATGACTAGTAGTGATGAGTAGACAACCTGATTAACTTTTGAATAAATTTTGAAAAATACTTACTGAGTTATGGCCCTATTCGTAATGCCAGTTTGCGTTAGAATTGTTTAATTCACAGACTTTGAGGGCTTTCAGCCCTTTGATTAATTTTACTTTTGTTTTTTATCTAAGGATTATGACTGTTGCCCCATTATTAACTTTTTCCTAGACTTCTCAGACCCCAGGACATAACATCATATCCATTGATGATGACATCAATAGAGAGATACAGGGAAGAATGGCATATTAATTCAATAAATAAATCTCTTTTGTTACTTCTGGAGTATGGAGTGCTATAAGTATAATGAAGCCCTGGTCATTGACAGTGATTAACAAGAAAAAGTCTTAGCTAGAGGACAGAATCACCTAAGAATGGTGTTTAAAAATATGAGCAAAAGTGTTATAAATAGCTCTCAGAATGCACCATTTTATACCAATTTCTTAAAAAAATTACTGGACCTCCCCTAGCCTCACTTCGTGCCTTCAACGCTCACCAACCTGGCTCGACCGCGCTGTCTCCCTCATTTTATTTTTCAAATCGTAACATGTCTGTATTTATTATTTTTTTCTTTTATTTATTTTCACAAACACACAGAAATGCTGACGCTCCCTATTTGTTTAGAGAGACTAACTAGTTTTCAGCTCCAAAACCCCAGTTTTACATGCAGTCTCCCTAAACATTAAAACCAACTTCCTTTTTTTATTATAATGTAAAAATAAGGGCCTCACTATCTTTTTTATTTTTTATTTTTTTTTAAGAAAATCAATTTTTTTATTGATATTACTTAACATGTGTATGAAAAATTGTAACTTACAAAAAGCTTCTGTATTATTTCATTATCACTGGTTTTCACTACCAAAAGTCAAAAACATCTATTACTAAGGTATACTCCTACATCAAAGCTAGTGTATTACAACTGACACTTGTCATGGGAAAAACTGCCCTTTGCCAACTACAAGTGGTCAAGGCTTGTGGTACTTAATGCAGTCTGGTCCCAGTTTTTATTTTTACCATTTGGATTACTCTGACCCAGAGGTTTGAATATTGGGTGTGCAAACAGCACAGGCCCTGACCAGACTGTGTAGTTTGGTCAGGGCCTGTGCTGTTTACATAGAGAAAGGGCAGTTTTTCATGTAATGTAACTAACTGTATCTACTCATACACATAAAACTGTTCCTGATTATGTATGGAATGTCAGTGACCTATATCTGCACTCAAGATTTATTAACCTTTACCACTCTCTGGGCTAATTCAACAGATGACAGATTAATGATATTTTTCTTATTTTTCCCAGAAAACAGGCTTTGACATTTCATGCAAATTGTCTCCAATGGAGACAATTTGCATGAAATGTCAAAACCTGATATCTGTCTGGGCAAAAATGTTTCAAAAGTTTGCTAAAAATTTTACAAAGCAGGCACATAAGCATTAACCCTTAAACTGCCAATCACAACAATAGTCGCCTGCTTTGTCGTCTGCTTGTGATTTTAAAAGTCTTTTTTGCAAACAGTGTGGACCCAGATCAGACTGCTCCTCTAGGAGCAGTCTGATCTGGGTCCACACTGTTTGCCTGTATGCAAAAATAGGTTTGAAAAGTTTGCAAGAATATTCAGCAGACGACATAAACAGACGACATTTTCAGATACAGGTTTTCTTGGCGCTTTAAGGGTTAAGATAGGTTATAAACTTCCTCGATCAGGAAATGTTTACATACAAAAGTGTATATTCAGACACTATCACAAAACGGAATGACTGATTAGGTGTTTTCCAGCTTTTCAGAACAGGTTCATACCCGATCTTGAGTTAATACTGTGCATGCTGGAAAAAAATTTTGGCAGTCTAAATTTTGAAATGGTTTTCTTACTCTATCCAGAAAATAGAGTTTGAAACAGTTTGCATGAAATGTCAAACCCTTCATTTTCTAGGGTAAATAAGAGTTTGAGTTAGAATTTTACCACCCAGTCAACATTATTAAGGTCACACCGAGCTGGTAGGGGAAATAAGAAAAATATATATTTGTCGCCTGCTGAATTCACTCAGAGATTGACCTTTAGCACCATCTTGCCATAATCAGCAGACAGCAAACTTAGTTTTCTAAATTTCACAAAAAAAAAATAGGAGTTGAAGTTTCACATCAATTTTGCATGAGGTATCAGACCCTGTTTATCATATTTATTAAAAAAAAAAAAAAAAAATAGATTAACATGTCTGTCTTGCTGCTATTCTAGTTCAACTGGTTAAAGATTTAGGTGGTGTTTTTTCCTGTAATGTAGGTCAAGGTCAATGTAGAGTCTGTCACTATATATCTATGTTCTACACTAGATGTAACCATACATAAAATCTGATCAGTCTAAGTCTATAGTAAAGCAAAACAGAAATGTCCCGGTGCGGGTGGAGACATTGTACTGGATATTATTTTCGATGAAGAACATCTTCCACAGCTATCTGTATACCAAATATAAACTAACTGAATAGTATGATCTGAAAACTAGCTGAGAACATACAAGATCTTAAGAACTTTGAGGTAAAGAAAAAATTTCTAAGTCCATAACCTTGACTTCTAAATCATAGGGTGTGGACAGTACTGAATAAAATTTTGGACCAATATCTATAATCATGCCAAACAAAAAGAAAATCCATGCAAGGATTTAAAAATTATGAGATCTTAAAAACTCTGAGGCAAATCTTTAACATAAATTTCTAAGTCTGTGACCTTGCCCTCTAGGTTATAAGCAGGGGTGGGGATAGTACTTAATAAAATTTTGGACCAATATCTATAATCACGCCAAGTATAAAGTAAATCCATGCAAGGCTTTAGGAATGAAGAGATCTTAAAACTTTGGCGCAAAACTTTAACATAAATGTCTAAGTCTGTGACCTTGGCCTCTAGGTGATAAGCAGGGGTGGGGATAGTGCCCAATACAATTTTGGAACAATTTCAATTATTACACCAAATATAAAGTAAATCTATAAAAGGATTTAGATATGAAGAGATCATAAAACTGACGCAAAACTTTAACATAAATTTCTAAGTCTGTGACCTTGACCTCTAGGTCATAAGCAGGGGTGGAGATAGAGCTGAATAAAGTTTTGGACCAATATCTATAATCATGCCAAATATAAAATATATCCATGCAAGGATTTAGAAAAGAAGAGATCTTAAAAACTTTTATGTAACACTTTAACATAAAATTTCTAAGTCTGTGATCCTGACCTCTAGATGATAAGCAGGGATCAGGATAGTGCCAAATAAAATTTTTGACCAATATCTTTAATCATGCCAAATATAAAGTATATCCATGCAAGGATTTAGAAATGAAGAGATCTTAAAAACTTTGACGCAAGACTTAAACATAAAATTTCTAAATTTGTGACCTTGACCTCTAGGTCATGAGCAGGGGTGTGGATAGTGCCCAATAAAATTTTGGTCCAACATCTATAATCATGCAAATATAAAGTAAATCCATGCAAGGATTTGGATATTAAGAGATCTTAAAACTTTGAAGCAAAACTTTAACATTAATTTCTAAGTCTGTGACCTTGACCTCTAGGTCATTCAGGGGTGGGTGGGGATAGTACAGAATAAAATTTTGGACCAATATCTATAATCATGCCAAATATAAAGTGAATCCATAAATGGATTTAGAAACTAAGAGATCTTAAAAAACTTTGATGCAAATCTTTAACATAAAATTTCTAAGTCTGTGACCATGACCTCTAGGTCATAAGCTGGCATGTGGATAGTGCCCATTAAAAGTTGGACCAACATCTATAATCATACCAAATATAAACAAAATCCATCTCAGGATATAGAAAATATAAGTTCTTATAAACTTTGACGTGAAATTTTAACATTTTTGTTAATGCCGCAGCCACCAATACCAATGCCAATGCTGATGCCAGGGGTAAAGCAATAGCTCTTTCTGTATTTTCGTACAGGCAAGCTTAGATAAACAGGGTCTGATATTTCATGCAAAAGTCCATGATCTAGTTTTGGCATGCAACCCTCGCTGATGAAAAGCCTAGGCATACCTATGTACTGACCAATGAGTATTAAGGTTATGTAAATCACCATCACAGTGACCTAATTTTGGCAAGCAAAACACCTTCTTCTCTGGATATTCATATATAATTTGATCAGCTCAGTCAAAATAGTTTAGAATTGCCTGGCTCTACTTTTTTTTTCAATAATACATGTATATAGGTCAATAAGGGATGAGAAGAGGGAGGAATAATGATGGAATGATAGATGGAGATCTTCCAACCTCTTCTCTAGCTGGCCAGTAGGGGACTAATAATGAACTTATTCAAACTCAAGACCGGAAGAGTCAATTTCAAATATCCATGGTGAAAGGATTAGAAAATATCACTCAGTCATAGTACAAATGTAGATGACTAGTGATGGGTGAATTAAAAATCTAGATTTTCTGATTAACCACAAAAACACTAGGGAAAACTGCAGCAGACATTATTCTATCTTTTTTATATATACTTTTTCAGAGAAAATAAGGGTTGGTATTTCATGTGAATTGTTGGCAAGGTAGATGATTCTCATGAAATGTCAAGCCTTATTTTCTTTGAAAAAAAAATACAAAATAAAAATCAAATGTTGTCTGCTACAGTTGTAATTTGCACTTTAAGGATTAATTTAAAATCTTGCCCTGGGTATAGTACAGACAGTATTAATCCTTAGAAGGTTCATCATGACATTAGCAGACGACCAATTTGTAATATTTTATTTCTAATTTTTATACCCCTCCACAGGATAGTAGTGTTGGGGTATATGGCATCATGTTTGTCATCCATGTGTCTGTCTGTCCATCTGTATTTTCATTTCCACACCATAACTTGAGTAAATGTCAATGGATTTTCACCAGACATAGTATGTTCATTGATATTGTGGAGATCTGGTCTGGGATTGCTAATAGGCAAATTTCTTCAATTTTTGACAGTTATCTGCCCATGACATGATAATGGCAGGGTATTATCGTTTCACTTTTTTTATTGACATTTCATGTGAATCATTTTCATAGGAATAGACATTTCTGTGAATTGTCTCTATAGATGATATATGTGAAATGTCAATTCCTATTTTCTATGAAAACTAAGACAAATAATTTAAAATGTTGTCTGCCAATATTTAACCCTAGTCCTGCTGTACCCTGCCTTTGCAAACAATGTAGATCCAGCACAGTTGGCTTCTGAAGAAGCCAACTGATCTGGATCTACACTGTTTGCCATTCAGTATTTCAATTTATATCAACAATCTGGATTAAGTAATCTGATTGGTCGAAAATTAGAAATGGGCATGGCATCTTAATTTATTCAGCAAGACAAGGGTTTGAATTCAGAGCTTTCCCTTTACCACTCTCTGGGATAATTCAGTCAATGACAAATTAGTGATATTTTTCTGATTTTCCCCAGAAAAACAGAATTGAGATTCTATGCAAATTGTCTTGTTAAATCCTGTTCTCTGGTAAAAATAGGAAAAATATTCCAAGATGTTGTCTGCTGAAATTTTTACCCAAAGTGCTAAGTATTATGGGTTAATGTTAATTAACAAGAAGAAGAGAAGTCCAAATGCTTCCAAATCACTGATTTCCACACAGGATGACTTTTATACTCTAATGGTTTGTACATCAATACACTAAATTACTTATTTGTTTGTATTGAGGTTTTACAGTAAAGCCCAGTCAACCCAATGTGATCATGTCGAATTATTTAATTGATTCCAATATTTTGTCCTTTAACCAGCAGATGGCATTGCATTTTAACCCTGGTCCTGCTGGACCCGGATATGTCCTGCCTTTGTAAACAGTGTAGATCCAGATCAGTTAGTTTCTTCAGTAGCCAACTGATCTGGATCTGCATTGTTTGTCATTAAGTACAAGTATGAGAATTTGTATCAACAACCTAGATCAAGTAATCTGATTAGTTGCAAATTAGAAGTGGGCATGGCATTTTAATTTATTCAGCTGCATGGCAAGGGTGAAAATGTTTAAAAAAAAAAAGTAACTGTCAATAAACAGTTCTTGATATTTCATGTGAGAGAAGACAACTGCTCGTAAAAGTCAAGTCCTATTTCCCTCACGAGGCATCCCCATGAATGGCAAGCCTAATTTTCTAAGAAAATATCGTCAATCTATTGTCTGCTGGCTTTGCCCAATTAAGTCATTTGCATAATTTATCTATTATAGATGCCAGACAATCATTCTTGTGACTTTGCAGACGATAAATAAGCCTATAGAATGATGATGATTATATTTTATGTCTCATTCAACATTATTTAAGTCATATATAGTGAGATGATGAAGGGATGATAATAAAAGGCTCTGCGCTATGAAGCACCATACAGTCATGAGTAGACTGGCTCCAGTCTCCAGTGACTAAATATTTTTTTCTTATAACCCATTTTATTAATCCACTAAAATAAAACCAAAGTGATATCATGACTATAAAGGCTGGTCACTAGTGACCAGCCTTTATAGTCATGATATTTTTTTGGTTTAATTTTAGTGGATTATCAAATAAGATTATGAGAAAAATATTTAGTCACTGGAGACTGGAGCCAGTCTAAGTCACAGGCTGAATTCCACAACTAAAGGGATTCAAACCCGGGACCTCATGATCCAAAATCAGGAGCATGTGCATTCTTTTATCTTTATAACATGGTTCATTATACATGGTTCATTATAACATGATTTTAACATAATGTGTTTAATAATGAACCCCTAAAAAGTTGTATCCAAATAAAAATTAATGGTTATACAGAAAAATGATCATTTTTTTTTTTATCATTTTTGGAGGCTGTTGCCAAAGCCCCACCAGATTTACAATATCACATTTTGACAATCCATTTTCCTGGTACTACCAACCTTATAACTGCCTACCAAATAGTTCTACGCTAATGCTAAATGCTGCATTCAAACACTTCAGCCTTGCTTATAAATAACGAACAAATAAACAAAACCAAAGAAAACTTCAAACTTTTGAAGAAATAAGAGTTTAATCATATTCTGAAAATGGGGTCACCAAAATCTATTCAGTTCTTGTCCCTGTCTCAACAATATAGCTGTGCAAGTTTGGTCAAAATCCACCCATTCATTCAAGAGATAAGGTGCAGACAAGCCATTTTCCAACAATCTGAGCTCTCCTGTGACTTTAAAAATGGGGTCAAGGTCAGCAAAATCTAATCAGCTTTTCCATGTCACAGCAATAAAGCTATGCAAGTTTGGTCAAAATTCATCAATTCTTTCATGTGATAGGGTGAAGACAAGCAATTTTCAAACAATCTAAGCCCTTGTGTGACTTTGAAAATGGGGTCAAGGTAACCCAAATCTATTCAGTTCTTTTCCATGTCACAACAATATAGATGTACAAATTTGGTCAAAATCCATCCATTAATTAAGGAGACAGGTGCAGACAAGCCATTTTCCAACAATCTATGCCCACGTGTGACCTTGAAAATGGGGTCAAGGTCACCAAAATCTTATCAGTTATTTTGCAAGTCCCAAAAATATAGCTGTGCAAGTATGGTCAAAATCTACCCATTCCTTCAGGAGATAGGGTGCAGATAAGCCACATTCCAACAATCTAAGTCTTAGTGTGACCTTGAAAATGGGGTCAAGGTCACCAAAATATATTCGGTTCTTTTCCATATCTCATCAATATAGATGTACAAGTTTGGTCAAAATCTATCCATTCAATTCAGGAGATAGGGTGCAGACAAGCCATTTTCCAACAATCTAAGCCCTCATGTGACCTTGAAAATAGGGTCAAGGTCACCAAAATCTTATCAGCTCTTTAACATGTTCCAGCAATATTAATATGCATGTTTGATTAAAATCCATATTTTCCTTCAGGAGACAGGGTGCAGTCAAGCCATTTTCCAACAATCTAAGCCCTCGTGTGACCTTGAAAATTGGGCCATGGTCACCAAAATTTAACCAGCATTTTTCCCCTACCCAATGATAAATTTGTGTGTTTGGCCAAAATCCATCCATTCATTAAGCAGATACAGTGCAAACAAGAGGCTACATCGATGCTGGCAAGGACACCGACAGGATCCGCACTAAAAACAATATTTCCCCCTCCTATTGTAGGTGGGTGGGTGCGTGGGAGGACATAAAATATAGTAAAACTATTTTTTTTAAAATTATTTTCAGCACATTTTCAGGCTACTGTTTTTACCCTAAGTGTTCCAACAAACAGGCAGGCCTAAGCAAATAGTGTAGACCCAAACCAGACACCACAGAATGCAGCTTCCAATCAGGATTTACACCATTTTCCGCTCATTCAGCAATTTTTAGACCTATCAAAAGGTAGTAAAATGGACCTGTTCAAATTTTAGGACAAGTATGGTATGAACTTAAAGCAAATTGATACACTTTCAGGGAGGTAACTCTTTCAAAACATTTTTGTCCCTTTCTGTAAAGGAGTTTACTCTATATAAGGAAAAGGGAACCCAGAAGAGACCTCATTCCAATAGCAAATTGGGAATTCAACGAGTATTTAGTAGAACTTCAATGACTCGAATATCTTTGGGACCATGTTCAGTTGTCCTAGACCTGGGTAGTTTGAGCCACTGAGTGTTAATCATAACACCAGGTCAGGAGGAAAATGGGGATATTTCAGGGATGTCTTTTCAATCTTTTATAAAATAATTGTATGTTGAGTGTAGCCATTAGAATGCCCTTGAGATGATTATAATGAGTACACATAACATTTTCATGATAAAACTAGACAAAGTGCCCAGTGGGGCACATATACCCCCGACTAGCACTACCACTACTTTTTAAAAAGCACAAAGTATGTAGCTTTGATTCTGGAGATGGCAGTTGTATGCTATATGTTATAACATTGAAAAAATTCAATCAAACAGTAATATGAAGCCCTTGACCTCAAAGGTCAGGCACAGGTGCAGGGATTGAGCTGAATAAAACTTTAGCCCTATAACTATCACCATATACCAGTGAAATCAGTCTTTATAATATAAGCAAAAATGACATTTGTATGAAACGTCTGTGACCTTGACTTAAAAGCCATGCCCAAGCTTGGGGATGGTGCCGAGAAAAACTTCAGACCTATATAAAAAACTTCAGACCTATATATACCATCATGTTTAATATTAATGAAACCAACAAAACGGTCTTCATAATGTAGCTATATAAACTTAGATGCAATTTTTTTTTTTTTTTACTTTTATATGAAATTTCTATGTCTGTGACCTTGACCTCAAGGTCATACCCCAGGATAAGGATGATGCTGAGTAAAACTCTAGACCTATATCTACCAACACGTAAAATATAAATGAAATTCCTCAAAGGGTCTTGATGGTATAGCTATATAAACATAAACACAAAACTTTTGACTTATTTATGAAAATTCTAAGTCCGTGACCTTGACCCCAACATTATTCCCCGGGATAGGGTTGGTGCTGATAAAAACTTAAGCCCTATATCTACCATCAGGCCAAACATGAATTAAATCCATCAAAGGCTCTTCATAATATAAGGTCTTATAAACTTTAACATAAAAACTTCGACCCTAAGACAAAAATAAAGTATGAACAAATAATGCTTCAATGGATGGATGGACAGACAAACAGATTCCTTGCTGATAGCTATATCCACTCAACCTTTCAATTAGGGTATAATAAAATTTAACAAAAGGTCTTGATGATATGGCTATATAAACTTAAAAGCAAAAACTTTTACTTTTGAATGAAACTTCTAAGTTCGTGACCTTGACCTCAGTCACACCCTGGGTGGGGATCATGCGGAGTAAGACTCTAGGCCGATATATAGCAACATGTCAACTATAAATGAAATTCCACAAGGGTCTTGGATACAGCTATATAAACTTAAACACAAAATTTTTGACATTTTTATGAAAATTGGAAGTCCGAGACCTTGACCCAAAGGTCACCCCCGGGGATGGTGCCAAAAAAAAACTTAAGAGCTATATCTACCATCATGCCAAATATGAATGAAATCCATCAAAGGGTCTTCAAAATATGAGGTCATATAAACTTTAATGTAAAAACTTTGACCCTAAGACAAAAATAAAGTATGAACGAATAATGCTTCAACAGATGGACGGACAGACCAACAGATTCCTTGCTGATAGCTATATCCACTGGACCTTTCAATTAGGCAGCATTCCCACTCATATTTTGATTTAGGGGTACATGTACCCCTTGGGTTTAGCATTTGGGGGTACAGATCACTTTTTGAGGGTACACATATTTTGGGGGAATTAAATGCATTGTTAAGCACTGGGAAGACTTTATACTTTAAATGTCATTGTGGTCAGTTTTAGGTACTTTGTCTTAGTATTTTAAATAAAAGGAAAACTGTGCTTCAATCATGATATCAAGACGTCACTTTTACAAAACATATTCTTCAGTCAAAAGAACCTAATACTAACAGCCAAGTTCAAGTACTATTAAAGCTTCCTAAATATACAATGTTCGAAAACAGGTTCTGTCCAGAATGTTGTTCCTTTCGTTCAGTGTGAGCCGGACATACTGATTTTATAGAAAATCGCTACTGCAAAATGGCATGAATGATTGGAAATTCTATGAAAGAGTGTATGACATTTTCCTGGGAGTTCTGAGCGCTTTTAATATTCATAACAGTGTTTATTGACTGAATAATTAAACTTTTTTCGGGAAATTAGGCAGTCGCGAAAACTTATGACATGTAGATTTTACGGCAATAAGTACATGTTCTGTTGATAACAGTCATTAAAAACTTGCCTAAAGTAGTCTTGCAGCGGTACAACTATCCTAAATTCATCTAAATGAAACAAAATATTTCTTTTGCATGCAGTAATTACCGATCTAATTGACAACTTTTGTATACACTTGAGCGAACTGAGCCGTATCGAAACTCAGAGAAAAAGAAGTGCCCACTGAACCGCGATACAATATAATGGTCGTCAGTGATTGGATAATGCAAAAAAGGTCATACACAATAACCAATGAACAATAATCTTATCCCTCTCGGTAAGAATATAAATACATTCCGTGATCCCCGTAACGATCCTCGATCCGTTTCAGTGCACTGGTCGCACGCATTCGTTATTGTCCGCCAGCAACCGCAGTGTTTCGATGCTTTATTAATATTTAAAAGGATATGCTAATGAGCGGAAACTGACTCAGTAGGACGTACGCATGTTGCAATTTATACGTGCACCAATTTTTTTGTACGTTTGTGTACGTAGATACCAACAATTCTGTACGCTCGTGGCAGATTCTCTATGTGAATCACGTACTGCAGTACGTGAATGGGAATGCTGAATTAGGGAATACGGAAATTTAACAAAAGGTCTTGATGATATGGCTATATAAACTTAAACGCAAAAATTTTTTACTTTTATATGAAAATTCTAAGTTCGTGACCTTGACCTCGGTCACACCCTGAGTGGGGATCATGCGGAGCAAGACTCTAGGCCGATATCTAGCAACATATCAAATATAAATGAAATTCCTAAAGGGTCTTGATGATATAGCTATATAAACTTAAACACAAAAGGCTTTTTATGAAAATTCTAAGTCTGTGACCTTGACCCCAAGGTCATCCCTGGGCTGAGGATGGTGCTGATAAAAACTTTAGACCTATATCTACGATCATGCCAAATATGAATGAAATCTATCAAAGGGTCTTCAAAATATGAGGTCTTATAAACTTTAACGCAAAAACTTTAACCCTGACTTTTTATGAAAATTCGAAGTCCTTGACCTTGACCCCAAGGTCACCCCCGGGGTGGGGATGGTGCTGATGAAAACTTTAGATCTATATCTATCATCATGCCAAATATGAATGAAATCTATCAAAGGGTCTTCAAAATATGAGGTCTTATAAAACTTTAACGCAAAAACTTTGACCCTGACTTTTTTATGAAAATTCGAAGTCCGTGACCTTGACCCCAAGGTCATCCCTGGGCTGAGGATGGTGCTGATAAAAACTTTAGACCTATATCTACCATCACGCCAAATATGAATGAAATGCATCAAAGGGTCTTCAAAATATGAGGTCTTATAAACTTTAACGCAAAAACTTTGACCCTGACTTTTTTATGAAAATTCTAAGTCAGTGACCTTAACCCCAAGGTCACCCCCGGGGTGGGGATGGTGCTGATAAAAACTTTAGACCTATATCTACCATCATGCCAAATATGGATGAAATCCATCAAAGGGTCTTCAAAATACGAGGTCTTATAAACTTTAACGCAAAAACTTTGACCCTGTGACGGAAAGACGAACAAATGTAAGAACGAACAAACGTACATACTAAAGAACGAACGGACGAACAGAAAAGCGAAAACTATATACCCCCACATACTTCGTATGTCGGGGGTATAATAAAGAAAATTTACCTAAAATATCCCTACATATTTGTTTTCTTGAGCTATAGGAACTATTTCCCAGAGACTCAAAAACAAGTTTGAATCAGCCAAAGTACATAAGCCTTAAGTTAGAGCTGGCTAATCAGAGCCAAAAAAATAATCGATTATCAGTCCTGCCACTGTGATCGATAATGGATTAGTAATCACTGAAGATTTGGTCATAATTTTACCTGTCTGTTTGAGTATGACTTACTATATGTTATACTTTACCCACATATTTGGCCGCACAGGCCTATGCAAACATTGTAGACCTAGATGAGACGCCACAAAACGTGCCGTCTCATCAGGGTCTACACTGTTTGCCTCTCATCTAGCTATTTTAGACACAACATTGGGTAATAAATTGTACTTGTTCAAATTTTAGATAAAGTATGGTAAGTAGTTGAGGTGTCTCAATAGTAATGGTAAATACGGTAAAGTAACAGACACAGAAATAAAACAAGCGATTAATATCGAATATGTAACGAGATTTAATCATTTTTGTTGAATTTATCGATCAATTAATCAATTGTCTGATTAATTGTGCCAGGCTTAATTATAGTAGAATCATATTGAAGTCTAAAATCTCTGACAGTGAGCTCCCCTTATGCAAACAACATTTAAGTGAAACTTCAGTGAATACCCACAGAAATTTCAGTGATATCCCACTTATAAAATATCACTAGATCTACAGAAGTTTTAGTGGAATAAGTCAAATAGCCGCGATATTTCAGTGATATCCAAAAGATATTTTGAGGCTATGCCAATTAAATGCAGGATAAAGGATATTTTGAGGCTATTCCAATTAAATTTTCAGTAAAAAAAGGTTGTCCCATCACCCCCTATTAAGAGGAAAGAATATGCTACACAAAAACTTATCAAACTACAAGACCAGGGCCCAGTTGTTCAAAGCGTCGTTAGCTTAACAAGCTCGTTAGTAGCCAAAATGTTAACTGTTCTGGTAAGTACAATATCTAATCCACTGCTATTTTTGCTGAAAAAAATGTGAGTAGCTTTTGCAAATGCAAAAGCTACTCACATTTTTTTAGTAAAAATATTAGCGTATAACCCATATTTAATGATCAAGTTTTAATGATATGTTAACTAACGACATTGTTAGTTTTGAACAACTGGGCCCAGGAATATTGCATAAGCTTTTTCATGGGTTCCACAGGATACTTGTACTGTATTTACCCTTAGTTTTGTGACAGACACTCTGAGTATCATGACAGACAGGTTATACCTAGACCAGATCCCACAAAATGCTGATCTGGGTCTACACTGTTTGCAGATTTTAGAAGCATCAACAGGTAGTAAAATGGAGTTGTTAAATGTTGAGGACATGTTGCTAAAGTGTCCCAATATTTAGCCCTTAAACTGCCAGTCACAACAATTGTCGTCTACTTTGTCACCTGCTTGTGATTTTAAAAGTCATTTTTGCAAACAGTGTGGATCCAGATCAGACTGCTCCTCTAGGAGCAGTCTGATCAGGGTCTACACTGTTTGCCTGTATGCAAAAATTAGGTTTGTAAAGTCTGCAAGAATATTCAGCAGATGACATAAACAGACGACATTTTCAGATGTAGGTCTTCTTCGCGTTTTAAGGGTTAGGGTAAATACGGTATATTATCAAAGCATGGACAGCACTAGTGGGTCGATTGTCTCCGAGTGTAGGCTTGGAAAATGGTCCTAAATGGGGACTTAAGACTTTTTCATTTAATCCTTAACCAATTTTAAGCAAACGGTGCAGACCTTGATCAGATGTGTGTTCTACGGTGTCTGATCTGGATCTGCACTGTCTGCCAATGTTCCAAATGTCCCAGTTAATGTTTTACAGAAACCCTCTATCAACAGCACTCTGACGTCACAGCAACAAGAATGGCACGGCTATAAATAAACATTACATGGATTTCGTCTAACACTCGGTTTGATTACACTGGTCAATGATACTCACCTGGACAACTACCACAAGGAAATTTTGGCATTTGTATATTGTGACTGGATTGTAAACAATCAATCCAAAAAAAGGGATAAACTTACTTTGGCGAATATTGATCATCACTTGTACTCGGAACTGAACTAACAAACTCCTGTAGTGATGGTCTTAGCTGCTTGGTTTCACCATCTCTAGATCGTAACTTCTTCAGAGATTTTGGCAATGTGGAACATGTCTGTACTGCATGTTTGTTCATCAAATTTTGTTTGTTTTTGTTCTGCATCTGTCCATATGGACTGACGTGGCGAGGTCTCTTTTTCAACAAAAGTATCACTTCCTTGGGTTTTTCTTTCAGATTGTTAACAAGCTTCTTAAGCTGCCATCCAACCTTAAAAGACATGAAAAGACAGGTTATCTGATGTGCATGTGGGAAATGGGATAAAAAGACAGGTTATCAAGTTGGAAAAAAATATCCCAGTATGTGGACATCAAAACAGGTAAGAGAAAAGTCCAGGGAGTGCCACAATCACAAACCGCAGCCCTTCCCAGACCCCATGAGGAAGAGGAAACTGACAAATCCAAACAAGCACAAACCGAACAAACATACGAAAAGCACTAAGACTAGCTCTCTCTTCCCCAAGCGAGGTAATCGCAATACTAGAAGGACTGAAAAACACAAGAACAAAATGACACATGGAAAGACATACAACAAATCGCCTCGTAGAATAAACCACAAAGCAACAAAGAGTAAGACTAACACCGGGACCACAAAAGTCAGTTGGTCATCTCTACAAGCTGTCAGCCATTCACTATATACAGTGCAAAAACAAAACGAAAAGTTGGCAAACCACTGTTGTAGGAAGTGAAATATCAATTAGATATCGGCTTTCATCTGGTAATAATTTTGGAGACCATTTAACATCACAGTGTTCTGCATGGGATGCCAATGTGACAAGATCAAAATCTGTTTTGTCAAGAAGGTTCTCCGACACTTATAACTTCCTGAAAAAAAAAAAATAAAAAAAATAAAAATATTACCCATTTTTTGATTGCTGAATTTGTGCAGAAACAGTTGAAGATTAAAAGATTACTTTGTTTTAAATAAGTTAAGCAAGTACTCACAACAGTTTGGTAGTTGACTTGTATCACTTCATCATCTTTTTCTATTTTACCACATAAATCAGCTGGGGACTGCAAGAAACAGAGCAATATTTACTTATTTTCTCTGGTTTAAACATTTTATCAGCTGTCAATAAAATAATCATGGGCATACAGCTTAATAAACAGGAAGATTTGTCATCCATAAAAGTCGATTCTTGTTATCTCGACTCTGCTTTAATGTCTTGAATAACCGCTTATCTCAAAGTGAAAATCTGGTCCCTGTTTTAACATGGAAATCTAACAACAGGTAACAAAATATTGTGGAAAAGAGGAGGAATTGTTCCTAAGGAGCAATTTCTCCTCTTTTCCACAATATTTTCAATATATCTCTAACTTAGGTCTCCAATTACAAATTCGTTTGTGAAATGTGGCTGTTCGGTTCATCTTTTCCTCAATTTCGCAAATCTGATATGTCGAGGTATGGATATCTTGAAGTATTTCATAGAGTCTCTTGGAGATAAAAAGAGTCGACTGTATCTTAGATTTTCACAGGTTGCACACCATTAGGTAAATTTTATCCTGTTGCAGCTCATATATTTCAGGGGCAGCAATACACATATTTTGCAACTGAATGACAAACAGCATTTATACAACAAATCACTAAATATATTTAAAGCTTATGTAGGCCAGTATTAGAGATGTTTAGTAGAGCACTTGTTAAGGAGGAGTATTTGATGATAATTCTGGGATAATTTACTCCAGTCTTCCATACAGTATATATTGTGGGTACTCATCAGAAGTGCCTCATCAGGCACTTCTAATGAGTACCCACAACATGCTTTTTGATGGTGAAATAAAAAGCATTATCCAGTATGATTGCTAAATACTCCTCTTTAACAAGTCCTCTATTTGGAAAGGTATTTCTCAAAAGAAGTATATGATGCTATCTCCTCTTGGTGAGACAATTTTCTATCAGGCTTACACAATACCACAATGTAGACATGTACATGTATTTGTTTTGACATGCTCAAAGCATCACACTGCACTTCAAGTTTTTTGTTGACTGAAGAAAAAAATCAATACTTTTTGCAAAATTATAGATAGCTCTTGATAAGTTTTCGTTTTCAACCAATAAAAATATATTGTCATGGAGAAATAAGGAAATATATCTGGATAATCATCTTATCTAGAACTGTACTTGAAATGAACATGTATTGATGTATGTTACTGAACATATGATTACAGGTTTTTAGTAATGTTCTGTTCTATTCAACATCATGATATGCATTGCTAAATGAACATTCTATACCAGCACTGTCTTAGATGTAAGCAATGCAGAATAAACATTTGCCATTTTGTATAAAATTGTTGTCATTACAGTTACAATGTTCAAATTCTATCGGAGACGTTCCAGGAAAAAAAAAAAAAAAAAACACACACATACTTAGATCAGCTTTCAGATCCAGTCTGTCACTTACATTCTACACCAGTATAACATTCTAGCAAACACTTCAGACCCTGAAAAAAAACTGCAAAGCTGACCAGACTGGACAGAAACTTGGCTATTCATTCACAGCTCCAGATAAGAAACTTTTTCAAACATCAGTAGCAATGTTTTTCTTATTTCTCCACATAAATCAATGCTGTGGTGCTCACTAGAAGCGCCCCATCCAGGTGCTTCTAATGAATACCCACAACATATGTTTTCAAGGAGAAATTAGAAAAATATTATCTGCATTCATATTTATGATTTGCTCTAGTTTGGCTTAACATTGACTAACAGGTTACTCACCATGTCCTTTATCCCACTTATCAGATGAATTCCATAATAGGAAGATAGAATATGCAAACCCTGGAAATACAAAAGGTTTCAACATTAAGAAATAAACCAAATTATTACCAAACCGATATTCCAGCACATATGAACAGCATATACCAAGACCAAAAGCACATATGAGCACTCTGGTCAAGGCATGCCATGTTAAAATTTTAAGTGAACAGATACACTTGAACTAAGTTGCTGCCATTTTGCAACGGGAAACAATTTCTGCAGACAGGACGCTGCCTGCTTTCTATTTAAAACTTTTCAAAAAAATGAGGGCTTCTCTTAAAGGAAAGACTTTGCTCCCTATGGGAGCAAAGTCTTTCCTTTAAGAGTAGCCCCCAATTAGAAGGGAGGTAAACATTTCCATTCAAGAGTTAATTCCCTTGGAAGTGTATCCGTTTATCTTAAAGTCTACAATATTCCTATACAGTCTGGACAAACTGCATTCACAAGATAGGACATATGTGCGGTCTGTTCTTTGTGCGTGGTAAGCATCTGTTTGAAGAAAGGTTTTGTCAAGATGTGGGTATTTTCCCAATCAAAATAGAAGTACAAATTAATGCTTAGCATGACAGATAAAAATTTCAGCAAACAACTTTTTTAAATATTTTTCTTACCTATCCAAGAAAATAAAGTTGTTCATTTCATGCAAATTTTCTCCGTAGTAAATAAACCCCATCTTCTGGGGAAATAAGAAAAATATCATCGTCTGCTGAATTTGCCTTTTAGAGTTCCAAAGGTTAAATATACAGAACACATTATTTTCAAGACAGTTTATTACTGAAAGTTTTATCAAAACATAATTAGATCACTTAGTCGATGGCACACCATCGCAAAATCCCCATGCTTTCATGACCTTTTGATCCCTATCCAAAGGTCACATGGGGAGGAGTGAAAAATAATGTTGCTCTCACACACCTTTACCATGCCCGGAAGTCATGTAGCAAGTTTGGTTAAATTCTGCCAAGTGGTTTTTGGTGTAGGAGGAGATAGCGTGACACTCGGACAGATGGATGGAGACATTCATAATATCCCTATCACTAAAGGGTGGGGATAAAGATTTATGTCCATATAAAATTGCAAAATTTGGTCTCAATGAAAATAAATGCAATGACAATATGCTATGAGAATTTATAAGATTTAAACTGCTGGGGTGATTCCAATGACATGTTTGCCAAAACAGTTTAGTTATGAGTTTTACTGGCCAGTCAACACTGTTAAGGTCATATTGAGTCGGTCAGTTAATCTACTCACTTTTACTAAGCAGGTTTAGTCTTCTTAGTGGTTAACTAGTACTTGTGCATAAACTTTTATCAGTAATTGACAAATGCCCTTCTTGAATCAGCGGAAAGGGGAGAAAGACCATAGAAAATATTACATAATCAACCTCCATGAAAGTTCTCTGGCTAAGTAGGGATTCAAACTTGTAACCCTTGGATATGCAGTCATATGTGCTCCTAAATGTGCTATGAAGCCTGGCTTTACACATAACAGATGCTGTTTATTTTCTTTTTCCGAACTGTCATCAAATTAATTATCATCTTTTTTAACACACACATATATTAACCCTTAAAGTGTCAAGTAAAATTGCAGCAGACAGCATTCTAAATTCAGTAACTTTTTTTTGTAATTTTCTTCAGAGAAAAAAAACTTGATATTTCATGTGTATCATTTGAGTGGCAGGCAATTCACATGAAATGTCATGTTTTATTTTCTCTGAAAAAATATAATAAAAATATTTCAAATTGTTGTCTGCTGCAGTTGTGATGGTGCTTAACGCTTAGCACTCTGGGTAAAATTTTCAGCAGACGACATTTTGAAATATTTTTCTTATTTTTCTCAGAAAACAGGATATGACATTTCATGCAAATTGTCTCCTATGGAGACAATTTGCATGAAATGTCAAATCCTGTTTTCTGGGAAAAATAAGAAAAATATCATCAATCTGTCGTCTGCTGAAAATGCCCAGAGAGTGGTAAAGGTTAACCCATTGTAGTATGGAGAACCCTAAAAGGGTAATTAGCAAACAGTGCAAACCCAGATCAGATGCCAAAGAATGCGGCATCTGATCTGGGTCTCCACTGCTTGCAAATAGATCAACCATTTTTCTCTAGGGCTATCTAAATCGCATAGCCTGACACCATTAGAATCTTCCAAAAAAGTGGGGGGGAGTTCATTCAGTCTACAATGGGTTAAAGAACAACAAAGTCATGTTAAGGAAAAAGCATCATGAAATGATAATGGTTTGTTACAGACGTGTACAGTTGACTCTCATTACCTCAGACACTGGTAACTCAAAATACTGCTTAACTCAAACTAAACAAAGGACAACATCTGTTTAGTTTCTTTTATGGTCTTTACATTTCAGGTCTTTTTGCCTCAAACCACAGTAATGTCAAACCAAAAATTCCAGACCTATGGTGTTTAAATTTACGAGAGTCAACTGTATATGAATGCCCTCGCTGAAGCAGAGAAGGAAAAAAATAATACAATCTGACAGCAATGATTTTCACACTGAAATTCAATCTGCTCATGGAATTATTGTTTACAATTAAATTTGACTGAAAATTCTTCATAAAAATGCATACCAGTTCTTCCCCTTGTTTCTTCCTGATGGTTGCCAGCTCCAGTGATGCTGGCTGTACATACAAAGGATCCAAGGGGCGCTCTGGGGAACCAATCACCAGCTCTTCACAAATATCTGACAGCATGTTTGTCTGCAAAAAAAGTAAATGTCTTTCAGTTTACAATTTGAGCAGCTTTATCAAAACTGGTTTGATCTTCAACCCATTTAAGTCAAGTGGACTCTTCTATCACAGCTCTTTGGATTGGTCTATTTGCAGCAGCAAGGTGTGTGGTTAGACTTTATTTTTACTGTTTTATAGAAAATCCTGTATTTAATGCAAACAATGTAGACCCTGATCAGATGCCACATCCTGTGGCATCTGATCTGGATCTACACTGTCTGCCAATTACCCTTTTGAGGGTTTCCCTACTAAAATGAGTTAATAAGTAATATAATGCTTACTGATGTGGTCATATGTTGTTGTAAGTCAGGTATTGAGGATTCTCGCTGACAGAAATTAATCAACTCCAGTCCAATCTTAACAACAGTATTCCTAACAAGACACAGATCATGGAAGCCACAGAATGGAGGTCTGAAACAATAAATTACCAGAGAAGAGTTAAGCAGGTTAGGTATACAATACAAATAGCTCCTAATAAGATACTTTCAATCAATGTGATATGCTAAGTATCATGTCATGTCACAAAATATAATCCCATTCCACAATAAATCATACATGTCATTAGTTGTTGATGGAACCCTGTGAGAGTTTGCAAATTTTTTGGGGAGATTTGATGAAATTCTGTGAGATTTTTATGAAAATCAATTTCAAGCTGACATAAGTAAGTTAAAAGCCATTATTTTAATGAATTAAGCTTGGGATAGCCATGCTAATGTGTGATTTATTTCTAGTTCTTCAAAAAAAAGAGCTTATTAAATGGTATGAAAATTCTGTGAGATTTGAAAATCTTATGGGAAACTGGGTCCAGAAAGGCCAAAATTCTGTGCGATTTTGTCTCACAGTGTGAGGTATGGCATTTATTAAATGCCTCAGACTAGAATACACATAAAACTGACCTTTACACATTGATAACTTTTTTAATTTTTGTCCGATTATCATGAAATTTTCAGCAAAATGTAGGGTTTTCTGTCTGGAGTTAAAACATAAGGCAGCGGGCAGCTTCAGATGGGCAGCGGGGCAGCAGGAGAGGGCAAGAGGGGTGGCCCGCCCCTCTACATAGGGCTAGCTGGAGCACTGTCTTACAAATTTGTGAAACTTAGACATCTAAGCCTGCTGTAACTTTATAAGAAACTGACTAAAGCTATCCATTAACTCTCTGCATGCTAGGTAATTTTGCATGTGTTGTCTGTGGATTTTTTTTAATTAACTTTTTCAAAAAAATCTTTCAGGAATACCATCAGAGTGTCAAACAGTTTAGATCCAGATCAGGCGTGACATTTTGTCCGGCCTGATCTGGGTCCAAACTGTTTGCAAAGGTTATCGGCAGACGACAGAAGTTGCCACTAGTGGAGAAAGAGTTAATGATGCCATTTAGCATACCTTCTTTATACCAATGCATATTTTAAGTTTTAGTTCTAAATTCATGGAATACAAATAAAGTTATGCATTTAAACAAATTATGGCTGGATGTATGCAGATACAAACATATGTATGACAATTCAAAGGACACACAGACATCCAGCCAAAAAATAAGAAAAAATATCTCAAAATGTTGTCTACAGATTTTTTTTACCTGGCATGCTAATTGTTAAAACCTGTATCATTCATAGCAACAGATAAGATGCTTTTTTCATCCAAAAAATGCTGATATCTTTCTTATTTCTCAATGAAAACATATGTTGTGGGTACTCATTAGATGCACCTCAGAAGGCGCTTCTAATGAGTACCACAACATATGTTTTCGTTGAGAAATAAGAAAAATATTATGTGGATACCCCCTCTTATCTGTAGCTATGATCATTAATTCGTTAAGCAAAGAGAAGTAACAACTTTAGTCAAGAGACGAAACCCAACTGCCTCCCACTGTACAACTATTAACTTCCCTCAAAGAATTGTTCATGCTTTTCTTGTTTGAAAGTATTAAAGATTTTATGGTAAATGACTAAATGTCCTAAAATTTGAAACATTTTATTAAATACTAATTCTGCCTAAAATTTTGTTTTGTTTGTTTCTTGAAATACTATGTTGAAAGGCAAACAGTGGATACCATAATCAAGCTGCTCCTGTAGGAGCAGTGTGATCTGGGTCTGGACTGTTTGCATATGCTATTTTGTCAGATAAGTTAGTGTACAAATGTACTAAACTTTAGGAGAATTATCAAACTGTTTGAATTTTCAGATTTACATGTATTGTACGACTTACTTATCCATCCAAGCAACAAGGTTCTTCAAGGTTGATACAAGGTCAGCCACAGTAGACAGTATTCCAATAGACAGCTTCTTATGATGTGAATCATGATGATGGGAAACGTTTGCCCTGTTCTTGTCATTTTCATTGTTACGTGCCCGCAGCTCACCATTCAGACTTCTGGCCTTACAACCAAGCTTGAGGGCCAGGGATTGTAGATTCTCTGTTTCATGACCATAACACTGAAATTCATATGGTTCTTGTCAGGTTATATGTGGTTCCAATTAACATGTACTGAATTTACTCTAAATATTTACTCCAACCATACTGCACAGGTCCAGATAAGACTGTTTTTCTGAGCCCAAAAGTATGGATATTTTTTTCTTATTTCTGCATGAAAACGCCTCAGCAATTAAGGCACTTCTAGCTATTACCCACAACATATTTTCATTCAGAAAAATGAAAAATATTTACCAGGGCCCAGTTGTTCAAAGCTAACGATGTCGTTAGTTAACGATTTGTTAAAATTTACATCGAGTGATACGCAACTATTCTGAAATTTTTCGCTGAAAAAATGTGAGTAGCTTTTGCAGTGCAAAAGCTACTCACATTTTTTCAGCAAAAAATATCAGAATATTATATATTGAATCTGCTAAAACAGTTAACGAAATGACCCTTAACGAGATCGTTAAGCTAACGACACTTTGAACAACTGGGCCCTGATAGCCCCTGTTTACTGGAGCTATGGTGATTCACTGTATGAGTGACAAACAGTGTCTGTCTAGATCAGATGTCACATGGAATCTGGATCTATACTGTTTGCTTAGACCAATCTGTCAGATACTGAGGGTAAAAGTCAGCAACAGTAATTCACTCCAGTTATAATTATGGTAAATCATAAATAACCAAGAATTTGAACAGCTAAAAACAATTGCCTCAGTGTTCAGAATGTTTGAAGACGAGGCTTGGAATAAATAAAAATATTCAGTTTTTAAATACTAATAAAGAGCAAACGTTTAGCAGGACAGGGCATTATGTTAACTTAACAAGTCTGTAATGTATACCCCATATTCCTCATAATGTATAGTGGAGTATATAAGGATACATGTGTACATTATTAAGTGAACATACAGAAATTTTACATTTCTATACCTGATTTCAATTTGTTCTATCATTTCTATCAGTTTTTTTATATTGCATATTTATGTCTTAATGTACCGCTCTACAAAAGCCAAAAGCTGGAACAGCCAAAATTGACCATTGTAGGGAGGTGGCCATTGTTCAGAGGCCAGAGCGTTTGTCTCATGGGTTTTTCAGAAAATGCAAATCGGTCCGATATGTTCCATTTTCAGATGCATCTAACCATCTTGGTTTCGGTAATTTCCATGACTGACAGTAGTTTCTGAAGAGTGTGTTCTCTCCCTCTTGTTTCTAAATGCAGATGAAATACTAACATGACGACTAAAGCAAATGATAATCTTGTCACAAATGCAAACATCACAGACCCTGATCAGTCCTGACCCTGACACTAGCAAGTCTAATCAAGGTATATGTTTTTGTTGAACAGCTGCTGCAATGCCCTGACATCGTGAGAAATTGGCAAACATCTTGCATATATTTGGAGCTGATCTGGGCATGCATAGTCCAAATGTGCAATAAGGTACAGTCAAACCTGTCTTAAGCAGCCACCCATGGGAAGCTTAAAATGTGGCTGCTGAAGGCAGGTGGCTGCTTAATACAGTTCAAATATATAAGTCTATAACTTTTTGGGCAACTTTCCTCTGGCTGCTTAATACAGGTTGGCTGCTTAATAGAGGTGACCACTATCACAGGTTTGACTGTAATCAACTGTTTTTCTTTCATCCCCATCACCTAGATCATGAATGTGCATGCTGTTATTTTCTAAAAGTGATGATAAGCAATATGGTACCTTACCATTTTTGTGAGACATCAACCTACACATGAAAATCATTGTTCCTGTTGGCCAAATACAATATCGAAACCGCAAAGAATATATCCAGCTAACAGTGTGTAACATCTTATATACTGGAAGAGCGAGAATAGAGAGGGGTTGTTTGGAAGTGACCGTCTGTGTCACCATGAGGTGGGGTTTGACTGTTCTTAGTTATCAAATTTTCCTTCTTTTCTTAACCCTTGTCCTGCCGAACTCGGATATAGCCTGCCTCTGTGTACAGTGTAGATCCAGATCAGTTGGCTTCTAAGAAGCCAACTAATCTGGATCTGCACTGTTTGCCATTCAGTATGTGAATTTGTATCAACAATCTGGATCAAGAAATCTGGTTGGCTGAAAATTTGAAAAGGGCATGGCATCTTAATTTATTCAGCAGGACAAGGGTTAATGTTACATGATGGAAATATTATGGCTTAGATAGCTCTAGGTAAGAGGGATATCCAGCTAAATATATTTCATATTTCTCCTGATATTTTTAAAACAATTTTTTTTTTAACCCATTGTAGACTGAATGAACTCCCCCACACTATATATTTGAAGATTCTAATTTCGATTTTAGGTATGTCAGGCTATGTGATTAAGATATTCTTAAAGAAAAATGGTGGAACTATTTGCAAACAGTGGAGACCCTGATCAGACACTACATTCTGTGGTGTCTGATCTGGGTCTGCACTGTCTTCCAATTACCCTTTTAGGGGTCTCCGGACTACAATGGGTTAAAAAAAAGTTATTGTACAAAGTTTTAGGACAATTACTTAATACCTACCAAATTCCTAAGGAGGTCAACAGCCTCTAAAATCAGCTCCTGGTGACCCAGTTTCACAATATTAAGTCTCTCAAGGTCTGAATGTGTCAAAAGTAACAGTTTGCGGCCATCAATATTAGCATTCATGAAGTAGTGAACATAAGGGATAATAGCATCATCCATGTCCAGACCTAAAATACAAAATGAAATTTTGAACCTTGGTTCTGCTGATGGTGACAATAGTAGATATTCAGCAGGCATCTTTTGCCTGGAAATAAAGCTTGATATTTCAACGAAAAAAAAGACAATTCCGACAAACACTAAAGCTGGAGCATTATCATTGATGCATCAATACACTGTGGGTTTTTTCAGCTGATACTGTATTGTGATACTGACAGTCAGTATCAATACTTCATGATACATTTTGTACTTTCATATAAAAATGCAACCACTCTAAGTTATTCTTATGTGACTTAAAGTTGTCTTGTAGATTTTGTGCCGGTAACTTGTAATGAGTTCTTTGGTGCAGTAACTTGTAAGGAGTTCTTTGTATCAAAAGAAGAACCATCTGTGTTTGGCCTAGGATTTTACACTGACTAAAACAATTGAACACATTTATTATGGTAGTGTTTCTTCTAAAGTTCTATGATGATCTATACTATGTTGGCTTTTAGGCATAAGAGCCATATTTTATGAGAAATACAGAAACCCTAACAGGATTAAAGTACATGTATTATGATACAGTATTGCATCAGATACTGGATATCATGATAGTAATAATTTTTCTGGTGAAGGGCTGTGGTGCAGTGGTAAAGCATTGGATTCAAGATCAAGAGCAGGTTTCCCAGTGAGAACCAAGTGTTGTGTCCTTGAACAATACATTTATGCACATTGCTTAGTACTTGTTTCTACCCAGAAACCCTGGCATATATACGCATAGAAAACAAATCTAAAAACAAATCTAACAAACACTGCCAGTTTGTTGTCTTCATTTGTGCACATTCTGCTTATAAAGACACACCATTTTACAATATGGAATTCATACCGCCTTCACCAATCGTACATCTCCAGTGATACCAACAAACCATAACCTTAGCCTACAGTTTAACCCATACCTTCTTACCCCATTAGAAGGGTTCAGAGACGTTTCGCCCCCAATACATTTCGCCCCTGGTCTTTTCGCTTACCTGGTCATTTCGCACCTCCCCCAGCCCCCCACCCCCCAGTCGTTTTGCTCCCTAAAACTTAAATAGATAAAGTTAATACATTAGGTAAATATAACGTCTCGTAGTACCATGCCCCAGCTCATTTGCGATCATACAAATTTTACGATTCATTCAAAAACTGAAACTGAAAGTACAGTGAACTCAACATGAAATTAGTAATGGCGAAATGATGGCAAATTAAATAAATAAATACATGTACCTGTCCCACAAAGCCTATGCTGCCATCGCTCACACAATCACAAGAAATGGCATAGCGATGGCCATCTACTTCTTTCTGACATGCAATGCAGAAATAAGACATTTTTCAGCTTTAGAATACTTTGATATTCCTAAATGACTTCAAAGATGAATGATGCTCTGGTCTTTTGGTGGGTCTAATAAAGCCCTGATGTAGGCATATGAAAGATTTTCTTGATACAAAAGATATGCCAATTATGAAAATTTGGGATTCCATTTTACCTCAGTTTACCACCGTTGTTCACCAACAATGTCAATAGATCAACCGACCAATTTAATACACTATTTGAAACAGGTAAATGTACTAATCATCGAGATAATTAAAGCCTAAGAGCATGTGTTTTCACACCTCATTATTAATCGCGTAAACAAGATGATTAACGGTATGGATCACAGCAGTCAGATTTTTTAATTTTGTTTAAAAAAATCTACAATGGATGCTGACATTAATTCACAAAACAAATATTTTCTTTTTTTCTTTCTTTCCTTTCTGTCTTCATTTTCCCGCATATTAAAATAATTAAAAAATTATTACATGTATTATTCGATCATATTGTATTATTCATGATCTCTTTTGTTGATTTGTTGATTAATAGCGAAATCTCTCTCTCTCTCTCTCTCTCTCTCTCTCTCTCATGCACCTTACATAATATGCATTTTATGCAGACATTTAAACTGCATAAAATGTACTACATATATGTGCCTTGTCGTTTGCCAGTAGCTGACAACTGTCTTTCTTCAAAATGATGTTTGTGTTCTTACTTAAACTGTATTCTTTCTCCATACAAATGCTCATAGCCAATTTTATGATATATAATATATATATATATATATATATATATATATATATATATATATATATATATATATATATATACATGCATAAGACACGGTTAAACAGGGTTGTGGATGAAACAATTAGGGGTTATGGATTGGGGGCGAAACGACTAGGGGGAAAAATGTATTGGGGGGCGAAATGACTAAGGGTAAAAAATAGCGGCGAAACAACCAGGGCGGAAATGTCTTGGGGGTGAAACGTCTTGTTACCCATTAGAAGCTGTGACATCGCTGTTTGAACTCTGTCCTACTGATCACTGCAGGACACCACAGGACACTGCAAGACACCTTTATTTACTATAAAATACCCGCCAGATGAAATACCAATGCCTTTCAATGCATAAAAATAATAAAATAAACAAATATTACTTATATTCCAGTCTCTTATATTGGCCAAAGATACCTTATGTCTTTGGAGTACACATAGTTCTTATCGGAGGTCGCTCTACCTGTATTGGACACCACAGGACATATTTATTTACTATAAAATACCCACCAGATGAAATAAAAACGCCGTACAATGCACAAAAAATAATAAAATAAACAAATATTACTTGTTTTCCAGTCTCTTATACTGGCCCAAGATACCTTATGTCTTTGAAGTACACATCGAAGGTCGCTCTCTACATGTAATGGACACAGGACATATTTAGCACAGATACCTATTAGTAATATGCATACACGTGTAAAAAGGTATAATATGAAAACACAAAAGCGGCTCATTATGGAACTTATTTATTCTGGATTTAATGTAAAGTTCCTTATTACAAGTTTCAACATGCTCATTTGTTAAACTTGCTGAATTATGGTAAAAAGTTCGACCGCTCTTGTGTTCGTCCATGCGCCTGTCCATCCATCCATCCTTTTTTTTCTAATTTGATATCAAAGGTTACAAGTATAATTATCTTAAAACTCTTTAATATCTGTCAGTTTTCTGTAATTACTTACTATGAGAAGACCCACAAGCTTGTTTGCTGATTACTTAATGATATACCGCCTAATCCATTTAACACCAACATTACAAAAACATGCCTATTCAAATATACTGAAAATTTAACCACCAAAACATGAAAATTTTCAGATAAAAAAATCTAATATTTTTCATATTTCTACTCAAAACATAGATTGTGAGTACTCGTTAGAACTGCCTCGATGAGGCAGTTCTAACAAGTACAACAATGTATGTTTTTGAACAGAAATAAGAAAAATAATGAATACCCCTGTAAACCCGAGTTTTACTATATAAAAGTGGGGTTTAAGGGGGTCAAAATTATATAGGCATGTTTTCGTGATGCAAACTGACTCATGCTGTTGATAGATGTCACCACAAAGTTGATGATGATATTGTTTATTCTGCGAAGATGGTCGTTTTAGTTATTTTTCTATTTAAATCATATTAAAAGTATATAACTATTAATCTAGATTGAACATGAAATCCTGCCACGAGTCGCAAATTGAATTGCAGGCTTTTGCTGCTATGCAATTACACTTAGACGGTGCCAGCTGGAAACTAAGGATAAAATTTTATCGTTAGATAATATTTTATCCTTGGGCTAACCTGACAGGTCGCATATAATAGAATATGAAACTTATTTTGTAACAACAAACCATAGAAACAATTTCCAATGTTTAACACTGTGACAGTCATTGATATTCATACTGAGGCAAAACCATATCATACTGACACACTATTTTTCAGCAATGTCTATTCAAAGTACTATAAAATATATAAAACACTTTTACACATTTTTCAAGTCAAAATGTATCAGTTATATAGAAAATAAAGGTGTCATGCGGTGTCCTGCGGTGATAAGAGTGACCCGTTTGAACTTTGTTAGGTGGAGGTAAGCCAGAGTAAGTCTCGGTCCCATCTCTGAAACCAGTCATTCAGCAAGCAAGAGCCAAACCATAATAAATATAACTATATCATAGCATTCAGCAAGCATGCGCCAAACCATAATAAATATAACTATATCATAGCATATTCCACTACCTGAGTTAAACCTGAACAGTAGAGGTGGTAAGCTAGTCTCAAGTCTTGCTGTTAAGAGACGTCTGAAATAATGGCCCGTGCGAAGACAAGGTAAACATAATCAATTAACCCACCAAATGGTGTAACACTCACCTCGAAGCCATTCTGCAACTTGATCTGCTGTCCATGACTCAAAGTTTATGTAGCTAGACATTTTCTGATTATCGAGAAGCATATTTGCAATTAATCTGGAACAAGTTTATCATTTTTCTTCTCCCATTTCCTAATTAGGTAAGGGACGTTACTCCGTTTATATCTGTCAAAAGTAAGACCGAAACGAAACAGTTGGACGCGCAATGAAACTGAAACAGAGCGTTAATGGGAAGTTGCGGTCAACATATGTTATGAACGGGCCGAAAGTCCAAGAGCTAAAGCATTCAGATATCAACCAACTGGAGCAGTACCAAAGGAAATCATTGAAACAGATGCAGCATTTACCAGATAGAACACAATCATCTGCATCTTTGGCCCTGCTTGGTATTCCACAGGTTGAGTGTGTTCTGCTTAAGAATATGCTGGGTCTCTTCTGGAGATGGATAACAAGTAAAGGAGCAGAAAGAGAGATCAGTCTACGGCAGCTTGCTATGAAGACTCCGACGGAAAGTTCCTGGTTTAACAGGATTCGTGTGATTCTTAACCGGTATGGCCTTCCGTCTCCCTCTGAACTCTTGGATAACCCCCCATCTACAGGCTGAAATGGAAGTCAGTTGTAGAGAATGCAATAAGTAGACAAGTCGAGGAAAATTGGAGGGAGGATATTCAGGGAAGACCAACACTGAAGTACATTAATTCTTTTATGATTCGGATGGGACAGATGCATCCTGTATGAGCGACCGTTAGTGTGTTTGACAGCAGGAGAGCCCAACTCAAACGTCGTCTGCTTACCGGCACATACACACTACAGAGTAACAAGGCAGTATTCAATCAACATCTGGTTGATCCTACATGTAAACTCTGCAAGGGGGCTCCAGAAAACCGCCAACACTTTCTTGCGGAGTGTTCTGCATACGGTGAAGCCCGGGAAAAGTATATCACTCAGGTTAATGAAGTTTCCGAAAGACTATCAATGTGTCGTCCTCAGAGGTGCTCACGCGGCTTATCTTAGACCCATCATTGTATACCAGCAGTGAACAAGACATTTATAAACTTGAACTATACAGTAGAGAACTGATCTATAATTTAAATTATAAAAGGTTAAAAATTTTAATGCATTGCGAAGGACAACGGGGTCTCGCGGTTTCCGACCTGAACTTCCCGTTTCGAAGTCAATTCCAGCGGCCCGCACGCTCTAAGTTCAAAGCAAAACTCCTGTGACGTCATTAAGGACGGTTCGCCGACAAGTCAACGGCGGGAATCTACAACAACAACAACAACAACTGACCGTATCTACCTACGTACCAGCCTGCCTGTTGGTCTGTCTGTCCGTCAGTCTATAAGATAAAATTTATATCAAGTGATATATTGAAAATTAAGTATTGTTGATTGTTTGTGAAAGAAATTGACACTTATGTCCATATTTTAACTTAAAATATCTATTTAAAGTTAAAAAAAAATATCTTAAACCATTCCGCAGTTTTGTTTGACATTAAAATAACAAAATGTAGGCCTATGACGTTTGATTCAGTTAAGATCACTACTCACTATTGACATCCAGTGCAACTTTTTATTCCAACAAAAGATTTTCTTTGATTTCTGCATTTTGCTTCCCCATTCCATTGTTAAAGTTATAAAACAATAAAAAGCTAAAGTCACCACCTGGTATCAGAGTGTAGCCACTTAGGCATTTTTCTTCAAAGTTGTTCTAGGCCCTAGTAGTACTGAGAAACTCATTCTAATCCAGCAACTAACACCTATGAGATACCTTCAATTATTGCAATAGAATGGCATTAGCATATGCAAAATGCAGGGAAGCCCTAAGGATGTAAAGCAAACGTTAATATTCCTAATAATCAACATTTTTTGTCCACCCAAATGGTGAAAATTTACTGTAGTTTTAACAAAGATTACTAAATATTCAAATATTAAAGACACTCCCCAAAATTAAATTTTCATTAAACTTTCAAATAATGATCACTACTTTTTTGTGTAGTATTATTCTGAAATGTCATAAAATTTCACCATCTGTGAAACGAGATAATGCTTGATAATTACCTCCCCCAACCCCCACCCCCACCCCCACCCGACCACCCGAAATAGTAAAATTCTGTTTTTCTTAATAATTGAACAGTTTTGATAAATTCAATCGATTTCAAAAGGTCTGTATTGCTTTAAAATGGTATGGTGTCATATTCTAGATGTATAGAGACAATCTGAATAATAATGCACAGCAAAATGATGGTTTGTCTTAGCAAATAGACTGAAATAGTTATGACTTGTTACTCTACCCCCTGTTTTCTAGGAACATACGCTCAGCACAATAAAATGTTATTAAATGGTTCAAATAGCCACACAAATATACTTCTTAATTGTAATAAATACATTATATTGCAGGAATCGTCTAATAAATCAAAATTTATACTGAATTATATGCATGCGTTGCATATTTGGAAGACTAGATGAGTTTAAAGTGCGTATTTTGGTAATTTTACCCCCTAAAATTGCTATATCAAGGGCAATAACTCATGCCATATACTCTGTTTGATGTAAACTGGTGTACTAATTGTGCGGATTTATCAAATGGATACCACCATACTATTGTAACCTGATCTCCAGTATGAAAATTATCGAATTAAAATATGATTTTTACCCATTTCCCCACATAAATGCAATAATTCAGGGGCAATAACTCCTGCAAGAATTAAAGCAATACATGTCAGACGCATCTATGGTGTGCAGTCTGTCATAACAAAGTTTCATAATAAGTTTACTCTTATCTTAGAAATACATTGTTTAATTATTGCATTATTACTAAGTTAAGTACAGTTTTTTTCCCATATAGCACAATAGTAAAATAGTAATCAGGGACAATATCCCATGTTAGAACGGAAAACATTTTTCATCTTACTATAATTGCATTTCAAGTGTCAAGACAAGGTACATGTGCAAGTTTCAGATGAATAGGGTAATAGATACTCAAGTTGTAAGACAAAATGTGATTTTGTCATGGAAGAGTTATCGTTACTGATACCAGTAGTGACCTTAAGTTCACTGGAAAAAGATAAACGAAAATTTAATGACAGCAAGTTTACAATCTGAATCTGCCAGGTACTCTTCACACCTCAATTAGAAGTGTGCCTAAATACAGTAAAGTAGCGTAAAGTGGCGTAAACTCCGGGGGCGTAAAGAGACACAAAGGAGCGTAAAGTAGTGCAAACTAGCGTAAAGAAGCATAAATTGACTTAATTGTGTATGTTATTGCATACCTAATGAAGATTCGATATATTATTTGTATTGCCCTTGCAAGCAAGGTTGGGAAGGCTTTATGAAGAAAGCGTCCATCCGTCACGCTTATCTCCTCTAATACCACTTGGTTTAATTTAACCAAACTTGCTATATGACTTCCCTGCGTGGTAAGGGTGTACGAGAGCAACATCTTTTTTCCGACTGTCCGTCCGCCCGTCTGTTCGTCTATCTGTTCTTCACGCTCCCTTCTCCTAAACCACTGGTCAGAAATTTACGAAACTTGCTGCATGACTTCCTCGCGTGATGAGGGTGTGCAAGAGCAGCATTATTTTTGTCTGTCTGTCTGCCTGTCCGTCCGTCCGTCCGTTACGCTATCGCTTCCTTAATCACTGAGCGGAATTTAGCCAAACTTGCTAAATGACTTCACTGCGTAGTAAGGAGAGGCGTAAAGAGGCTTAAAGGGGCGTAAATTTGTGCAAACTAGCGTTATGTTATTGCTCATCTAATAAAGATCTGATATAGCATTTGAATTACCCATGCAAGCAAGGTTGGGAAGGCTTTATGCGGGGAGGGAGGAGGTGATTTGCGTCCGTCCGTCCGTCCGTCACGCTAATCTTCTAAACCACTGGGAGAAATTTAACCAAACTTGCTACATGACCTCCCTGCGTGGTAAGGGTGTGCGAGAGCAACATTATTTTTCCGGGTCAGAGGAAGAGTTGAATATTTCATGACCATTTCGTCATACCCTGAAACACACTAACCGAAAATGTTCCTACGCTACATGGGAACAGCGAATAATACCAGTATTTTGCGCATCTGCGCAGCCTGATCTGCACTTCGCTTTCTGCTGAAAAGAATGCACTGAAACGTGAGAGCTGTCCCTACACCACATCAGAACAGTGAATATCCATATGAGCCTGCGCATCCGCGCAACCTGATCTGGAATTCGCTGTCAGTTAAAAAAAATGCATCGAAACGTGTGAGTTGTCTCTACGCCACATCCATGTGATCTAAGTTGTACTTTGCTGTCTGCTGATAATTTCCACAACAAAAGCGTATTGCCAGCAGACAGCAAAGTCCAGATCAGGCTGCGCGAATGCGCAGATTCATATGGATTTTCACTGTTCCCGTGTGGTATTGTATTAGATATATTATATTCAATTTGATTGAACACTTGTCACCTTCGATATGACAATCTACCGCCGTATTTATGATTTAACACATAACACCACCTAACATTACAGCGCGACCATTACTCGTAAGACTCATCAGTCTTGGCATCCTAGATTGACGCATAGGCTGACTGGGTCCTCGGTGGACACACATGTCATTTTGTTGGATTTGTATTTATGAGGCTCAAATAAACAAATGCTCCATAGCTTCTTCAACGACATTGCAGGAGTTTGCAGCTCGGTAAAACAAGAAGTCTGATTTGCGCATCGTCTTAAAAATGATATATATACCGTTTAAGTATACGGACACGGACAGACAGGCCTGAACAAACAGCATAGACCCAGATGCCGCAGAACGCATCTCTGCTACGTCATTAGCAGTAGTCCCATAGTTTTTATGTCAGATGGGAATTTGTAGGATTCTAATGTACTGCTTTTCTTTGAAGAATCTTCAACCTTCAGAGTATATGGCTGTATCTTTTTTGTTCGATTGAAAATCCAATTCTTAGACCAAGTTGGTTAATATCAACCATGAGATCAACTACCAAAACGCAGTCTGCCTATCCACCCCCTCCCAACCCATTTAATGACAAATGGCATGCATTACTAATTCATCAATGCCTATATGTATACCAGAATATACTGATGTTTGGGTATATATCGCCATTTTACGCCATTTTACGCACCCTTACGCCACTTAACCCCCATTTGCGCCCCTTTACGTCACTTTACGCTACTTTACTGTATTTAGGCACAGTCTGAATCTGCCAGGTACTCCACACACCTCAATTAGGGGTATGCCTGAATACAGTAAAGTAGCGTAAATTGTCGTAAAGAAGCGTAAAGTGGCGTAAAAGAGCGTAAAGTGGCGTAATGAAGCGTAAAGTTGTGCAAACTGGAGTAAAGTAGCATAAATTGACATAATTGTGTATTTTATAGCATATCTAATGAAGATTTGACATATTATTTGTATTACCCATGCATGACTTCCCCACGCGGTAAGGGTGCAACAATATGTTTTTCTGTTTGTACGTCTGTCCGTCAGTCCGTTACGTTATATCTCTTCCTAAACCATCGGACGGAATTTAATCAAACTTGCTGCAAGACTTCCCCGTGTGGTAAGGGGAGGTGTAAAATGGCGGAAAGGGGCGTAAACTTGTACAAACTAGCGTAAAGTAGCATAAAATGACCTAATTGTGTCTGTCTGCCTGTCCGTCCGTCCGTTACGCTATCGCTTCTTAATCACTGGGCGGAATTTAACCAAACTTGCTAAATGACTTCACTGCGTAGTAAGGAGAGGCGTAAAGAGGCTTAAAGGGGCGTAAATTTGTGCAAACTAGCGTTATGTTATTGCTCATCTAATAAAGATCTGATATAGCATTTGAATTACCCATGCAAGCAAGGTTGGGAAGGCTTTATGCGGGGAGGGAGGAGGTGATTTGCGTCCGTCCGTCCGTCCGTCACGCTAATCTTCTAAACCACTGGGAGAAATTTAACCAAACTTGCTACATGACCTCCCTGCGTGGTAAGGGTGTGCGAGAGCAACATTATTTTTCCGGGTCAGAGGAAGAGTTGAATATTTCATGACCATTTCGTCATACCCTGAAACACACTAACCGAAAATGTTCCTACGCTACATGGGAACAGCGAATAATACCAGTATTTTGCGCATCTGCGCAGCCTGATCTGCACTTCGCTTTCTGCTGAAAAGAATGCACCGAAACGTGAGAGCTGTCCCTACACCACATCAGAACAGTGAATATCCATATGAGCCTGCGCATCCGCGCAACCTGATCTGGAATTCGCTGTCAGTTAAAAAAATGCATCGAAACGTGTGAGTTGTCTCTACGCCACATCCATGTGATCTAAGTTGGACTTTGCTGTCTGCTGATAATTTCCACAACAAAAGCGTATTGCCAGCAGACAGCAAAGTCCAGATCAGGCTGCGCGAATGCGCAGATTCATATGGATTTTCATTGTTCTCGTGTGGTATTGTATTAGATATATTATATTCAATTTGATTGAACACTTGTCGCCTTCGATATGACAATCTACCGCCGTATTTATGATTTAACACATAACACCACCTAACATTACAGCGCGACCATTACTCGTAAGACTCATCAGTCTTGGCATCCTAGATTGACGCATAGGCTGACTGGGTCCTCGGTGGACACACGTGTCATTTTGTTGGATTTGTATTTATGGGGCTCAAATAAACAAATGCTCCATAGCATCTTCAACGACATTGCAGGAGTTTGCAGCTCGGTAAAACAAGAAGTCTGATTTGCACATCGTCTTAAAAATGATATATATATACCGTTTAAGTATACGGACACGGACAGACAGGCCTGAACAAACAGCATAGACCCAGATGCCGCAGAACGCATCTCTGCTACGTCATTAGCAGTAGTCCCATAGTTTTTATGTCAGATAGGAATTTGTAGGATTCTAATGTACTGCTTTTCTTTGAAGAATCTTCAACCTTCAGAGTATATGGCTGTATCTTTTTTATTCGATTGAAAATCCAATTCTTAGACCAAGTTGGTTAATATCAACCATGAGATCAACTACCAAAACGCAGTCTGCCTATCCACCCCCTCCCAACCCATTTAATGACAAATGGCATGCATTACTAATTCATCAATGCCTATATGTATACCAGAATATACTGATATTTGGGTATATATCGCCATTTTACGCCATTTTACGCACCCTTACGCCACTTTACCCCCATTTGCGCCCCTTTACGTCACTTTACGCTACTTTACTGTATTTAGGCACAGTCTGAATCTGCCAGGTACTCCACACACCTCAATTAGGGGTATGCCTGAATACAGTAAAGTAGCGTAAATTGTCGTAAAGAAGCGTAAAGTGGCGTAAAAGAGCGTAAAGTGGCGTAATGAAGCGTAAAGTTGTGCAAACTGGAGTAAAGTAGCATAAATTGACATAATTGTGTATTTTATAGCATATCTAATGAAGATTTGATATATTATTTGTATTACCCATGCATGACTTCCCCACGCGGTAAGGGTGTAACAATATGTTTTTCTGTTTGTACGTCTGTCCGTCAGTCCGTTACGTTATATCTCTTCCTAAACCATCGGACGGAATTTAATCAAACTTGCTGCAAGACTTCCCCGTGTGGTAAGGGGAGGTGTAAAATGGCGGAAAGGGGCGTAAACTTGTACAAACTAGCGTAAAGTAGCATAAAATGATCTAATTGTGTATGTTATTGCATATCTAATGAAGACTTGATATTTCAATTTTATTACCCATGCAGGCAAAGCTGGGAAGACGTTATGGGGGACGGGGCGGTGCTCAGCAAAACCAACAGTGACATGGTCATTGTCGTCATCCTTGCTCTGATGAACTAATGGAAACGAGACTGAGTTCTATTCTAATCCTGTTGCCTGAATATGAATATTGTATGCTGATTTACTTTTGTTGTGCAGATATGTTCCCACATCTCTTCTTTTATGCATTTACCTATATTTCCAAAGGGGACTTTGCATCCGGAGTCTATTTGTCATTTAAAGGTTGTCTGGTGAGCTGTTCTATTTGATTTTTGATAGTAATGTATCATATAAAGTGTAGACACTGGTCAGACATCATGATCTGTGGCGTCTGATCTGGGTCTATTCTATTTGCATAGTGCGACAATAACTTTGGTGTAAATTATTGATTACTTAAAGACACTGGAACACTCTACAAGCATCAAATAACCAAGAAAATGAAAGTAAAAATACCATTACGATTTCTGACGTGTTTGGCATGAAAGTCGTAACAAAGGAATGACGCACAGCTGAAAAAAAAAATTCCCGCCTATCGTGGGATTCGAACCCGGTCTGTCTGGATAAAAACGCTGAGCCAAAGAGTCGACTCTCTAACGCAGTTGTCAGAGATTGAATATATACCTAAAAGCTATGCGAAATCTGCCAAGGCAGATTATTGAAGGAGAGATAGGCCGTAACACAAGACATAGCATTATGTATATGCACAATGATCTAAAATGCACATTTGATGACCGTGCAAAACACTTTCGAACGTTATCCTCTGTTCCTGTTCCAGTTGGCGGTTCTCATTAGGAACAGGAATCCAGGTTGACGCGTCGCCGTAAAACGAAATTTCCGACCGTAAAACCGCCGATTTACCTCCCCAAATGACAAATTTGAATGCAGTTATCCCCATTCTAATGCATTTATTCATTTTTTCTGTTGAAAAAAATGTACTATTTGCACAAAGCGACAAGTGTTGTGAGCTGCGTAAAACCAAATGCCAGCCAATGAGAAGCGACGTTACGTGATGACGTCGGATTTCCGACAGTATATCGCAGAATATACCGTCGCAAATTTTTGACGTTATCCAATCAGATGTCGCGTAACATACGCAAGTGCATTAGAATAGTTGAATATTTCCTGACCATTTCGTCATACCGTCATACACACAAACAAAATACGTCCCTACGCCACATGAGAACAGCGAATACCCGTATGAGCCTGTGCATCCGCGCAGCCTGATCTGGAATTCGCTATCTGTAGAGAGAGAGAGAGAGAGAGAGAGAGAGAGAGAGAGAGAGAGAAGGCAGTGGTTATTCGTACGGTCCTGTACGAATAGCTATGCGCTATTCGTACGGGCCCGTACGATTAGCCTATATATTGGCTAATCGTTCGGTCCCGTACCATTAGCATATATAGCCTATATTGGCTAATCGTACGGCTACTCTAGTTCGGTACCAATGAATAAATTAAAATATATTTTGCGAATATTAAATGTGTATTAGGCAGAATTATATTATCTCTTCTACATATATAAAAATACAACAAAAAATGATTTAATTGTTTAATATTATGATCAGTTGTCAGTTTGTTTAGGATTATTGGTAAGTTAATAAAATTAATTGCTTCAAATATCGTTTTCGGCTTCGTCTGATGTTTTAGTTTCTAAGTTCTGGCAGTTAATGCTACTTAAGTTGTGAAAAACACTTTGAAATCGGCCTTCAGATGAGTCGCGGTATAGATACTTAAAAGGTTGTTTCAAAATACCTAAGTACGCAAAATTAAAATAATTATTTCTGTTCCCTTAATAAAAACAAGGTAAACTACAAGCAAAGATGTCATTTCTCCAAAATGGAGATATCATTGAGTGTGGGAGAAAAAAAAAATCAAGTTATAGTGCTTTGGAGAGCAAAATTGAACAATATCAGCGTTCTAGCTGCGTTCAATTTTATGAGCGCAGCTCATGCACAATTGCAACTGCTAAAAGCAGATGTCCTGAAAAAGATTTCAATGATGCTCTTAAAGGGGAACGCAACCTTGGAAGGTTTTGTGCTTTAAAGTAAAGAACTTTACAAACAATGAATTTTGACACAATTTGATCAAAATCGGTAGACCCGTCGATTGCCCTGACTGGCGATCCAACCAGAAACCCTTGGACCTCAAATCTAACATCTTCACCACATGCCAAAATGTCAGAACAAGCTAGACTTGTCAAACAGGCACGCTATGATCTTGCAAATATACTATCATTTGTACTTCACTTTGCCGCATTCCTACACATTCATCGAGTTTCTAATGCTTAACCGTTTTTTCTCCAATGCTTAACCATAGAAAATGATATAAGGTTATGCGCTATTATGAAACGCAAACTGGCCTTTTGTCTTCTACGGAAGCAAACAATGACCTCTGATATATGAATTGATGCTCCATTCGGTCAAATAAGCTTGAAATCCAGTATTTCAATGGCCTTATCCAGAAAACCTTTTTTCACCATGACTTTCTGCATCTGATGATTTCACGACAACTTACAAATCATAGGTAGACCATCTGTTATTGTAGTAAATCACTGGCATTTACAAAGGGTACAAACGGTGTGTTTTTCTCCTTTGGTCATCTAATACTTAACCAGACAATCTAATGCTTAACCAGCAAAAATAGGCAGATCAGCACTTCTTCGCAGAAAAAAAAAAAACAAAAAAAAAAAAAAAACAAAACAAACAAAAAACAAACAAACAAAAAACAAAAAAAAAAACAAACAAAAAAAAACAAAACCTGTTAAATTTGCATTTCAGACAATTGCACATTACGAAAACACGCCTATTCAAATATATAGAAAAAATCACCTCCAAAAACTGAAAATTTTCAGATGAAAATCTCTGATATTTTTCATATTTCTGCTCAAAAACATAGATTGTGGGTACTCGTTAGAACCGCCTCGACGAGGCGGTTTAAAGAGGCGGTTCTAACGAGTACCCACAATCTATGTTTTTTAGCAGAAATAAGAAAAATAATGTATACCCCTCTAAACCCCAATTTTACTATATAAAAGTGGGGTTTAAGGGGGTCAAAATTATATAGGCATGTTTTCGTGATGAGGGGCATTGAATTGGTGTGAAAACACAAACAAAGTCATTATACACTATGATTCTGGAGATTGAAGATGTTTGCATTCAACACTATGTTATTTCCGAATCAACAGTGCACTGCTTATCAGGTTGGCTACAAATGGTTCCGTAGAACAAGCTCCGTGTGTTCCTGGAGACGTGGAGGAGAAATCAGACCCGCTTTATAGCTGTAAGTTTTGTTATTATTTATATAGATCTTATGCGTTACCAGCCATTTTCGACCCTTCCCGTGCCGATTTTTCGACAATGTTGCATTAAACAACCAAAATATCCATAACACAAATAACCACATGTGTCTATCGTGAGTGCGTGATGATATGTTGAACTTCTAGCAAAGCGCAAAATTGAATAAAGGACAAAAAAAAAAACACCACGAATTACCACGTGTTTTCTCTGCCTTTCGGTACACCTTCATCACGCGAAAAACAATGCAGCCAATGGTGCTCTGAGATTTACACCACAGACGCCAATATCAATGGGCACTTGAATGTAATTCCCCGTTTTTAAAATAATTTCCTCAAAACATTTATATCGCTCATGAAACACAGAAAATGCAAAGTTTGTTATCTTTTTGAGCAATCTTATCCCTAACCGGATGTCGATCTAATTGTTTCACGTTCTTAACCGGTGGTTACGCATTCATTCGTTTGGTAGGCGTGACTTTACTTGGTTTAAACATATTTTATTGTAGCAAAACTATCATTACAACATGATGCAAGTCATTATACAAATTGGGATTAGAACGAAAGCACAAGTACTTATATAGTTCTTGTCCCAATAACAACCGACATGTATACATAATGGCGAATTTCGAGCAAGATACATTGGAGCAAGTAACATTATGCAGTGATAATTAACAATAAGTGTTGTTTTTACATGTTTGGGTGATGAAAATCTGATGTAAAGTTTTACACCAAATAGTATTCATTTCCTATAAAGCATTTTGAGGTTAGCAAAGGTTAAGAACATGTAAATGGACAAAACCAAGGGGTGGTGGGGTGGAAGGGGGGCGCGGGGCGGGAGGGGGCGGGAGGAAGATGGGAAGGGGGTAGGTGGGAAATTGGGATTGAGGGGTCGGGGCACCAGGCATCCAACATGGATGCTTTATTTAAATCGAAAATTCACGCTAAAAATCACGCTACTTTACTTAAATCAAAAATTCTTGATTATGATTCAATGAGTAAAACTTTAAAGTTGAAACGCTTTGATACTCTTATACGCTCAATTTTAACATACGGTGCTGAAGTTTGGATAGGTGACTACAACATAAGAGAGGAAACTCTCGACACATTGCCTTTTGAGAAAATACAAAACCGATTTTGCAAATACTTATTAGGTGTACATAAGAAAATGTCGAATTTAGCGTCTAGACTTGAATTTGGTCGAGAACCAGTTCTTAATTATATAGGGTCTCAAACGTGTAAATATTATCCTCGATTGTGTCAGCTTCCAGAAGATCGCTTACTGAATGAGGTCTTTGAATTGGATAAAACATTGTGTCAAGCTGGTTACAAATCATGGTATTCTTGTATACGTAATTTTATGCAGAGGTTTTCAACTACTGAACAGGAAATGCAATCTTGTGACATGTCAGAGGTCATTTCTACTAAATATTTATCTGACATGAACAAAGAATTGTCTAGACTGAAAAATCACGTTCAAGATAACAAATTAAATACTTTTTCAAGCATTTACATACATTTTTTTTTTTTTGCAAAACTATCTATCATTTGGGCTTTCAAAAAGTAAAACTAGAGAACTTTCAAAACTTAGGATAAATGCTCATGACTTACTAATAGAGCGAGGTCGTTACTTTAGACCACGCATTCCTCGTGAGAGTAGAATTTGTACAACTTGCGATACAATAGAATACGAGGAATATTTTATGCTTTATTGCTAAAAAAATTCTGCTATAAGAAATGATTTATTTCAGAAAATGAAAATTGAATACCCTGGTTTGATTCCAAATACTGATGCATCATTGAAAACTTTGGTGCGTTTAATGAACCCAGCAACTGTAGAGGAGACAAAATATATTTGTGATTTTATAACAACATCTCTTAATTTAAGATTTGAAATGCTCATTATTTCATACCATTTCATTTCTCATTGCATTGTTACAGTATTGTGTATAGTAAACATGTTTTGGAGGACACCGTCCGTTATGTCGGTTTTCTAAATAAATCTTATATCTTGTATCTTGTATCGTTACTTATTTCTGTTCGGTTACTGTACAACTCTTTAACGCATGCGCACTGTACCGCCTCTTTTTCGTCGCCATCTTGATCCAGGACGAGGTTTATTTTGGTGAGTCCGAGGTTGTTGTCTCGTTTTGGACGTGTCAAACCTCTGTTTCATGTTACAGGCAGAATCATTTTGGACACCTGTCATATGGTTCTTTTATTTAAAACTTAAGATGAAAAACCTTAAGTCCTCACAGAACGATTTGATAGTGGTCATTCAGTGTTTACAAACCAAATGTCATTTGGACCCCGCAGTCAACACGAAATGCGTGTGGACCAGGCAACTTTCTCTAAAATAGTCAAATCGTAAGTCGACCCTACTTTCGGTTTCGATTTTAAACCCTGTTAATTTCATCCTTAGTCTGCTTCGTGATAACGTTTGTAAGAAGAAAATACTATTTTGCTGAAATGCAGTTTACACTCCTCCAACATGCTGCTGTTTTCTTTTGTTTTGTTCAAGGCAGGTATTTCCAAAACAGGCTTTCGAAACAGTCTAGAGATCTAATGTAAACTGAGGAAGAAAAAGTGCGCCCAATGCAGGACTCGAACCCTCTGCTTGCAAGTCAGGTGCTCTGCCAACTGAGCTAACTGGGCCGACATGCCCTCCAGTCCCCACAGTCCTTCCCCTTTTAACTTTAGTGCAAGGCATCAACTAGATTTTAACATACTATCAGTTTATAGCCTCTATCTGCACTTACCAATCCCATGTGTTATTCATGTTGGGCACCATTGAAGTAAACTAAGGAGGAAGAGATGAGCCCAATGCAGGACTTGACCCTGCAAACTCCTGCCTACAAGTCAGGTGCTCTACCAGTTTAGCTATATTCTGGGCTGACAGACACGCCAATCACCACATAATGAAAACAACGTGAGAATGTCGTGCATGTCAGATGTATGCATGACACTTTGATATAGGGTAGTATTTTCCCGATTAAGTTTTACATTTCTCTGCTAGTCAAATTGTGAAGATACCAGTAAAACATCTCAGATTTTTTTTCAAAATAAATATCCTTTATGGGAAGACTTTAGAATCTGTCGGTCATCATTTACTGATCTCAGTATGTGAGTGTGCCCACTTATCAACTACACTAGATTTAGGATTAACTTAGAGCTTGGTTACTGATGGTTAGGTAATTTGGTTAGTTGAGAAATCCCAGTTAGCATACCTGTATCAAGAATATTTACAGATGATTAGGGTAAGTTGCAGGCAGATTCTGAATGTAAATATCTGATGAAAAGAAGAAAAAATGCAATATCCTGCATACTCTACCCAACTATCAAGATATCAGAGAATGCATTGAGTCTTCATCGCTGAAGATAAGAGGCGGGAATCCACAAAATATTTTGTCACATCTTTTAAGTAATTATCATGAATATTGCTCAAAATGTTTGTCTTGATGATTTCTAGGTCAAGTTTGAAACTGGGTCATTTGGGGCTCCAAAACTCAGTTACCACACCAAGTCAAAGTAAAACCATGTTAACACTCTAGAGGTCTCATTTTTGAATTTTGAATGTTGCTCAAAATGTTTGTCTTGATGATTACTAGGTCAAGTTTGAAACTGGGTCACTTAGGGTCAAAACCTAGGTCACCAGGCCAAATCAAAGGAAAACCTTCTGAACACTCCAGTCACATTTTTTAAGTATAAATCATCATGAATATTGCTTAAATCTTGATGATTTCTAGGTCAAGTTCCAAAATGGGTCACTTAGGGTCAAAAACTAGGTTACCGGGCCAAGTCAAAGGAAAACCTTGTTGAAACTGCAATTCTGTGAAGCAAAGTAAATGATTGTTTCTGTGCAAAAAAAAAAAAAAAAAAAAAAAGTGAAAATTTCACCATTTCTGGAGCTATGTCCTTGTGATCTTATTTATATTTTCATGACATACATGTATGGCCGTGCTGTGCTTAGCTCCAAATAGTATGCTTTTATTTTTCAAATAAAAAAAAAAAAAAAAAAAGAAAAGTAACAATAGTTTTCTTTTTATCTGAAAAGAACAAAGAGAAAAATATATGTACGGTAAGTGTGTCCTAAAATTTCATACACCAAGTGGCTGACAAAATGGCTTATGCAAACAGTGCAGACCTAGATCAGACTGCTCCTGGAGGAGCAGTCTGATCAGGGTCTCCACTGTTTGCCATTCCACTAAGTATTTAAATAAACAACTGCAATAAAAGCAAAAATTAGGCAAAAAAAGTAGGAATTAAGTGTTTGAAATTTTAGGACATTTATCGTACACTTTGATAGCCACTAGAATTCCATGACATTAGCTTGGATACTGACACTATAGCCTTAATGTCTCATTTCAGCCCTTGTCATGCTGAACTCAGATATGCTGTGCCTTTGAAAACAGTGTAGATCCAGATAAGTTGGCCTCCAAAGAAGCCAACTGATCTGGATCTGCACTGTTTGTCATTATGTGAATTTGTATAAACAACCAGGATCAGTAATCTGATTTGCTAAAAATTAGATGTGGGCGTGGCATCTTAATTTATTCAGCATAGCAAGGATTAATTTTGGATTCAGAAAACATATAAGACCAGTGAATAGTTGGGAGAAACTCATGATTGTTGCTGGGAAAATAATAATTAATTTTATTGACTGCAAAGTTGTTATAGCTTCCTAATGAAATATACACCAAGGCCTCTTTATAACACGGTGCATTATTACACGGTTTTGGATATAACACGGTTCAAAGATGGATCCCAAAAATGTATAGATTATATTGAAAAATGACCATAAATGGTCATTTTTCAATATAATTTATACATTTTTGTTTGGATATAACACGGTTGTTTAACTAACACAGTTTATGCTATGGACCCCAACAATAGTGTTATAAAGAGGTTGTGGTGTATGTTGTCTTGACTTTGCCTTATTTCAAATTTTTGGTTATTGTTTAGGTTGGCGGATCAAGTGCACTTCATTTGGTGTTTGAAAAATGGCTGATGATGATAGTGTCACCTCTACTTCGGACCCTGTTGTCACTACAGCTGTATCTGTGTCTCCGACCAATGACCTTGACCTGAAGAATGACATCCAAGTGGAGGAAGAGACTGGTCAGGGGCAAAATGCAATACAAGGATATCTTGGTTAGTATTATCAGAAGATGATAATGTAATGTGTACAATAGTTAGAAAAAACCAATAACAGAAGAAAAAAAATACACACTAAAATGATTAGTTATATGGGCATCTGAATTATGTCTGTTTCGCCCAACCTTCAGCAGAGATATGTTCTTAACCTTTACCACTCTCAGGGATAATTCAGCAGATGACAAACTGATGTTATTTTTTTCTGCTTTTATATGCCCGTTTGAAAAACGGGACATATTATGTTAAGGGGTCTGGCGTCCGTCCATCTGTCCGTAAACTTTTTTGTTTCCAGCTAACTCCTCCTACAATTTACATCCGATCAAGCTGAAACTTGGTATATAGTTTGACCATGATATGGAGCTGCGCATATTATTCCGAGGTTACAGTCCACCAAATATTAGCAGAGTTATGCCCCTTTGAATATTTCTGTAAACTTTTCGTTTCTGGTTTACTCCTCCTACAGTTTACATCCGATCAAGCTGAAACTTGATTTATAGTTAGACCATGATGTGGAGCAGCACATATTGTTTTGAGGTTACAGTTCACCAAATATTAGCAGAGTTATGCCCCATTGAAAAGTTTTGTAAACTTTTTGTTTCTGGCTAACTCTTCCTACTGCTTGCATCTGATCAAGCTAAAACTAGATTTATACTTAGACCATGATGTGGAGCAGTGCATATTTTTTCAATGTTACAGTCCACCAGATATTAGCAGAATTATGCCCCTTTGAAAATTTTTAAAAATTTTTCATTTTCGGCTAACTCCTCCGACAGTTTACATTTGATCAAGCTGAAACTTGATTCATAGTTAGACCATGATGTGGAGCAGCACCTTTTGTTTCAAGGTTACAGTCCACCAAATATTAGCAGAGTTATGTCACTTTGAAAATTTCTGTAAACTTTTCGTTTCCAGCTAACTCCTCCCGCAGTTTACATCCGATCAAGTTGAAACTTCTTAAATAGTTACATGATGATTTGGAACAGTGCATATTATTTCTAGGTTACAGTACACCAAACATTGCCAGAGTTATGCCCCTTTGAAATTTCCATAAACTTTTCCCTTCCGGCTAACTCCTACAGTTTATATCCGATCAAGCTGAAACTTGATTAATTGGGATTTTTTGACCATGATGTGGTGCAGCGCATATTGTTTCAAGGTTACAGTCCACCAAATTTTAGCAGAGTTATGTCACTTTGAAAATTTCTGTAAACTTTTCATTTCCCGCTTACTCCTCCTATAGTTTACATCCAATCAAGCTGAAACTTTGTAATTAGTTACATCAGTATGTGGAGCAGCGCATATTGTTTCATGATTACAGTTCACCAAATGTCAGCAGAATTATGAAAAATTTTGGTAATTTTTTTATTTCCAGTTAACTCCACTTACAGTTTACATCCGGAGCACTGAATTATACAGGAGTCAGTATATGTGCTACATCTTATTACTTGCCATATATGTGCTACATCTTATTACTTGCCATATATGTGCTACATCTTATTACTTGCCATATATGTGCTACATCTTATTACTTGCCACAGGCATATAATGTCTCTGCTTGTGGAGCTCTTGGTCCAGAAACAGGATTTGACAGTACATGCAAATTGTCTCCATTGGAGACAATTTGCATGAAATGTCAAATCCTCTTTTATGGGAAACATAAGAGAAATATTTCAAATGTCATCTGTTGTAATTTTTAATCCAGCATACTAAGCGTTAAGAAATCAATTGTCTAGTTGTTATTCATATCAAAGCAAGGTGTTTAAGGGAAATTTGTGCACATGTCCATTCATATGTTTTGGTAAGTTACAGTTTTAGAGCTATGGTAATAAATTTGTTAGAGCTATACATGTAAATATGAAAGAAGCACTTGAATAAATGGTATATACACGTACCGTATAAATTTCAAATGCACACTATAGCTCTAGATAAAGCTTTCTTTTCAGCCAAAAAGTATTGATATTTTTCTTATTTCTCCATGAAAACATATGTAGTGAGTACTCATTAGAAGTTCCTCAGAGAATCGCTTCTAAGTGAATGCACAATGTGTGTTTTTACGGAGAAATAAGAAAAAGAAATATTCATCAGGATATATCACTCATCTAGAACCATGTGGCATGCCATTGCATATCTCTTTAATAAAGTACTATAGATTATTACCCTATATTTATCCAAAAGTTCAGTTTCTTAAGTTGCAGCTTATTTTACAAATATTAAAGGCTCCACATTCCTCAAAAATAGACATTTTATTATCCAAGAAAAGTTTAATAAATTGATATATGGTATTAATAACGAGCTTAAGCGACCTGCGAAGAAGGTCACCACCTGCTCAGCAGGTGGCGAAGCTTAAGCTTGTACTATAGGTATCGTGAGTCTCTCACATACTGTACAGAAGAATTCGCATGCGGCGGCTGACTGGTTTCCCAAATCTACAGCGGAGTGTATCGGCTTAATGTTGAACCCAAAAGCCAGCGCTAATTTATGTCCGTTGCCAGCCTGGTTTCCGAAAAATATGATGATCAGATATGCTCCGCTGCAAACATGGAAAGCCAGTCAGCCGCCGCAAGCGATCTCATTGGCTGTAATGAATCGTATAGCCAATGAAATAGAAGGATACATTTTTTATGACATTGACACGGATGAATGCGTGACTGATCTGCGTTTTAGCCGCCATATGTAATCTCTGATTTCTCTCGCATTAAGCAACATTTTTGCGTATTTAAGTGTAAATACTGAAGTTTTGCCGTAAAAAATGTATTACATTCCTACAGCATATAACATGAATTATGCATGGAGAAGAATTTATCACTGACAATATGATAAAGGACCGGCGATCAGCTGATGGTCCGCGGTATAGCTAAAAGGAGAAATCAAGTTGTTTTTTTTTTTTTTTTTTTTTATGAAATCAGCCTATAAAAATAAATTTTTGGGGCACATGCATAATTTCTTTTTACTATAAGACTAAATAATTATTTATACACTTGTAACAGGTGAAAAAATTTTATGTCACGACCGGGGACTGAACCCAGGCCATCCGCGTGACAGGCGGACACTTAACCACATTGCTATGAAAGCCAGTTCGTACCGCAAGGCCAGTACAAGTGTATCATTATCAAATGTTGAAAGATATCTGCCCCTGGACATGCCATTTTATCTGCGCAAGGCTTTTGCTAGATTTCGTTCATCTAGTCACAAATTAAGTATTGAAATTGGTTGTCATCACAACATTAACAGAGCTGATCGAATCTGCAATTACTGTTTAAATAAATCTAACACTATGATAATCGAGGACGAATTCCATGCATTTTTCATTTGTCCGAAATTTGATGTACTTTGTGAAATTATCTGTCTCCCTGGTACAGACAAGGTGATAGCAGACCAGAGTTTTTCGGACTGTTGCATGAGACAAAAACCCAGACATTATTAAGAAACTCTGTATATTTGTAAATGAAATCCTGAAAATTAAAGACTTTGAATACATTAGGCATTAGGCCTAGATAAAATCAATTTCTCAAAGTGAAAATGGTCTATCTGACACAAATACTAATTCTGACAATCCGGTATATTTTGTATTTTGGGCCGGAGGCCTATATTTACTTAATAATAAATTTTTGTTCTTGTATATACCTATACCCGGTGACACACAAATGTACAAAATTTCATGGAAAAAAATTGTTTGATGTTGTGCACTTTGCCTCAGACCTACATTTAAACAGGTTTTGTATGGTTCGCGACTTTGCATACCTAATGAAAAAAAAAAAAAAAAAAAAAAAAAAAAAAAAAAGTGCATAAAATGCTTAAGCTAGTTTCATAGGTAACACCTATTTATTTCATATCAATTTACAATCATAAAATGTGGCACCTGAAAGACTGTAAAATTTCAGTTAGTCTCTCATTCTTGAAATGAACTGATTTTTTTTTATCATATCTTTAAATTAATGTTGGCAACATTAATTCAGAGATATGATAAAAAATCATTTCATTTTTGATCCAGTTCAAAAAGAGAGACTAACTGAAATTTTACAGGCAGTCAGATGCCACATTTTATGATCCTGTTAATACCATACATGTATATCAATTTATTAAACCTTTGTTGGATAAATGTTTGTTTTTGAGGAATATGGAGCCTTTAATGGTGTTTATATGGCTCCAGATAAGGCACTTTTTGCAACCAAAAAGTGCTCATATTTTTTCTTATTTCTCTATGAAAACATATGTTGTGGGTACTCATTAGAACTGCCTCACCGAGGTGCTTCTAATGAGTACCACAACATATGTTTTTGTGGAGAAATAAGAAAAATAATACATGTAATGTGGATACCCCCTCTTATCTGGAACTAGGGCTTAAATTATCAGGCTTTTCTTTTTAGTGTCACCTAGCCTGGCTAATCCAACTTTACAAAGTCTGCTTACCACCCCAGTAAGTCTACAGAATGGCCAGCTGGTAAATGCAGATGGAATACAGATTGTCACGATCCAGTCAAGTCCCACAGATCTATTGCCTGCTCATGTGGATGCCACCGGGAAAATCTGGCATGTGATAAATCCTGCAACGTTGATAGCTGTTGATGATCCCACAGATTTTAAACCTGTTAGCATTGTTGCTGGTAAGCTCATATCATAGATCCTGAGGCCAGAATTAAATTTTTTTTTTGTTTCCACATTCTGGACCGACTCATTAAAATTGGCCTTACTCCAAATACATGTATTTATGCCCCCAACTTTGAAAAAAGTTGGTGGTGGAGGGGGGGAGCATATTGCTTCTGGCTTGTCCGTTCGTTCGTTCATTTGCCACGCTTTCTTGTGCATAGCATAACTTTAGAACCATGTATGCTAATGTTTTGAAATTTCATATATAGATTCCTCATGGAAAAAAGGGGACCTGTATTTTTTTTCATATCTGAATTATCTCCGAATTATTTCCCTTTTAATGAAATTTCATATATAGATTCCTCATGGAAAAAAGGGGACCTGTATTTTTTTTCATATCTGAATTATCTCCGAATTATTTCCCTTTTAATAAAATAACATTGAAATCTTATTAGCAAGATATCTCAAAAATTATTTGAGCTGGAGTCTTGATATTTGGTATACTGATTGGGACTGAGGAGGAGATCACCTGATTAAATTTTTAACCAATTAAACGAAATGTTGTTGGAGTTATGGCCCTTTGCATTTTCTGGCTATTTAATCCTGTTGCTTTCATGTGCATATATGGGGTGGTCGGGTGGTGCGAAGGTGTCATGTATCTTATGTCACCGGGGCGTCCAGCTGATATTGGCTTACAGTTGGGCAAGGCCTGCTATCCTTGTAGCGGGTAAGGGTAGGGAGGTGATGTTTTTATTTCTTCTGTTTCTTCACTTTCATTCCTGTTCCTCTTTCTTCCCTGTCCCTCTCTTTCATCTCTTCTGCTATCTCTTCTGTCGCTTTTTCTCCCTTTCTCTGGGAGACGACACAAAATGACCCACAAGGGTTGACGTGTCGTTAAACCCCAACACAATCAATCAATTCATGTGCATATAAGTTTAGAACCGTAAAAGCTAATGTTTTGAAATTTCATATATGGATTCCTCATGAAAAATAGGTGACCCATATTTTTTTTCTTATCCAGATTATCTCCCATTTTAGAGTTATTTCGAATTCCCTTGTTATAAAATAACATTGAAATCTAGTTAGCAAGATATCTCAAAATGTATTTGAGCTAGAGCCTTGATATTTGGTGTACTGATTTGGACTGAAAAAGGGATCACCTGAATAAATTTTCAATTAATTTAATGAATCTTTGTTGGAGTTATGGCCCTTTGCAATTTTTCGCCATTTGTTGATTTCATGTGCATAGCATAACTTTAGAACCATGTATGCTAATGTTTTGAAATTTCATATATATATGGATTCCTCAATAAAAAAAATAGGTGACCCGTATTTTTTTTCTTATTAGAATTGTCTCCCATTTTAGAGTTATTTCCCTTTTAATAAAAAAAACATTGAAATCTTGTTAGCAAGATATCTCAAAAAGTATTTGAGCTAGAGCCTTGATATTTGGTATACTGATTGGGACTGAGGAGGAGATCACCTGATTAATTTTGGAGTTATGGCCCTTTGCAATTTCTGGCCATTTAATCTTGTTGCTTTCATGTGCATAGCATGCATTTAGAACCATGTATGCTAATGTTTTAAGATTTCATATATGGATTCCTCATGAAAAAATAGATGACCCGTATGTATTTTCTTATCCGAATTAGAACGTTAAATTCTTGTTAGCAAGATATCTAAAAAAAATATTTGAGCTAGAGCTTTGATATTGGTATTCTGATTGGGACTGAGGAGGAGATCACCTGATTTAATTTTCAACAAATTAAATGAAATGTTGTTGGAGTAATGGTCCTTTGCAATTTCTGGCTGTTTAATGTTGTTGCTTTCATGTGCATAGCATAAATTTAGAACCATATAAGCTAATGTTTTAAAATTCCATATATGGAATCCTCATGAAAATATAGGTGACCCGTATTTTTTTTCTTATCCGAATTATCTCCCGTTTTACAGTTACATGTATTTTCCTTTTCATAAAATAACGCTGAAATCTTGTATATTTGTACTGTTAATACCGTCATGGGCAAGCAGTGTTGGAGTCAAGCAGTGTTAGAGTCAGGCAGTTTTAGTTTTTTCATGGTTTCGGAATCAATTTTTTTTTTTATCACAGTTATATACTTTGTGATTTGCAGAATTTTGAGAATAGTCTTAATTATACACCCCTGGCATATATGCTGTGGGGTATACACATGTAGTTTTCGTCTTTCTGGTTCCTATATTAGTTCTTCTGTTAGTCCTTCCGTGGCGTACTTAGAAATCTGCGTCAAAGTTTTAAGAGCTCATAATTTCAGCATCTTCTGATGGATTATGTTCATATTTGGTATGATGATGGTCCAAAATCCCCACCCCCTACATGTCCTCAAGGTCAAGGTCGCGAACTTAGAAGTTTTATGTCTAAGTTTTAGGACCACATTATTTCCAAACCATTGGCTGGATTTTGTTCATATGTAGTATTTTGTTCATCTGTAGTATGATGATAGATATTGGTCCAAAATTTAACGCAGTACCATCCCCACCCCCACTACATGACTTCAGGGTCACGGTCACAGACTTAAGAATTTTTATGTTTAAGTTTTGCATTAAAGTTTATAGGAGCACATTATTCCAAACCATTGGACTGATTTTGTTCATATAATTTAGTATGATGATAAATACTGGTCTAAACTTTTACACAGTACCATCCCCACCCCCACCCCCTACATAACCTCAAGATTAAGAGTTAGATTTAATGTTAAAAGTTTTGTGTTAAAGTTTTAGAACCTCATTATTTTCAAAATGTTCACTGGATTTTGTTAATGTATGGTATGATGATACATTTGTAGATATTGGTCTAGAGTTTTATGCAGTACCATTCAAATGCTCCCCCCGCCCCCTCACCCCACTACTGAAGCATGAATCACCTTAGCCCTTAGTTTGAGAATTTTTTGACATCATTTTTGTTTTTTTTTGTTTCTTTGTTTTGAAGACATAATAAGCATACAAAATATAAACTCAACAAGAGTCATAGCTGGATTCACAATTCCAGCTAAGTTTACAATATTTTTGTTGTTTTTGTTGTTTTTGGAACAACAACGCCAACAATACATGCATCAAAATATCCTTAAGGTTGTTGTTCAGGACCCAGTTGTTCAAAGCGTTGTTAGCTTAACAAGCTCGTTAAGGGTCATTTCGTTAACTGTTTTAGCGGATTCAATATACAATATTCTGATATTTTTTGCTGAAAAAATGTGAGTAGCTTTTGCACTGCAAAAGCTACTCACATTTTTTCAGCAAAAAATTTCAGCATATTTGCGTATCACTCGATGTAAATTTTAATGAATCATTAACTAACGACGTCGTTAGCTTTTGAACAACTGGGCCCAGGTGATTTATCTTTGACCAATGAAATCAGGTAATGGTTATTGATAGCTGTTCTTGTCTGTAAAGGGCTGGCCTCGGTGGCTCAATTGGATGAGTCCTCCGACTGGAGACCAGGAGGTCACGGGTTCAACCCCTGCCGAGGTCGGCAACATTCTTTCGTGGAGATTGATCATGAAATATTTTCTGTGGTCATTCTCTCCCTTCCGCTGATTCAAGAAGGGCAGTTGTCAGTTTCTGGTGAAAGAATGTGCACAATACTGGTTAACCGCTTAGCGGACTAAGCCTGCCCAGTAGGTTAGGTAAACTGACTGCGCTCGACATGACCTATTGGGTTGACTGGGCCATAAAACCTCAACACAAATCTTGTCTGTAAAACCTGGACTGGGCTTACTATAGGGACGTTGGCAAACAGTGCAGACCCAGATCAGATACCGCAGAATGCCACAGAATTCGACATCTGATCAGAGTCTGCACTGTTTGCTTAAATTACAGGAAGTTAAAGGTTAAATGAGTCTTAGGTCTCCGTTCAGAACCATTTACCCAGTCTACACTCAGAGACGGTTGACCCACCAGTGCTGTCAGTGCTTTGATTGTATCGGTACTAATGCTTTAAAGAAACTTCTGAATAAGGCAATTCTTATGTCTACTGAGGTAACATAAGCTTTATTTATGAGGGGTGTAAATGTCTTATTTTTTTACAGAAGCATGTGAAATGAGTACAGTCAACTCTCGTTAGCTTGAATTCAAAGGGACTCTCTGAAATACTTTGAGATATCCGTACCTTGACATATCATATTTTCAGAATTGGGGAAAAAATAATTAGAACAACCACATTTAACAAATTTATATGTAATTGGACTCTTGAAGTTGGAGATATATCAAAATATTGTGGAAAAGAGGAGAAATTGCACCTTAGGAGCAATTTCTCCTCTTTTCCACAATATTTTTTTTATTTGTTGTTAGATTTTCATGTTTAGGCAGGGACAAGATTTTCACTTCGAGATAAGCGGTTATTCGAGATAAGCGAGGTCGAGATAACGAGAATCACCTGTACTTGGTAAACCTAATCTAGATAAGTGTCTAGATGTATCAGGATCCTTGTTGACTTATGGAGCACATCTTTTTTGTTTTACAGGAGATGTTATGGATGATGGTGAGGCAGTGAGTTCTGAGCTGATGGACCCTGATTCTGTTGCTAGTGTGCTGATGCCCCCACCCCCTGTTCCTGCTCAGAAATTACCTCCAGGTTGTCCAAACTGGGCTGCACGGATGAGGAACTGTGAGGTACATGTTCAGTATGTTATCTGTGATACGAGGGATATCTATATAAAATATTTTTCTTATTTCTCCACTAAATCATACATTGTGGGTACAGGATGCGCCGTCCGACTGGAGACCAGGAGGTCGGGGGTTCAACCCCCGCCGAGGTCGGCAACATTCTTTCGTGGAGATTGATCAGGAAATATTTTCTATGGTCATTCTCTCCCTTCCGCTGATTCAAGAAGGGCAGTTGTCAGTTTCTGGCAAAAGAATGTGCACAATACTGGTTAACGCTTAGAAGACTAAGCCTGCCCAGTAAATGTGTAGTTAGGTAAACTGACCACGCTCCACATGACCCCATTGGGTTGACTGGGCCGTAAAATCTCAACACAAACAAACTTATTAGGAATGTCTCTGTGAGTTGCTTCTGATGGATACACACAACTTATTATTTACGGAGAAATAAGTTTTGAAATTGGTTTTGTAAAACCAACTGATCATCAGCTGATAGTTAACTAGTAGAAAATATATTCATTCATATTTTGAGCCTTTTTTCCTTGTACTTATTTATAGCACCAGATAAGAGGTATATCAACATGATATTTTTCATAATATTTTTCAAAAACATATGTTGTGGTACTCATTAGAAGTGCCTCAGTGAGGCACTTCTAATGAATACCCACAACATATGTTTTCATGGAGAGATAAGAAAAGTATAAGTACTTTTTGATTGAAAAAGTGCCATATCTGGAACTATGCTTATTTCAGACCTTTTTTTTATTAAATTTCTTCACCTTTAATCACCACAAATCTAATGTGATCCAAATAGACAGCTTAGTATTTCAAGTTGACTGTTAAAATGGAAGGTGAGAAAAAATATGCTCTTAAAAATAAAGTTTTCTGATTAATCACCTTGTAAAGTCTTAACCCTGCTCATCAGTCAAAAGAGGCAAAATTGAATGATAAGTTATAACTGATCATCAGGACCACAGTATGAAGAATTAGAACAAGTCTCATAGGTGGAGCGCTGTGGTGCAGTGGTAAAGCATCAGACTCGAGATCGATAGGTACCGGGTTTGATCCCCACTAACAGCAAGTGTTGTTTCCTTGAGCAAGAGACTTAATCTACATTGCTTAGTACTGGTTTCTACCCAGGAAAAAAAAGAGGGCCACATGGAAGATTAGTACTAGATTACTAAATGTGTTACCCTCTATAAATAAAGTCGATTATTATTATTTATTATTATTATTATTATAGGTTTATAAAGACAAAACTGTGACTGTTGCCAGGTTGACAACTTATACTACATTGTACATGCATTTGAAGCTATGTAATTGTTACTTACGTGTATTCACTAGGACTTGTTAAGGAGGAGTATTTGATGATAATTCTGGGATAATGTTTCTCCATAAAAAAGTATGTTCCGGGTACTCAAGCAAATCAGTGAGGCACTTCTAATAAGTACTCACAACTAAGGCTGGCTAATCAGAGTTGAAAAGGTAATTTATTATCAGTCCTGCCGTTGTGATCGATAATCGATTAGTAATCACTAAAGATTTGGTCATAATTTTATCTGTCTGAGCATGACTCTTACCATGTTATACTTTATTGTGTGTATTTGGTTAGACAGGTGTGAGCAAACAGTGTAGACCCAGATGAGATGCCGCAAATGCAGCGTCTCATCAGGGTCTACATTGTTTGCCTGCCACTCATCCAGCTATTTTAGACACAACTGTGGGAAGTAAATTGTACTTGTTCAATTTTTATAAAAAGTATGGTAAGGAGTTGAGGTATCTGAATAGTAAGGGTAAATACAGTAAAGTAACAGACATAGAAATCAAATGATCGATTATTAGCACATCTGTAATGATAATCATTTTTTTTTTTTTGAATATATCGGTCAATTAATCGATTATCCGATTAATTGTGCCAGCCTTACTCACATCATATGTTTTTAAGGAGAACTGGAGAAAATTATACTAGAATTATCAGGAAATACTGCTCCTTAACAAGTTCTCTGATTCTTGAGAGGCTGTTTTATTTTCAGAAAATTGGTGTTTATTATCGAGGATATGTTGATACAGAAGTTGATTTGGATCTCCTGCTGACCTATCATAAACAACAAACCCAGAGTTTCTGGGGAACCAGACAGTCTCCAAGTCCTGCAAAACCATCCACTCGTCTCATGTGGAAATCACAGTATGTCCCATTTGATGGGGTGCCTTTTATCAATTCAGGTAAGATTAATTTTTGTCAAAAAATCAATATTGATGTACATGTATGTTTTCTGTTTTTCGCAAGTTATAAGAGGGATGTTCGAAATGAATTGCTTATTTCTATCTGGAGACTTCAAATTTCAAGTTAGCCCAAAAGTACTCATTTCATGCCCTCGAAGTACTCCCCGTGGCTAGAAATGCAAAGTTTCAGCCGATGTATCCACTTCTTGAAGGCGTCATGGTACGCAGATTTGGGCACAGTAATAAGGTACTGATGAATGGCAGATCCAAGTGCCTGTCGGCCCAGTGTCGGGACTGGTATTTCCGCCCAGCAAGGAATGCTTTCAATTTCGGAAACAAAAAGAAATCACATGGGGCAAGGCCTGGGGAATAGGCAAAACAGTTACTTTTTCTTTCTTCAAAAACGCCGTAACTATTGCGGAGGTATGAGCTGGGGCATTATCATGTAGAAGACGGACATGTTTAAAACCAGTGGCAGGTCGTCGTTTCTGATAATACTTGTTCAGTTTCTTCAGTACTACGTCTTTGTAGTACTTTCCGGTGATGCTTTTGCCCTTTTTCACTGGCACTTTTATTGCGACTCCTTCACCAGAGAAGAAGATTGCATACAAAACCTTCTTTGTACTCAAAGAACGTTTGGCAATTATTGGGCTTTTGCTGTGTTTAGTGGCCCAGATCTTATTGCTAACCTTTCTGACGGGCTCAAAATAATGGACCCAGGTTTCATCACCTGTGACGACATTGGCAAACTGCTTTTTGTCATATTTTGGAAACATTTGAAACAGCTTTTTGGCCACTTTAACCCGTTGCCTTTTTTGCTCGTCAGTCAACAGATATGGCACCCATCTAGCAGAAATCTTTCTGACTTTCAAATGCGTCTTCAAAATAAGGTGAACCGTTGATAGTGGTATGCCTACCTTTCGTGCAATATCACGAACTGTAAATCTGGCATCTCCTTCAATGATTTCCTTTATTTTGGAAACGATTTCTTTACGAGATGCAGATTTTGGCCTACCTGATTTCGGTGCATTTTTGATGGACTCTACACCAGACTCAAATTTCTTTTTCCACCGCCGAACTGTGTCATAAGACACACAAGAAGGTCCAAAAATAGTAGAAATTTCAGTCATCAGCTTCTTCAAAGAACAACCAAGTTTTGAGCGAGCTTTGATGTAAGCCCGTATTTCATCTTTTTTGTTGACGCTTCTACCAACCATTTTTACTGCAGTGGTCAATGACTGCGTGTATTCAAATGGCAAATTTTATGTCTTACACTTAGTCTAACATGTACATTTATACACCATTGTGTAGATATTGAATAGCCCTATACAGGCATGTATTGGTTTTTATCGTGCCCCACGTGGATATCGAGCTAGAGGACAATAAGCAATTCATTTCGAACATCCCTCGTACATAGCTCTTGTTAAGAGGGAGAATCCAGATAATTTTCTTATTTCTCCACAAAACGTATGTTGTTGATACTCATTAGAAAGCACTATATTTCTTATTTTTCCACAAAAGAAACCTGTTGTGGGTACTTGTTAGAAGCACCTCACTTTTTCCACAAAACATATGTTGTTGGTATTCATTAGAAGCACATCAGGGCCATATATTTTTGTGGAGAAATGAGAACTATATCAATACGGTTTAGCTGAAAAAGTGCCTTATCTGGAGCTATGGCAAAAATTTGGAAGGAAATCTTTTTTCATAATTTTGAGAAAATCAGTAAGTTTAAATTTAGGTTCTTATTTGTATTTTAGTACTTTGTAATATATTCCAATGTAGAAACATGGTATTTTATGAAAGCTTTACACTATACAAGCATACAAATAGAAATTGTATGAAATATGTTAAAATTGTCATTAGATCCTATTTAAACATTTTGGCCATTCTAAATAGACTCTAGATCAAATAAAGAGAGAAAAAAAATAGTTTAAGGGGACATGATACACTTGGTAGATTTAACTTTTGTCACGCTGAATAAATTAAGAAGCCACTTCCACTTCTAATATTCAGCCAGTCAGATTACTTGATCCGGGTTTTTGATAGAAGTTCACATATTTAATGACAAACAGTGCAGATTCAGATCAGTTGGCTTCTTCAGAAACTGTTTGGGAAGACAGGGCATGTCGTGCTCAGCAAGAGAAGGGTTAATATTTTATCCCTGAACCCAGAGGACTAGTTCATAATGTTGTGTTATTTTCACAGGTAGTCGAGCTGTGGTGATGGAGTGTCAGTATGGTCCTCGGAGAAAAGGTAACCTCTTAAAGAAAGGAACTGAAGAGATTCTTACAACTAAAGGGGAATACAAACAGACTTGCCCTGCAAGGTAAAAGTAAAGTATGAAGATAAGCCACTGCCATGGAACACAGACTTCCCAAGGCACCCTAACATATCTTTAGCAGGGTTCGAAATTAACAGTAGCAGGTAGCAAATCTGCTACCTGAAAATTCAGTTTGCTACCTGGTCAAACTGTTGGTAGCAAAAGGTGCTACCTGGTATAGTGCCCCAAACACTATCAACTTTGTGTTGTGAATGTCTTCAGTGCAAATTAGACGACATTTCATATGAATCATCTGCCAAGCAGTTAATTTGCATGTAATGTCGAGCCTCATTTTTGCTGAAATAAGGAAAAAATACTTTGAAAATGCTGTCTGCTAAATATGCTTAGTGCTTGAAGGTTTAACCCTTAAACTGCCAATCATAACAATTGTCGTCTGCTTTGTCATCTGCTTGTGATTTTAAAAGTCATTTCTGCAAACAGTGTGGACCCAGATCTGACTGCTCCAGTCTGATTAAAGGAGCAGTCTGATCTTGGTCCACACTGTTTGCCTGTATGCAAATATAGGTTAGAAAAGTGCGCAAGAATATTCAGCAGACTACATAAACAGACGACATTTTAAGTTGCAGGTTTTCTTGGCATTTTAAGGTTTAACCCGTGGCACGGGGGCATTGTTACACCTTTTGCTGCCATATAGATGCATTTTGCTACCTACTTTCAGACCAGGTAGCAACTACTTGCTGCTTGTGAAAAAAGTTAACAGGGCTTCCGTTAAGCGGACGTACGGCGTATATTACGCCCTGAGATTGCCACCGGACGTCCAAATTGAACTTCAACGACGTACCGCGGACTTCCGAAATTTCTTTTGTCCGTCTGATATCGATACCCGAGACGTCCAAAAATTGTCAAAAGGCCCGCCCACTTTTAACCAGTTGTATGATGTTTGCCCCGCCTACTTACCGGAAATTCGCTACCTGTGTTGACTGAGCTTTAAGGACGTCCCATTTTCCGCTTGCGGGAGTTTTATTGACAGCCGTGTCAAGCGTCGCGGCACCCTTTTGATGGCTGCGTGATCACTGCGTGTATTTGTCGCGTGTGCTGAGTTGATTAATTGATGTTTTTATAATTAAATTTTCTTCTGCAACCCAGAAAATATTCGTTGAAATTATATGAAGTCATTATTATTTTTTAATATTCACGTCTTAAAATCTTAAATTATTATTTTGCTAAGAACGTGTGTCGTCTGCAACACTTCCGGGAATTGCCGAGTGAAATTCTATAAATAAATAAATAACAATTATGCACAGAACGCAAATTAAAATCTATTCGAATTTAGAAGTTTGCGTTTGTCATGACAACAAAAGCAATTTTTCAGATGAAAAGAAAACATATTTTTCGTCAAAATTTTCGGAAAACCCATTTCTAAATGCGTAGCCTTGTTCCGGTTGCACTGTTTACCAGCGCGGAAAAGACGCAAAGTAAGTCTAAATATAGGCGATTTGCGATGTTTTTGCTTGCTTTTCTCCGCGAACGAACGTTTTGCTGTTGGTATTTCATCGAGAGCTGCCTTTAATTTGTTTGTTGCTGCACGAGTCGGCGCCGTTTTCCCGCAATTTTTGTGAAGTAAGCAACTCGTTCGCTAGTGTTGATCAGCTTCAATCCGAACAAATATTTCATTAAATACATTTCTGCAAAATAATTTCAGCATAGTTTATTTTTAAGAAAACATGTTTTGGGTGTTTTCTCTCATGTATTTTCTTTTCATTTTTTTCTCTGGGCTTTGAAACGAATGCGAAGTTGTACCAATGTTGATGCTTTCTCTAAGGTCCGACATACAAGTACAGGCTTTCCAAAAAGATGCGATCGAATTTTAATAAGCGTTAAGGACATTTTTAAAACACATCTAAGAAGCGTGTATCATGATGATTCTGTGTGACACTGAAATAAGAACCTATGTTCTACTAAAGAAAGGGCAGACCACCGCAGCACGGAAAAAAAGTGGGACTTCCTAGATTTTCCTGTGGGACTTCCAAATTTGAGGGGTAGGAAGTCTGGGACTTCCTGAGTCTGGAAGTTAATGGAAGCCCTGAAGTTAATTTCTAACATTGTTTAGTAAAGGCACCTTTTTTCCAACTGAAAAGTACTGACAGTTTTCTTAACCCTTCCCTTGCTGAATAAATTAAGATGCCACACCCATTCATAATTTCCAACCAATCAGATTACTTGATCAAAGCTTTTGATAGAAATTCACATATTTAATGACAAACAGTGCAGATCCAGATCAGTTGGCTTCAGAAGCCAACTGATCTGGATCTACACTGTTTGCTAAGACAGAGCATGTCGTGTTCAGCAAGAGAAGGGTTGAATCTCCACTAAAACGTATGTTGTGGGTACTTATTACAAATGGCAAGCCAAGGCACTTCTAATGAGTAGCCACAATATATGTTTTAGAGAAGAAATAAGAAAAAAATATTAAGTGGACACTTCCCCTCACATAGCTATGCACCTGATAAGACTTAATTGTGTCACATTGAAACTGTACCCAGTTATGGATCAAGAATCTGGATAGATACTCGCATAGGGACACAGGACGTTTTTTTTTTTGTTTTTGTTTTTTGATGAAAACAGAAATACGCAAAACAGTACGTTCAGGGTAGTTGTAATTATACAACTACCCTGAAGGTACTATTTCGTATATTTCTGATTTAATTGCAAAAACAACAACAACAAAAAACAACAAAAAAATGTCCATGACCCGTGTCCCTTTGGCTACTCCTATAACATGGTAGAAAAAGTTTATCACTTTTCATCCTGCTTGCACAATCATGGATTTATTTTTGCAGGAAAGTGTTCATTATTTGTAAATCATGCTTCAAAAAGCTAATCAAAAACAAAATGTTCAACATGGTAAATGCTCTTGTTTTGCGTCTGATAGAGGCCCCCTGTTATTGCTTTAAAGACTTTACAAAGCAAACATATTTGGTTTGCAAACATAAAGGTCTTGTCTAAGTCTCTATCATATAAGGATTGTCAAGGCCCAGTTGTTTGAAACTAATGATGTCATTAGTTAACATATCCTTAAAACTTTGATCATTAAATATGGCATACATGTTAATATTTTTGCCAAAAAAATGTGAGTAGATTTTGCATTTGCAAAAGCTACTCACATTTTTTCAGCAAAAATAACTTTGAATTAGATATTGTATTTACTAGAACAGTTAACATTTTGACCTTTAATGAGCTTGTTAAGCTAATGATGCTTTGAACAATTGGGCCCATAGATGTCATAATGTAAGTTGTTTATTGAATGTGGCAGAGCTTTATTTTTGGTCACATAATCATTTCTTGTACATAAGCAATATCATGCACAAACACAGCAAAGACCCTGTTCAGCCAACTCTCCCATGTATTTCAATTAAAGGATTTTAGGTGAATGGTTAACCTAAAAGATTTTGCCACCATTCTGCAAAGGGAGATGACTTTTGCAGACAGGTTGTTGCCTCCCTATTATTGAAACCAAGAAATAAGGGCTACTCTTAAAGGTTAGAGTTTACCCCCTCTTTCCTATAGGAGCTGTGTCTTGGAGCAATTTCTTTCCTTTAAGAGTAGCCCCCAATGAAAGGACAGGCAATATTTCCATGCCACAATTATTTCCCTTGAAAGTTTAGCCCTCTTTTTGGATGGTACAGCTCATTTATGTATATCTTTTTTTTTTTTTTTTTGGACAGAATTTATATCAAGAAGGTGAGAAAGTTTCCTGAATATGCAGTAGACATAACTATGGACAAGAGAGGCTTAAAGAATGCTATGGACAAAGCTTTCCATGAACTCAAGTCTGTGAAATTAGATATGATTGGCCAGGAAAGGTAATTGATACTATAAGCTTAAGAATTCATTGGTAGAAAAGTTTGTCTGCATGCAACTTTAACCTTTTAACCCTTAAAGCGCCAATCACAACAATTGTTGTCTGCTTTGTCATCTGCTTGCGATTTTAAAAGTCATTTTTGCAAACAGTGTGGACCCAGATCAGACTGCTCCTCCAGAAGCAGTCTGATCTGGGTCCACACTGTTTGCGGGTATGCAAAAATAGGGTTGAAAAGTTTGCAAGAATATTCAGCTGACGACATAAACAGACGACATTTTCAGATGCTGTTTTTCTTGGCGCTTTAAGGGTTAAAATTCTGAGTTGACTTCTTCAGTATGTATTTTCTCTGTATTGATTCAGAGCTCAGGAAGCAGCTACACAATGTCACAAGTGTACAGGGGAGATGTGAGTTTGGGGTGGCAGGGCTGTACCAGTTTACACATCAACACTGTTTAGCCTAGTCTGTAGCTTTTTGCGCACACATTATCATTGTTTCCTCATACATGTACAGACAACCCTCTTTATACCGACACTCGATACAATGAAAAAATTTGTTATAATAACAATTTGACTGTCACGCAACCTTCGCTTAAGAGGTAACAAATAGTCACAAACTATGCAAGAATATTGTATTTGATACATTAAAGAATCATATGTTTTGGATATTTGTTAGAATGCCTCACTGAGGCAATTCTAACAAAAAATACCCAAAACATACGCTTTTTAAGGAAATGAGAACAAAACAAGACCTTTGTTACATATCAGTCTGCTCATTAAGTATTTTGTACAACAGCGAATTCATTTAAATAGTAACGTCTTTGGGAACAAATGCTGTCATTGTAACGAGGGTTCACTGTATTATGCATTTTTAGCTCGCCTGTACGAAGTACAAGGAGAGCTATTGTAGTCACCCCGGTCGTCCACGTTTGCGTTTGCGTTTGCGTTTGCATTCCCGTTCCCGTCACACTGCGTTAAAGTTTTTCAAATGCTTATATCTCAACAGTCACTCCTCACAGAGGCATCAAATTTGGAACTTAGGTACCTTGGAGGGTCTTCTGAGATTCCAAGAGAATAAACCCCTGGGTTCATGCCCCTGGGTGGGGCTAGGGGTCAGAATCTAGGACACCTTTGTAATACTGTGTTAAAGTTTTTCAAATTCTTATATCTTGACTTTCACTCCTCATAGAGCATTCATATTTAGAATTTGGGTACCTGGACGAGTCTTCTGAGATTCCAAAAGAACATACCCCTGGGTTCATACCTCAGGGTGGGCCTTGGGGTGGGGCTAGGGGTCAAAATCTAGGACACATTTGTAAAATCTTATATGCCTACAGGTTATAGACACAACTGGTTATACATCAGCTAACTATGTGATATCAGTTTAAGTGTAAGAGAGTGAAGGTCATGGTGACCTACATTTTACGGTCAAGGTCACCTAGATTTCACGGTCCAGTGATTTTGCCTTACATCTTGAATACTATTTGTTGGAGAAATGTCACACCTGGGATATTACTTCCATGTGACCCAATGAATGACCACTTACTATATCTAGGTCATTGTGACCTATATTTCATGGTTCAGTGATTTTGCCTTATAGCTTGAATACTATTTGTTGGATAAATGTCACACCTGGGATATTACTTCCATGTGACCCAATGAATGACCACTTACTATATCTAGGTCATTGTGACCTATATTTCATGGTTCAGTGATTTTGCCTTATATCTTGAATACTATTTGTTGGTTAAATGTCACACCTGGGATATTACTTCCATGTGACCCAATGAATGACCACTTACTATATCTAGGTCATTGTGACCTATATTTCATGGTTCAGTGATTTTGCCTTATATCTTGAATACTATTTGTTGGATAAATATCACACCTGGGATATTAGTTCCATGTGACCCAATGAATGACCACTTACTATATCTAGGTCATTGTGACCTATATTTCATGGTTCAGTGATTTTGCCTTATATCTTGAATACTATTTGTTGGATAAATGTCACACCTGGGATATTAGTTCCATGTGACCCAATGAATGACCACTTACTATATCTAGGTCATTGTGACCTATATTTCATGGTTCAGTGATTTTGCCTTATATCTTGAATACTATTTGTTGGATAAATGTCACACCTGGGATATTAGTTCCATGTGACCCAATGAATGACCACTTACTATATCTAGGTCATTGTGACCTATATTTCATGGTTCAGTGATTTTGCCTTATATCTTGAATACTATTTGTTGGATAAATGTCACACCTGGGATATTAGTTCCTTGTGACCCGATTATTGACGTCAAAATATATCTCTGTTGGTGTGACCTATATTTCATGGTTCAGTGATTTTGCCTTATATCTTGAATACTATTTGTTGGATAAATGTCACACCTGGGATATTACTTCCATGTGACCCAATGAATGACCACTTACTATATCTAGGTCATTGTGACCTATATTTCATGGTTCAGTGATTTTGCCTTATATCTTGAATACTATTTGTTGGATAAATGTCACACCTGGGATATTAGTTCCTTGTGACCCGATTATTGACGTCAAAATATATCTCTGTTGGTGTGACCTATATTTCATGGTTCAGTGATTTTGCCTTAAATCTTGAATACTATTTGTTGGATAAATGTCACACCTGGGATATTAGTTCCTTGTGACCCGATTATTGACGTCAAAATATATCTCTGTTGGTGTGACCTATATTTCATGGTTCAGTGATTTTGCCTTATATCTTGAATACTATTTGTTGGATAAATGTCTCACCTGGGATATTACTTCCATGTGACCCAGTGAATGACCACTTACTATATCTAGGTCATTGTGACCTATATTTCATGGTTCAGTGATTTTGCCTTATATCTTGAATACTATTTGTTGGATAAATATCACACCTGGGATATTAGTTCCATGTGACCCAATGAATGACCACTTACTATATCTAGGTCATTGTGACCTATATTTCATGGTTCAGTGATTTTGCCTTATATCTTGAATACTATTTGTTGGATAAATGTCACACCTGGGATATTAGTTCCATGTGACCCAATGAATGACCACTTACTATATCTAGGTCATTGTGACCTATATTTCATGGTTCAGTGATTTTGCCTTATATCTTGAATACTATTTGTTGGATAAATGTCACACCTGGGATATTAGTTCCATGTGACCCAATGAATGACCACTTACTATATCTAGGTCATTGTGACCTATATTTCATGGTTCAGTGATTTTGCCTTATATCTTGAATACTATTTGTTGGATAAATGTCACACCTGGGATATTAGTTCCTTGTGACCCGATTATTGACGTCAAAATATATCTCTGTTGGTGTGACCTATATTTCATGGTTCAGTGATTTTGCCTTATATCTTGAATACTATTTGTTGGATAAATGTCACACCTGGGATATTACTTCCATGTGACCCAATGAATGACCACTTACTATATCTAGGTCATTGTGACCTATATTTCATGGTTCAGTGATTTTGCCTTATATCTTGAATACTATTTGTTGGATAAATGTCACACCTGGGATATTAGTTCCTTGTGACCCGATTATTGACGTCAAAATATATCTCTGTTGGTGTGACCTATATTTCATGGTTCAGTGATTTTGCCTTAAATCTTGAATACTATTTGTTGGATAAATGTCACACCTGGGATATTAGTTCCTTGTGACCCGATTATTGACGTCAAAATATATCTCTGTTGGTGTGACCTATATTTCATGGTTCAGTGATTTTGCCTTATATCTTGAATACTATTTGTTGGATAAATGTCTCACCTGGGATATTACTTCCATGTGACCCAGTGAATGACCACTTACTATATCTAGGTCATTGTGACCTATATTTCATGGTTCAGTGATTTTGCCTTATATCTTGAATACTATTTGTTGGATAAATGTCACACCTGGGATATTAGTTCCTTGTGACCCGATTATTGACGTCAAAATATATCTCTGTTGGTGTGACCTATATTTCATGGTTCAGTGATTTTGCCTTATATCTTGAATATTTGTTGGATAAATGTCACACCTGGGATATTAGTTCCATGTGACCCAATGAATGACCACTTACTATATCTAGGTCATTGTGACCTATATTTCATGCTTCAGTGATTTTGCCTTTTATATTTATTACTATTTCATGGAGAATTGTCATACCTGGATTATTATATCTATGTGACAAAATGATTTACATACAAATACATCTAGGTCAGTGTGACCTATATTATATGGCTTAATGATAAAAATGTTACAATATAAAATGTACCCAGCAGGCGAGCTCGCTGTCCTCCGACAGCTCTTGTTTTCCATGTTTACCAGTAGTGGTTTCTGCTGACTGTTCCAAGACAACTCCCTTATTGCAGTTCTTCTTTGTATGCTGGGTAATGTTGTAACTGTGCCATTAGTCTTGTCATTGTATCTTTCTCATCCCTTCTTTTTGTGCCTTGAGAAGGCTGTGCTGCATGATTGTAGTCTCCTCTGCAACTCTCATGCTAAATAAATTAAGATGCCATGCCCTCTTCCAATTTTCAGCCAGTCAGATCACTTGATCCGAGTTTTTGATAGAAATTCACATATTTAATGACAAACAATGCAGATTCAGATCAGTTGGCTTTAGAAGCATCTACACTGTTTGCTAAGACAGCTCATGTCGTGTTTAGCAAGAGAAGGGTTAATTTATAAGTTTGCTATAATCTTGGAGCTCCCAACTGCTTAGATATATGTTTAAAGTAGTGATATCTTATTTTAGCATAAGGCTGATCTGTCTGACAAATTCAAAAACAGAAAGAAAATTGAATGTCCGCTGATGAATTCAGAAGCTGTCATTTTTTATAGATTCTCATTCAGTGTAAGAGTACATCAGCTGATTTTCAAACAAATCACGCATGTACAAATTTTGTCTGTATCTGCACAAAAATAGCCTGCCGAAATCTAGTATATGCATTTTTAAGGAAATATATGGAACTTGGACTAGTTTGGCTCCAGAGCCGGTGTCCTGCATGGCTTCAGATAACCCATTATAGTCGGGAGACTGGTAAAAGGATAATTGGCAAACAGTGCAGACCCAGATCAGATGCTGCAGAATGCGGCATCTGATCAGGGTCTCCACTGTTTGCAAATAGTTTAGCCATTTTCTCTAGGAATATGTAGCTCATAGCCGGACGTACCTAAAATTGAAATTGGACTTTTCCAATATATTGTGTGGGAGAGTCTATTCAGTATACAAGGGTATAATTAGAGTATTGTTGATTTTTGAACCAAAATATATATTATGGGCATAGCTCCAGATAAGAGAAGTATTCAGACAAATAGTTTTCTGATTTATTCCCCAAGACATACGAGGGGTGTTCAAAAGTATCCGGAAAAGATTCATACCATTGTTTTCTTTTGAATTATGCACTGTTTGTCATTCAGTATGTGAATTTTTTTTTTTTTTTTTTTTTTTAGCTGGCCTCGGTGGCTCAGTTGGATTCGCCGTCCGACTGGAGAGCAAGAGGTCGCGGGTTCAACCCCCACTGAGGTCGGCAACATTCTTTCATAAAGATTGATCGTGAAATATTTTCTACAGTCATTCTCTCCCTTCCACTGATTCAAGAAGGGCAGTTGTCAACTTGTCAGTTTCTGGCGAAAGAATGTGCACAATACTGGTTAACTGCGTAGAGGACTAAGCCTGCCCAGTAAATGTGTGGTTAGATAAACTGACCGCGCTCGACATTACCCCATTGGGTTGACTGGGCCGTAAAACCTCAACACAAACAAAAGTTTGTGAATTTTTTATCAACAATTAGGTTTAATAAATAAATTATGAAACTTTTCCAGATATTTTTCGAACACCCCTTGTATGCTATGGGTACTCATTAGAAGCACATCAGGGAAATGCTTCTTATGAGTACATACAAGATATGTTTGTGGGAGGAATAAGAAAAATATTAGCCTGTTTGGGATTCAAAATGCCTTATCTGGAGCTATGTGTTGGCACTGCATCACAAGGAACATAATTCCAGATTAAGAGGGTATTCTGAAGGTATTTTCGTTGTTTTTCACACCAGAACATTCATATGTACTCTTTTGAATTGCCTCAAAAATGCAATTTTGATGAGTACCCACAGTGTATGTTTTGGGTCAAAAATAGAAAAAAAAATCACAGACTTGGATATTGTTTAACAGGGTGCAGCTCCTTTTTAATGCACCTGCTTGTAGCAGGGTGCGATATAGGCGTCCGATTTTCTGTCCGTCCGTCCGTCCGTCCGTCAGTCCGTCCGTCAGTCCGTCCGTCCGTCTGTCAACATTTATGTCGACGTTCGACATTTATGTCAAAGTTAGTATTCTAATCAACTACAAGACTAAACAACCATCAAACCTTGCATGAAACATCTCCCTGACCTCCTGACTTTGCAACATAGGCGTCAGCTTTTCCGTATGTCTGTCCATTCGTCCGTCCGTCTGTCAACATTTATGTCGAAGTTCGACATTTATGTCAAAGTTAGTATTTTAATCAACTACAAGACTTAACAACCATCAAACCTTGCATGAAACATCTCCCTGACCTCCCGACTTTGCGACACAGGTGCCCACTTTTCCATTCGTCTGTCTGTTTGTCTGTCCGTCTGTCCATCTGTCCGTCTCGTAACAGTTATGTTATGTCGAAGTTCGACATTTATGTCAAAGTTAGTATTCTGATCAACTACAAGACTAAACAGCCATCAAACCTTGTATGAAATATCTCTCTGACTTCCTGACTTTGCGATATAGGTGCCCGCTTTTCCATTCGTCTGTCCGTTCGTCCGTCCGTCTGTCTCTTAATAGTTCCGTTATGTCGAAGTTCGACATTTACGTCAAAGTTAGTATTCTAATCAACTACAGTTCTACAACAACCATCATTCCTTGCATGACACATCTCCCTGACCTCCTGACTTAGCAGATATGTTGACCCAGTGACCTTGACCTGTATTTTGTGCTTCATTGACTTTGACACAATTTACGTTGACATTCCAGATCTTCTCAACTATAAGGCATACAACTACCAAACCTTGCATAGTGCTTCTTCTAGCTGTACAGACTTGGCAGGTACCTTGACCCGGTGACCTTGACCTATATTTTGCGCTCCAGTGACTTTGACATATTTTGCGTCGACGTTCGATATCTCCTCAACTATAAGGCCTACAACTATCAAACCTTGCAGAGTGCTTCTCCTCAATGTACTGACTTAGCAGATACCTTGACCTGGTGACCTTGACCTATATTTTGGCTGCAGTGACTTTTGACATAATTTACATCAACTTTCCAGATCTCCTCAAGTGTAAGACTTCTAGCCACCAAACCTTGCATAGTGCTTCTCCTATATGTACTGACTTGGCAGGTATCTTGACCCGGTGACCTTGACCTATATTTTGAGCTCCAGTGCCTTTTACACATTTTACGTCAACATTCAATATCTCCTCAACTATAAGGCCTACAACCATCAAACCTTGCATAGTGCTTCTCCTCAATGTACGGACTCTGCAGGTACCTTGACTGGGTGACCTTGACCTGTATTTCACGCTCCATTGACTTTTACACCTTTTAGGTCACCCTTCCATATGTCCTCAACTGTAAGGCCTTCAACCACCAAACCTTATATAGCACTTCTTCTCGATGTACTGACTAGACAGGTACCTTGACCTGGTGACCTTGACCTATATTGTGCACTCCAGTGACTTTGACACATTTTATATTGATGTTCGGTATCTCCTCAAATATAAGACCTACGACCACTAAACCTTGCATAGTGCTTCACCTCATTGCCCTGGCTTGGCAGGTACCTTGACCCAGTGACCTTGACCTATATTTGACACTTTTTACATTGATGTTTGATAACTCCTCAACTATAAGGCCTACAACCACCATACCTTGCATTGTGCTTCTCCTTGATGTACTGAATTAGCAGGTACCTTGACCTGTGACCTTGACCTATATTTCATGCTCCAGTGACTTTTACACATTTTACGTCAACGTTCCATTATCATTGGGCTGTATGATACGAAAAGTCAGTGCTGAAGATATAGCCATTAGAGGGAATGGGACTGGCCTGGAATATATGTGCCCCACTAGGCACTTTGTCTACATTTTTTTCAACCCAGTTTTCCAAGTAAGCACTGCTAAGAATGAAATAAACTTATTTAATAACCACATTCTGATTGAGGCTCCTGTGACTTTTGCGCCAGCAGGTGCGATGACGCCTTCCGCGGAATTCTTGTTTCAGATTTTATGTCCAGCTACCAGTGGAAAAAGCCCATGAATTTCATGATGAGAAGGCTACCCCCACTCCAAGTCTACATTTTAGTGACTACCAACCAGTGCCTATAATACCACCTACTCCAGAGCCAGAGACTCCACCAGAACCCCCTGATAATAACCAGGAGAAGGGTCCTGGCAGACTCCACCCTAAGGTCATCAGTAAAATTAGAGAGCTTGTTGCTGGTGGGGAGGTGAGAGTATATGCAGTTAGGCGCCAACTGAGGTGAGATTTAGCATCTAACTTGACAGACAGTACCCACAGTTCACAGCATTGACAGCATGATTGATGGAGTCAGATATTTAACCATTGTCTTGCTGAACCTGGATATACCCTGCTTTTGCAAACAGTGCAGATCCAGATCAGTTGGCTTCTGAAGAAGCCAACTGATCTGGATCTGCACTGTTTGTCATTCAGTATGCAAATTTTTATCAACAATTTGGTTTGATAAATCTGATTGGCTGACAATTAGAAATGTGTGTGGTATCTTAATTTATTCAGCATGATTAATTGAGTCAAATAGTTAACCCTTGCCTTGCTGAACTTGGATATACCCTGCTTTTGCAAACAGTGTAGATCCAGATCAGTTGGCTTCTGAAGAAGCAAACTGATCTGGTTCTGCACTGTTTGTCATTCAGTATGCAAATTTTTATCAACAATTTGGATTAATAAATCTGATTGGCTGACTGTTAGAAATGGGTGTGGCATCTTAATATATTCAGCATGACAAGGGTAAAGCTACTGTATTTACTGTAAGTAATTGGGAACTCTTTACAATCTTTACCCTTGCCATGCTGAATAAATTAAGAAGCCATGCCCACTTCTAATTTTTCTGCCAATCAGATTACTTGATCCAGGTTGTTGATACAAATTCACATACTTAATGACAAACAGTGTAGATCTGGATCAGTTGGCTTCTTCAGAAGCCAACTGATTTGGATCTACCTTGTTTGCCAAGGCAGGGCATGTCTGGGTTCAGCAGGACCAAATGCAAAATGAACAGCTTGATTTGGTGATGAATATAAATAGTGCTGGCTGTGATAAATAAAAGCAAGGCTGGCTTATCTGGTCTACATTGTTTTCTTTGGCATAACTTTCTGAATACTTAGGGTAAATACTGTAATATGAAAAATTCTTGTTATAGATTGCAAAGCCCATGATCAGGCTGGGCAGAGATGCTGAATACGTAGGGTAAATACTGATATAAAAAATTCTCATCATAGATTGCAAAAGTCATTATCAAACTTGGCAAAGATGCTGTTTGGGATAGCTTTTAATATTGGCAAATTATTTTAAGCAGAATTTGAAATGGAGCAGAACATTTATTAGTTCAGTAGAACCTCCACTAATGGTCACCTCTCAACAACAGCCAATTCCCTATAACAACCACTTTCCTGGCCATGAGGTTTAAAACTTTTTTCATGCTCACCTCAGCTGAACATGAAATTTTCTCTTCTAATAAAAATGAAAATGCCAACAATAGTTGGCATTTTCATATTTATTAGCAGAAAAATTTTCATGCTCAGCTATGTTTAGCAAGAAAAAAAAATGCAATTGTAAGTAATTTGAGAATTATTATCAGGACAAATTTCATGCTCAGCTGAGTTGAGCATGAAAAAAGTTTTATAACCTCGGAGCCTGGTTTACCAAAGTGTTGTTTTAATGTATATTCAGACTTCTAAAACAGCCACATCTTTACAACAGCCATTTTAAGCCATCTCACATGTGGCTGTTGTAGGAAGGTTGCCCTGTATAAGCTATAGGTAATACGACATTTCATTGGTCATATGGCAGGAAATATTTTGGAGTGTCTCAGGATTTTCTGTGTGTTACAACTTTTTAGAATGACATGCTTTTACAGTGACACCTGTATGTATCACGCTGAAGTATTTTATGGTATTAGACCTCTTGTCACAGTGGTTTGTGTGGCTCACTTGGTAGAGTATCTGCATTGCTGGTTTGAATCCCAGCCAGGTTGTACCTAAGATTTCTAAAATTGGCATTAATTGGTCTTTCGCTTGGCACTCAGCATTCGGAATTAGAGCTGGAACTGGTCACACCAGTGTCAGTTTAATGTGGCTGGTGATGTTACCCCTTGTCCCGCTGAACCTGGATATATCCTGCCTTTGCAAACAGTGTAGATCCAGATCAGTTGGCTTCTGAAGAAGCCAACTGATCTGGATCTGCACTGTTTGCAATTATGTATGCAAATTCATGTCAAGTAACCTGATTGGCAGAAAATTAGAAGTGAGCATGGCCTCTTAATTTATTCAGCAGGACAAGGGTTATCTTGTCATTGTCTTTGGGGCATCATGTTGCAGTGAGGCAGTGCAGTAGAAGGGCATCACCCCAAGGCCACCCAAGACACTGTCACAATATGAATGAAAGTTTGTTGAAAAATAATGTTGAGTTTCAGTTTAAACAAACAACCACCCTGTCATGTTACAGTTTAATAAAACAAATAAAGGCCAATATTTTTGCATATACATGTTTTTTAGACTGGTAAACTGAACAGGATAGTTTTGGCTGCCATTCTGTTGCATTCAGTATGGAGTTCATTGGTGCATAAAACTTCATCACTGAGGCAAAACAGGTCAGTAATTGATTTACTGATATATTTCCAGAGCGTATGTGACAAGAGAGCTGTGCTCAGGAAGTGAAACATCATTACAACGTCATGATCTTACATTATTTCCCACAGTTCATGACTTGAAGAACCAGATACATCAAGCCATCAAAGATATTGAGAATGGGACATTACCCTTGACAGCTTCAACAGTAAGCAAGAGATGCCATTTCATATTTACCCGAAATATTTGGGCATATTAACTCCTTACCATACTTTTTCTAAAACATTAACATGTCCAATTTACCACCTGTTAATCTACCATCTGATCAGGGTCTGCACTGTTTGCTCAGGCATACCACATTAATCCTAAATACTTGGAATTTGGATATCTTAACTCCAGACCATACTTATCCTAAAATTTGAATATGTCCATTAAACTACCTGTCTGTGTGTGTGTGTGTGCGTGTGTGTGCCAAACAGTGTAAACCCTGATTAGACACCAGGGCCCAGTTGTTCAAAACTAATGATGTTGTTAGTTAACGTATCGTTAAAACTTTGATCATTAAATATAGCATATATGCTAATATTTTTGCTGAAAAAATGTGAGTGGCTTTTGCATTTGCAAAAGCTACTCACATTTTTTCAGCAAAAATATCTGTGAATTTGGTATTGTACTTACTAGAAAAGTTAGCATTATGATCACTAACCAGCTTGTTAAGCTAATGATGCTTTGAACAACTGGGCCCAGAATGTGGCATCTGATCCATGTCTCATTTGCTGAAGCCCGTCTGTCCAAATACTAAGGATAAATACAGTAAGCTAACAGCCATGCAGACTGGTCAGGCCCTTGGCTACACACATTAGTGTTCGACTTTGTGTCACATGTGCAGTAAACAATAAAGACATCCATCCAGCTAGGCAAGTCTTTTGTCATGCTGCCTGGTACAAGTATAAATTTTAGGCGGAGCAAGTATATTTTTTGTGTAGAATATATTGAGAAAATGAAGACCTGATTTTCAAGGATATGATATTCACCTGTAAATGGATGAAATTTGATTTATTAGGCTTTGTTCGTCAGATCGTACCAGTTCTTGGGCTGGTCTGGTTCTTTTCTATACATGTACATACATAGGTTGACAATTGTGATAAAGGTTTTGCATTAAGTTTTCACTTGGTTTATGTTTTCTAAATCTTCATTTGAAAATGTTGATATGTGGTTGGTATTATTATTATTTGGTGGATACAGATCAGTTGAGATCATTGTGCTACTACTGCTACTGCTGACCAAAGGCCAAGGTCACAGACTGGTCCTAGAATTTTGATTTGGTGATATTACAGAAATATATTGCATTTTTTAGGTAAATGTAGAGTTGCTTGGCAACAATACTGACAGTATGATGAACATGGAGCAGAATCTATGGCAACAGAATGTAGGGACAACACCTGCAGTACCGGAAACTGTCACAGTCACATTAACACAGAACCCTGGTGAAGGTTAGTGTGTAACTCCAGATAAGGTGCTTTTTTCAACCAAAATTGTTGATGTTTTTCTTATTTCTCCAGCACAACACGCTTCTGATGAGTACCTACAACACTTTCTTCCCTGTCCCTTTCTTTCATCTCCTCTACTATCTCTTTTCTCCCTTTCTCTGGGAGACGATACAAAATGACCCATAAGTGTTGACGTGTAGTTAAACCCCAACACAATCAATCATGTAACGAGGGTTCACTGTACCTTGGAATGGTTCATGCATATTTGACCAAACCCTTTAGATTTAAGTGTAACTGATACCCTTTAGAGGGAGATGACTGTCAGAATTGCTTTGCCTCCCTTCTGAAAAAGGGTCTACTCTAAAAGGAAAGAATTTACTCTCAACTGGAGCAAATTCTTTCCTTTTAGAATAGATCTTTTTTCAGAAAAGACTTGGTGTCTGTGAAAACAAACAGGAAGTCACAAAAGTCACAAAAGTTGTCTCTCTTGAAAAAATGACAGAAAATGTGCCAAATGTATCCATTCACCTTAAAAAATGAACTGCACATACAGTGTGTGCATATGCACAATTTTTTTCTGTATGTGCCCAGTTTTGCATATTTCCAAGCACAGATTTTATAATAATGTGGCTTATATTTTACCTTTTTTTAAAGATGGTAGTCATGTGATATCAAGGATAGAAACCCACCTCAGTGATGGTACCACACAAATCAGTACATCGTTGACACCAGAAACTGCTCAGTTACTAGCCAGACTCAATCCATCCATGTTTCCTATTGGAAGTTTAGTTCAGGTAAAAATACACTGCAACCTCGTTATAACACTCTGGTTGGGATCCAAAGCAAAATCTTTGTTAGCTAAACAACCAGGTTGCAGCCAAACAAAAATGTATAGAATATATAGAAAAATGACCATAAAGTGTTGTATCCAAACAAAAAATATATAGATTATATAGAAAAATGACCATAAAGTGTTGTATCCAAACAAAAATGTATAGATTATATAGAAAAATGACCATAAATGGTCATTTTTCTATATAATCTATACATTTTTGTTGGATAAAACACTTTTGGGGCCCACCTTTAAATTGTCTTATATCAGAAACCATGTTATAATGAACCATCTTATAAAGAGGTTTCAGTGTAGTTTCTTGAATCTTAAACCAAACTATTATTAGCTTATTCAGTCTGATGTTTCCTATTGCATCCATAGCTCAGGGGAAATGTCATGCATTTTCAAAGTGTTTTTCCCACCCAAACAAACATAAGTGATTATTGAAGCCGGTTTTTCCCACCCAAACAAACATGTGATTATTGAAGCCGGCCTTGGTGGCTCAGTCCAATGCTCGTCCAACTGGGGATCAGGAAGTTGTGGGTTGGACTCCTGCTGGGTCCAGCAACATTCTTTCTCGGAGATTGATCATGAAATATTTTCTATGGTCATGCTCTCCTTTCCGCTGAGTCAAGAAGGGCAGGTGTCAGTTTCTGGCAAAATAATGTGCACAAGTATTGGTTAACCACTTAGAGGACTAAGCCTGCCCAGGAAAATGTGTGGTTATATAAACTTACCGTGCTCAAAGTGACCCAGTGGATTGACTGGGCCGTAAAACCTCAACACAAACAAAAAATTAATTCTTGATGCAAAATCTGTACTTACCAGCTCTGCATTTGGGGTGGGCTTCATTCAGAGGAAATGAAGGCTGGAGATGTAATGATATTATGTCATTGTATATAGAGATGGTTTTGTAGACATTTTGAAACTGGGTTAGAAAAATCATTAATATAATTACTTTTAGTTCACCTGTACCTTTCAGGGCTTCCGTTAAGCGGACGTACGACATAGGTATATTATGTCCTGAGATTGCCACCGGACAGCCAAATTGAACTTCAAAGACGTATAGTGGACTTCCGAAATTTCTTTTGTCCGTCCGAAATCGATACCCGAGATGTCCAAAACTGTCAAAAAGCGCGTCCACTTTTAACGAGTTGTATGATGTTTGCCCCGCCTACGTATTGGAAATTTGCTACCTGTGTTCACTGAGCTTAAAGGACATCCCTCTTTCCGCTTGCGGGAGTTTTACTGACAGCCATGTCACATGTCACAACACCCTTTTGAGATAGCTGTGTGATTACTGCGTGGATTTGTCAAGCGTGTTGAGTTGATTAATTGATGTTTGTATACTTTAACTTTCTCCTGCGACACCTGAAATATTCGTTCACATGCGGTCAAAACGTTGACTACTGAACCCGAAAATTTTCGGTCTAGGGGAATTTTCCAGGTTGTGCTATATATTTTAAAACGTCATGGCAGCCTTATCAGTTCCAAAACATAATGAATACACAAAGAATGCATGAGAAATAAAATAAATAATATTTCCAGCGCATCAATTTAGCAAGAAGATGCGTTCAACAGATTATTTTTGTTAAAGAAAGACAAGAAGCACTAATAAACTGAATTTAGATGAGCGGATTTTCCTTCTCTAGAAATAGATAAATTCAGAACCAGAAATAAGCATAAAAATGCATTGACACAAATGATCTTTGGAAAAAAATAATGAAATATGAAGTCATTATTTTTTTTAATATTCAGGTTTTAAAATCTTAAATTATTATTTTGCTAAGGTGTGTTGTCTGAAAACACCTCAACAATTCAGGGAGTTACCGAGTGAAATTCTATAAATAAATAACAATTATGCACAAAACGCAAATTGAAATCTATTCAAACTTAGAAGCTTATGCTTGTCTTTCCTACAATGCTATGACAACAAAAGCAATTTTACAAATGAAAAGAAAACATATTTTTTCGTCAACATTTTCGGAAAACCTGTTTCTAAATGCGTAGCCTCGTTCCGGTTGTGCTGTTTACCAGCGTGGAAAAGACGCAAAGTAAGGCTAAATTTAGGTGATTTGCGATGGTTTTGCTTGATTTTCTTCGTGAACGAACATATTGCTGTTGATATTTCATAGAGAGCTGCCTTTTATTTGTTTGCTGTTGCACGAGTCGGCGCCGTTTTCTCGCAGTTTTGTGAAGGACGCAACTCGTTCGCTTGTGTTGATCAGCCTTAATCCGAACAAATATTTCATTATATACATGTCTGTGAAGTAACAGCATAGTTTATTTTTTGGGCCTTTTATCTCATGTATTTTATTTTCTTTTTTCCTTCTCTGGGCTTTGAAACAAATGCGAAGTTGTACCGATGTTGATGCTTTCTCTAAGGTCCGACATAGAAGTACAGGCTTTCCAAAAAAGATGCGATCGAATTTTAATAAGCGATAAAGGACATTTTTAAAACACATCAGAAAGAATTACAGATCATGATGATTCTGTGTGACACTGAAATATGAACCTATGTTTTGCTTAACAAAGGGCAGCCTGCTGCAGCACGGAAAAACTTCCTAGATTTTCCTGTGGGACTTTCAAATCTGAGGGGTAGGAAGTCTGGGACTTCCTGTCTGAAAATTAGTGGAAGCCCTGCCTTTTAAGTCTTCATAGAGCTTCTAAGTATTTGTTCCTAATATATAATTCCAGATAAGATGAGGGTATCCACATGATATTTTTCTTATTTCTCCACAAAAACATATGTTGTGGGTACTCATTAGAATTGCCTCACCAAGGCACTTCTAATGAGTACCCATAACATATGTTTTTGTGGATATGTTGTGGGTACTCATTAGAAGTGCCTCACCGAGGCACTTCTAATGAGTACCCATAACATATGTTTTTGTCGAGTAATACGAAAATTATGAGTACTTTTCGAATGAAAAAAGCGCCTTAACTGGGGCTATGCTAATATAGTTTTAAGTCATTGATGTTACTCTGCCCAGAACATACCTGTAATAACATCTTCATGTGGTATGCACAGCTGTACAAGTAGATTCTAAAACAAATGACTTGAGAGAATGAACACACACACACAAATGAACATTGCTGGTATCTCCATCTTTTCTGGGCCAGACTAGCTAATATCTGTGAATCAGGTCTCATCAGTGACCCTCTTATAAATTCTCAGAAGTCTGTAATGGGCTTAGTGATCACAAAGGACTACCTGTTTGGTTGCGAGAACTATCAGTGATAGAATGAATCTAATTTCATTTTCGGCTGGCCCTCTGTAATAAGCAGTCCAAATCTGGGCCCAGTTGTTCAAAGTGTCGTTAGCTTAACAAGCTTGTTAAGGGTCATTTCGTTAACTGTTTTAGCGGATTCAATACACAATATTCTGAAATTTTTTGCTGAAAAAATGTGAGTAGCTTTTGCACAGCAAAAGCTACTCACATTTTTTCAGCAAAAAATTTCCGCATATTTGCGCATCACTCAATGTAAATTTTAACGAATCATTAACTAATGATGTCGTTAGCTTTGAACAACTGGGCCCTGGTATTTATTTTGGTCTAGCATAGGCATTCAGGATTCTTGAAATCATTAAAGTTTGTAATGGCCTATCCAGATTTTGAAATAAAAAATACATAAAAATGAATAGGACATGGGTGATTGGCCCAATTTATGGGCCTATACTAATTTTGAGCCAGAAATAACGCTGTAATTGTGTTAATTTACTGTCTCAATTTTATTGTCTTATTTTTCCCCCATATATTTAGATTGTTTGTTTCATTTCAGTTTCAGAATGGATCTGAAGAATCTACTGAGAAGGAAGAGGACAGTACAATGGAGCTCACTGAACCTAAATTAGAAGCAGAACCGGATGAACCAGACCCTAGCATGAGTATACAGGTAAGAGCAGAGGGCAGGTATAAATCTGTCTAACATGTACATGTAGTCATCTAACCAGTTATTTTGTCATTTCAGACCACGTAGCCTAGTGGATAAGAGAGTTGACTCTTAATCCATTAGGTTTCTCACCGCTGTGGTTCGAGCCTCGCTCGGGTCATGTGGGAAAGCCAAGTTCTGCTTACGGATGGTCAGGTGGTTTTTCTCCGGGTTCTCCGGTTTTCGCCCACCTTCGATGAACGATCGGCTCGATATAAGTGAAATATTCTTGAAAGGGCCGTAAAACCCAAATAAAAAAAATCAGACCACCTCTAGGAGTTTTGTAAAACAGTTTAACCCTAGTTCTGCTGAACCCGAATATACCATGCCTCTGCAAACAGTGTAGATCTAGATCAGTTGGCTTCTGAAGAAGCCAACTGATCTGGATCTGCACTGTTTGTTATTTAGTATGTGAATTTGTATCAGCAGCCTAGATCAAGCAATTTGTTTGGCTGAAAATTAGAAGTGGGTGTGGCATCTTAATTTATTCAGCATGACAAGGGTTAAAAATATGTGTATTTTCAGTAATATAAATAGGTGTAGTTGTGGTATAAAAGTAAAATAAAAATCAAATAAAATTTAAAAAGAATAATTTAAAAGTTAAAACATATTACATTTATCCAAAGTATTAGGACAGACACGCCTGAGCAAAAATATACCGTAATAACCCTACTGTAAGTATTGGGACAGACAGGTCTTTGCAAACAGTGTAGACTCAGATCAGATGCTGCAGAACATCTTAAATTTGTAAGACAAATAACCAAGACATTTCTAAATTTGTGAGATAAATAACAAAGACATTTTAATTATGAGAGATAAATAACAAAGACATTTTGACATACATTTCAAATATGTGAGATCTGACAAAGATATTTTAAATGTGTGAGACAAATAATGAAGTCACTGACTGGACCACATGCATATGGAAACTGGTTAGGTCTTTTTTGTTTGCATATGGAAAATTAATGCTTTATAATAATATTATGGGTAATTTCAACAGATAATCATTAAGAAATATTTTTTTTTGTTTTCCCAGAAAATATGATTTGACATTTCATGTAAATTGTCTCCTATTTCCTGAGCAAAAATAAGAAACATATCATCATTTTGTTGTCAGAGAGTGCTATTGACCATTGAAGTACAAAGCAAAATTGTAGCAGATGAGTCTAATTTTTTTTTTTTTTTTGAGAAAACAAGATAGATGATTTGCATGAAATGTCAAACCTTATTTTCTCTGAAAAACACCTAAATAAAAATGTCATCTGTTACAGTTGTGATTAGCATTTTAAGGGTTAAAAGATTACCATTTTGTGCATGTTGTTTAGGTGTCGCAAGAAGTTGAACAGTCTGACGACTCAATAAGAGTGTTAGAGGGTGATAGTACTGAAGCTTCTGATATGATCACACAAGAAAACCACAGTATATCCAATCAGAATGAAGAGCTTATAAGTGTTTCCATGGTAACCAATGGTGAGTAATTCTTCCTTTAACTGATAAGGGGTTGGGTGTCTTACATGTGTTATCTCTGCTCCTCAGCCATAATTCACATTTTTCAAGCCAGATTTGATCATAAATGGTGACTTCTGTTGCCTTGTGGAAAGGTCTTCCACGACTAGGTTATTTCAGGACTGCAGTTAAGAAACTGGGAGCAGTTTTGTCTGAGTAGTCTTTAACTTGCACAGAGAATGTCTCTCCCTCCAGTCAACATCTTGATCTTAACCCTTAAAACGCCAAGAAAACCTGCATCTGAAAATGTCTGTTTATGTTGTCTGCTGAATATTCTCGCAAACCAATAAAACTTATATTTTTGCATACAGGCAAACAGTGTGGACCCAGATCAGACTACTCCTAGAGGAGCAGTCTGATCTGGGTTCACACTGTTTGCAAAAATGACTTAAAATCACAAGCAGATGACAAAGCAGACGACAGTTGTTGTGATTGGCAGTTTAAGAGTTGAAGATGGTGCACTGTATTAACATATCTGTTCCACAGATGCTAACAGAGCATGTTCAGATCCAGAAAATTCCTCACCCTGAGTGGGAAGCTCTAGCACCAGAGGCTAGTGCACTAAGCACTGCACTACCGCACTCATTGAGAAAAGAAACGTAAAGGAAGAAACAAACAATGGTACTTGAGAGTAACTTTTTATTTCAATTATATTTTTCAGTCCATATGTCCTTCATCAGGATAAAAGTGTTATTGTTCTAAGTTTATTAATTGTCACAGTACAAGGAAATAAAAAATTATAAGCACAACACACAAACAACAACAAAAAAAAAAACAAAAAAAAAAAAACAATGCCACAATGTATTTTTTTCAATGCGACACAGACTAGATAAAAACCACAAGGGGAAATGAGCCATGCCTTGCTAAAATGTGTCTTTGTGCCATACACAGACAACAAAGGTCCAGATCACCCTGTACAGCTTTGGAGTCTGATCATGGCCTTCACTATCCATTTGCAGAATTGTTTGGTTCTGTAAAATTTACCGATAGACAACAAAGGCCATGATGAGACTGTGGAGGCTCAGGTTACCCTTAGACCTCAGTTCACATCTCAAAGGCACCTTTTTCCATGATGTGGTTCCTATGAGCTTTTAAAAATATAAAGATACCATAGGACTTCTTAAGGAGGAGTATTTGGTGATAATTCTGGGATAATTTTCTCCAGTTCTCCATAGAAACATATGTTGTGGGTACTCATTAGAAGCGCCTCGCCAAGGCGCTTCTAATGAGTACCCACAACATATGTTTTATAGAGAAATAAGAAAAATTATCACAGAATTATCATCAACTTCTCCTCCTTAATAACCCCTCTGGATACCTTACCACTTACATGTATGGGACATACCATACAAAAGGGGTCTTTGGGGCGAATTTGAAGTCAATGACCAGGCCTGCTTTCACATTCATACTGTCAGATAGGGCATTGCAGCTTGTTGATGTTTTCAGCAATAGCCAGCAAATGATTCTGTACCCGGCAATAGCCAACAAATGATCCTGTACCCAGCAATAGCCAACAAATGATTCTGTACCCAGCAATAGCCAACAAATGATTCTGTACCCAGCAACAGCCAACAAATGATTCTGTACCCAGCAACAGCCAACAAATGATTGTGTGCCCAGCAACAGCTAACAAATGATTCTGTACCCAGCAATAGCCAACAAATGATTCTGTACCCAGCAATAGCTAACAAATGATTCTGTACCCAGCAATAGCCAACAAGTGATTCTGTACCCGGATGATGAAGACCCTGTCAAACTGCATGGATATGCTGGCTGTTCTTGGCCTGTGCAAACCACACATTACCTAAGTGGACTATATATACTTGAGAAGTCATCCGCAATTTTTTCAAGGGAGACAATTTATGTCACTTCCTGTTTGCTTTCCTGCATATATAATCTGTTCTGAAAAGGGTTTTACTCTACGGGGAGCAAATTCTTTCCTGTTAGAGTAGACCCCTTTTTCAGAAGGGAGGCAGAACAGCTGTGACAGAGTTGGCTCCCCTGAATGAGTATCTGTTCCCCTTAAAACCCAGTTTTGCTGGTTTGGTCTATAAAAAAAGAACATGCAGAGCCATATATAAATGCCATCCAAGAAAAGAGTAAAAAAAAATGCCAGCCAATGAAATAGGTTTACATGCATGGTTTTAGTTCAACAAGTGTACTATTTAAATCTTTCATGGAAAAATGAAGAAAACAAATTTTGATGTCAAGGTAAATGATTATCATGTGGGTGACACAATTTGTGGACTGGTCTGCCTTAAATACCTTTAAGGGGACTGGATACATTTTGTGGATTTTGCGCCATTTTTAACAAGGGAGACAACTTTTGTGACTTCCTGTTTGCTTTCCTGCACATTGAGTCTCTCCTAAATAGGGGTGTACTCTAAAAAGAAAGAATTTGCTCCCCTTGGGAGCAAATTCTTTCCTTTTAGAGTACACCACTTTTTCAAAAGGGAGGTAACATATTTTTTACAGAGTTGCCTCCCCCGAAAGTGTATCCATGTCCCTTAAAGTTTTGGACAGACTCTGAGCATATTTTGTGCTAAAAAAGGTATTGTGTATTCTCATGAGAATAGCCTTGACAAGGCAGTTCTAATAGTTTTATTGATGTTTTGGCACAAAAATTACAAAAAAAAAATATCTTAAGTTGTTGCTACTGTAAGCACCATATCTGGAATTATGACAGTCTAACAAGAATGTAACTACCTTGAATTTTCATATAAAGTAAATACTATAATTTATTTGAACTTCTTTTCCCAGTGGAGGGTCGGCATCAGTGGCTCAGACTGATGTGCGTCCAGATGGTGATCAGGAGGTTGTGGGTCCAGCAGCATTCTTTCGTGGATATTGATCATGAAATATTTTCTACGGTCATTCTCTCCCTTTCACTGAGTCAAGAAGGGCAGTTGTCAGTTTCTAGTGAAAGAATGTGTGCAAGTACTGGTTAACTGCTTAGAAGACTAAGCCTGCCCAGGAAAAGTGTTGTTAGGTAAACTGACTGGCTTAATAGAGTTGACTGGGCTGATAAACTCCAAATCAACCAACCCAGCGGAGGGATTTTGAATGGGTAACAAAATTTGCAAAAATAGTTCCACTCCAGAACTGGTCATTTCTGTTCCCTGTGTTGATGATGATAATTGATTTAGTGCATTATATTTGCTGCCTTATTGCTGGATGAGTGGCAAACAGTGTAGACCCTGATCAGATACCCAGTTCTAGGTCTTCACTATTGCCCAGGCCTTTCTTTTCCAGCACCAAAGCTCTAGATGAGGAAAGTATTTAGAGAAATATTTTTCTTATTTCTCCATGAAAATATATATTGTTGGTACTCATTAGAAGCAAATCGGTGAGGGGCTTCTAATGAGTACAACAGGGTATGTTTTTATGGAGAAATAAAACAAAATATCAGTATATTTTGGTTGAAAAAAAAGTGCCTAGAGTTATGCAATATTTAGGGTAAATAAGATGTTTTTATAACCAAGTATTTGTGGTAGGTGTGGTTAGATTTTAGCATGTTGCAAATTAGTACATAATATTTTACAATACCCTAATAAATGTTACAGTATCTTACAATACTGTTTTAATAATAGTTTTCTTTGAAAATATGATTCTGTTTTACCATTGAATTGTCTCCTGTGAAACTACAAATATTCTGTTGAAATCCAGTTTTCATGGAAAAAAAAATAAAATATGACCAACTTTTTGTCTAATTGTTTTTTTATGGCATGGTAGAGACTGAATTTGTGGTTTTTAGATGTAAACAAGTTTTTTTTTTTACATATAGATCTAGATAACTGGGTTATAGAGATGACATTCTTCTTCTTATTTCTCCATGAAAATGTATGTTGTTGATACTCATTAGAAGCACCTCAATCAGGCACTTCTAATGAAAATCTGAACATGTGTTTTTGTGGGTAAATAAGAAAAAATCAGCAATTATTTTGTTGAAAAACTTGCCTTATCTATCAGCTGTGTTTACGCTGAAGTATAAGTCTTGCTATTGTCCTTGGTATCAACCTTTACTACTCAGCAGTAGACGACAAAATGATATTTTTCTTATTTTTCTCAGAAAACAGGCTTTGACATATCAATGTTAACCCTTGTCCTGCTGAACTCAGATATGCCCTGCCTTTGCAAACAGTGTAGATCCAGATCAGTTGGCTTCTGAAGAAGCCAACTGATCTGGATCTGCACTGTTTGCCATAAAGTATGAGAATTTATATCAATAATCTGGATCAAGTAATCTGATTAGCTGAAAATTGGAAGTGGGCATGGCATCTTAATTTATTCAGCAGGACAAGGGTTAAAAGTCTGTTATTTTTTTTTACAAAAAAATAATATATTTTTTTTTATTTTATTTATTTTTTTTTTTTGAAAAAAAAAATAAGAAAAATGTTTTAAATTGTCCTCTGCTGAATTTTTTTTACCCAGTATGCTAAGCATTAACCATTAGAAACCTCTTTTTTACATTGTAGTGGACCATTCAAGTATAGAAGATGTCTTAAATAATGAAAGCAGTGATGAAGATTTATGACATCAGCATTTCAGACATGTCAGGAATGAAACTGTGGGACAGCAGCATTTGGGACATGTTAGCAGTGAAGAATTGTAGCAAGTCCATAGAGATACCTTGCAACATCAGCATTTTGGGACATGTGAGAAATGATAATTTGGGACAGCAGCATTTGGGACATGTTAGAAATGATAATTTGGGACAGCAGCATTTGGGACAGGTTAGCAGTGAAGGTTTGTGATAGGTACATAGTGCTGTCTTGCAACATCAGCATTTGGGACATGTGAGAATTGATAATTTGGGATGGTAGCATTTGGGATAGACTAGCTGTGAAGATTTGTGACAAGTAGACAGTGATGCCTTGCAACATCAGCATTTGGGACATGTGAGAATTGATAATTTGGGATGGTAGCATTTGGGATAGACTAGCTGTGAAGATTTGTGACAAGTACACAGTGATGCCTTGCAACATCACCATTTGGGACATGTGAGAATTGATAATTTGGGATGGTAGCATTTGGGATAGACTAGCTGTGAAGATTTGTGACAAGTACACAGTGATGCCTTGCAACATCACCATTTGGGACATGTGAGAAGTGATAATTTGAGACAGGAGCATTTGGGACAGGCTAGCAATGAAGATTTGTGACATTCACATTTGGGACAGGTCCACAGTGATGACGTGATGTCAGCATTTGGGGCAAGACAGGAGGAAAGTTTATGATTTCAGAAAGAATGAAAATCTGTGATGGTGTGCCGTGAAGGTTATTATACCCCCAACATAGGAAGTATGTAGGGGGTATATAGTTTTTGCTTTCCGTTCATCCGTTTGTTTGTTTGTACGTACATTCATTCATTTGTTGTCTTTCTGTCATGTTCGTGGAACTAGGCTAAAAATTTTTGCATCATCATATCATATCATAATCGGATTTTTGATTAACGTGCAGGTACAGGGGCAACATCCACATCAGTGGGCCCCCTTCCAGATAGCTGGCTTGCTGCACGATGGCAGATCTCACACCAGATCTCCAGGTACGTCTATCTTGAAGGTTGATAGCCGAGAGCTTCCACTCTCTACAATCCCTCTGTCAGCTGCTCTGTCATTTTGGGCATCCAAAACTTTTGCATCAAAGTTTATAATTATAGACCTTACATTATGAAGACCCTACAATGGATTTCAATTATATTTAGCATGTTTGTAGATATAGGTCTAAAGTTTTACTCAGGACTTAAGGTCAAGGTCACGGACTTAGAATTTTCATATAAAAGTCAAAATTTATGCACTTAAGTTTATATAGCCATATTATCAAGACCCTTTAATGAATTTCATGTGTATTTTGCATGATGGTAGATATAGGTCTAAAGTTTTTCTTAGTGCCATCCCTAAGCTGGAGCATGGCTTTGAGGTCAAGGTCACTGACTTAGATTTTTCATACAAATGTCAAAGTTTTTGCTTATATCGTAAAGACCGATTGATTTCACTGGTATTTGTTGCGATGATAGTTATAGGTCTGAAGTTTTATTTAGCAAGTTCCCAGCACCCAAGCCTTACCTTTGAGATCAAGGACATGGGCTTCACATAATGTGTGACTAGATTCTTTCAATGTTGTATCAATACAGCATATAACTGCCATCTCCAGAATCAAAGCTACATACTTTATGCTTTTTTTAAAAAGAGGCGTTAGCACTGGCTGGGGGTAAATGTGCCCCCACTGGGCACTTTGTCTAGTTGATGTCAGCATTTGGGACAAGACAACAGGAAACATTTGACATCAGCATTTGGGACACCAGTATTAATGAAAATTTGTGATGGTCTGCAGTGAAAATTATTGACCCCACCATTTGGGACTGGTAAACGGTGGACACAATACTTAGGACTGATTGGGAGAGAGGGTTTGTTTGATTAACATTTGGGACATGTCAGCAGTGAAGACAAAATCATTTGGTATGTTCCATTTGTGTAGAGTTGTGATACAGGTTATTAAGAGGACTTGATACATAAGTTTTTTTTTATTTTTTTTTTATTTTATTTATTTTTTTTTTTATTTTATTTTTTTTGTTTGCAGTTTTTACAAGGGAGACAATGTTCATGACTTCCAGTTTACCTTCCTGCACAACAGGCATCTTCTAAAAAGGGTCTATTCTAAAAGGTAAGAATTTGCTGCCTATGGGAGCAAATTCTATCCTCTTAGAATAGACCCTTTTCAGAAGGGAGGCAACTGTATACATTTCCCTCAAAAATTGGCTGATGGGGCATCTGATAAATAGTATATGCAGAAAATAGTTTGTAAATTTTACATCAATGGTATGGTGTTGTACTCATTTGAATGATCTCATTTGTGGTTTGATTCATACAGAAATTACTAAATTACAGTCAAACCTGTCTAAAGGTCACCTGGATTAAGCAGTGACCTGTACTATAAGGCCAGTTATTCATGACCAGTAAATGCATGTAAGTGACAATGAACCTGTAATAAGCAATCAGGTGTCATAAACAACCACTTTTTGGCTTTCCTGCAGGTGCTTGCTTATTACCAGTGTCACTGTCTCACCAAAAATACTGGTTGCTTTAAACACAAATGTGTCTTTAAGGCATGTCTACTAAAGTCAAAGTAAGGGAGGGGTGGACCGGTGGAGGCAGGTAAAATTTTTGTCGGTTAGAATAAGTTGCAGTCATTGCTTAAAGTAGTTTAGTAGGAAGAGTAGTTGTTTAGGAAGAATGTTTGGTGATTTATTCCAGGATATTTTTTCTTATTTCTAAAAACAAAACAAAACAAAACAAAAAGAAAATGTTGTTGGTACTCATTAGAGGTATCTCAATGAGGCACTTCTAATCAGTTTTCACAAATTCTGTCTCATTTTTATGTAGAACTGGAGAAGCATAGCCCATAATTATCACCAAATGTTCCTGCTGAACAGCTCCTTTGGTATTAGAATCATCTGTCAGAGGTTATTGGAAAGAGTATTTCCAAACATGCAAAGAGAAATCAGAAAAAATATCAATATTTTTTTTTTTTTTTTGTAAAAACAATGCAGTTGGCACACTATATCCTGATATCTGATAGTATTTAGAATATGGGCCAAAGATGATCTGGGACTGTAGGAATTCATACTTTTACATTGCTACAGATGACAATTACCGGAAGATGTTGGAGTGGTATTTTTCTAATTGTCATAGTGCCCAATAAAATATGTTTTTTTTTTGTTGTTTTTTTTTGCCCAAAAGTCATTAGTATTTCTGTACCAAAAGACATGTTATGACACTCATTAGAAGCACCCTGCTGAGGCACTTTTGATAAGTACCCTAAAGTATGCTCTTGTGGAGAAATAAAATATTTATTTGGATACTTTTCATATCTGGAACTATTTTCCCTTAAAAAAAGCTGGGCTTTATGGGTATTTGTGCGATTTTAGAACATTTGTGTATCATAGGTGTTCTGGGCTCAGTTGTGTGAAACTAAATGTCATTAGTTAACGTTTGGTTAAAACTTCGATCATTAAATATGGCATATACACTCATATTTTTGCTGAAAAAATATTTGCAAAAGCTACTAACATTTTTTTAAGCAAAAATAACTGTGAATCAGATATTGTTCTTACTAGAACAGTTAACATTTTGACCACTAACGAGCTCGTTAAGCTAACAATGCTTTGAACAACTGGACCCTGGTTACAAAAATGTAGTCTGTGTAATAGCCATTACAAATCTTGACTACAAATGTCATTGCCAATTAAAACCGTTGAGCCGCAGCTTTAGAAAATGTCCTTTGAGATGAGTGCCCAGCAAAGATTCAGATCAGCTGCACATTTGGCGCTTTGGGCACATTTTCCATAGCACTTTTTAGAGAGCCAAGTTTCTTTCGAGAGCCAAGTTTCCTCATTGCTTTGCACAGACTGATCTTCACAGACTGAACGGAGTCTTCGTTGGGTGCACATGTCAAAAAGTGTATTTTCTGACATTGCAACTCTGTTATTGTTGTTACAAGCTTCTGTACTCAACCTGTATATCCATGGCTTCAGATAAGGTACTTTTTTCTACCAAAAAGTACTGGTATTTTTCTTATTTCTCTATGAAACATATATTGTGGTACTCATTAGAAGCATCTTGGCGAGGCACTTCATATGAATACCCACAATATATGTTTTCATGCCAAAATAAGAAAAATACTATCTGGATATACACGCTTATCTGGAGCTGTGATACCTATGAAAGAGTTTTGTTTTAGTAAGTGGAGACCACATGTATCTCTGCTGATGAATTTTACGCAGTGCACTCTGGGTAAAATTTTCAACAGACAACATATTGGAAAGTTTTTCTTATTTTTTGACAGAAAACAGGATTTGACATTTGATGCAAATTGTTTCCAATTTGCATGAAATGTCAAATCCTGTTTTCTGGAAAAATAAGAAAACTGTTTCAATTTGTTGTCTGCTGAATTTGCCCAGAGAGTTAAAGGTTTAGGACATTAAGTATTGGTTTCTCTAATTTATCATTTTCACACAGTCAGTCTGAATCTGAACTGATTATGGTGAAATTTCAGATTACTTTCTTTCACCAAGGGTGTGAAACAAGAAAGGTCAGTCTCTAGACCTGACCTTTATCACAAATCTCGATACACTGTCCTTAGAAGTGTGAAGATAGTCACTACCTCATATTTCTAGTCTAGTTTGAAGCAGTAATACAGGCACAATAGCTGAATTGTTTGAGCATCGACTTTGGGACCAGGGGGATTGTGGGTTTGATCCCTGGCTGAGTCATACTAAATTCATTAAAAACACTTTGCGCTCAGCATTAAGAAAGTAGAGCTAGGAATTGGAATTGGTCGGCCTAGTGACAGTATAAAGAGACTTGGTGGATTATCATGTCATGTGTCGGGGGGCCTGATATTTCAGTGAGACAGCACTCTAAAAGTGAGCATTGAGTTCTCTGCCACATCCAGACACCGTTGCAATATGACTAAAAGATTGTTGAAAGCGACATAATACACAGATAAAACAAACACATTTAAGTAGTAATTGACTATAGGGTGACAGAATTTTTATTGGCAGAATTGTTTGCTTGAACCATTATTGTCATTATTTAGGAGTTTGATGGGGGTCAGTTTATTTTTATTGCTCTTTAGGAGTTTGATGGGGTCAGTTTGTTTTTATTGCTCTTTTCCTTTGCCATTCTGTTCAGAATTTACCAATTTGGTAAATGGTGTTAATGCCAATATGTAGTGAAGGTCAGACAGGTGTCTATGCTTAAGGTAAACTTTCATGTGCTTTAACTGATTTTCCATTGCTCTTATCACCCTAAATACTGCCTCTGAAAATCCCTTAACTTTGTTCGGGGTTTGCACAGTTTGCTGACACTTGAATCCTGTTCATTTTATTAACCAGGGCCCAGTTGTTCTAGCATCATTAGCTTAACAAGCTTATTAGTGGTCAAAATGTTAACTGTTCTAGTAAGTACAGTATCTAATTCACTGGTATTTTTGCTAAAAAAAATGTGAGTAGCTTTTGCAAATGCAAAAGCTACTCACATTTTTTAGCAAAAATATTAGCGTATATGCCATATTTAATGATCAGTTTTAATGATACATTAACTAATGACATCACTAGTTTTGAACAACTGGACCCAGTATTTTTGGCTTGGTAGTTGTTATGCAAACTGGTATTGGTCTGCTTTGATTGCATTGGTTCGTCATCTGCTTTGCATACGATTCACATGAAATGTCAAGACTTATTTTCTCTGAAAAATAAAAATTATGAATTTGGAATGCCATTTAATACAAATTTTGCTTGGTGCTTTACTGGTTGACAAAAATGCTTTTTGGACGGGCTCATCGTGCACTTGCTTGTGGTTGCGCTGTGTTCTGGCTCTAGATCATATTGAGCCTTTTGCTTCTGTTTCACTGTAGTGTTTTTGCTTATATGTGTTTCTGTGCTGTGATTCACAGATCAGGTAATCGATCCTACGTGGATCAAACGTATATTCGTAATTTGGAGCTGTATCAGAATTAAACGTGAGGTTTCACACCATCAGACTGGTTAAAGCCCCATAATGGCTTTGTTATTGACAGTTGCAAGGTGGTTCCGCTGTTGTAGTTCTTCTTTGTGCATCTGTGGTTTCATATATGGCGTTGTTGTCCTAATTACCGTATTTGACCTAATTACTTCACTGTGCACTTAGGTTTTTCAAAAGCACTGGGAAAACTTGTAGTAAACTATCCACCTAATAAGGGCACACTTTAAAGAAAGTTCAACAGAGGACTTCATGAGGTGCATATTTAATGAGGCTTATGCGATATAATTTTCTGTTTTCTTTATAGAAGCATATGTTGTGGGTACTCGTTTTAATTGCCTCGACTTGTCGAGGCAATTCAAATGAATACCTACAACATATGTTTTTATAAAGAAGTAGATAAAAGTATACTGGTTGTAATCTTTTAGATTTCTAAATTGCTTGACTGTGCACTTATAGGAGCATGTGTGGTAATTAGGTTGAATATGGTAGTTTCTCTCCTGTTGTAAGTCCCTCAGTAGTTTACCAAGACAGTTCCTCTGATATAGTTCTTTGTGTGTCTTAGATTTCATGTGTGACATTTGTGTTGCCCTTATTTGTTCCTCTTTTCTCACCCCTCATTTTTTGGGGTCTCGGGAGGGCTGAGCTTCATGATTATGGCATTTCCTTTGTATCTGCACTTATTTTTGTTGACACGCACTTTCCCCAAGTTTCAAGCAGGCAGAGTATTCTGATGAATAGTTCTTGAAAACTTTTAAGCCATGCCATGAGGAAAGATGCCTTTGAGGCATATGCAGACCATGAAGACCCAGATCAGCCTGTGCATCCATGCAGTCTGATCAGGGCATTTAGACTGATCAGAGCCTTCATTGTTTGCTTAATGAATCACTAGATTTGGTAGAGTATATTAATGTCTATCTAAGGACCATATCAGGTTGTGTGGGTTTCTGGATAATCTGGATCTTCCCCCAACCCCACATCTCCCACCAACTATGGGGAGGGGGACATATTGATTTTTGTGCGAATCCCGTTGGCATTGGTGTGACACTTTTCATGGATATATAATTTGGATGTAGCAAAGAACTGATTAGATTTTGGTGACTAATTTTCAAGGTCACAGCAGTAGAAAAACTGAAAATTGCTGGTGAGGGGACATCTGTTTTCTCTGAAAACACTGTTGCCAGTTATGAAATTTTGTGTGAGTCAAATGATGTCTCGGAAAAATAAGAAAAGTTTTGATACTTTTTTTTTCTTCTTTTTAACCACAACTGTAGCAGGACGTTTTAAAATATATTTTTGTTTTACTTTCCAAAGAAAATAAGTTGACATTTCATGTGAATTGTCTGGTTGGCAGATGATTCACATGAAATGTCAACTTATTTTCTCTGAAAAATATAAGAACAAATTAGAATGTCTTCTGCTACAAGTTTTGTTTGGCACTTTGAGGGTTGAATATTATTACATTATATATATATAGTGATATGTAGGGGTAGTTTAGGACATTTTTTTTTACCAACTTATATGTGATAATCATAGGCATTGTTGCAGATAATTTTTGTTATATTTATGCCAAAGTTAACATAGGTACAGTTGACTCCCATTATCTCAAATACTGGTAACTCAGGCTTCTGCTTAAGTTGAACTAAATGAAGAAAATTATTTTAGTTTTCTATATTTTCTTACATTCATTATTATTTTAGTTTTCTATATGCTCCTTACATTTAACACCTTTAAGCTCAGGCTACTGTTATTTCAACCCAAAACTTCTAGTCCCTTGGAGTTTGAGATAGTGAGGGTCAACTGTAGCTTGTGCTTACTAAGTAGAATCACTGAGGCAATTACACCGAGGACCCACAAGATGTATTATGATGTTAGAAAATAACAAAAAGTCCTCCAAGATGTATTATGATGTTAGAAAATAACAAAAAGTCCTCCAAGATGTATTATGATGTTAGAAAATAACAAAAAGTCCTCCAAGATGTATTATGATGTTAGAAAATAACAAAAAGTCCTCTGATTGCTCCATTTATCAGGATCTGTTTTATGAACTGGTGCTATCTCTTCCATTTAAGGTGTTCTGATTTGGCATTGTTATTCTTTTCCATACCATGATTTAAATATACCCTCAGCAAACTGTGTTTGTGGGGGTGTATAGTTTTTTTTTTGTATTGCCCATTCATCTTTCATCCATTCATCTGTCTGTGATGTTAAGCTTTCTGCCTCATACCTTGCGCAGGTGGGGATGGCAGTGGGGCTGAGGTGAGGGTATCGAAAAATCATGCTTTTTGGACACTTTTTTCATGGGAAACTGATAAAATCATAATTGTAATTTTATTGTTTCCTTTTAATTGTTAAAACTGACATACTTAATGTGTGATTTGCTTGTAAATAGGCCATTATTTATTTTCATTTATTTATTGTAAATGTAAATGCTTTATAATATGAAAATTAAAACTGAAAAAATAAAAATTTGAATCTCTCATAATTTTAGAATACCAGTCTTCTTTTCCTTTGCCATTGATATGATTGTTTATGTATATATATATATATATATATATATATATATATATATATATATATATATATATATATATATAAAACTTCACGAGTAATCTTTGCCTGAAGTAGAGAAAATTGCCATTGAATGGTACAGCTCATGATAAAAGTTATCAGTAACTGATGCTTGAAGCAGAGGAAATTGCTGTGAAGTGGACAGCTCTTGATGAATCATGGCCGATGCTTGAAGCAGAGGAAATTGCTGTGAAGTGGACAGCTCTTGATGAATCATGGCCGATGCTTGAAGCAGAGGAAATTGCTGTGGAGTGTGGCAGATTTGATAAATGAGTACTATTAATAGTAAATGACTGAAACAGAGGAAACTGCTGTGATGTGGGATAAGTTATAAGTAACCAATGACTGGAGCAGAGGAAACTGCTGTGGAGTGAGATACGAGGGGAGTTCAATAAGTTCGTAGAACTCGGGGTTGAACTCACAGATTGGAAGATGGTTTCAACATTATTTTTCAATATGATCCCCCTTTACTTCAATGCATTTGGCCCACTTTTCTTTTAAGCAATCTATACCTTTTAAATAAAAGTCGTCTATTTGGTCCTCAAACCAAGCTTCTGTAGCAGCCTTGAGCTCATCATCGTCCCGAAGTCTCGTTCCACGCAAGTGTGACTTCAAATTTCGAAACAGATAATAATCATTTAGGGCCAGGTCTGGACTGTATGGCGGGTGATTTAATTGCTCGAACTTGCACTCACGAATAGCCGCTCGTGAAACTCTGGACTTGTGCACAGGGGCATTATCATGCAAAAGAAGGACACCAGCAGCTAACTTTCCCCTTCGTTTTTCTTTAATAGCAACCCTTAATTGTTTAATGACATTGGCATAGTATTCTCCTGTAATTGAAGTACCAGCAGGCTTGTAATCTATCAATATAATCCCTTTGGAGTCCCAAAACACCATTACTTTGCTGGCTGATGGTTGGGTACGAAATTTCTTAGGTGTGGGTGAGCCAGGGTGCTTCCATTGCATGGACTCTTTTTTAGTATCTGGGTCCCAGTGGTGAAGCCAAGTTTCATCTCCTGTTACAAGACGAGTGTGAAAGTCTTCTGGATTGGCATTGTACACTTCCAGAAGGTCTTGACTTGACTCCACCCTTTGCTGATGATCTTGCATGTTCAGGTTTCTGGGTACCCACCTGGCAGAATGCCTAAATGTTCATGGATTATAGTGTAAAGACTTCCATTAGAAATACCACATTTTGAAGCAAGTTTGGCAAATTTGATTCGGCGATTGTTTGGCACAAGTATCTCAACACGGTCGATCATCTCCTGGCTGATGACATCAGCAGGGCGACCTGGCCTTGGGTCATCTTCTAAGGAGTCTCGCCCACGTTTAAATTCTGCTGACCACTTTGCCACTTTGGAATACTTTGGGCTACTATCACCATACGCATCAGCCATGCGCCGATGGATTTCTTTGGACTTTGCACCCTCCTTAGTGAGGAATTTTATGACTGCTCTGAACTCAATATTCTGACTTTCCATTTTTGCCTATGGGTATAGGTTTTCAAACAAAAAGGAAGAGCAAAAAATGTACGTGTTGACTGAACGGCTGTTATTATTCAACTGACAAAGGTTTACACAGCACAAAAATGAAAAAAAGAAATCTTGAATTGTGTAGAAAAATACCGAGTTCTACGAACAATGAACTACCCTCGTACGTTATAAGTAACTAATGACTGGAGCAGAGAAACTGCTGTGTAATGTGGCAGCTCTTGATAAATGAATAATCAATGACTGAAGCAGAGGAAATTGCTGTGGAGTGGGATAAATTATGAGTAACCAATGACTGGAGCAGAGGAAATTGCTGTGGAGTGGAACAGCTATTGATAAATGAGTAATGGGTAACCAGTGATTGAAGCAGAGGAAATTACTGTGGAGTGGGATAAATTATGAGTAACCAATGGCTGGAGCAGAGGAAATTGCTGTGGAGTGGAACAGCTATTGATAAATGAGTAATGGGTAACCAGTGATTGAAGCAGAGGAAATTACTGTGGAGTGGGATAAATTATGAGTAACCAATGGCTGGAGCAGAGGAAATTGCTGTGGAGTGGAACAGCTGTTGATAAATAAGTAATGGGTAACCAATGACTGAAGCAGAGGGAATTGCTGTGGAGTGGGATAAGTTATGAGTAACCAATGGCTGGAGCAGAGGAAATTGCTGTGGAGTGGGATAAGTTATGAGTAACCAATGACTGGAGCAGAGGAAATTGCTGTGGAGTGGAACAGATATTGATAAATGAGTGATGGGTAACCAATGACTGAAGCAGAGGAAACTGGAGTGGAACAGCTATTGATAAATGAGTGATGGGTAACCAATGACTGAAGCAGAGGAAGCTGTGGAGTGGAACAGATATTGATAAATGAGTGATGGGTAACCAATGACTGAAGCAGAGGAAACTGTGGAGTGGAACAGATATTGATAAATGAGTAATGGGTAACCAATGACTGAAGCAGAGGAAATTGTGGAGTGGAACAGATATTGATAAATGAGTGATGGATAATCAATGACTGAAGCAGAGGAAACTGTGGAGTGGAACAGATATTGATAAATGAGTGATGGGTAACCAATGACTGAAGCAGAGGAAACTGTGGAGTGGAACAGATATTGATAAATGAGTGATGGGTAACCAATGACTGAAACAGAGTAAACTGTGGAGTGGAACAGATATTGATAAATGAGTGATGGGTAACCAATGACTTGAAGCAGAGGAAACTGTGGAGTGGAACAGCTGTTGATAAATGAGTGATGGGTAACCAATGACTGAAGCAGAGGAAACTGGAGTGGGATAAGTTATGAGTAAACAATGACTGGAGCAGAGGAAACTGTGGAGTGGAACAGCTATTGATAAATGAGTAATGGGTAATCAATGACTGAAGCAGAGGAAATTGATATGGTCTTAATAAATGAGTATAACCAGTGACTTAATCAGAGGAATTTTCTGTTGAGTGGAACATCTATTGATAAATAAATTATGAGTAACCAATAACTGAAACAGAGGAAATTGCTGTGTAGTGGGACAAATCTTGATAAATGAGTTCTGTTTAACCCTTAAAGCGCCAATCACAACTATTGTCGTCTGCTTTGTCATCTGCTTGTGATTTTAAAAGTCATTTTTGCAAACAGTGTGGACCCAGATCTGACTGCGCCTGTCCACACTGTTTGCCTGTATGCAAAAATAGGTTTGAAAAGTTTGCAAGAATATTCAGCAGACGACATGAACAGACGACATTTTCAGATGCAGTTTTTCTTGGCGCTTTAAGGGTTAACCAATGACTGAAGCAGAAGATACTGCTGTGGGCTGGACAGATCTTGATAGATAAATTGTGAGTAATCAATCACTGAAGCAGAGGAGATCGCTATGGTGAAGAACAGCTCATTACGAAAACAAGCCTATTCCAATATACTGAAAATTTTACCACCCAAAAATGAAAATTTTCAGATAAAAAATTCTGATATTTTTCATATTTCTGCTCAAAACATAGATTGAGGGTACTCGTTAGAACCGCCTCGCTGAGGCGGTTCTAACGAGTACCCACAATCTATGTTTTTGAGCAGAAATAAGAAAAATAATGTATACCCCTTTAAACCCCAGTTTTACTAAACAAAACCGGGGTTTAAGGGGGTCAAAACTATATAGGTATGTTTTCGTGATGTCATGATGATTTAGTTCTTAGTAACTAACTACTGAAGCAGAGGACATTGCTGAGGAGTAGGACAATATGCGGTAAAGGAGTATGTTTGAGCTGATTTCCACTGAGTGTAGTTTATATTTTCTGGTGTTTTGTAATCAATGAGCCCGCTCCAGAAATTTCGAAAACTTATATGAGGGTCACTGATGAGCCTATTGTCCTTTCAACATCACTCGGAAAAACGTTTTTTCTTGGCGTTTTGATCTAAATGAAAATATTTTGTTCTCATTGACATATGTGGCCTAAAATTAAATTTACGGCCAAAAATTGGTCTGGCCTATGCAATTTTTATAGTAAAGTGATATTTTGTAAATGTCTAAGAAAATATTTTTTACTTTTATTGGCTGAATTTGAATTATTGATGTTTCACAACTAAATTGTGAAAATTTCAAAAAAAAAAAAAAAAAAAAAAAAAAAAAAAAAAAATAAATAATAATAATAATAATAAAAATAAATAAATAAATACAAACAAGCAGAATTTGTTGAAAATCTGCTTCCAAGTTACCAACCCTACAATTTCTGCATAATTTACATTCATTTTTGCAATGGAAAAAGATGAAAGTGTTAATATTTGATTTTTTTTTAAACCAATGACCAGAATAAAACTTTTTGTGCATAGGTAGTTACGACAAATTGTTTTGCATTAAATCTTAAACCTTGACAAAAATTTACAATTTTACTTCTGTGTAAAGCGCCAAGCAAAAAAAAAAAAAAAAAAACAAAAAAAAAAAACAAAACGCTTTTCTGACAGATGTTAGTATTATGAGGGGCGTTTGAAAAGTAGTGGCGACACCGGCTAGTTATTAATATAAAGCTTACTTGATAAAAATGTCTACTTCAGTTCTTCAAAGCACTCTCCGCGCAGTTGCACACACTTTTCCAAACGTTTTAGCCTATCAGAAAAAAGGCCTTTTCCAGTATATAAACAGTATTCGCTTCTTTTGGTATACTGTTTATACACTGGAAAAGCTTACTACCCACTGCACTACATGACTTGAAACGATCCACACATATACCTTGATATGGTGATTTAACCAAACGTAACAGGGAGAAAAAGATAAGAGCTATAGGGAGGGTGGCAGAGTTTTATCATGATGCTCCTCAAAACATTCAATTCCCATGGCTGAACGATGAGCTGCTGCTTTGTCATGTTACAGATTCAGCGCAGTCGGTATATGCGAGGTTTTCAAAGTCCACGAGTCTACGGTAAAGATCATAGAAGACAGTTCAATTGAATTGCGAAAAATCTACTTTCTGAAGAACAAAATGATAAAAAATAACAAGTTGTCATCTGCGAATTAGCCCGAAAATGAGATTTGAAGGATATTTCGTTTAGAATAGACTAGACAGAATAGACTAGAACTGTTATGGTTTTAACCCATTTACTTTGAGTGGATTTTTATACGTTCACTCTTCGGACCAGTCCATTTCCAATATAAGGGGTATCTAGTTAGTTTTTAGCTCACCAGAGCTGAAAGCTCAAGGTGAGCTTTTGTGATCACTCACCGTCCGTCGTCGTCGTCGTCGTCCGTATGTCCGTCCGTCCGTCCACAATCTTTAAACAACATCTCCTCCTAAACCACTGGTTGGATTTTGACCAAACTTCACAGGAATAATCCTTGATTAGTCCTCTTTCAAAGTTGTTCAAATGGTTCCGGTCCATTGCATATCAAGGTCACAGGAGCTAAAAATAGATTTTTTAACTAAGAACTTAAAAAATCTTCTTTTCAGAAACCACTGGACCGATTTCAATATAATTTTGCAGAAATGTTCCTTTGGTAATCCTCTACCAAGATTGTTCAAGCCATTCGGATTCGTCAAAAAACATGGCCGCCAGGGGGCGGGGCTTATTTCCCCTATGTATCTATATAGAAAACTTTAAAAATCTTCTTGTCAGAAACCACTGGACCGATTTCAATGTAATTTTGCAGAAATGTTCCTTTGGTGATCCTCTACCAAGATTGTTCAGGCCATTTGGATTCGTCAAAAAACATGGCCGCCAGGGGGGCGGGGCTTATTTTCCCTCTATATCTATATAGAAAACTTTAAAAATCTTCTTGTCCGAAACCACTGGACTGATTTCAATATAATTTTGCAAAAATGTTCCTTTAGTGATCCTCTACCAAGGTTGTTCAAGCCATTTGGATTCGTCAAAAAACATGGCCGCCAGGGGGCGGGGCTTAATTTCCCTATATATCTATATAGAAAACTTCAAAAATCTTCTTGTCAGAAACCACTGGACCGATTTCCATATAATTTTGCAGAAATGTTTCTTTGGTGATCCTCTACCAAGATTGTTCGAGCCATTTCGATTAGTCAAAAAACATGACCGCCAGGGGGCGGGGCTTATTTTCCCTATATATCTATATTGAAAAATGTAAAAATCTTCTTGTCAGAAACCACTGAACAGATTTCAATATAACTTGGCAGGAATGTTCCTTTGGTGACCCTCTACAAAGTTTGTTCAAGCTGTCATGATTCGTCAAAAAACATGGCTGTTAGGGTGTAGGGCTGTATAGCTATATAAAACTTTTTAAACCACTGGACCAATTTCAATATAACTTGGCAGAAATGTTCCTTTGGTGACCCTCTTTTAAGATTCAATTCAAGTTGTCAAGATTTGTAAAAAAAACATGACCGGGGGTGTGGTGGAGGGGGTGGGGATGGTTAGTGCTATAAAGTTTATACAAAAATCCTAGAGCAGTGAACTTGGCTGAAACTTCAACAGTAAATATGCAAATCTGTTTGGTCAGGTGAGCGATATAGGACCATCATGGTCCTCTTGTTTTACTCATTACCACGTTCTATAGAAATCCCTGTATTTGATGGAAACAGTGTAGATCCAGATCAGACGCCGCGTTCTGGGTCTACACTGTTTGCAAAAGTCCCTTTTACGGGACGCTAGCCTTAAATGGGTGAAAGAAAACGACAGGACAGAATTTTTATTGATTTTATTTTCACATTTTCAGCGATCGGGATTCTTAAATACGCGTACATCATGCATTTGACACACAAAAATAATCCATGACTCCTCGAACTGTTACGGAACCCGGGAAGGGCATGCTAGTTTTATTTTCAAGTTGTCCCAATTAGATAATTTCTTGTTCGGACCACTTAATATCTTGTTCGGACCACTAAATATCTTGTTCAGACAACTTAATATCTTGTTCGCACAACTTTTTATGTTGTTCGCACAACTTACTATCTTGTTCGCACAACTTAATCAGACACCCTCATTGGCTGATTCATATTTATTGTAATATGGTGGATCGACTGCAATCTAATTTGTCCGAACAAGATGTTGTCCGAACAAGATATGTTGTTCGAACAAGATATTAAGTTGTGTGAACAAAACATTAAGTTATCCGAACAAGATATTAAGTTGTCAGTACAAGATATAAAATGCGATCAAGATATTAATTTGTTAGAAAAAATATTATCTTGTATAGACAAGATATTAATTTGTCCGTACAAAATAATGTTTTGTTCGGACAACTTAAAAAATTAAACTAGCATGTCCCCACCCGGGTTCCGTAACTGTCGTAAGTATTATAAACTATTTTCAAGTCATAAAAGTCACCAAAATCTTCAGTTAAAAGAAATATAATGAGTAAAAGACTGTCGGCTAGCTATAGACAGTGGGACTCCAGTTCATGCAGAGAACACCGTCTCGTACAACACTCACAGACGAGATGACTAGTGTATCTCCTTTGGGTGTGTCTCCTTGGGGTATGTCTCCTTGGGGCGTGTCTCCTTGGGGTATGTCTCCTTGGGAGGTGTCCTATTCGCCCTCCTGAAAAATATGGTAAAAAAGAAACTCAGTCAAGGCACAACAGCACGATTCTATCGATAGAAAATAGTTAAAAAGCAGATAGACAGAGAAAACAATTATAGTACATGAAAAAATGTAAAAAAGAAAAAAAAAATTATGTATATAAATGCCAGGGGACTTGTTAAGGAGGAGTATTTGGTGATAATTCTGGGATAATTTTCTCCAGTTCGTCATAAAAAACATATGTTGTGGGTACTCATTAGAAGCGCCTCGGCGAGGTGAGGCGCTTCTAATGAGTACCCACAACATATGTTTTTAAGGAGAAATAAGAAAAATCATCCCAGAATTATCACCAAATACTCCTCCTTAACAATTCTTCTGAAATGTTATATGATGCTGAACGAAGGAAAAGGTATCTTAGGTCATATGAGAACAGCGATGGTCATGATCAATATGCGCATTCATACAATATGATCTGGGCCCAGTTGATCAAAGCATCGTCAGCTTAACGAGCTCGTTAGTTGTCGAAATGTTAACTTTTCTAGTAAGTACAATATCTGATTCACAGGTATTTTTGCTGAAAAAAAATGTGATATATCACATATTTTCAGCAAAATTATTAGCGTATATGCCATATTTAATGATTAATGTTTTAACGATACGTTAACTAACGACATCGTTAGTTTTGAACAACTGGACCCTGTTCATTAATACACATGTATACTACAGTATCCATTGATTCTGTAAGCAGACAACAACGGCCCTGATCAGCAGGCTGATCTGGACCTACGTTGACCGCAATGTCATGAGATCCCTTTTTGTGCGTCGAGCAGCGTCATATGTAATACAACTGTGTACATATAAATACTACATCACGAAAACACGCCTATTCAAATATATTGAAAATTTCACCACCACAAAATGAAAATTTTCAGATAAACAATTCTGATATTTTTCATATTTCTGCTCAAAAACATAGATTGTGGGTACTTGTAAGAATCGCCTCGGTGTGATATTTTTCATATTTCTGCTTAAAAACATAGATTGTGGGTACTCGTTAGAGCCGCCTCACCGAGGTGGTTCTAACGACTGCCATAAGCTATGTTTTTAAGCAGATTGATGAGGCGGTTCTAACGAGTATCCATAATCTATGTTTTTGAGCAGAAAAGAAAAATAATGTATACACCTGTAAACCCCAGTTTTACTTTTTAATATGTGGTTTAAGGGGGTCAAAATTATATAGGCATGTTTTCGTGATGTGTATGTAATTCAATATCTGTAAGGTGTGTAAAGTGGGATGTCCCTCCCCGACCCACTTCGGACGGGGAGTTTAAAATAATTTCACTCACATAAAATTCTAACAATGAATTTCTATAGAATGCAGCTTATATATCTGCGCGGTCTTGTCAGAACCACTAATGTTACAACGCAAAATGCAGAAATGTAGAAATTTCTACATTTTGCTTAGACGTTAAGGCGTAAAAAAATAGCTGTGTTTCCGCTAACATGTTGAAAAAAAAAATTGGTCAGTAGGTAGGAGAAACTTTTTTTTTTTTTTTATATTTTTCTCTTTTTTCTCCAGAAAAGAACAGGGTCGTGACTGTAATTTTATGAAAATACACGTATTTTGTTGAGGGTCGGTGCTTTACTTTTTTAGTTTGCATTTTTACTGATAAAAAATAGCAGAGTCAGGTGTTTGAAACAGTCAGGTGTTTGAAACAGGGTCGGTCGGGTTAGCAGAAACACATTTTTTTTTCTTCTTTTTTTTTTTAACGCCTAACGCGAAGTGTAGATTTTCTATATTTTTCATTGATGTCAATGCAAAATGTAGAAATTTACTACATTTCGCATCATCGTCAACGCAAACATTAACGCAAAATGTAGATTTTTTTTTTTGTTTTTATTTCACGTTAGCGTCAACGCAAATTGTAGAAATTTCTACATTTTGGGTTGATAAGTAGAATAGTTACATTTTAGCTCGACTATACGAACTAAATACCACTGTGTTCGGACCACAACAACAAACTGTCCTGGTTCGGTGATTAAACATATTTGCTGTTGTACATATGAACCACAGCCAACTGTCAAGTGGCGGATAGGAGAATGTAACCCGGTTTGCTGTGGTATGGACAAAGAAATGCCAATTGTAAAGTACGGCAGAGAATTTAAACCGGTATGCTGTGGTATGGACAAGCTAATGCCAACTGTAGATTACGGCGGAGAATATAACTCGGAATGCTGTATAATAGACAAACTAATGCCAACTGTAATGTGCGGCGGAGAATTTAAACCGGTTTCTGCGGTATGAATGCAAACTGTAAAGTACGTCGGACAATTGTAAAGAGCGGCGGAAATTTAAACCGGTTTGCTGAAGTATGGACAAACTAATCCAACTGTAAAGTGCGGCAGAGAATTTAAGCCGGTATACTCTGGTATGAAAAAAAAAAAAAAAAAAAAAAAACAACAACAAAAAAACAACAACAAAAAAAACAACAACAACAACAACAACAAAAAAAAAAACAACAACAAAAACTGTTGCCAACTGTAAAGTGCGCCGGAGAATTTAAACCGGTTTGCTTTGGGCAAACTAATGCCAACTGTAAAATGCAACAAGAATTTAACTCTGTTTGCTGTAGTGTCGACAAGCTAATGCCAACTATAAAAGTGCGGCAGAGAATTTAAACCGGTTTGCTGTGGTATGGACAAACTAATTCCAATTGCAAAGTAAGGCGGAGAATTTAAACCTGATAAATGTGGTATGTACAAACTGTAGCCAACTTAAAAATGTGGTGGAGAATTTAAAGCATTTTGCTTTGGTACGGACACACTAATGCCAACTGAAAAGTGCGGCGGAGAATTTAAACCGGTTTGCAGTGGTATTTGCAAACTAGAATAAGTATATTTAAATCAGATTACTGTGGTATGGACAAACTAATGCCAACTGTAAAGTGCGGCAGAGAGTTTAAACCGGTTTGTTGTGGTATGGACAAAATAATGCGAACTGTAAAATGCGGCGTTGAATTTAAAACAGTTCACTGTGTTATGGACACACTATTGCCAGCTGTAAAGTGCGGCGGGGAATTTGAAACCGGTTTGCTGTGGTATGGAACAACAGTTGTCAACTGTAAAGTGCGATGAATAATTTTAACAAGTTTGTTACGGTATGGACAAACTAATGTCAACTGTAAAGTGCGGTGGGGAATTTAAATTAGTTTGCTGTGGTATGGACAAACCAATATCAACTGTAAAGTGCGGCGGAGAATTTGAACCAATTTTGCTGTGTTATGTAGAAACAAATGCCATCTGTAATGTGTGGCGGAGAATTTCAACCTGTTTGCTATGGTATAGACGAACTAATGCCAACTGTAAAGTGTGGCGGAGAATTTAAACCAGTCTGCTGTGTTATAGATAAACTTATGCCAACTATAAAGTGCGATGGAGAATTAAACCCGGTTTGCTGTGGTATGGACAAAAAACTGCCAACTGTAAAGTGTGGCGGAGAATTTAAACCAATTTGCTGTGTTATGGCCAAATTTATGTCAACTATAAAGTATAATGGAGAATTTAGCCCGGTTAGCTGCACTATGGACAAACTAATCCTACTGTAAAATGCGGCGGGGAATTTAAACCAGTTTGCTGTGGTGTGGACAAAGCAATATTAACTGTAAAGTGCGGCAGGGAATTTATACTAGTTTGCTGTGATGGAAACACTAATGCCACTTGTAATGTGTGGCAAAGAATTTAAACCGGTTTACTGTTGTATGGACAATGCCATCTGTAAAGTGTGGCGAAGAATTTAAACCGGATTGCTGTTTTATGGACAAACTAATTCCATCTGTAAAGTGGGCGGAGAATTTAAACCGGTTAGCTGCGCTATGGACAAACTACAGCCAACTTTAAAGTCCGGTGGAGAATTTAAACCGGTTTGCTGTGCAATGTACAAAAAATGACAACTGTAAAGTGCGATGGAGAATTTATCTAGGTTTGCTGTGGTATGGACAAACTAATGCCGACTGTAAAGTACGGCGGGGATATTGCCCTGCGATATTGACAAATTAGTGCAAAATTGTAAAGTGCGGCGGCGAATTTAAACCGGTTTGCTGTGGTATTGACAAACAAGTGCCAACTGTAAAGTGGGATGGAGAATTTAAATCGATTTGCTGTGTATGGACAAACTAATGCCAAATGTAAAGCGAGACAGAGTACTTAACCGGGTTTGTTATGGTATGGAAAAACTAGTGTAAACTGTAAAGTGCGATTGAGAATTTAAACCGGTTTACTGTGGTATATTATGCCAACTGTAAAGTGCGGCGGGGATATTGCCCTAAAAATATATGAAGCAATCACCGGTTTGTAACATGCCACTATTACGTGATAGTCACGTTATGACAACTATTGCGCTAACAGTCAGCCAATCCATTGATACATATGTGCGAGTGTGAAGTAAATCTATGGAAAACGAGGGAAAAAACATGTGCTCAGGTAAGAGTACCCCTTCCGAAGACCCAGGTCGGAACATACGTAGCCGGATAAGGGTTTTTGTATGCCATTGCTTCGGAAGCACTTTATGAAAGGTCATGGACCGGTCCAATGCTATTTTTCATGGGCTGCTCGTTATTATAACCAAGTATTAGCATTAACGCCCCCCCGCCCCCCCCCCCCCAAAAAAAACAACAAAAAAACAAACAAACAAAAAAACAAAAAAACAAAAAAACAAAAAAAAAAAAACAAAAAAACTTGGTGTTCTCTTGTGTGCTAAGCATAGACAAAGATTTTTGGTGAAAGCTAATACCTGTTACACTAAATTCTGTCAGGATTTCTGCGCGACATAGAGGACTAATCAAACGACAAATTCTAGATATGTTTCGTATTTCTCAGAAGACAGGGTTTGGCATTTCACTAAAAGTCTTAAAAGACAATCTGAAAGAAATGTCAACTTGTTTGGAAGAATAAGAAAAATACTTAAAAATGTCGTCTGCTGAAACTTTTACAAAGCATGTTAAATTATTATTTTTAGACAAAGCGTATTATTTTTATCTTGGCCAGTGTCAAAACAATCACGTCCGTATGAACGCTTGTCGAAATGTGACAAATAATGACAAATAATGCCAAAGCAAAATCCTTAGCATGGGGCTTATGACGTCAGTTTGTGTTTGTTTACAATGTAGCAGTCAAATGCCAGAAATCCAAAGCTATGTCTTTAAAAATCCTCAAAGTGCTCAGCAAAATCATAGCAAACAACAATCTATTTAAAAACATACACGTGTGTAACTTGTTAAAGAGGAGCATTTGATGATATTTGAGATTGAGTTTTTTATGGAGAACTACAGAAAATTATCACAGAATCATCACCAAATACTCCTCTTTACATCACGAAAACATGCCTATATAATTTTGACTCCCTTAAACCCCACTTTTTATATAGTAAAACTGGGGTTTATAGGGGTATACATTATTTTTCTTATTTCTGCTTAAAACATAGATTGTGGGTACTCGTTAGAACCGCCTCGGCGAGGCGGTTCTAACGAGTACCCACAATCTATGTTTTGAGCAGAAATATGAAAAATATCGGATTTTTTTTATCTGAAAACTTTCAGTTTTTGGAGGTGACATTTTCTGTATATTTTAATAGGCGTGTTTTCGTAATGAACACGTCCTCTGAACTTCGGGCAAAATCAGCAGTGGATATCTTGTTAAGGAGAAGCATTTGATGATATTTCTCGATATGTTTTCTTATTTCTCCATACAAACATTCATTGTGGGTACTCATTAGAAGCGCCTCGTCGTCTTATCGATGGAGAAAATTAGCCCAGAATTGTCACCAAATATTCCTCCTTAACAAGTCCTATGACTGTTGATTTTTCCTAGAAAATAGGCTTTGACATTTCATTCAAACTTTCTTGTGCAGCGTCCGGTTGGCCGAGTGGTTAGCGCTCCTGACCGGATCACAATGTACCGGGTTCGAATCCCGCTGGAGGCGAAATTCCTCTTATGACTGTACGGCGCTTTATTGCACATAGCCTGCGGGCCCCGGTAGCCTAGTGGGTAAGAGAGCTGACTCTTAATCCATTTCTCACCGCTGTGGTTTGCGGATGGTCAGGTGGTTTTTCCCCGGGTTTTCGGGTCTTCGCACATCTTTGATGAACGATCGGCTCGATATGTGAAATATTCTTGAAAGGGCCGTAAAACCCAAATAAAAAATGCATATAGCCTTTCATTATCACGCTTCCATCGTCTCGATATGACTTAAATAATGTTGAAAGGAACGTAAAATACCAAATCATCATAAAACTATCTTCTTAGGAAACAATTTGCTTGAAATGTCAAACCTGTTCATTTTGCCCGAATGATGCTTATGCCTAAAAGATCATACTTGTTTACTACATTTCACTTGTTTACAGCTAAAACCGCACCTTTCACGATAACAAGATAATATTATTTTTCGAAGCGTTCAACACTTAGCACTCGGGGTAAAAAATATCAGCAGACGATACTTCAAAATAGTGTTTCTTATTTTTTCCAGAAATCAGATTTTGACATTTCAGGCAATTGGAGACAAATTTCACGAAATGTCTAATCCTGTTTTCTGGAAAAAAAAAAAAAAAAAAAAAAAGAAAACTATCTGATACAATTTGTCGTCTGCTGAATTAGCCCAGAGAGTGGTAAAGGATAAAACATCAGAATGGCGGATGATAATAATAAAGCCGAATAGAGGAAAAAGGGTACTTAACACACATGCAACAATGGAAACCCAGATCAGTCTAGCATGTTTAAAAAAACGGCGGACCTGATCACACTGCAGTGACGCTGTAAGTTGGACAAGGGTTCATTTTATTTTGCTTGACGCGAATCTTATGAAAGCAATTAACCATTAAAGCGCTAAACAAATTTGTAGCAGATTACAGTCTAAAACTGGTTTTGTTATTTTCAGAGAAAATAAGGTTTGACATTTCATGTCATTTACATGAAATCTTAAGTCTTATTTTTTCTTAAAAATAAAAAAAAAAGAAATTTTCTTAGAAAAAGGAAAACAAAAAAATGAAACAAAAAAACAAAATCAAAAACAAAACAACAACAACAACAACAACAACAACAACAAAAACAACAACAACAAACAAATAAACACAACAACAACATAAAAACAAATTCAAATCGTCGTCTATATGAACTGTTAAGTCTTATTTTCTCTTCAAAAAAAAATAAAAAAAAAAAAAAAAATAAAAAAAAAATAAAACAAAATAAAAAAAAGAGATTTTCTCAGAAAACAACAACAAACAAACAAATTCAAATCTTCGTCTGCTGTAGCTGTGATTTGCGCCTAAGTGTTTAGAACGTATAGGCACATAATAATAATCATTATTAATTTGTCGTCTGCTGAATATGCCCAGAGAGTGGTAAAGGTTAAAGGAAGTAATTGTTTAAAAGTACAGAGATATGACGCTCGCACGCACGCACGCACGCACACACACACACACACACACACTTTTTATATGTACAAATATAGTAATGGTATATATAAGTAACGTGAACGATACTAATGAACAACTTAAATAAATAAATAAATAAATATCAGGGCCCAGTTGTTCAAAGCATCGTTAGCTTAACGAGCTCGTTAAGGGTCATTTTGTTAACTGAATAGCGGATTCAACACACAATATTCTGACATTTTTTGCTGAAAAATGTGAGTGCAAAAGCTACTCACATTTTTTCAGCAAAAAAAAGTCAGCATATTTGCGTATCACTCGATTAAAATTTTAACGAATCGTTAACTAACGACATCGTTAGCTTTGAACAACTGGGCCCAGAATGCAGACGTTAGATATTTTATACGTACATAATTACTAAATGTAGCCCTTATAAATATCAAGGCAGAGACTAGCCTACGCATGTGTGTAGTCAGTTTCTGCAAGGTTTACAGGTTGCATACAGCATAACGTAAATTTAATCAATCTAAACATACCAGAAGGCACAAAATGTTGAAAGAACGTCGTATCACGACTTGCATTATTGCATAAAAAGCAGTGTCGCACGTTATTAACAGCCGTGAAATTAACCGGCGAAAAGCCGTGTATTAACAAGGCAATTCAAGCGCTGTTAATGCACGGCTACGCGACTTTCAATATGATCGTACCGGGGCTACAGATTTGCTGCCGTTACGAGATGTGTACTGCCCGGCCCTAGAACGAGCATAGTCAGTGGAAATTACGTTCGCGAGACATCGGTGAAAAGGCGAAACAAAATAGTGCAAGAAATAACGCGAAATATAGCAAATGTTTTCAGTTTTTATGCAATAATAACGATCGAACATGTTTGTTTTTTCAATGAATTAACATTCGCCAGGTCCCTTGGGAGGTGTTGAAAACCGCGGCCTTCGGCCTCGGTTTTCAACACTTTCCAAGGGCCCTGGCGAATGTTAATGCATGAAAAACCACGTTTGATCCCTATATTGACGTTAAATGCGAAATTGTTGCAACTTTGTGTGCCCGTTGGAAAATTGTCAAGTACCTTCGCGACGTCTAAAATTACAGAGTAGTGTGATAACCTCTTCCATCCTTCGAATACAGAATTGGAAACTGCGTGTTTCTGATTTTTTTCCGAGATATGAACAATCAGAATTGACTGTTCCTGGGAGTGTTCGAGCCCTGTTTTTCCTTAACACAACACAAACTGTAAACATAAAGATAAACAGTTTCCTTTGCTTCATTCTGATCGAGTCCTGTTTTCTGTTTATTACAACTCCTTTTATTTTTTTTAGCGCACTCCCTCCGATGGTTCTATTACAACTGATGAGCGAAACTGCCTCCAATGTTTTTGTTTTTGTTCCTACACCAACTGTCAAACTGCTTACGGCGTGCAATTTGTATAAATCAATGCTACAGCGACTGACAGGTTGTTTTTCTAAGGCGCTATAATGCACGCCTACATGACACCTTTAGTAATAACCCTTAAACTGCCAATCACAATAATTGTCGTCTGCTTTGTCATCTGCTTGTGATTTTAAAAGTCATTTTTTTGCAAACAGTGTGGACTCAGATCAGACTGGGAACAGTCTGATCAGGGTCCACACTGTTTGCCTGTATGCAAAAATAGGTTTGAAAAGTTTGCAAGAATATTCAGCAGACGTCACAAACAGACGACATTTTCAGATGTTGGTTTCTTGGCATTCTTAAGGGTTGATAGGTTACCGTGAATGCGCCAGAACACGAAAAAGCAACCCTTATGACATGTGCGGCCTGCGAGGACTCGGATCAGTCTATGTATTCCGCACAAAATGATCATTTGAAGCCTTCTCTATGCATCAACGTATTCTATAATAACCATTATTGCATAAAAAGCAGTGTCGCACGTTATTAACAGCCGTGCATTAACCGGCGAAAAGCCGTGTATTAACGAGGCAATTCATGCGCTGTTAATGCTCGGCTACGCAACTTTCAATATGATCGTACCGGGGTCACAGATTTGCTACCGTTACGAGATGCGTACTGCCCTGGCCTAGAATGAGCATAGTCAGTGGAAATTACGTTTGCGAGACATCGATGAAAAGGCGAAACAAAATAGTGCAAGAAATAACGCGAAATGTAGCAAATGTTTTCAGTTTTTATGCAATAATAGCGATCGAACATGGTTTTTCAATGCATTAACATTCGCCAGGTCCCTTGGGAAGTCTTGAAAACCGCGGCCTTCGGCCTCGGTTTTCAACACCTCCCAAGGGACCTGGGGAATGTTAATGCATGAAAAACCATGTTTGATCCCGATATTATTTCAATAGTCGGACAAGGTAGGCCCTGATCAGCTTTTAGCTGTCATAGCCATTCTACAAAGCTGCCCTCCATAAAAGATATACTATTATTGAATATAAAGAAACGGTATGCAATTATATACAAATATACACATATATGAACTCTCAAAAGGTTGCAACAAAACCAACAAGACAAAGTGCACAAGCTTGGTTCTTCTAAAGAAAGCAATCTGCGATGATCATTGAAATCCTTCTGAGGCGGACTCAGATGGGGTTCGAGGCGGTAGGGAGAGTGGAGGGGGCTACAAATTTGATAAATTTAGGATACCGTATTCACCCTTAAAACTCATACCTCTTACTCGTCACCCTGTACTTCTCTTCAGTCGATCCATTTTACTACTTGTGAATGTGTGTAAAATCACTAGGTGAGTGGCAAACAGTGTATACCCTGATAAAACGCCGCGTTCTGTGGCGTCTGGTCTGGGTCTACACTGTTTGCTCAGGCCTGTCTGTCCAAATCCTTAGAGGTGCAGTAATTTGAATAAATCACCTCCCTCAGAAATCATCCTGGATCCGCCCCTGTTTAAACTGTTATCTCAAAAACAAAAAATTCTGGCCCCTTGGAGCTTGAGACAACGAGAATAGCCTGTATTCCCTCGCTATCTGACTGCTTCTGTTTATTGAAAAGTGTTCGTAAAACAGAGAGGAATATTTTGCAAATCATACTGCAAGGACGTGACCCCTGTCGAACTTATACGACAAACATTTGCATAAGAAATTAAAAGATTATTTTAGTGGTCCCTCTTTTATGACGTTTTAGCTCATCAGAGTCGAAGGCTCAGGGTGAGCTATTAAGGTCACTGGTCCGCTGTCCGTCACTTTCAACGTCTCCTCTGAACCGCTTTGGGATAATTTTTCGAGAAATCTTTGAAGTCGAATCTTTTTGGTATATAACATAAGCGAAAGGAAGTCTACCAAGTCTTTTCTTCCGGCAAGGCCATAAATTTCAAAGGGGGGAAATGTCGAAAGGTCATTTTCTCAAAATGTATCAAAGACTTTTAACCCCATTTACGCTAAAATTTTCTACCCGCTCCATTCAAGCATAGTTTTCTCCTGCCCCTGGGCTATTTATATGTAAACGAGCGCGGATCCAGGGTTTGAATAGATCCAGTTATCCTAAGTATTCGAACGGAAAGATCCGAGCCAACAATATAGACCTAGATCAGACGCCGCAAAACGCGGCTTCTGATCAGGGTCTTTACTCTTTGCCACTCATCCAGCAATTTATAGACACTTTCTTTCGTAGAAGATGATCCTGTTGAAATGTTAGAAGTATAAGGTAAAAAGTAAGACGTGCGAATATTTCAGAGTACTATGGTACTCAAACAGAACTTTTGAGTCCAAGTGGTAGGGGTTCGACTGAACCCCTTGATCCGTACTCGCTATAAACAATTTTTTTCGACAAATTCTCTGCTGAGACTCTTATCCATTACGGATTTGCTCTCACAACAGTCGACTCTCGTTATCTCGAATTCCAAGGGACTATCTGAAATACTTCGAGATATCCGTACCTCCACATATCAGGTTTACAGAATTGAGGAAAAATAAATCAAACAACCACCTTTCACAAATGTATACGTAAATTGACTCCTGGAGTTTGAGATATATTGAAAATATTGTGAATAGAAATGCTTCATTCATTAAGGTAATATTGAGATATATTGAAAATATTGTGAACAGAAATGCTTCATTCATTAAGGTGGCTATTTCACTCAGGTGAGCTAATTGTGGACCGTGACGCTCTTGTTTCTTAATTCAGCTTTTTAAAAAAAAAAAAAAAAAAAAAAAACGAAAAAAAAAAACAAACAATGTTTAAATATAACTGACGCTGATTTTATGTTTCCATATTTTTATGATAAAATGTTTGACATTCCTGTGGCCAGTGTTGTTGTGATGGCACATATAAAAATAAACTAACATTGCCTTGTCAAAAATACGAGGACCTAAATAATAAATGCGCCGTGTCAAGCGAAAAGTCCTTTTGGACATATGCAAAATGCACGGGTTCAGATCATCCTGCGCATGCGCAAAGTATCACCCGGGCTTTTGCTCTCCATTCATACAGTGTAATATCCAAGGGTTCTGTTAGCGGACAGTGAAGGCCCTGATCAGACTGCGCGAATGCGCAGGCTGATCTAGGCCTTCACTGTCCGCAGACGCCCGACGTGTTTTCGTATGGTGCATCCATAGTACAGACAGTGGATATACTTATTTGCCACCTTGTGACGTCGGAGTTTAAATTAATGTATTTATATTTTCTAAGTGTAAACAAATCCTATGCTGAAATTTTGAAGTAATGAAGAATATAGCAAATTGATAAAGCAATAAACAAAATTTCAAGAGGTCTGTACTTAATTTCTTTGTTATGCAGCGCTGTTTTGAAATCAAAGTGAAATTTAAATGCCCTTTTTTCGACGACATCACCATTAACGTCACGGAAATATAAGATTTTGAGAATTTATGCTCACTTTAAATAGTGACAGCTCGATTTTAGACTGAATAAATCCCCCACACACAATATATTGGAAGAGCTGAATTTCAGTTTTTGGTATGTCATGCTATGTGCTTTAGATATTCCTAGAGAAAAACTACCAAACTATTGGCAAACAGTGGAAACCCTGATCAGACGCCGCATTCTGCGGCGTCTGATCTGGGTCTGCACTCTTTGCCAATTATCCTTTTGAGGTCTCCCTACTAAAATAGAAATCCGACCTTCCAGAATTACAGAACATGAATTGCATGAACTGCCAATCCTACTTTTAGGGAAAACAATATTATCTATTTGTCGTCTGCTGATGTATATTTCACCAGGTTAAGGGTTAATTCAGCCATGTATATTATGGCTACAATGACAATGATAAGGCTGAAGATGACACGTTTTACTTCCTGGGCTGCTTAATGCTCTGCTTGCTGTGTAAAAAAAAAAAATCAGCAGACGACATTTTGAAATATTTTTTTTCCAAGAAAGTAGGCTTTGAAATTTTATGCAAATTGTCTCAATATATTTTTCCCTGAAAACAAGCTTTGACATTCTATGCAAATTGTATCCTGAGGAGACAATTTGCCCAGTCAGCATTCTACGTAAATCTATATCGGGCCGTCATCGGCCCGTCAGGGTAGCTGACGGGCCGATGACGGCCCCATGTAGATTTACGTAGAATGCTAGCTGGGTGCATGAAAAGTCAAAGCTTGTTTTCCTTAAAAACTTGAAAAATATCGTCAATCTGTCATCTGCTGAATTAGTCCAGAGAGTATAAAGCTTTAGTACTTGAAGTTAATTAAAATGCTGTCAGCGAAGTCATAGAATTTATAATTACATTATTTATAGTCTGCTTATTTTTTCAGATTTAATACATTAGAGAGAGAGAGAGAGAGAGAGAGAGAGAGAGAGAGAGAGAGAGAGAGAGAGAGATCTATTAAAATAATAATAATAATAATAAATATTGTGACGTCATCAGATCATACATGATTCAAGCGATACTTCACTTGTTTAAGTCTTAAATTGGACAAAACTGGATAAGTATCAAACATCAATCTACTCTAAGAATTCAAAACATATTGACCACCAAAGTAAACCCGAAATCTCGATGTCGGAGGCTATCATATTTCGGAGGTAAATAAGAGCAGACACAGCATGACAGGATCTGTAGTTTACGGAACCTCGTAAGGGCACATCCTTTCCGTTATTTAGCAGAAAAGAAATCAAAGCAATAAAAACAAAACGGATATTTCCTTTCCGATATTTAGCAGAAAAGAAATCAAATAGAACAGAAATTAAAACAAAAATAACACATATCGTTTCCGGTATTAACAGAAAAGAAATTAAAATTGTAAAAGCAGAACGGAAATTAAAAAAAAAAAAAAAAAAAAAAAAAATGGAATGGAATGGAAACTAAAACAAAGTAGTCTCGTTTTAATGACTTATTATATCGTTTGTTCAATTAAAAATCTCGTTTATCGTTTAAACGACTTAAATAGAATGGAAATTAAAACAAAATAGTGCCTCGTTTTAACGACTTATTTTATCGTTTGTTCAACTTAAAGATCTCGTTTAAACAACATAATATGTCGTCTTAATGACTTATTATATTTAATTTCCATTCTATTTTATTTTATTTGGATTTTATTTCCGTTCTGTTTTCATGGTTTTGATTTCTTTTCTGCTTAATATCGGAAAAGGAAATGTCTAATTTTTGTTTTAATTTCCGTTCTGTACTTTATGGTTTTGATTTCTTTTCCGCTAAATATCGGACAGAAAACTAAACCAAGAAACGAGAATAGAAATAAAACAATTTATATCTCGTTTTAACGACGTATTATGTCGTTTTTTAACATAAAGGTCTCGTTTAAACAACATACTATCTAATTTCGTTTCGTTTCGTTTTGGAAAGGAATGTGCCTTCCGGGATTCCTTGGTATTTATCTAATTTCCCCCGTACATATCAACTTTACGGGACGAAAATACCAAAGAGGGAGTTTCTATATGGAACGATGTAAACACGGAATGCCTTAAATTTATTTGAAATGTGTCAGTTTGATTAATAAACACTTCTGAAATGAGGAATGCATTTGTTTTTCAATAAAGATTTCTATTCATTTGCTTATTGTATGTATTTATATTTACCATTTTCATTGAGTATAGTGAAACCTCATTACAACGACAGCATTTGTTCTCAAAGATATTGCAATTAAAATGAATTTTCTGTTGTAATATGCTGCAAATGCCATTTTGATTGTTATTTCTTCATAGAACGTATGTTTTGGATATTTGTTAGAATAGCCTTGGTGAGGCGATTCTAACAAATATCCAAAGCATATGTTTTTTGAAGTATTGAATAGCAATGTTCCTGCATAATTTCTGATTGTCAAATTGTCAGAATAACGAATTTTGTCGTTGTATTGAGTGTCGGTAAAACGAGGGTTGACTAAATAAGCAATGTTGCAATCTAACACCTCTCTCTTGATTATATTAGACGTGTAAAATCGAAGGATTCATAATCATAAGACTTCTAATTTTGCAAATTAATTACGGCGGTGTCATCTTTATGGCTATTTAAATGATCGGAGGTATGTTGCATTGATGTCGGAGGACAGAAGTTATGTCATTCCTGATGTCGGAGAAAGACAAATATTTAAAGCAAATATCAAGTCTGTCGAACTAGTAAACGAAATGGAAACTATCTAAACTCTCGCAAACAAGAGGCTTGATTGTAGAGATGTAGCCAACCAATCTCTGACTGTGTTTTGTTGATAGAGAAAGCTTATAATACAAGTGTTGTTCAACGTTCAAAATACTTATGGTTTCTTCAAGTTAATGGCAAGCGATGGGACTAGGTCTATATATTTCACTTTCGCTCAATGTAAAATCCGGCAAAATCCGTCGATGAGACAATAATCTTGTAATAGGACATTCCAAGCATAAATTTATCCGAATGAGAGCTACATGTACTAAGCCCTCGAGTGGTCTCTCCTCGCCAGTGTTTCCGCTAGGTGGAAAAATTCGTACTTGTTAAAATCTCAAGATTTACCGTATATGCATGTCACACTCGCAAAGTCATATGTATTCGTGAGAACTCTTCACTCGTGTGCCAAATACAAAGGATCAAAATAAGACCAACCAAACTAACTCTAGGACAAAGGTCGTGTATAGATAGACCAACCTGAATCGCACAGTCCCAATAATATATTACTGGCTTGCCAAGGCGGTGCTTCGGTTATGGTGTCTTCTATATGTCAGTGTTCAACTACTCTCTGTTGGTATTTGAAATTTTGTTCGCTTGATTTATGAATGGAAACAATGGAGAAAAACATTAATATGTGGAGTAAACACTATTTGTCATAAAGAGAAACAACAGATATCATAAAAAGTAACAGTATTGAATGTGAGTAATGATTTGTTAACTTGCAATGAGTATTCCATTCGGTAGAAATGTGACAGTACTATAACTGGATGAAAGCAAGCAAAATAATATCAATTTATGACATGCAAAAACTCCCAAAATCTCTGCGATATTCCGTCACTTATACTTTGTTATTTCGTCTATTATATGGCATAACCTATTGCACTAACATACCCAAAATAAAACTTATGCAGGCAGTAATTGCATGGCCTTTTATTCACGACCTCCGACATCAAAACAACAGCTACTCCGAACAACAGCTGTCACACTTGAATAACCGTAAAAAAGATACCAGCGTCACTAGTTTGTAAAAATCTATGTATTTTTCAATAATTTTGAACCTGACACTTCTGACGTAAGCAACAGCACAATGTCAAATTGCAACGATACCAACCATGAACGTCAGAGGTAAATACAAATTCAAATATCAACAATGAAAACGTTATCATCGCTGAAAACTTGATCACTAAGTCGCCACTTCAAAACTGGCTTTGGGTCCCACGGACACAGTTCAAACTAATCTAATTAATTCCGTGTTTTCATCATTCTATCCAGAAACGGTCTCTATGTTTTTTTTTTTTCTTTTTTCGTTCCGCAAAGCTGATCTATACGAAATAAAATGGTTAAAAACAAACCTTGTCTTACCATGTCTGTCATTGTTTACCTCCGAAATCAGATGGCCTCCGACATTGACGCTTAGGATCTATAAAATATCTTTGGAACACAGAACACATAAAAGAATGAAAATCGGAATCTCGGTTTCATCGAGACTGTCCATATAATATGCGTTGTAGTTTGCAAGAACGCATACATTACCTAGCACCGGCTGAAGCGGCACTCAATTTTCTAAGATACATGTATCAGAATGGCATGAATGATCCCAACGAAAACAAAAATTCGTAAAAATTGCCATTACGAAAACACGCCTATTCAAAGATATTGAAAATTTTACAACTAAAAAAGGAAAATTTTCAGATAAAAATTCTGATATTTTTCATATTTCTTCTCAAAACATAGATTGTGGGTACTCGTCAGAACCGTCTCGGCAAGTACCCACAATCTATGTTTTCGAGCAAAAATAATAAAAAATAATGTATACCCCTGTAAACCCCAGTTTTACTATATAAAAGTGGGGTTTAAGGGAATCAAAATTATATAGGCGTGTTTTCGTGATGACTATGAAGAAGTACGGGGAGACCTTTTACGGCTGCTACATGCCCAGTAAGCATTCTACATAAATCTATAGCGGGCCGTTATCGGCCCGTCAGGGTAGCTGATGGGACGATAACGGCCCGCTATAGATTTATAACGAATATTAGCTGGGTGGCATTTGGCACCAGCTATAGTGAAGTCAAATAAAATATATCAAGGTTAAATCTTAGTGCAACCAAAACCTTTGATATAATAGTCCCTGACCTTGACCTTAGGGAAAGAAAGAAATGATATTTGTGCGACATAAAACATTAGAGCAGTTTTAAACACCAGTTTATGTATCTACTACATTCATCTGAGCATTTAAGTGACACTGGTCTGTAGAAAACTGTAAGTAATCAAAATGTTTAACTTTGTAAGATTCGGACGCGAAAGACTGCAAAAGATTTTTTTGTCCTTTCGTACTGGCGAACTTAAATGTACATCAAGTGACTTTGCGTTGACCTCAGTCGTTTGGATGTACATTTGGTTTGTGTGCGTGGGTTGATGTAACTACACACTATAGGATGTTTGCTAATTAAAGTATATTTGCGGTCGTGACCATTAATCTACCTGACAGCCCAGCTGGTTTGAATGCGTGGACCGAAGGTTGAGTGCGAATGACCCCGGAGTTGCAATCAGTATCGCGTGGTGATTGCAGCAGTTTTCGTTGGTTTAATACATGCTTATATCAGACAGAATATGCTTGGAAATGATTGAACTACTACTGAATTCCGGAACTGGATTTTAGTATCATGGACAAAACGTCCTCGTCCTGCCCAGTAAATATGTGGTTAGGTAAACTGACCGCGCTCGACATGACCCTATTGGGTTGACTGGGCCGTAAAACCTCAACACAAAGACATACACCGTCAAGCCAGGTTATTTTCTACTCCCGGGGTAGACAATCTTAGAGTTTATCGCTCCGGAAGCACTTTATGAAAGGTATTAGACTGCTATTTTCTAAGGACTGCTCAACATTATTGTGACCAAGTATTAGCTTTCTCAAAAATCTTTGTCTACGCTTAGCACACATTTTATGCTAAGCGTACACCAAGCTTTTTGTGAAAGCTAATACTTCTAATACACATGGCTTGTTAAAGAGGACACTCAGAAGATAATTTCTTGTTATTTTCTTATACCAAATCACCCACAAGCAAAAGATATAGGACCCACATGGGCCACAAATGGGTATTTATGTGGGTCCTATATGGGCAACCCATAAGGGACTCATGAGGGATTTGCAACATGGTTCCATGTTGGACCCACATGGGCAAAGCCATATGGGTCCAGTATAGGATAAATCAACCTACATTTATCTTCCAGAAAAAAAAAACAACAACAAACTTTTAGACATTTTTACACAAATGATTATAAGTCCCCAGTCCCAGCCCATATGATTGACTGGTAAGGTCCCAACAGAGAGAGACCTTTGTACATGTGCAAGTTATTGCACATGCGTAGAATCAAGAGGCCTTAAAGATATAGGCGTCCTTTTTAATAGTTGGACATGGTGGCCTCATGCGTATTTATATATACCTCAATTTTAAAAGTAATAGAGACATACAAGTTAAAATAAAAATATGACCATGAATCGACGTCCGTGTCGGAAAAATAAGTCAAGATAAATTTAGTAAATGCATTCATTTTGTAATGAACAAACTATTATTTTTATTTTCTTATTATCATTATTATTTGCATTTATGTCAGAAAATTTACTATTTTTTTTAATATTTTGTTTAAATAGTGGTACAGTTGTTCCCCTTAATGCCCATATTGACCCCATATGGGTCCCATATAGTAATGGGAGGTCAACATTGGAACCATAGAGGCCCATAGGAGCCATTTGGGCCCCAATTATGTATTTTGAAATTATCATTTTTCCATGATTATTTCGGTTTTATCTCAGGGTCCCACAGATTAGAATTTATTTTTATAGTTATCGAATTTTATCAATATGCGACCTGTATGGGTCTAATATGGGCAAAAAAGCCTATATAGGGCCCATTTAGGACCCTCATGGAATAAATGCCCAGAATCAGCTCATATGGTTCCCATATATACATGTTTGTTGGCCAAATTTTACCAATATGGGACATATATGGGTCTTATATGGGCAAAAAAGCCTATATGGGACCCATGTAGGACGAATGGGATAAATGCCCAGATTCTGCCTATATGGGGCCCACATATACATGTTTGCTGGGCAGGTGCAAAACTAATAACTCGCCTCCATTGTCAGCTTATCTGGAGCTATCAGCATATGCCATGATAAAGGGATTATTCAGAAGACCGGTCTTTTATTCTTATGTCGATTGTTTACAATCGAGCTATAGCATACAAACGGCAAAATTTTCCCAATGTAATCAAACCGTGCGTTAGACGAAATCCAGGTAACAGTTATTTATAGCCGTGCTATTCTTGTCGCTATGACGTCAGAGTGCTGTTGATGGAGAGTTATTTGTAAAACCTAGACTGGGACATTTGGGACATTGACAAACAGCACAGACCCAGATCAGACGCCACAGAACGCATCTGCTCATGGTCTGCACTGTTTGCTTATAGTACAAGAAGTTAGGTGTTAAATGAAACAGTCTTAACTCCCCGTCCAGGACCATTTCCCCAGTCTACACTCAGAGACAATCGACCCATCAGTGCTGTCAGTGCTTTGATTGCAGTTCAGTGGCGTAGCCAGAATCGAATTATTTTTGCGCAAATCAAATAATTCTCCATTTAGTCTGATCCAGAGTCTTAATTTTCACAAACTAGATGCTGTATCTAAAAGTGAAGAAAAAAAAAAAAAAAAAAAAAAAAAAAAAAAAAAAAGAAAAAGAAATGTTTATATTTTTTAATTGTTATATTAATAAAACGTTCCCAAATGACTGAATTGCTTCACTGCCTTATTATAATGTAAATTATAGCGAAACTCTACCAAGTGTATCAAATAATAATAATAATAATAATAATAATAATAATAATAATAATAATAATAATGATAATAATAATAATAATAACTTTCTGCAATGCAGAAAGCTTTTAAATAGAATGATGAAAGGCGCTGCCTATAAAAAGGGAACGGATTTATAGACTCACATAAAGTGCAGTGATGGGAGTTCACAGAGACCCTAAACAGCCAACACACCTTAACTTCTTATCATACTACTGTGCTTCCAACCTCTTTTACTCTAAGTAATCGGACACCTCAACACCTTACCATACTTGTTCTAAAATTTGAACAAGTACAATTTACTACCCGATGTTGTGTCTGGAGATAGCTGGACGAGTGCCAAACAGTGTGGACCCTGATGATACGCCGCGTTCTGCGGCGTCTCATCTGGGTCTACACTGTTTGCCAAGGCCTGTCTGTCTGAATACATAAGGTAAATACGGTATAAATGATGTTGTATGTTTTAACTGATATTTAGTTTTAATTGTCAATATCACGCATGCATTTCAAAATGATATTTCTCTGTGCACCTCTTTTGCCATATTCTGTATGGATTGAATGAAATTAAGTAGCGGTCATTATCGTTATTAGAACGTCTTTTTTACTTGGTGCTATACACAGAAGAAGTAGATTTGCGAAATTTTGTCACGGTTTAATGCAAAACCTTTTGTCGTGACTATCTGTGCACACAAAGTTTCACTCTAGTCAGCGATTTAAAAAATCAGATATTTTCACTTTTTCCCATAATAAAAATGACTGCAAATTATGCAAATTAGGATAGGTCACGTGGAGGCAAGTATTGCTTGTTCAATTTGTTTCTGAAATTTTCACAATATTGTGGTGAAGCATCGACAATTAAAAGTAAGCAAAATAAAGTAAACAAATATTTTCTTGGATAAAAAATCCCCAAAAGTCACTTTACCATAAAAAGGTGCATAGGTCAGACTAATGTTTAGCCGTAAATTTAATTTAAGGATAAAAATTTGAGAACAAAACACAGAAACTGAAATGGCAAAGGGTCTCTGAAAAGATGTGGTCAGTCAGAACAAAATATTTTCATTGAAAATAAAATGCCAAGCGAAAACATCTTTCCGAGCGATGTCGAAATGGCAGTAACTCTAAAATCTAAACAAGCCCATTTTCCTATCCGTTGATGTGTCAAAATAAAACAGGAAGAGTAGCAAACACTTTAGACCTGCTCACACGCCGTTTAAAAAATAGTAATTTAGTATTAGATGGTCATGTCAACCATGAAAGATAACGTTGGGCATCCATAAAAACAGTTTAACTTACAGAAAAAAAAAACACACACACTTATGCAAACAATGTAGATCCAGATGAGACGGCTCGTCACGAGCCGTCTCATCAGGATCTACACTGTTTGCCATTCAGTTTTATATTTTGGCTGATTCCCCCGTTTGAAATAATGGATGTGTCCCAATTCAAAGATGGAAGAGTCCACTTCTGAAACTCGGGAATAATAGGGTTAAGGTCCCCTGCCCAACACTTTTGTTGTTGACCGTTCCAAGGAGTATTACGTTTGCTCGTTCTGGTTTGTTTATTATGTTTCGAGGATATGTTGTTTTATTTTGCATTTCATGTAATTACTGACACACTGACGTCTTGGGAGGGCTGTGCCCAGTGATTATGTATTTTCCTAGTTATTTGCGCAATTATTTTATAGTGTAGTGTAAGTACAGTCGACTCTCATTATCTCGAATTCTAAGGGTCTCTTTTAAACACTTCCGAGATATCCTTACCTCGACATATCAGAGTTGCGGAATTGAGGAAAACAGTTGATCGAACAACCACATTAAACAAATGAATATGTAATTTGCGTTCTGAAGTTACATATATATTGAAAATATTTGGAAAAGAGGAGAAATTGCTCCTTAGGAGCAATTTCTCCTCTTTTCCACAATATTTTGTTATCTGTTGTTAGATTTCTATGTTAAAACATGGACCACATTTTCACTTCGAGGTAAGCGGTTATTCGAGATAAGCGAGGTCGAGATAACGAGTGTCAACTGTACCCTGAAATACAGACATTAATCTGTTTTCGGTCTCGGAAGTCAGGCTTATTGAGCCGCAACGACAGAGAACGTACCCTCGGACATGTACGCCAAAGACTCAGATCAGACTGCACATTCGCGCCGTTTGATGAGAGACCTCGTTGTTCGTATGGAGAAACTTTCCCAGAAAAAAAAAGATTTGACATTTCATTCAACTTGTCTCCAATTGAGTTAAATTGGATGAAATGTCAAATTCTGTTTTCTGGGAAAAATAAGAAAAAGTATCATCAATTTTCGTCTGCTAAATTTACCCAGAGAATGGTAAATGTTAAATAAATTATTTCTGAGGTGTAATTTTATACACTGATGCTGTTAAAGGGAAACACAAAGTTGGTGAAGAATATGTCAGAAATGAAAGAGCTTGAAAAATCATGTACTTTGAAGATAACTTGATGAGATAAAACTACAGAAGTTAAAGACGTTAAAGATTGCAAAGCCATTATAAAGGCCGCGGCCATTTTGAATATTTAATTAGGTTCTGAAAATTTCGAATATATTAAATAAAATCTTCCTTCTGATAGAAAACAATGTGGTTTTAAAGCAAAGTCAATAAATGTACATGGAAGATGCTATGTGCACAAATATAGAGCTTATTAATTTAGCTTTTATTTAATTAATTTTATTTATGACATTATAAATTTCCATTAAATGTTAAAAATGGAGGCGCCCGTAGAAGCAGTTTGGATACATATAAACCGTGATAACTTTCTTGTTTTCATCTGATTATGATCAAATTTACATCAAAATGTACAGTCTGTGACTACCTTCAATACCTCGAATGCATTCTTCACCAGCTTTCCTTTCCCTTTAAAACGAAATCGTTATAAATGAAATAAACAAGACACTGTTTTAATATTTTATTTCATCAAAGGTTAATTTTTCTTTTAAAATATACTTTTTAACCTTTTCCCTTTCATACATGCAGCAGTGTACAGACCATTATTAGAACCCCGACGACTAGTACCCACCTGCAACCACTGTTGTAAAACCTTTAATGGATTAAGTTAGTTGTCGGTATACAATTGCAAGCCCTGTAATGAGCCGGAACGTAGCCCATTCCGAAAACACGCCTATTCAAACATATAGAAAATTTTTCCTCCAAAAATTTAAAATTTTCAGATAAAAATTTGTGATATTTTTCATATTTCTGCTCAAAACATAGATTGTTGGTACCCGTTAGAACCGCCTCGGCGAGGCGGTTCTAACGAGTACCCACAATCCATGTTTTGAGCAGAAATAAGAAAAATAACTTATACCCCTTCAAACCCGAGTTTTACTATATAAAAGTGGGGTTTAAGGGGGTCAAAATTATATAGGTATGTTTTTGTGATGCTTTTCTACAAGATTCCTTCAGTTTGCTTGTGTGCCCAGCCAAGACTCAGACCAGCTTGTGCACCTGCACAGTCTAAGCAGTACCTCTGCCGTCCGTCTTAAGAAAGACTGGATGTTTGGCTACCCATAGAACGAGAAGAAATGACATTTATCAGCCTGCGCATTTGCGCGGGCTGATAAATGCCATTGCTTAGCGAACAAGCAATTCTGTAGCAAATGCTGTGTCGGGGTGTTATACAAGTAATTGATTATTTACTACAAATATTAGTATAATCAAATAGCTTGTTCTACGCTTAGCACACAAATTAATGTCAAGTTTCCTGTTAAACCATCAAGTGGCCTCCAAAAGTACCAATGACAGGACCATGAAATATATGTCTCATTGAAATGTACTTAACCCTTCTCTTGCTAAACACGGCATGTCCTGTCTTAGCAAACAGTGTAAATCCAGATCAGTTGGCTTCTGAAGAAGCCAACTGATCTGGATCTGCACTGTTTGTCATTTAATATGTGAATTTCTACCAAAATCCCGGATCAAGTAATCTGATTGGCTGGAAATTGAAAGTAGGCGTGGCATCTTAAATTATTCAGCATGACAAAGGTTAAGAGGTCAATGTGAAATATTTTGCTATCAATCTTCAATCAGCTTTAACATTTATTGTGTGCTAAGCGTAGACCAAGCTTTATTTGAAAACTAATACTTGGATATAAATAACGTTGAGCAGTCTTTGGAAAATAGCATTGGACCGATCCATGACCTTTTATAAAACATATCCGGAGCAATGGCAACTCTTAGATTGTCTACGCCCATGCAGCTTCGCTCTCATTTTAATATCAGAAAACAATATACCATTGTTAATATTTAGGGATCTTACTTGTAATAATATATGAATTTAGGCTGACTGGATACATTTCATAGATTTTCCGCCGTTTGCTACAAGGCCGCCGTTTGCTACAATGTTTGTGAATTCGCGTTTACTCTGCTGCACACCAGCCCCATTCTGAAAAGGGGCCTTCTCTGAAAGGAAAGATTTTTTTCCTACAGGGGAGCAGAATCTTTCTTTTTCGTGTTACCCGTTAACAACAGTGGTTTCAGCTGTGACGATAAGTGTTAGCGGGTGACAACAGAGGTTGTAAATGTGACGATTAAAGGCTCCATATTCCTCAAAAATTGACATTTTATTATCCAAGAAAGGTTTAATAAATTGATATATGGTATAAATACAATCATAAAATGTGGCACCTGAAAGCCTCTAAAATTTCAGTTAGTCTCTCGTTCTTCAAATGAAATGATTTTTTTTTTATCGTTGCCAACATTAATTCTGAGATACGATAAAAAACTAATTTCATTTTTGATCCAGTTCAAAACCGAGAGACTAACTGAAATTTTACAAGCTGTCAGATGCCACATTTTATGATCGTATTAATACTATATATCAATTTATTAAACCTTTCTTGGATAAAAATATCTATTTTTGAGATATATGAAGCCTTTAATGTGAACAGGTGACAAGTGAGGCTACAAAACATGTGAAGGTAACAAATGTGTAGATAAGGATTTAATGTGTTACAACACAGGTTGCACTTGTGACGGTTGATGTTAACAGGTGACAATAGAGGTTGCAAAAATTTGACGTTTGTGTTAAAGGGTAACAACAGAGTCTACAAATGTGACAGTGTTAACGGTCAACAACAGAGTCTGCAACTGTGATGTTTAGTGTAACCGGGTGACAACAGAGGTTTCAGTTGTGACGGTTAGTGTTAACGGGTAACAATGGGGGTTGAAAATGTGACGGTTTATTTTAATGGGGAACAATAGAGATTGCAAATGTGATAGTTAGGATTTAGTCAGTTACAGCAGAGGTTTCAGCTGTGAAGGCTATTGTTAACAGATGACAATAGAGGTTGAAAAAATGTGACGGTTAATTTTAACGGGCACAACAGAGATTGCAATTGTGACGGTTGGTTACAACATCGGTTGCAATATTTTGTGATAGTTAATGTTAACGCGCGTGACAAGAGAGGTTGAATGTAATGGATAATTTTAACGGGGAACAATATTAATAGCGGTTGCAATGAATCTGAAGTCAACATACCAAAATCACAATAGAAATTGTGATGATTAGTGTTAACGGGTAACAAAAGAGGTTGCAAATGTAACGGTTGTTGTTAACGGATGAAAATAAGGGTCGGAGTTGTGACGTTAAATATTAACGGGTGACAACAGAGATTGCTCATGTGACGATTGTTGTTAACGGGTGACAAAAAAGTCGCATCTGTGACGATTAGTGTTGAGGGGCGACAATAAAGGCTGTGGCTACGACGATTATTGTCAAATGGTGACACTAGATCATCGGAGTACAATAATAGTTGTTACACAACATAGCCAAATAAACGTTCCCAGCTAGCATTCTTTATAAATCTACAGCGGGCCGTTATCGGCCCGTCAGGGTAGCTGACGGGCCGATAACGGCCCGCTGTAGATTTATAAAGAATGCTTACTGGGTTTGGACTTTTATGACAGCTAGGATACTCAGCTGCAAATGCTAAGAAAATATTTCTTTTTCTTTTTTTTTCAGCTACACACAATATTGTTAAGATTTTTACGGTGATGGACACAACTTAATAAATTTGGTTGATTTTCCTCCATTTTATACACGGGAGACAACTTTTGTGGCTTACTGTTTGCTGTCCTCACATCAAGTCCCTCTTAAAAAAGGGGTCTCCTCTAAAAGGAAAGAATTTGCTCCATGGGAGCAAATTCTTTCCTTTTAGAGTAGACCCTTTTCAGAGGGGAGGCAAAGCAATCTGACAGCTACCTCTACTGATGGTGGATCAAAAAATTCTCCTTAAAAGAAATGAGTCAGCGCACAACAAAACCAACAAAATGGCATGTGCGCCCAGCGAAGATGCAGATCAGCCTGGGCATCCACACAGTTTAATCAGAGTCTTTGCTGTGCGCTCAATAGGTAGCTAAGGACCAAATCTTTCTTCATGCGGTTGATCAGACTGGGCGGATTTACTGGGCGCACATGCCATTTTGTTGGTTTTGTCATGCGCTGGTCAAATGTACGAGTAATAATAGCAATTGCGCCAGGATCGCTTTTGGAAAACCAATACGTTTCAGATATGATGCGTTAGGCACGCAAAGGATCATTACATTATATGCGAAAAACGAAAGTCCAGACCAGTTTCCGAATGCACAGTCTTTTATTTTTGTTAAAATATTCTACAACATTTATTGATTCAGTAAGCGGACAACGAGTATACTGATCAGACTGTGCTAATGATATTTGTTGACCACATATGGCAAAATGGAGCATATATGGGAATATAATGCCTTCGGCCAGATGGCTAGAATGCACTCGCACTGAATAGGAGAACGTACAGACTAAACAACGTATTTGCATCTCAATGTACAGTCGAACCTCAATAGCTCGAACACCGATGGCTCGTTTACCATGGCTAATTCGAACTCGTTTTGGAGTACCCACGAAATTCTTCCGATAGCTCAAGAAAACGTATATTTAGGGACATTTCCTTATTTTATCATGAACTTGTATGTTGCGTGTACTCATTAGAATAGTCTCATCGAGACGATTCTAATGAGTTCACCCAACATACATTTATTGTGTGAAAAGGTTACCCCAAATTATCGCCATTTGCTTCCTGACCTGGCACCATGATTAACTCTCAGTGTCTCGAACTACCCATATCTCGAATAAATTCCCATGGTTCCAAAGGTGTTCGAGCCATTGAAGTTCGACTGTATAAACTTAGAGGATAAACTTGTAGAATGCAGAACGCAAAATGGCGATTATTCTGGGCACTGAATCTACATGTTTCGAATCCTATGTTTCATTGTTTTTCAACTACTTCTCTCACTAACATTTGTTGTGGATACCGTTTTGAATCGCATCGGAGAGACACTTCTAAACAATATCCACAACACAAGTCTTTGTAGAGAAATAAGCAAGATACTTATTTGGACAACCCTTTTGTTATGTATGAAAATTATTGGTTTTCCTAGTGAGCGCATCACTATTGGCATATAAGCATATCAATCACTCACCAGCACACGTTTTGATTAATTTTGTTTATTATAATAATTATTGTACAAACCATTGTTCAATGTTTTGAAACGAGGTATATAAATGAAACTGAAACGCTCTCAATATGCGTTTGCCCTAATGCGTCAATTTATTTCTCAAATTCACAAATTTGCTTTCAAGACACTATGGTGACGTATACCCATCTATAGATTTAACAGCGTCTATATGTTCAGCTGCGTTGTGACTGCTATCAGCACTGGCAATGAAAGGTAGGCTATTATGTTGAGATCTTTTGCTAAAGAAGTCCAGGCTCATTCGGCTATTTCCGGTGGCGCAGTAATCCAAAAGCTCACGGAATCGACACCTGTGATAACAACACTCACATACCACGCCTTGTTCGTGGTACTCTGACTTTTTAACAAGAAAAGAAAACGCTTCCCGTTTTGTGGCAATTCTTTCTTTAAGAACAGATCGAAGTTCTTCTCTTTTCTGCAATTCCGTATCTGTACTTGCTTGGGTTAAGAGAGTATCAGCTGAAAGTATAAACAGAATGAGAGAAAGCAGTCAGTTAACTCCCTTGATTACTTTCTATAAATAACCAGGTCCAATTAATTGGATTCCTCTGCTTTTATCATTAATGTTTCCATTATCATTTCCTTTTCCTTAATAAATCTAATTTTAACACGGTCATATGCCAATAGAACTTCCAAAATATTTAAAAGAAACAGTTTCTGTGCAATGAAATATATAATATTGATTATTCTTCCGTGTGGATATGGAGAAATGTAAAGTTAAAAATTTGTTAAATTCCATTGACGACCTATGATGAAAGCAGAGGATTCCAATTAGAAGGACCTGGTTAGTATTTGACCTACCTTGGACTTTACCTGTCAAGGGAGATAATAGAAATACTGCTGCTATCTTTCATTAATCTCATCACAAAAACAAGCCTATATAATTTTGACCCCATTAAACCCCATTTTATATAGCAAAAACTGGTGTTTACAGCGGTATACATTATTTTTCTTATTTTGCTAAAAACATAGATTGTGGGTTCTCGTTAGAACCGCCTCGCCGAGGCGGTTCTAACGAGTACCCACAATCTATGTTTTGAGAAGAAATATGAAAATTGTCAGTTTTTTGGTTGTAAAATTTTCAGTTGTTTTTGAATAGGCGTGTTTTTTTAAATGATTACAATACATTACATAACATTACTTTAAAGTAAACCGCAACGAGAGAAAACATACGTTCTGACTTGGGCATCCAATATGAATCAAATGAGTCTACGCATCCGCGCAGTCTGGTCAGAGTATTCGTTGTCAGCATGAAAAAACTTTGCACCTTTGGCTAACCAAACTGCACCAGTGAAGTCTCCGAGTTAGCTATGTCATTCCCAAGCGTTAGTATAACCAATCAAATTTTGTGTGATTTCTGGTAGTTTGGGGGAGGGAGCAAAACAACAAACATTAACACCATCAGACAAAATAAACACATTGTCATATATCTTAATTTGTGACATTGACTTTGAGGTGGGGACCTAGATCTTGTGCGTGATACATTGTCTTGATATGGCTAACATTTGTTTCCAGTTATTTCAAAATCTGCCCACAACTGACAAAGTTGCAGGTCAGACACGACATTCTGTTTGCCAGAATCATCACGAAAACACGCCTATATAAATTTGACCCCCTTAAACCCCACTTTTATATAGTAAAACTGGGGTTTACAGGGGTATACATTGTTTTTCTTATTTCTGCTCAAAAACATAGATTGTGGGTACTCACAATCTATGTTTTGAGCAGAAATATGAAATATATCAGAATGTTTTATCTGAAAATTTGTCATTTTTTGGTGGTAAAATTTTCAGTGTATTTGAAAAGGCGTGTTTTCGTAATGCATATAGCAGGAGCGCCGTTATCTTTGAATGATCTCTAATATCTTGACCTTCGATTTGTGTCCCTAGGTCTTGCGCGCGACACATCGTCTTGACATTTGTGCCAAGTTATTTTAAAAATCCACCAATAAATAAGAGTGCAGTAATGGAAAGGGGCCACATTTTCTACAGAATAATGACTGGGGGTTGTTATTCTATGGGAATCACTTTACTTCGTTACACCAACGGAGTAAAGTGACATCCGAAGAATAACGACCCCCGGTCACTGTTCTTTAAAGAAAAGTGACCCCCGGTCATAATTTTATTACCCCCGATCATAATATCATCCAGGGGGTCATTAGTTTTGAACGGGAATCAGTATTTTATAGTAAAGGGGCCACTTTTTCTATAGACTAATGACTGGGGGTCGTTATTCTATGGGAATCATTTTACTTTACTTCACTTTACACCGGCAATTTTAGGCTGCCCATACAAGCTTAGAATCTGAATAAAAACAGTGTTTCTGACCTGCGGTGACACCAGAAAACAATTCTGGGTAAAAACAAATCATCAGACATTTTGAAATATTTTTTTCATTTTTCCCAGAAAACACATTTTGACATTTCATGCAAATTATATCCAATGGAGACAATATGCATGAAATGTCAACTCCTGTTTCCTGAGAAAAATAAGAAAAACATCAATTTGTCGTCTGCTGAATTAGCTCAGTGTGATAAAACCCTGTTAATGGAAACATTTGTTCACCTACTTGAAGAAATGATTAAAAAATCTTTATCAACTAATTGCGTATATCCTTAGGCCAAACTGATGGGAAGCTTCGTCAATGTTTTTTTAAAGTCTTAGCATGCTGGTTGAAATTTTCAGCAGACAACGTTTTGAAATATTTTTCCTAATAAGCTTTGATATTTCATGAAAATGATCTCCTCTGGAGAAGACAATTTGTATACAAAGCCAAATCCTATTTCCTTGGAAAAATAAGAGAAAATTTAGTCAGTTTGTCGTCTGCTGAATTTGCCCAGAGAGTAGCTATAGTTAAGGTTGATAAAATCATGAACGCCTACTAAAGTTCCCAGCGACCTTCGGAAACAGTGTCCTATATATCAAAGTTGAATACAGTCGAACCTCAATAACTCGAACTCGGATGGCTCGTTTACCATGCCTAATTCGAACTCGTTTTTGAGTCCCTAAGATAATCTTCCGATTGCTAACCCCCACCCCCTCCCCTCGCCCCCCACCCCCTCTTACCCCCCCCCCAAAAAACAAACAAACAAAAAACAAAAAAAAAAAAACAAACAAACAAACAAACAAAAAACAAAAAAAAGAAAGAAAGAAAAAAAAAAAAAAAAAAAAAAAAAAAAAAACACCAACAAACAAATAGAATCGCATCATGAGTACACTCAACATTATTGTGTAGAAGATCGAAAAGTTTTCGCTAAATTATCGCCATTTTCTTCCTGACCTGGCGCTATGATTAACCCTCAGTTGCTCGGACAACCCATATCTCCATTGCGAAAACACGCCTATTCAAAAATACTGAAAGTTTCATCATAAAAAAAAACTTAAAGTTTTCAGATAAAAATTCTGATATTTTTCATATTTCTGCTCAAAACCTAGATTGTGGGTACTCGTTAGAACCGCCTCGCCGAGGCGGTTCTAACGAGTACCCACAATCTATGTTTTAGAGCAAAAATAAGAAAAATAATGTATACCCCTATAAACCCCAGTTTTGCTATATAAAAGTGGGGTTTAAGGGGGTCAAAATTATATGAGCGTGTTTTTGTGATGAAACTAATTTTCACGGTCCCAAGGCTGCTCGAGCCATTGAGGCTTGACTGTATTTGGACATATGAATTATCATTCGTGCATCAAAATATACAGTTAGATACATTAGACAAGTTCTCGTTAAAATATATAAATGTGGATACATCCAAAAGATTTTGTTGCAATTTTACAAAGAGCTACAGACCGAAAATTTCCTCCTAAGTTTTCGACAGCTGTCAAACTTCTGAAACACTCATGTACTGATCACCATATATTTTCCATATATATTTTATGCATTTTTGTGTATGTTCTGCAGCTCACAACCCTTTTGTTTAAAGTTCATATGGCCAATACTTGGTGCATATCTTATTTTCTCTAAAGAATCGAAATGTTGTCTGCTGCAATTGTGTCGTAACGTTAAAACAACGTCGATTCAACATTGAATCGACGTTGTGTGCCCGCTAGGAAGGGTTAGATTATAAATTATGAATAGATATTTCTTTAACTGCTTTTCGATTTCTAAGTCATTTAAATGAATAAGTGATAAGACATCGTGATGCGACTGACTGGCTTGATCAAGATAGATAGGAAAAAGCTTACTGGGTGAAGATGAAAAGTCAGCTAATCTCAATCAGTCTGAAGATGCACACTTTGTGAGTTAATTAAGCACTATTCTTATAGATTTCGTGCTATTAAGCCGACTTTCTTATGACTTCTGTAGCTACCTGAGCTTTCAAGTAAAAGCGGACGCACAAAATGAAAAAGGGTCTTGTATTGTATGCGACCAGTGAAAGACCAACTCTGATTCATATACGACCAAGAAGACACAGAATAATCTGCTCATTGTATAACCTGAACCGGGTACATGTTCCTGCAACATCCCGATTCTGTCAGCGGAAACGGCAGTAAGTACGGCCGTCGCGATTGTCATGCGCGCTATATAAGGTTTCCGTTCCGTTGTTGTGGATCAATTTTTATTGCTACAAACAGACACATTAGTATTTATCTTGGACTTAAGGAGAAAATCACATTATATGAGCCGAAATGTGCGGAAAGGTACCATCCAACATTTGTGCCCAACGAAGACTCAAATCAACCTGTGCATCCGCGCAGTCTGATCAGAGTCTTCATTGTCCACAAGAAGAAACTGCATCCTTTGCTGTCCAGTATGCTCCCAGTGAAGATTCTGATCAGCCTGCGCGAATGCGCAGGCTGATCTGAATCTTCGCTGGGCGAACACGTCCGAAGGTGCGTTTCTTGATAACTAGTTCTTGAGATAAAACATTAACGTAACCTCTGCGACGCTGTTTATGATCTGAAGCACCATGAGGCTAGTAGAGTGGAATGTCATTTGAAAAGAAACCAAACGTGTATCGCTGCTTTAATATTTTTTTTGCGCCATAGGTGATATAAATAAACTTTATAAGCAGTGTTAACCCAGACTAGATGGCTTAAAATGTGCATCTCATAAAGATCTAAGCTGTTTGACAGGGGTCTTTGACTTTTCGATATAAACGTATTTCCAATATGACTTTTGCTTATTTTTTTGTTTGTGTTCAGACGAAACTATTAGATTTGGTATTTGTTTGCTTGTGTTGAGGTTTAACGGCCAAGTCAACCCAATGGGGTCATGTCGAGTGCGGTCAGTTTACCTAACCATACTCTTACTGGGCAGGCTTAGTCCTCTAAGCGGTTAACCAGTATTGTGCACAATCTTTTGCCAGAAACTGACAACTGCCCTTCTTGAATCAGCGGATGGGAGAGAATGACCGTAGAAAATATTTCATGATCAATCTCCACGAAAGAACGTTGCCGACCCAACGTGGGGGTTGATGTTATTTACTCTTTGTGTTACCTTGTGGCTACTCGCAGTGGGGACGTTTTTCGTGTTTTGTTCTGTTCACTGTCTTCTTTTTAGGGTAGAGAGGGCTGGGCCCAGTTGTTCTAAACATCATTAACTTAACGAGCTCGTTAGTGGTCAAAATGTTAACTGTTCTAGTAAATACAATATCTAATTCTGTGTTATTTTTGCAGAAAAAAATGTGAGTGGCTTTTGCAATTGCAAAAGCTACTCACATTTTTTCATAAAAAATATTAGCATATAGATCTATGTCATATTTAATGATCAAAGTTTTAACGATAAGTTAACTAACGACATCGTTAGTTTTGAACAACTGGGCCCTGGTTGCTTTGCTTTTTCAATGGTCTGTGGCTTGTGTAATACAGTTGACTCTCGTTATCTCGACCTCGCTTATCTCGAATAACCGCTTATCTCGAAGTGAAAATCTGGTCCCTACCTAAAGATGAAAATCTAACAACAGGTAACAAAATATTGTGGAAAAGAGGAGAAACTGCTCCAAAGGAGCCATTTCTCCTCATTTCCACAAAATTTTCAATGTATCTCGAATTTCAAGAGTCCAATAACATATATATTTGATAAATTTGGTTGTTCGATTTATTTTGTCCTCAATTCTGCAATTCTGATATGTCGAGGTACGGATATCTCAAAGTATTTCAGAGAGTCCCTTGGAATTGGAGATAACAAGAGTCGACTGTATCTTTCTTAGTTTGTTTGCTCTTCCTTTTGGTGTAATTGGTAGGCTACCGTCTGTGGTTGTGTCTCTTCCCTGAAATCTTCTATACTCTTTGGCATCAAATGGGCGACTTGGGCTCACTGTTAATTAGACGTGAGTAAAAGGCCAATAACAAAGACCGAGAAAAGCATGCGCATCTTTACAATCTGTTAGGACCCCAGTCATGAGTAGCTTATTTTGTTTTACCGATCCAAATGTATTATGAATAGAAATAAGTATAAACTAATTGGGATAAGATTTAATATTTCAGGAAACTAGAAATGAGAAAAAAAAAATCACTTTTATAGAATATATAGATAGCTATTGTCCTGTCTACATTATTTAGAAGATGTTTGTTTCTGCCTTTTTGCAATAATTATTCTGAAAAGAAAAATACAAGCTTGCAGTGCAATTTGATTGGTCGAGAGCAATGTGAAAACGGGACTAATACTTCGATAAACCCAATGGCAGGAATCTCGGAACTATTATCTTTGCGCAAATTTCTAAAATAAGATATTTTGCCCATATTTTGGATGTAATATCATATGATCTAGTTGGAATTATAAGAAATGCATTTAAGTTTTGTAGATTTTTTCAATGTGTCAACGCCGGCGAATAACCCACAGATTTAATATAAGGAACTGATACAATCAGATCCACATCAAGTTCTCAACATCAAAGGGGCATACAGATAAATGCAATTAAACAACCACAAGAAGAACAGATGGCAAGTAGCGTTTGCAGCCTTTACCCGAAAAAGGTGGCAACTCGGTTACCCAAACTTAACTTTAACTTACAAAATTGTTAAAAATAATATTTGAAAGTGAAACACTACTGTACATTTAACAAAGAATATCACAATGAAAATACCATCTTGGAATGTTAAGTAAAAATTACTGGAGGGTGGGGAGTGGGGTGGGTGGGGCTTAAATTAGCTTTATGGGCTCCCAACCCTCGCCTTCAGCTTCCACTGAATACCTATGTGCTTTATTCAGTTTATGAGTGATTTGCAGGCGCTTACACATCAATAATATTCCCCAAAATGAAATGTATTCCTATATGAAAACATTTAGAATTAGCCTTTCAATACGAAACACTGCGAAACCTTATCGGCAACTTTGTTTATTGTTCGTGTGTGCTAAATTGTGTGATGTTACGTTCGACTCTGTAGAACATTTTAAAACTTTTCATTTAAGGGAATGCATACAATTTTATGGCAGGCAAAGCTGATAAAATTGTTTTGCCTCGACTGTATTCTGAAAGGGAAGAATATTCTCAACATGGTAGAATATTTTTCCTTTTAGAGGACACTCCTTCTCGGAATGGATTGGTGTTCAGAAAAAGCAGCAGAGTCAGCAAAATAACTGTGAATTAAATATTGTATTACTAGAACAGCTAACATTTTGACCACTAACGAGCTCTTAAGCTAACGATGCTTTGGAAAATTGGGCCCAGATTTTCGACTTGGAATCCATCATTAGTGTCCATGCTGGATAGGGATATCTCACCAAAGGGGTAGGAATTTCAACCAGGAACGAGGCTTGCCGAGTCCCTGGTTGAAATTCCTACCATGAGGGTGAGATTTCCCGATCATGCATGGACTGGCTCATGATAGATTCTTTTTCTCCCATATGGATTGTTCCTTGGACCAGCGTGGTCATGTGAGACGGAAGTTTCTCACTTGGGCGAAAAGCCTATCTCATATAGACAAAGGTGGGAGAAATCAAATATTCATTACTTACTGACGTCATTACACAATCTGACATTTTACGCTTTTACCCGACTTAACGCAAATGATGTTAGTTGACGTCATTCGATAACCTTACTCAACACTACATTTGATGCGCAAAATCAGTAAACGCAGATCACACTGCGCATTCTCGCAGTCTGATCAGAATCTAGACTATGATCAGACTGTGCGGGTGCGCATGCTGACTTGAGTCTTCGTTTGGCGCAAATGGCACGTTTAATCGTGTTACGGCTCACTTACCGACGTCATTACACAACGCGACACTCTCCATTTTTTACTGACTTTAACCCATAAAAGACTGAATAAATTCTCCCATACTATATATTGGAAGAGTCCATTTTCGATTTAAGTATTTCAGGCTATATGATGTAGATATTCCTAAAGAAAAATGGTTGAACTATTTGCAAACAGTGGAGACCCTTTTGGAGTCTTCAATGGGTTAAACAAATGATGTTAGGTAACGTGACTAGATAGATGATCTAATTACGCAACGTTACATTTATTACGCTTTCATAACCGCAATCTCTAATAAGTAAGGAAACATACGCCTGTAAATATATCATAAATAAAAAAAAGGAAACCTGAAGGGTGTTTGAAATTAATTGTTTCCTTATTAGAAACACATTATCTTCTGGTGTAATTAATTACATGTATTTGGAATTACATGTACTTAGAGTTGTTGTTATATGTACTTTGTTATCAGAACCATATACTGAGTACAATTACAAGAGGACTTACTAAGGAGGAGTATTTGATCATAATTCTAGGTTATTTCTCTTACTTCTTCATACATCTGATATCTGAGGGGATAACCTCTTCCTTATACTTGGATTTATACCTATATATCGACATAAACCTCTCTGCTAGGCTTCACGACAAACTGGATGACATAGTTAATTTTCCGTTTCTGAGAAGTAACAATCCTTCTGCGCCAGCATACGGGGTTCACGTTTCAAAGTTAATCCGTTATGCTAAAACCTGCTCTGAGTATCAGGACTTTATCAAACGAGGAAGGCTGCTCACTACAAAACTGTCGACTCACGGATACCAAATAACTAAACTGGCGTCAACACTTGACACTTTCTATGGAGTTCTTTGTTTTATTATTCATGACATTGTTAATCCATACAATGTGGCTGTTTCCAGATTTATGGCTGATGTATTTGCCAGAGCCAAGCCATACAGAGACTTTCTAAACCCCGGATATTACTATTCCCGTATTTTCCTAAATCTCTGTGTCTGTTTCCAGATTTATGTCTGGTGTATTTGCCACAGCCAAGCCACACAGAGACTTTCTCAAGCCCGGATATTACTATTCCTGTATTTTCCGAAATCTCTGTGTCTGTTTCCAGATTTATGTCTGGTGTATTTGCCACAGCCAAGCCATACAGAGACTTTCTCAAGCCCGGATATTACTATTCCTGTATTTTCCGAAATCTCTGTGTCTGTTTCCAGATTTATGTCTGGTGTATTTGCCACAGCCAAGCCACACAGAGACTTTCTCAAGCCTGTATTTTCCTATATCTCTGTGACTGTTTCCAGATTTATGTGTGGTGAGTTTGCCGCAGCCAAGCCATAAACAGACTTTCTCAACTCCGGATATTTCTATTCGAGGATTTTCATAAATCTCTGTCCCGGCTGATAGGCATAGGGGCGAAGCATGCTTACCAAGAAATGTTTAACTTTCCATGGAAGCCTGATTACACTCCTTTATTTTAGGCTCATGCTCGTATGTCTGTCAGAGCATTCCTAATTTTGTTTTTGTGCGTATCGACTCTCTCTTCCCGGTAAGCATTCTAGATAAATCTATAGCGGGCCGTTATCGGCCCGTCAGTTACCCTGACGGGCCGATAACGGCACGCTATATATTTATAAAGAATGCTAGCTGGGGAACTTTAATGGCTGCCCACTTTACTTTCTGTTTTCTTGCTGTTTGCATTGTTTTTTGCCTGGGGTGTATCAGGAAATAAGGCTGAGGTTTCACGCGAATACAACTGGTTTAACCCATTTATGCCGTGTGGACTCTTTTACCTGAACTCTTTGGACCAGTCCATTCCCAGGTTAAGGGGTGTCTGTTCAGTTTTGATTATAACCATGTTTTATTGATATGTCTGTAGATAATGCAAACAGTGTAGGCCCTGATCAGACGCCGCGTTCTGTGGCGTCTGATATGGGTCTACATTGTTTGCCAATGCCCCATTTACGGGTCGCTAGGCACAAATTGGTTAAGCTCCCCCAGTAGTCTTCCTACTGGGGGGAATTGGCAGTGTTGCAAACTTTATTACTGCTTATGAAGAGTCTCAATAAAACCGAGATTCCCATTTTCTAATCTGTGTATGTTTCCAAAGGCAATCTTTTTGACATTTATTTTCCTACCGACTGTTTCAAGGCGGCCCCTTTGTTGCAATTCTTCCTTGTTTGTGCGTTTGTGGTTTCGTAAGTGGCGTTTGTTTTGTCCTTATTTGTTCCTTATCTCTCCTTCTTTTGGGGCCTCGGAAGGGTTGTGCTTCGTAATTGCGGCATTTTCTGGGGTATCCACACATCTTTTTTATGATTTCGAAATACGATTTTGGTATATTGACCTCGCTCATGAACACACAGGTTGAGGGTACTCATTAGAAAGAGCACCTCAAATATGTTTTATGGAGAAACAGAGAAATTTATCACACAATATCATCAAATACTCTTCGATAATAAGACCTCTGAATTATATTTATGGTTGAGTTACTTATTTACAACTGTTGTCAGAATTGTCTGTATAATTCAAATGGGTGTGATTATATACTTACCATTGTTGTGACTTCGTTTAAATATATCAGCTGAGTTATATCCGCCGAACATGCACGCAGTGGACAGGAGTTCCGTAAGGGCACGACCGCACGCGCCGCGGGGACCCCGGGCCTAAAAAAGAAACAATAAAATAAACGTGCTGTGATACTAGAAACTTTGTCAACAGCATCCAACCTGATGGTGCGCTTCTTGCATTAAGCACACTTTATTGATTCGCAGACACAATAAACTGGGCCCAGTTGTTCAAAGCTAACGACATCGTTAGTTAACGATTCGTTAAAATTTACATCAAATGATACGCAAATATGCTGAAATTTTTTGCTGAAAAAAATGTGAGAAGCTTTTGCAGTGCAAAAGGTACTCACATCTTTTTCAGCAAAAATATCAGAACATTGTACATTGAATCCGCTAAAACATTCAACCAAATGACCCTTAACGAGCCTGTTAAGCTAACGACGCTTTGAACAAATGGGCCCAGATTTTTTAAACGAAAATTAAAGAGCAGCCAGACCCCTGACCAGAAAGTTGCACTTTGTGTATGGCAAGTTTTAAGCCAGAGTTATCATTGCCCTATTCATATAATATCATATAGGTTCAACAAAAATAGTAAAGAACATGTCCAGGAAGTGCAACAGTTACATGACATAACCTACCAATGACTCAGAGAGGAAGAGTCAACAAACTATTGTGCTTTCGACATCCTTCGGAAATACGTTTTTATACCCCGCCACACGATAGTGTCGGGGTTTTATGTTTTCACATTGGTCGTCCGTGTGTCCGCCCGTCCGCCCGTGTGCCCGTCCGTCTGTCGTACGCCCATCCGTCCGTCCGTGTTTTCGTTTCCGGATGATAATTTGAGTGAATGTCAATGGATTTTTACAAATTTTGGTATGTGCATTGATATTGTGGAGATCTGGTTTAAGATTGATAATGGGGAAATTTCGTAAATGTTTGACAGAGTTATCTGCCTGCGACAGGTCTGATGTTTCGTGTCCGGACGAGTAAATATCAGTGGACTTTCACCAAACATGGCCTGTGCATTGATATTGTAGAGATCTGATTTGGGATTGCTAATGCGCAAATTTCATCAATTTTGACAGAGTTATCTGCCCACGACATGTCAATATTTTTGTTTCCGGACTATAACTTGAGTAAATATCAATGGATTTTCACCAAACTTGGTATGTGCATTGCTATTATGGAAATCTGGTCCGGGATTGCTAATGGGCATATTTCGTCATTTTTTGACAGAGTTATCTGCCCGCGACACACCCATATTTTCGTTTCAGGGCAATAACGTGAGTAAATCACAACGGATTTTTACCCAACTTGATATGTGCATTGATATTGTGGAGATCTGTCTTAGGATTACTATTGGGTACATTTCATCAATTTCTGACAGAATTATTTCCCCATAACACGATAATGGCGGGGTATTATCGTTTCACGTTTTTATTTATTCGGAGTTTTTTTCTAGATGGAAAAAAAAAAAAAAACTGATTTAAGACAGTATCTTATCAGAAACCATTTGTCGTTTCTGTTCTTATGCTTAGTTTTCAAATATCTATCGCAAAATTATGGCCAAAATGGGTCTGACCTATGCAATTTTTATAGTAAACTGGATATGTGGATTATTTTTAATTAAAAATCATTTTTGTTTTTCTTAGCTAATTTTAAAGCATTGATGTTCCGTAACAATATTATGAAAATTTCAGAAAGCTTGAACAAGCGAAACAAGTTTAAAATCTGCATCCAAACTACCCACTTTAATTCGATTTTTGCATATTGTGCAGTCATTTTCACTATCCGAAAAACGAAAATATTCGATTTGTTTAAAACGAATGACTAGAACTTTATGTGCCTAGATAGTTACGACAAATGTTTTTGCATTAAATCGTGCTGAAAGTTTGCAAATTTACTTCTGTGTAAAGCAAAGGGCAAAAGGCGCCTTTCCAAAGTACAGTATAACCTCAATAGCTCGAACACGGATGGCTCGTTTACCGTGGATGATTCGAACTCTTTTTTCCGTTCCTACAAAATTCTTCCAATAGCTCAAGAAAACAAATATTTAGGGATTTTTTTTTCTTATTTCATCATGGAACTGTATGTTGTGTGTACTCATTAGAATCGCCTCATCGAGGCGATTCTAATGAGTACACTCAACATACAATGTTTATGTTAAAAGATTTCCCTAAACTATCGCTATTTGCTTCCTGAACTGGTGTCATGATTAACCCTCAGTGGCTTGAACTACCCATGTCTCGAACGCATTTCCATGATCCCAAAGATGTTCGGGCCATTGAGGTTCGACTGTATATCGAAAGGAGAGTAAGTCGGACAGCACACACGTTACAATCCAACGAAACACAAAGCAACCTGGTGGTCACAATGCCAATGAGGACGCACCAAACACAAGAACAAGGCATCAAACATGACAAAACACGAAAGAGCCTCGCAACTGGCAGAAAAAAGGCCTCCCTTTACCACTGTTACGGCCTATCACTCCTACCTTCGACAATCTGCCTTGGCAGATTTCGCATGGCTTGTAGATATATATTCACTCTGACAACTGCGTCAGGGAGTCGACTCTTTGGTTCAGTGGTTAGATTATTGGATTTTTATCCTGGCAGACCGGGTTCGAATCCTACGACAGGCGGGAAATTTATTCAACTATGCTTCATTCCTTTGTTACGACTTTCATGTCGTAAGAACCACTGACTGTTTTAACCCTAGTCCTGCTGAACCCGGATATGCCCTGCCTTTGCAAACAGTGTAGATCCAGATCAGTTGGCTTCTGAAGAAGCCAACTGATCTGGATCTGCACTGTTTGCCATCAAGTATGTGAATTTCTATCAACATTCTGGATCAAGTAATCTGATTGGCTGAAACTTAGAAGTGGGCGTGGTTTGGTTCTGGTGTTGGGTTTTCTTTTTGTGGTTTTGTGGCTGCTTGCTGCGGGGACTGTTTTCACGTTTCGTCCTGACCGTTATCTTACTGTTTGTATTTAATTGATCCTGTCGAGTATTGACATTACTTTGTTGGGTAAGATGTAGCTGGTTGTCTTGCTTTACTTTGGTCAATCACTAAAACATACCTATATAATTCTGACCCCCTTAAACCTCCATTTTTATACAGTAAAACTGGGGTTTACAGGGGTATACATTATTTTTCTTATTTCTGCTCAAAAACCATAGATTGTGGGTACTCGTTAGAACCGCCTCGGCGAGGCGGTTCTAACGAGTACCACAATCTATGTTTTGAGCAGAAATATGAAAAGATGTCAGACTTTTTCTGAAAATTTTCAGTTTTTGGTGGTGACATTTTCAATACATTTGAATAGGCGTGTTTTCGTAATGTGTAGCTTGCGTGCTGCCTGTCATGATTTGTTTGCTCTCCCTCTTGGTGTCGTTGGTAGGCTGTGAACCTGGAGGTCTTCTATCCGATTTTTCGAGGAAGATGTACACGAGGACACAGCCTCGTGTTCAAATAACTTCCGGTAAATGTTAATGCAATGAAATAAACATATGCGATGACTGTTCTTCCGCTTTGTGGTACGATCACATTTGAGACTAATCAAAAGCCCCCAAAACATCTAAGTAATCGCATTTAGTTGTAGACTCCGGAGCCAACAATTAGTCAACTTTTTAAAATTCCTATTGACTTCCGTTTATTCCATGTGTACTTAAGATATAGTTCGTAGCTCTTAGTGTACAGATTTTATTAAAAAAAAAACAAAAAAAAAAAAAAAAAAAAAAACATAAAAAAAAAAACAACAACAAAAACGTACCACTTGAAAGGAAATTGATAAATAAAACATTCGGAATTTAATCAGCAACCTATGTCTCTTACATTTAGTTTAGAAAGAAAAAAAACATGTAGTGAAAACATTGTAAAACTATGAAAACTTGTGATTTTACGTTGGTGTCAATGATGACGTCGCCGAAATTTGACATAAATATACACATCTAGTTTTTTTTTTAAAATGATTATTTTCTCAAGTCCTGGAATGGATTTTGCAATAAATATACAGTTAATTGCTTATTTAGTCAGTTTTCCTCCGATCTAATTTTTATGGTGATCGGTTGAGTCATAGCTTCAGAGGAAATGTTTTCTCATAACTCAAAATACATGTAAGTCTATGGGAATTTCGGAAAAGTTGAATAATTTTGGCTCCGTGAAAGCAAGAATGACACTGATGTCAACAAATGTTTGGACAATATGCTTATGTATGTAACATATAACATGACTTAACTTTAACCCTTTTATGCCTAGCGTCCTATAAAAGGGACATTTGCAAACAGTGTAGACCCAGATCAGACGCCACAGAACGCGGCGTCTGATCAGGGTCTACACTGTTTGCAGTTACATTGGAAAGTTTCAATACTAAAGCATCTATGACAATTTCTATACAACACTCTTTTGACTATATAATGGACCTATCCAAAGTTCATGATGGGAGAGTTCACTGAAAATATCCAGGCATAAATGGGTTGATAGCTAAGAGGATTTAAAAAAAAAAAAGGAAGATTCAAACAGCATGTGAATCCAACCAATCAAAGGCGGCTTCAAACAGGTATATGCATGGGTAGTTATACAAGAATTAGTATTCGATTTCTATTTGAGTTTTCCATCTTCCAACTCATTTCAATCACGTGATTTTGGCTTTTTGACAGAGACCTTTATATTTTGGAAGGAAAAAATCGTACAGGCCATAGATTAAAAGAAATACATTTTAATCATCTAGGTATGCTTTCCATCTGGTCTTTTAATAGAGGTGGTCTTTAAAATCAAAGATGCCGAAAAATGTTTTCATTAGACGACATTTTGAAATACTTTTCTTATCTTTCCCAAAAAACAGGATCTGACAATGGAGAGAATTTGCATGAAATGTAAAATCCTGTTTTCTGGAAAAAAAGAAGAAAAAAAAAAAAAGAAAAGAAAATCTCATCAATTTGTCATCTGCTGAATTAGCCCAGACAGTGGTAAAAGGTTAATACAGGTTCAATCGTACTGTGTAAGAAATGCAAGGAAAATAATAGACATATTTTTGATAATGCCATTCACGTATAACAGTAAAAATCAGCCATGTTTTGTGAATGTGTTATTAATTGTCATCTGCACTTTGCCATAATAATTCAGATATGTTGTGGGCGTAAAACGCATCATTGATTTGCCTAGAAAACTGTTCCAAATATTAAGAAAGACGCCGCGCATCAATTTTAACTCTTAGCACAGTGTGGGCAAATCCAGCAGACAACAAACTATCGAAATTCTTTCCAATTTTTGACAGAAAATAGGCTCTGGCATTTCATGCATATTGTCTTCCCAGGAAACGATTTCTTAAAAATAACAAAACCTGTTTTCTGGAGAAAAAATAGAAACATATTTCACATATCGTCTGCTGAATTTTTACCCAGAATGCAAGCGCCATTCTCTTATTTCCCTTGACACACCATTTTTTGGAAAACATACATTCTTAACCCTTAATGCGGTAAACAACTTTGTAGCAGACGACATTTTAGATTTGGCTTTGTTATTTTTTTTCAGAGACGATAATATTAAACATTTCAAGTAAATCATCTAGGTAGAAGATTCACATGAAATGTCAAGTTTATTTCCTCTGAACAATAAAGCAAATGTCGTCTACTGTAGCTGTGATTAGGGCTTTGAGGGCCAAAGCCACTCCACTGCAGACGACAACTAATACATCGAGTCATGGCCTTATAAATGTGAAGCGCAAAAAGTCTGTATCAGTTTGCGTATTCAAACATTCTGAGTTGGGCCTTCAGACTTTAGTGTTGTCCAGAGATGGCAGGCGAGTATAGAATGACAGAATCAGAGAACATGACCATTTAGTATAACCCATTGTAGACTGAATGAACTCCCCCACATTATATATTGGAAGATTCTAATTTCAATTTTAGGTATGTAAGGCCATGTGATTAAGACATTCCTAAAGAAAAATGTTTTCATTTTTTTTTGCAAACAGTGGAGACCCTGATCAGACGCCGCATTCTGCGGCGTCTGATATGGGTCTGCACTGTTTGCCAAATACCCTTTTAGGAGTCTCCAGACTACAATGGGATAATTCACTTTTCAAATATTCGTTTAGACGATCCATTCTGCAAAACGCGGTACATTTTTATTTTGTCCCTGAAATCGTGATATAGTATTTCATTTGAATAGTCTAATAAGGAAAGCAGCCAGATGTCATCATGATTATTAGCAAGATAATGCTCATTTCGGTTTTGCTAATTGTTGTCTGCCGCGGTGTGAGGGATAATGGAACATAATTAATTTCATATATGAACAGCATAATCTTATTAGAGTACAATTCTTGTCACGACTACTCTGTCGATAATTCTCGATGTCAGCGAAAAAAGTAGCTTATTAACAAGGAGCATGTTGGATAAAATGTTTCAGCAGACGACATGTTGAAAAGTTTTTCTTGTTTTTCCCAGAAAACAGATTTTGACATTTTATGCAAATTGTCTCCAATGGAATGTCAATTCATGTTTTCTGAAAAATAATACAAAAAAATCAGAAAAAGATTTCATTTTTTTCGTCTGCTGAATTAGCCTGGTTAATGCAGGAGATTTTCAAATACAAAACTGCTAATGAAACTAGTTATTTCAGAATCAATTGTCATTTGGCAATGTTTATTGTTATTGGCAATGTTTGTTGTTACTGGAGACAATTTGCATGAAATGTCAAAACCCTTTTCTGGGAAAAATAAGAGAACTATTACCAATTTGTCGTCTGCTGAATTAGCCTGGTTAATGCACAAGATTTTCAAATACAAAACCTCTAACGAAACTAGTTATTTCAGAATGCGTTACCGTTTCGCGAAACGTATTGTTATTGTCATGTTCAATCCATAGATGAGAAACGCCAGTTAGTCCGTTTTTGGTAAGAAAATCAGTAATATAGAAAGAATCTGATACGATTTTTTTCATCATACGACTTATGAGGTTTTATTTTTGTTTTCGCTCCATGAGTAATTTTAGCAAAGATTTGAAAACTACGACAGTCGACTCTCGTTACCTCGACCTCGCTTATCTCGAATAAACGTTTATCTCGAAGTGGAAATCTCATCCCTGTTTTTACAGGGACATCTAACAACAGGTAACAAATATTGTGGAAAAGAGGAGAAATTGCTCCTTAGGAGCAATTTCTCCTCTTTTCCACAATATTTTCAATATATGTCTAATTTCAGGAGTCAAATTACATATTCATTTGTTCGATTTATTGTTTTTCTCATTTCCGCAAATCTGATATGTCGAGGTACGGATATCTCGAAGTGTTTCAGAGAGTCCCATGGAATTCGAAATAACGAGAGTCGACGTACTAATATGAATTTCTGAATTTCAGACAGCTTCCGTTGACAGGGCAGCTGTTACATCGGATGTAAAGTGACATAAAAAATGTCAATGACTGCTAAAATTCACAGAGCATCCATACGAATAGAGTTCCATATTAAATACAGTCGACTCTTGTTATCTCGAAGACCAAGGGACTCTCCGAAATACTTCGAGACATCCGTACCTCGACATACCTGGTCTGCAGAATTTGAGTAAACAATAAATCAAACAATAAGATTTCACAAATGAATATGTAATCTGACTCCTGAAGTTAGAGATACACTGAAAATATTGCGGAAAAGAGGAGAAATGGCTCCTTAGGAGCAATTTCCTCTCTTTTTTCCACAATATTTTGTTACCTGTTGTTTGATTTCCAGGCTAAAACAGGGACCAGATTTTCACTTCGAGATAAGCGGGTATTCGAGATATGCAATACAGTCTAACCTCAATAGCTCGAACACCGATGGCTCGTTTACCATGGCTGATTCGAACTCGTATTTGAGTCTCCTCTAAAGTCTTCCGATAACTCTAGAAAACAAATATTTAAGGATTATTTCTTTTTTTATCATGAAATTGTATGTTGCTTTGTTCTCATTAGAATCGCCTCATCGAGGAGATTCAAATGGATACACTCAACTTACAATTATTGTGTAGGAAATCGAAAATATTTCCCTAAATTTTCGCTATTCGCTATTTGCTTCCTGACCTGGCGCCATGATTAACCCTCAGTGGCTAAAACTACCCATGTCTCGGACAAATTTCTATGGTACCAAAGATGTTCGAGCCATTGAAATTTGACTGTAATGTGAAAGCGGACTGCTTTGGAATTAAAGAACAATACAAAATATAGAAAATAGCAGACTAAGTTATAGTACCTGATCATTATTTGTTTTAATCATTATTTGGTGACTGTTTTCTGCGGGGCTTTTTCATGTTTTGTCATCTTCCTTGTCTTATTGTTGTGTTTGGCGAATCATGTCTGACATTGTGACCACCTCGTTGGGGCAGTCAGAGCTGGTTGTTTGCTTTACTTTGCTTTGTGGCACGTGTAGTGTCTGTACTGGTTTGTTTGTTCTTCCCCTTGGTGCTTTTGGTAGACAATGTTCTGTAATTGTGGCTCTCCCTGGACACCTTCTTTACTATGTATCTCCGTGCACAAATAGTGTGTTGGTGTGTTGTACATACATGAAGGTTTTCAGGCGATGATATCACAGAAATAACCCTTGTCATGCTGAATAAATTAGGCCACGCCCACTTGTAATTTTCAGTTCATCAGATTACTTAATCCAAATTGTTCATACAAATTCAAATACTTAATAACAAACAGTGCAGATCCAGATCATTTGCCAATTGATAAGGATCTACACTGTTGGCAAAGGCAGAGTAAATCAGAGTTCAGCAGGACAAGGGTTAATAAAGCTGAGACTGGAAAATAATCAGGATCATTTTCATCACAAAAATACAGTCAGAAATACGGAACATCCATTTGAGTAGTTTGATCTTCACACATGCTTCTTTGTTGAAGGGGAAACTTGTGTCGCAAACGCTGTTAAAACTTAGACGGGCTCCTCAGTGCAGTCGGTAGCGCGTCTGACTGCAAATTCAGGGATCGCAAATTCAAATCCATAACCTTCGTGGAGATTGATTATGAACTCAATTCTACGGTTATTCTCCGCAACAAGTACTGGTTAACCGCACAGAAAACTAAGCATGCACAGGGAAAAAGTGTGAGTAGGTTAACTGACCTTCTCGGCCTGACCATAACAGTGTTGACCTGGGCCGTAAAATTACTCCCTCAAAACCTAGTAAATGCATGCTGTGAACTTTCTAGATGATATATATTTATGAAATAATTCTGTTGACAGTTTATTTATGGGGAAACTTGAACAGGAGATTTTAATTATAAAAGCTCTTAAACATATAATAGTGTGTGGGTGAGGTGTTGTAGATGATATACAGTCGCGATATGAGATAATTCTGTTGATAGTTTAAATCAGTTTATTTAAACATGTTCCATTTTTCAATTAAATCTAGATGTGTAATTTCATCAACAGATGTATCATTTCTTGACTTTAGAAGAATAGCTAATTAGATTTTGCTACTGATATGTAAGATAAGGATACTAGTCTACATCAGTATGCTCTGCATTCCATTTAAAATAATGTACAACTAGTATATTATTTAAGATATACATTCGACTCTCGTTATCTCGAACTCGCTTATCTCGAATAACCGCTTATCTCGAAGTGAAAATCTGGCCTCTACCTAAACATGAAAATCTAACAACAGGTAAAAAATATTGTGGAAAAGAGGAGAAATTGCTCCAAAGGAGCAATTTCTCCTCTTTTCCACAATATTTTCAATGTATCTCTAAATCCAAGAGTCCAATTACACATATATTTGTCAAATGTGGTTGTTCGAATTATTGTTTCCTCAATTCTGCAAATCTGCTATGTCGAGCTACGGGTATCTCGAAGTATTTTAGAGAGTCCCTTAGAATTCGAGATAACGAGAGTCGACTGTAATTGGCAATCCGGAAATACCATAATCAGGAAGCACAACCTTCCCGCGACATCAAAAGAAGGAGAAATAAGAGGCAAACAGTGACAGGACAAACGCCACAAAGAAACACCTACGCACGAAAAAGGAACTGCAATGGAGTAACGGCCAGTAAAAAATCAAAGGGCTGAATAGCCCTGAGATGACAGATTCTGTGAGAAACTAATAAATTCCAGGTATCATTCTGTTCTCCATTTAAGTTTGTGAGACGCTTCTTCGTCGAAAAAAACGAGCTACAGCGAACAACAAAGGCGCTGATCACCCTGCGCGGATGCGCAGGCTGATCTGCGCCTTTGTTGTTCGCACATATATTAAGGCGGGTTTTCTCGAACCAACTCTCACCATAGATCAAGCACAAGTTGCACTACTTTTGTATGGACAGCTCTTCAATGGCGTACTAATATACACACATTGAAACATTGGGTCTACTTTTGTGCGCGGATGAATATGAAATTGAATAGTAGTCAAAGTCACTTTCTCTAAAACCGTGCGTGGCAACGAAGAATGACACATAGAATCTGTCATTAACTAGGTAGTGGGGACATAAACCAGTTTCACTCGCGTCAAACCTCACCCTTAATGCTGATGAAGTTGCATATTATAAACATACAGTCGATTCGTTATCTCGAAGTCCAAGTGACTCTGAAATACTTCGAGATATCCGTACCTTGACATATCAGATTTGCAGAAGTGAGGAAAATAAAAATGAACAACCACATTTAACAAATGAATATGCAATTTGACTCCTGAAGTTAGAAATATATTGCAAAAGATATTGTGGAAAAGAGGAAAAATTGCTCCTTAGGAGGAATTTCTTCTCTTTTCCACAATATTTTCTTACCCGTTGTTAGTTTTCATTCTTAAAACAGGGACCAGGTTTTCACTTCGAGATAAGCGGTTATTCGAGATAAGCGAAGTCGAGATAACGAGAGTCGACTGTATAAACATATGTTCGGTCCGCATTTGGACTGAAACAAAGCAAATGGATAAGTGGCGATCTGAAGTGAGAACACAAGAAAACCACAAACAGGGCCATAATGGGCACGGCAACACACATTGATAGTCCAACCTTCTGAAACAGATTGAGGTGGGAGCCGTCATTCAGTCGTCTTGCAATTTAAGAGGGAGCAAAAATATCAATCATAATTGGGTTAACAACCATGCATGCAGTTTCCTTCTGCCGAGTGAATATACATGCAGCGAGTGACAATTTTTTACCTTGCTACCAACAATCTTTCTGAATTTATAGACAAAATTGCCATGAAACTCGGTCCGACAGACCTTCTTGTAGAAGTATTTTCAAACCAACGTCATTATTTATTCTGAATGACGGCGATCAAAACTTAGAAACTTATAGTTTATGATACTGAAGAAGTTTAACAGTTAATCTATTTTCGATTATTAGTCCACTGGCTTGACTGGATGCTCTAGCAAAACGAATCAAATCATGCCTTTAACTCTTTCGACGCCACATTTCAGACGACATTTGTCGTCTGCTTTTTTATTTTTAACAAACTATCGTTTGGAAAGACGTTTATATGTAAAGTTGAAAGACTAAATGTCAAACAGCGTAGATCCAGATGAGACGGCTCATCGAGCCGTCTCAGCTGGATATATGCTGTTTGCACAAGCCTATTATTTTCGCCCGTGGCAGTGAAAGAGTTAAGGGGACTTGATATACTATGAAATTTTCCGTCAATTCAGACAGGGTAGACACTTTTTATGACTTATTGTTTGCCTTCCTGCGCACATAGTCCCTTCTGAAAATGCGTATACACTGAAAAATGCCCCTTATCAGACGACAGAACAATTTAACAAAGTTGCGCCCCACCCCCGCCTCCCAAGAAAGTGTATCCATTCCTCTGAAAGGAAAATTAAATCAGATGGCAAGCCATACTTGTCAATGTTTTTTTTTTTTATATAAAATACGGACTTTCTTCTTAGACACAATCTATCCTATTTATGTTATCTGAAATAAAAAAAAAAAAAAAAAAAAAAAGCAAAGCAATAGTTGTGCTACAACTATATTTGATATCAAAAGCAATTCTTCCTGTGGGCGATTTAAACGATAATGGAGTTTGCTAAATATTTCATCCAGAAAAAGTACTCGTATTAAACATGCACACATATTAAAAATAAATAAGGAACTTTTCAGGAGAACCAAAATAACGAAAGTGAACACCACACATTATAATAGTTGAATGACATCAATGACAACAAAAACATCACTTCATAGAAAACGGAAGGAATAAACAAAGAGGAACTTCAACAGAAGTACCGCCTTGAACCACTTTACAGCAAACCTATCGGAGGATGCGGAGGCTTAAACTTGTTTTATGTGCCCGATAGGATAGAACTTCAATTTTATCATTAGATATTGATAAATTTAAATTCAGAAAAGGAGCTTTGGTGTCAGAATTTGCTTTGTTAAGCTAAAATTCTTTAAGATAAATTCTATCATTCATTTATTCAAAATATTTTATCGGAAAAATAATGCAATTTTTAATTGTCTTACTGATTACTTGGTAATAAATGTAAGGGAGGAATGTTGCTTTGAATGCTTCGCTACAGTATTTATATCTTAAGAATGCGGCATGTGAATTTTCGTGTTGAGAGCAGCTGCTGAAGTCAGCAAGGTCTGAAAGCATATAGGGGTACCTGCTCGAAAATTATATTTTCGCACTTTTGTTAGCACCTAGGAGTCACCATGCAAACATTCACCTGCGACACTCACTGCAAAAATCGCACAATTCCGTGAACTGTCAGTGCTTGTGTTTTGGTGATTTTGTTAAATTTTTATGATTTTTCGTTTTGCAGTTTCGTGCTTTAACTCTTTCGGTGCCAAATTTAAGACGACATTTGTCGCCTACTTTCTTAAAAACAAACTATCACTTGGAAAGAAGTTCATATGTAAAGTTAAAAGACTAAATGTGAAACAGCGTAGATCCAGATGAGACGGCTCATCATTATGAGCCGTCTCATGTGGATCTATGCTGTTTGCAAAAGCCTATTATTATATCCTGTGGCAGCAAAAGAGTTAAAAGAAGTGTCTGGGTAGCCGAGTGGTTAGCGGCCCCCGATTTCGGATCGCAAGGTTCCGGGTTCAAAACCGGCTAATAGCGGAATTCAGCTCATGACTGTACGGGGCTTCATTGCATTATTTCATTATCCTCCTTCATCTTCTCAATATGACTTAAATGATTTCGAAAGGGTCGTAAAATACTAAATCATCATCATCATCATCATCATCATCATGGTTTAAAGAATGAAATGAAGTAAATCAATTATCGATCAATTGCTTAGTTTTGTCTTGTCTTATTTGGTTTTTGTATCTGCGGTCGATGTATAAAACTACTAATAAAGGTGAGAAAGTGCAATTTTTGAACAGCTACCCCTTCAGTCTATTAGACCTTGCTGAGCTTCAGCAGCTGCTCGCAACAAAACATTTCCTGTGCTTCATTCTTTAGATATGTATGCTGTATCCAAGCATGTAAAGCAATAATTCTACTTTTCATTTATTACCAAGAAAAAAAGTAAACAATACAAAGTTTCAATATTTGTTTTCCGATAGAACATTTATTCTCATTGCTTAGCAAATTGACTAGATAATTAAATGCCTCTTTAAAACTGTCACATGCAGGGAACATGAAGACTTTCTCGTCACAAAATATCTCATCAAGAGGTGCTGAATGAGTTCCTTTTAGAATACCCATAATATGTCTGTATAATTTAGCAATAAATCTTATATAGATATTATCGAGGAGAAAATAAGAGCTTACCGAGCTTTTTGATAAGACCATATAGTACATGTTTATGATCGTTTGGAATATAAAAAAAACGAATGGCAAGTAAAGGGAGGCTATCTTGAAAAGATGGGCTGAGCACTTTGATAGTGTTCTTAATCGGCCTTCATCTATCCATGATGACGCTATCAACAGACTACCACAGGTGAAATGTAATCTGCTGCTTGACGAGTTCCCAACCGTCGCTGAAACAGTGAAAGCAATAAATCTTCTGTCATCTGGCAAGGCTCCAGGATCAGATGCAATACCTGCTGAGATCTACAAAGCAGGAGGAACTCCAGTTGCAAAGATGACAGAGTTATTTCACATTATGTGGAGAAAAAAAGCCATCCCTCAAGAATTCAAGGATGCGTCAATTATCCACCTATTCCAACGAAAAGGGAATCCTCAGTTGTGTGATAATAATCGTGGCATCTTATTGTCAATTGCTGGGAAGGTCCTTGCAAGAGTTCTACTTAACCGACTGAATGAACACCTTGAACAGTCAGGGCTTCTACCAGAAAGCCAGTGTGGACAGAGGAACAATTGACATGATCTTCACAGCAAGGTAGCTTCAAGAGAAATGCCAGGAACAGAACATGGACCTCTACATGACCTTTGTCGACCTTACCAAAGCATTTGATACAGTCAGTCGTGAGGGTCTTTGGAAAATTATGGCGAAGTTTGGCTGTCCGACCAAGTTCATAGCAATGGTGAGGCAGTTCCACGATGGTATGCTTGCACGGGTCCAAAATGATGGTGCGTTATCTGATCTATTCCCCGTGACAAATGGTGTCAAGCAAGGCTGTGTACTAGTCTCAACTGTTCAGCATGATGTTCTCTGCCATGCTCAAAGCTGCTTTCCAGGATGGTGACAATGGTATACCTATTAGGTATCGCTTTGATGGGAAGCTTTTCAACCTAAGAAGGTTGCAAGCCAAATCCAAGGTGCAAACAGAGGTGCTAGACGAGTTCCTCTTTGCTGATGACACGACAAAGGCTGCTCCAACAGAAGAGAAGATGCAAAAAGGTGTAGATCAAATGTCTGACTCCTGTGACAGCTATGACCTCGCAATTAGCATAAAAAAGACCGAGGTGGTTAATCAACCAGCACCTGGCAAGCCTTACAAGGAGCCCACCATTACAGTGAAAGGCCAAGGATTGCAAGTGGTAGACAAGTCCACCTACCTGGGAAGCACATTATCAAGAGTCGTGCACATTGATGATGAAGTCAGTGCCAGAATTGCCAAAGCTTGTGCGGCATTTGATCGACTACGTGGTAGTGTTTGGGTTCGAAGTGGAATCAGGCTGAAAGTCTACAAAGCTGTGGTGCTGCCAACACTAATGTATGCATGCGAAACGTGGACAGTTTACCAACGGCACGCCAAATTACTAAACCACTTCCATACAAGCTGCCATAAAAACTTTTAAAGATTAAGTGGCAAGACAGGATTCCAGACACAGAAGTCCTGAAAAGGGCAGGAATGCAGAGTGTACATACTCTTCTGAAACTGGCATAGTTAAGATGGACAGGCCATGTTACCAGGATGCCTGAGGAACGTTTGCCAAAGAAAATCCTCTATGGAGAACTAGAAATGGGCAAACGCTCCCATGGTCGTCAGAAGAAGCGATACAAAGACACCCTCAAAGCCTCCCTCAAGGATTTCAACATACCAACAGAGTCGTGGGAACAAATTGCACAGGACCGAGCAAAGTGGCGAGGCCTCATCAGAAGAGGTGCTAGTGAATATGAGGCAAAAAGAATCAGCGAAGCCGGGCATAAAACGTGCACAGCGCAAAGCCAGAGCTAAGACATCACCAACAGAGCTGTCTTGCTCTGACCTCTGTTGTTCCATCTGCAACAGACAGTTTAGAGCTAGAATTGGTCTAATCAGCCATCTTAGAACACACAAACAGTAGCATTTCTCGCATGTGATTAAGATTGGTCATTGTCAGTAATGACAGACGAACTATTATTATAACGAATTTTGTCATTGTATCAAAAGTTGGTATAAAGAGGGTTGTCTGTAAATAATTTTGACACAGTTACCTCCCGTAAAAGTGTATCAATTCCCTTTAAATGTTATTTAGAATATATTTTACATATACGGAGAGTGTAAAATACAACGCTTTCCGGACAGGTAAAAATGATCACTAATGAGATTTAACTAAAAATTTAAAGATTTTAATCGGTTGATCCCCAACAATCATTTTGTCGCTCCGAAATTCACTCCTAGTAAAAATACAGTCGAACTTCAATGGCTCTTTGAAACCATGGAAATTTGTTCGAGATATGGGTAGTTCGAGCCATTGAGTGTAAATCATGGCACCAGCTCAGGAAGCAGATTGCGATAATTTAGGGATATCTTTTCGATCAACACAACAATGATATGTTGATTACTCATTTGAATCGTCTTGATGGGACGATTCTAATGAGTGCACACAACATACAATTTCGTGATAAAATAAGAAAAATTTCCCTAAATATGTGTTCTCTTCAGCTATCGGAAGAATTTCAAAAACGAGTTCGAATGAGCCATGGTAAACGTGCCATCGGTGTTCGAGCTATCGAGGTTCAACTGTATGTTTCGCATACACATGCTAGTGTATTTTAGAATAATATTCTGAGCCACAACGTGAGAAACTGTAAATTTGAACATGCGCGTCCAGTGAATTCTCAGATCAGTCAACTGATTTCCGCAGTTTGATCAAAGTCGTCGCTGTGCACTCTTTGGACAGCCAAGGATCTTAGATTTCTTTAGGCGAACAGCGAAGACTCTGATCAGAGTGCGCGGATGCGCAGTCTGATCTGAGTCTTCGCTGGACTCATATTTCCGAAGATAAATTAAATCAAATTGTGGCTATTTATAACATACGTTCCGCTTCACTTACCTTTACTTCTGGTGTGCACGTTCTTTCCAGCCCACAGTACACGGGGACCAAAAGAAAACAGGTCATGCCAAAATACTGCAAAAAATCTGGGACGCTTTTTTTCATTCTCGAAACGAACTGCAAATAGAAAGGAAAACAGAATTAAATGGAATTCTGCTCATGTATACGCTAGAGAGCGTAAGCAGTGTTGCAAACTTCATTACTGCTTATGAAGAGTCTCAGCAAAACCGAGACTCCAGTGTTCTAATCCATAGTGGGTTCTTTGTTTCCAAAGGCAATCGTTTTGATATTTATTAAAACAAACCCTGTAGGTTTTGCTACTGACCGTTCTTAGGCGGTGGTTCTAGTGTTGGTTGCTCTTTGTGGGGCTTTGTGGCTACTCATTGATTTCTTTTTCAAATATACTGACAATTTCACCACCAAAAACTGGAAGTTTTCTGATAAAAATTCTGATATTTTCATATTTCTGCTCAAAACATAGATTGTGGGTATTCGTTAGAACCGCCTCGCCGAGGCGGTTCTAATGAGTACCCACAATCTATGTTTTTGAGCAGAAATAAGAAAAATAATGTATACCCCTGTAAACCACAGTTTTATGATATAAAAGTGGGGTTTAAGGGGATAAAAATTATATAGGTATGTTTTCGTGATGATCTGTCTTTGTTTGCTCTTCCTCTTGGTGCCTTTTGGTAGGCTTTGATATTCCTGGGCAAATTATATACTATTTTTGACTTCATGTATTAAAATACAATATTTTTGAGAACTATCTGTTGACAAAAATTAGCATATAGCAGGTATGAAGTCTTTTTAGGGCTTGGTAGTTAATTCAAACCATCCTTTCTTTTTAGGGAAGTATGATGATATTAACAATAATAATAATAATAATAATAATAATAAAATAAAACAAACAAACAAAAAAATGTATGCACTTAAAATATCTCTTCTAGCGTGGTTAAGTTTACATTAAATTTGTCACAATAGATAATACTAAAAATATTGATATTAATTTATATGGGTATTAATGGAAACACCGTTTACATAAGAGCCGTGGGATAAGAAAATGACTCTTATCACACATGCGGGCACCATATTTGTATTCGAAATAGAAATCGAATTTTATAAGGATGGAATAGAATAACAGCTTCTTTTTTTTTTTTTATTTATGAAATAGAATTAATGAAATAAAAAAAGGTCGATAAAGGTTGCCCAAAAAAACAATGAAAACATAAAAGGACAAAAATCAGTTTCATTAATACTCTTCATATGAAGAAATATGTTTTGCAGGGCTGCCGTCCAGCTGCGGCTTAAGCAAAACTCGATTTTCCAAGATACCAGAATGAGCTTAAAGGTCCCAAGGAAATAAAACGAACTAGGGCTGGCTAATCAGGGCTAAAAGATAATCGATTATCAGTCCTGCCATTTTGGTCGATAATCGATTAGTAATCGTTGAAGATTAGGTCATAATCTTACATTTCTGGCTTACTGTCCCAGCATGACTTATTTTGTTATACTTTACCGTATGTATTCGGACCGAGAGGCCTGGGCAAACAGTGTAGGCCCAGATGAGACGCCGCAGAACGCGGCGTCTCGTCAGGGTCTACACTGTTTGCAACTCATTCACCTACTTTAGGACACAATATTGGGTAGTAAATTGTACTTGTTCAAATTTTAGAATATCTATGGTAAATAGTTGAGGTGTTCGAATCTTTAGGATAAACATGGAAATGTAATAGCCACAGAAATCGAATAATCGATTATTTGCAAATCAGTAACGATAATCATTTTTGTGGAATTTATCGATGAATCGATTAATTTTGCCAGCCTTAAAACTAACACATGTATTGTGGCACCAAGGACATGCAATAAACCCTGGACTATGAAGGACATGAAAACTTTTACGGCCGCCACACGGCACTAAACACCAGCAGTGGTCGAACAAAATCTACAAAGATTGCCCTTTGAAACATCGAAAACATAAGCTGTCTACATTCCTTCTAAACAGTTTAGATTTTTGAAATATATATAGAAGGCCTGGCCTGCTGTCGTTAGAGAGAAAGAGAGAGAGAGAGAGAGAGAGAGAGAGAGAGAGAGAGAGAGAGAGAGAGAGACAGAGCTTAGTTACAGATAGCTGCACATTACACGTTACATATATGCATATGCTGACCTTGAAGGCATGTAACATGGACGATAAGGTCATATGTTCAGACGGAACAACATGAATGACAGGCTGATTCCAGGCCTTAAAAATATGTATTTGTTAAGGTATATTCATATTTATCAGGCAGAGGTTTGGATTCTGCTAATGGCCAAGAGACACGTTGAACAGATATAAAGACTTTAAAGTACAAAATATTTACTGTTACCTAACTGACCTGGATCCAATTTGCGTCAAGATGTTTGTTTTCTAAATCAGAATAGTTTACCATTTCATCCCTACAGATCAATACGTATACCTTTGTAAACCGTATAGATCCAGATGAGACGGCTCGTGACGATCAGGATCTACACTGTTTGCCATTCTGTTATTGATTTTTGACTGAAACTCCTGTTTGTAACAATTGATGTGTCCAAATTCAAAGATGGGAAAATCCATTTCAGAAACTCAGGGTTGAAAGGGTTAAGATATATATTGTATTTAGTAGGTCCTTCCCCATAAACCACGCCCATGGATGCTTGGTTCAATTGTGTCAAATAGTATGATATTGTAAAGCTGATTTGTGGTGTCATATCACTTTAACTATGGTACCTCTCAAGACGATTATTATAATATGCGGAAATGTAATATGCGATGGAGCAGCTATTTAGCCCAGACATGTTTTTAATTTGCATCAATTTTGAATCCGTGTAAACAGCGGCGGTACAAAGAATTTATCACTGAAGCTACTGTATGGAACAGAAATCAAACTTAAAAAAAAACTTCGAAGACAACATTAATGTAAATTCAATATCCTTATCGGTTGCGTCAAACTGGGTTATGGCAGAATAATAATTGACAAACAAATTAGTATGTCAAGATTACGACTGTACTGTTTGCCGTACTTCTGTTTGCCTGTTTGTCTTCGTTTTTTTATTATTTTTTTTTTCGACAAGGTGCTGTTTTGTGTGGTCATTTCATGTAATTAAACCCTAACTTGGTGTCTTGTGAGGCTTTAATCCGTGACTTGGGCGTTTTGGGTATGTATCCCCAACTTTCTGAAGTAGACTTGAATTTGGACACAAGTTTTGCAAAAAAGATGTGTCAGTCAAAAAGCAAGAACTGAATAGCAAACAGTGTAGATCATGATGAAATGAGTCGTCTTGTTTAGATCTATGCAGATTACAAAGGTATTTATTTTGATCAATTAATTTTGATTACACAGGTATTTATTTTGATCAATTAATTTTTGCCAACGTGGAATTGGCACTAGACAATAATTTAACAAAATATGAGCAGTAACTTGAGAAAACTAAGGCTGGCACAATTAATCGGGTAATCGATTAATTGATCGGTAAATTCCTCGAAAATGATTATCGTTACAGATTTGCTAATAATCGATCATTTGATTTTTGTGTCTATTACTTAACTGTATTTACCCTTAGTATTCAGACACCTCAACTCCTTACCATACTTTATCTAAAATTTGAACAAGTAGAATTTACTATCCAGTGTTGTGTCTAAAATAGCTGAATAAGTGGCAAACTGTGTAGACCCTGATGAGACGCTGCGTGTTGCGGCGTCTCATCTGGGTCTACACTGTTTGCTCAGGCTGTCCGGCGAAATACGTGCAGTAAAGTATAATATATGGTAATAGTCATGCTCAGAGACAGGTAAAAATATGACCAAATCTTCAGTGATTATTAATCGATTATCGATCACAATGTCGGGACTGATGATCGATTATTTTTTTATCTCTGATTAGCCAGCCCTAGAGAAACGTATCTACCAACATGTGCGCCCAGCGAAAACTCAAACAAGCCCGCGCATTCGCGCAGTCTGATCAGAGTCTTCATTCACTGTATGAAGCAACTTTGTATCCTGGACTATCTAAACTACGCCCAGTGAAGAATCTGATCATACTGCGCGAATGCGCAGGCTGATCTGAATCTTCGCTGGGCGCACAGGTACGAAGGTACTTTTTCGGACGTTGCGATTCCTACATCTTCAGAAAACGATGCATTACGGAAAACAAGCCTATTCAAATATATTGAAAATTTTACCACCGAAAAATGAAAATTTTCAGATAAAATATTCTGATATTTCTCATTTTTCTGCTCAAACATAGATTATGGCACTCGTTAGAACCGCCTCGCCGAGTTCTAACGAGTACCCACAATCTATGATTTTGAGCAGAAATAAGAAAAATAATGTATACCCCTGTAAACCACAATTTTACTATATAAAAGTGGGGTTTAATGGGGTCAAAATTATATAGGCAAGTTTTTGTGATGGGTAAACGTACTGTTGACTCTCATCGGCGTGAAAGTACAAGGTCAAGGTTATTACTCAGAAATTCTCTCAGCTTAATAATTCTAATGAGAAAGAATTGTAAATTTGTAATTTAGCATAGAAAATAAAGTAAGAACTGGCTTCAAATTTCATCAAAATGGAGTGGTAGTAAATTAGCAAAACATTCACATTGACCTTTCCATTCTCTGAGCAAATACAACAGACGCCAACCTGATGCTATTTTTTGTTTTCTTTTTTTTTTCATTCCAGATAACAGGCTGTCACACTTCATGCAAGGAGATGATTTGCATAAAATGTGACACCCTGTTTTCTTGGAAAAATATTTCAAAATGTCGTCTGCTGAAAATTGTACCCAGCATGCTAAGCGTTAGGACAGTGATTCTACAATGCTTCAAACTGAAATGTCACGTCAGTGTACTTTATGGAACGATTTAACGAAGCCAGCCATGACTAAATGAATAAAATAGCCACACATCTTTTCACAAAATTAAGTTTATAACCATGACATGAGAAAATATAATTAAAACCGGCAGAAATAATATGAAATTACATCACGAAAACATGCCTATATAATTTGACCCCCTTAAAACCCACTTTTATATAGTAAAACTGGGGTTTACAGGGGTATACATTACTTTTCTTATTTCTGCTCAAAAGCATAGATTGTTGGTATTCGTTAGAACCGCCTCACCGAGGCGGTTCTAACGAGTACCCACAATCTATGTTTTGAGCAGAAAAATTAAAAATTTCGGAGTTTTTTATCTGAAAATTTTCAGTTTTTGGAGCTGAAATTTTCTATATATTTGAATAGGCGTGTTTTCGTAATGAATATTATTTAAATTCATAATACCAACAAATTTGCTTCTAAACCTCTTCTTCAGACATAATATATAAATATATATTAAAATAGATGGCTGAGTACAATTCTTCTTGAAGCGCAGTGTTTTATCGTTCGAAATTACAGTCGACTCTCGTTATCTCGAATTCCAAGGGACTCTCTGAAATACTTCGAGATATCCGTACTTCGACATTTCAGATTTGAAGAATAGAAGAAAAACTAATTCGATTAACCACATTTAACAAATATATGTATAATTGGACTCTTGGTTAGAAATATATTAAAAATATTGTGGAAAAGAGGAGAAATTGCTCCTAAGGAGCAATTTCTTCTCTTTTCCACAATATTTTTACATGTTGTTAGATTTTCATGTTTTGGCAGGGACCAGATTTTCACTTCGAGATAAGCGGTTATTCGAGATAAGCGAGTTCGAGATAGCGAGAGTCAACTGTAATTCTAAGGAAAATGTTTAAATCAATAAAATTATTTCTTTTTGTATAAAATTGAATATAAAAGTGAATTACACATTCAGGCAATCAATACTGAAAACAATCAGAATTTCAAATTAACTCAACATAAAAGCCTTTTCAGAATTTTCAGAATTTGAATATCTTACAACTGTTTTTTTTTTTTTTTCTTTTTTTTACACGTAAGAAGGCTGATGAATTCAAGCAATGTTAATATGTGCATGATAGAATAATAAAAATGTAACAGTTTCTTTTGGAAACAGAGAACCCACAAAAGAACGAAAGTCAGAGACTTAGTTGTATAAATATTCTGCTTACAGCAGTGTAGTTTGCAAGGCTCTAGCAACGGCTTAAGTGATATTCGATTTACAAAGTAACCAGGGCCGGAGGTTATAAAATTTTTTTCATGCTCAGCTCAGCTGAACATAAAATTTATCCTGCTAATAAATCTCAAATCACGCCTATATAATTTTGACCCCCTAAACCCCACTTTTATATAGTAAAACTGGGGTTTACAGGGGTATACATTAGTTTTCTTATTTCTGCTCAAAAGCATAGATTGTGGGTACTCGTTAGAACCGCCTTGGCGAGGCGGTTCTAACGAGTACCAACAATCTATATTTTGAGCAGAAATAAGAAAAATATCAGGGATTTTAGTCTAAAAAAATCAGATTTTGGAGGTAAAATTTTCTATATATTTAAATAGGCGTGTTTTCGTAATGTATTTATATATAGGTCTATTTGAGCAGTGAAGTAGTATTTTAAATACGTTACTATCCTGGATGTACTTTTGTTGACCAATAGAATACCGATTAGAGTAGCACAAAACCAAACACATAACGACTGACGCCGAAAAAGTACAATCAGATTGCATGGCACACACTGACCATGTTTGAGCAGAAAACACCTTGCTTATAGCTTATTGTTAAGTCCTGAAATTTTACCACTTGTGCATACTTTGACATATGTGTTTTAAAGAATAAAACATCACTAAAACATACCTATATAATTTTGACCCCCTTAAACCCTACTGTTATATAGTAAAACTGGGGTTTACAGGGGTATACTTTATTTTTCTTATTTCTGCTCAAAACATAGATTGTGGGTACTCGTTAGAACCGCCTCGATGAGGCGGTTCTAACGAGTACCCACAATCTATGTTTTGAGCAGAAACATGAAAAATATCAGAATTTTTTATCTGAAAATTTTCTTTTTTTGGTGGTAAAATTTTCAGTATATTTGAATAGGCATGTTTTCGTAATGTACAGTCGATTCTCGTTATCTAGAAGTCCAATGCACACTCTCTGAAATACTTTGAGATACCCATATCTCGACATATCGGATTTGCAGAATTGAGGAAAAAATAAATCGAACAACTACATTTCACAAATGAATATTTAAGTTGACACCTGAATTTAGAGATATATTGAAAATATATTGTTACTTTTTGTTAGATTTTCAATGTTTAAACAGGGATCGGATTTTCACTTCCAGATAGACGGTTATTGAAGATAAGCAAAGTCGAGATAACGAGAGGACTGTATTGTTTAAACCAACCATTTTATTTTTCGCACTCTCTATTCTGTACTGTATATTTGCAATGTCTATTTGATGGCTTCTGACGTCCTATGAGACGTGGCGGTCGTGGCAATGCTATATCTATCATAGTCACTGTTCAGATACGCACACAATTCTGTACACTGCGGTCTCATGATATTGAAAAGAGATTTGCCCGATTCATTAACCTTTGCATTTATAAATGGAATTAACCACAACATGAAGAAATGTCCTCTACCGCATATGCGGGCAATGAAGTCCCAGATCAGCCTGTGCGTTCAAGCAGTCTGATCAGGGCTTTCTTGGCTCGCTTACGCAAACATTGGATAAGACTATATGGAGGAACAGTAGAACAGTGATCCAGGCCTTCGTCATCTGCAAAATATAAAATGACCATTTTGTCATGTTGTGACTCAATTACAGTCGAACCTCGTTATCTCGAACTCGCTTATTTCGAATTACCGCTTATCTCGAAGTGAAAATCTGGCCCCTGTTTTAACATGAAACTATGACAACAGGTAACAAAATAATGTGGAAAAGAGGAGAAATTGCTCCTAAGGAGCAATTTCTCCTCTTTTTTCTCCTCTTTTCCACATTATTTTATATATATATTTTCTAGTTTCAGGAGTCAAATTACAAATTAATTTGTTAAATGTGGTTGTTCTATTTATTGTTTTCCTCACTCTCTCAACTCTGATATGTCGAGGTACGGATATCTCGAAGTATTTCAGTGAGTCCCTTGGAATTCGAGATAACGAGAGTCGACTGTATATAGCAAGGAATGCAAAATGGCGGTGCCATATTTACCCTAAATGTTTGGACATCTCCCTACATGCTTCTAAAATTTAAACCTCCATGTGGCTACTTGTCGAAGCGTCAAAAATTAGCTCGATGAGTGACAAATCGTGCAGATTCAGGTCAGACACCGCTAAACGCAGCGTCTGATCTGGGTTTACTCTTTTTTCTCAGATCTGTTTGTCCCATTACTTAGGATAAATACATAATGCATTATTGCTTGGTAAACCAATTACAGGATTAAAAGGAAGAAGGCGTATTATACTGGTGGTCCTATTCTTGGTAAAGGTTACTGTAATAAGAGAGGAAAGTAGTAATTATTGCAGTTGCATCTTGCGCAACATTAATTTGATTGTTGATAACCATCTTGATTATGTTCCGCCATTGTGCAGGGTCCATTATCATTTTAAGGAAAAAGGATACACTTTCTTTGGTATATCTGTCTAAATTTATATTGTCCCCTCCTGAAAAGGGATCTTTTGATTGATTTGGGTTTAACAACACGTCAACCCTTGTGGGTCATTTTGTGTCGTCTCTCAGAAAAAGTGAGAAAAGAGATAGAATAGGTAGTAGAGGAGAAGGAAGAGAGGGACAGGGAAGAAAGAGGAACAGGAATGAAAGTGAAGAAACAGAAGAAATAAAAACATTCCCCCTCTTTCCTTACCTGCTACAAGGGTAGCAGGCCTTGCTCAACTGTAAGCCAATATCAGTTGGACGCCCCGGTGAAGTAAGTACACGACACTTTGCTCCCAATGGGAGCAAATTCTTTCCTTTTAGAGCACATGCCTTTCTAGAAGGGGATTAATGCGCAAGAAAGCTAAAGTTGTCTCCCTTGTGAGATATTCATAAAACTTGTGAAAAAAATGGCACACATTCTACAAGCCCGGAGACTACAGAAGGCACATATGATCCGCGAAGACTTTGATCAGACTGCGCGGATGCGTCACACAAGTCTTTGTCGTGCGCTGCCTCAAATGTATGCAGCATTTTGTCGGTTGGCAGAGTACTCCCAGCAGGCACATGACGATAATACAACGTCGCCTCGACGCAACGTTATGACGTTGCATCGACGTTGAGCCGACATGTACCCGCTGGGCTGCTACTTAGGGCGCGACAAAAATAAAAAAAAAAAAAAAAAATAAAATAAAGTGCATTATAATTTGGTTTCTTATTCATGCTTTAGTTAGTGAAGGACATTTTCTTGTCTCAGTCTTGTGTTATTTTGACGACACATAATTATACATCTTTGTCTTCAATAACTACACCGTTCACACGCACTGACTGCACTATTAAAGCACGCGATATACTGATAATTATAAGTATTAATCAATCATAATTAATTAACAGTTACCTCAATCCCAATATTCTTAAAATATCGACATAGGTTACGTGACATATATCAGTTGAAGTATTAATGTCATTTGTATTTTTGTAGATCAAAACCACCTTATTAAGGTCAGTCTCCTGATTTGGTACCATGGAATGGTACTTTGATTCTTTGGAATCCGCTTTGTTTGTAATTAATATACCATTAATTTCTAGCTCAAACTTTCTTAACTCAAGAATCTATATGTCTGATAAAAAGGCGCTTAACAAAATAAGAACGAATTCAACTCAGTCAGCGCATCCACCAGTCAATTCTGCCGAATACAATAGAAATCTACTGAATACAGAAGAAACAACTGACCATTACGTTAACACGCGTATGTAAAATGGACGCTTCTTAGCCATGGGGGTTAACCCTTTACCCCTGAGTTCCTGAAATGGACTCTTCCATCTCTAAATTTGAACACATCCATTGTTTTAAAGTCAAAACAGTACGAAAACATGCCTATTCAAATATACTGAAAATTGTACCACCAAACAATGAACATTTTCAAATAACAAATTCTGATATTTTCATATTTCTGCTCAAAACATAGATTGTGGGTACTCGTTAGAACCGCCTCATCGAGGCGGCTCTAACAAGTACCCACAAGCTATGTTTTTGAGCAGAAATAAGAAAAAAACTAATGTTTACCCCTATAAACCCCAGTTTTACTCTATAAAAGTGGGGTTTAAGGTGGTCAAAATTATATACATGTAGGTATGTTTTCGAGATGATAAATACTAGAATGGCAAACGGTAGAAGCTGGTGAGTCGGTTCATTTCGATCCGTCTCATCTGGATCTGCACTGTTTTCAAAGGTATTTGTGCTGGTCTGCTTGGATGAAAGGCATTACGAAAACACGCCCTATTCAAATATATGGAAAATTTCACCTCCAAAAAACTGAAAATTTTCAGATAAAAAACTCTGATATTTTTCATATTTCTGCTCAAAACATAGATTGTGGGTACTCGTTAGAACCGCCTCGGCGAGGCGGTTCTAACGAGTATCCACAATCTATGTTTTATGCAGTAATAAGAAAAATAATGTATACCCCTGTAATCCCCAGTTTTACTATATAAAAGTGGGGTTTAAGGGGGTCAAAATTATATAGGCATGTTTTCGTGATGGATTCAGCAATTCTACTGGCGGCAACGTTTTAACCTAGGTTCAAATGTTGTAAAAAATACAAATAAGTGTTCGACTCGCATACAGGTTTCCCCACACAATCAGTAAAACATCGTAAAAAAGAACAACATGTAAATCAAATCATTTAATTAATGCTATTTTGCATGTGTCGTATCGTACATTGTAGGTGTAGTTACACAGCAGACACATGACGTCTATACAACGTCGCTCCAACGTCGATGCAACGTCATGATGTTGCATCAACGTTGAGGCAAGTTGTATAGTCATGTGCCCGCTGGGTGATTAGAAATCAAAACACTTACAGCACTGGCGGGTCTACTGTCTCTGAGTGTGGGCAGCGAAAATGGTTCTGAACGGGGACTTAAGACCGATTCATTTAACACTTAACTTCCTGTATTTTAAGCAAACAGTGCAGACCTTGATCAGACGCCGCGTTTTGCGGCGTCAGATCTGGATCTGCACTGTTTGCCAATGTCCCAGTCCAGGTTTTACAGAAAACCCTTTTTACATTGCACTTTGACGTCAAAGCGACAAGAATAGCGCGACTATAAATAACAGTTTTGTACAAGCGTGTGACTGAATTTCATTGGTAAATGATAATCTCCTGGACAATTAACGTAATGAAAGTTTGGCGTTTGTTTGCTATGGCTCGATTGTAAACATCGACCCAAAAATGGACTGAATTGACTGTGAATATTACTAGCGCAGCTGGTCAGTGACAGAGCCGATTATTATATGCGCTTTGTCTCTACCTGGTGAACATTTCGGGTATATTCCTTATATGACAGCTGCTATCAGAGACGATCATCCAAAACGCAATGTAATGAGCCACAAAGATAGGAAACGTACCTTCGGACATGTGCGTCAAGCGAAGATTCAGATTTGATTCATGCGGCCTGACCAGAATTTACTCTGGGCGCATTTTGGATAACCAAGGATGCAAGGTTCCTTCATGTGGATAATGAAGACTCTGATCAGACTGCGTGGACGCGCAGCCTGATTTGATTCTTCGTTTGGCGCACGTGTCAGAACGTTTCAGTACGTTTCTTGACGTTGCGATTCAAATATGTCTTGCTTCTTGATAATTTTACATATTTAACCTTTTCAGCCCGTCAAACCAAAAACAGATACATATACAAACAGTGTAGATCCAGATGAGACGGCTCGTCACGAGCCGTCTCATCTGGATCAACACTGTTTGCAATTCTATTTCTGATTTCAGACTGAACCCCTATTTACATCAAAGAACATATCCAAATCCAAGGACGAAAGAGTCTACTTCAGATACTTAGGGGTGAAAGGGTTAACAGCAAAGTACAGCTAGAGAGATAATACCAGGGAAGCATGTATTAAATACGATCATTTATGATCGTTTACAAGATCAATAATATGCCCATCTTGCTTTTGTCAGGCTCACAATCGTTTTTGGCAGAAAAATACCACTAAAGAGACGCAAAATCGTCAGTTTTAGTGAACGGAGTGTTGGAGTAAAACCAATTTGGTATAATACTGTAATTACACTACATATTCGAACATCATAACCGCTTAAGCCATTGATGTCTAATGTCTTCCAAACTGGACTTTGGCAAACAGAGTAGACATAGATCAAACGACAGAAAAAAGGAGAATCTGAGCTATGTCTGCATTGTATGAATGAAACTACACATATATGCAATCGCAATTTTATTAAACACGCCTTTAAATACTAAATGGATTTTTCACGATTCTTTTAGAGAACATGGTATCAATTAAGGTGGTGAGGACTGGAACCAGCAAAAAGTATACGGACCAAGGGCTATATTTGTTAAAAGAAGCTTTTTCTCTGATTGTACAAATAATAGATGAGAGTGTTATGTCAGTTTTTCAAAAGTATATATTTCATTTAATTAGGGATCAAATTTTAATCTGTCAATTGTATTTTAGTGTACTATTGTTGAAAAATCAGACTAGGTTTATTTCCTTTTTCTTTTATTTATGTTCCACCAAAATGTAGGTACATGTGTTTAAGAACAGAAAAATGCCAAAACATGCCGACAGACGCCCTCTTTTTTGTGTTGTGTGTTGCCAGTCTCAGGCTAACCTTTAATTAAAGACCAAATTCGGAAGCCAGTGAATATTGTTAGGGTAAGAATTTAGCCTAATGTTACAATTGAAGCCTATGGAAAAGTCATCACGAAAACACGCCTATAACATTTCTACCCCCTTAAACCCCACTTTTATATAGTAAAACTGGGGGTTACAGGGGTATACATTATTATTCTTATTTCTGCTTAAAAACAAAGATTGTGGTACTCGTTAGAACCGCCTCGCCGAGGCGGTTCTAACGAGTACCCACAATCTATGTTTTTAGCAGAAATATGAAAAATATCAGAGATTTTATCTGAAATTTTTCAGTTTTTGGAGGTGAAATTTTCTGTATATTTGAATAGGCTTGTTTTCGTAATGAAAAGGCTCCTGTTCCCAATAAACGGATTAAATACGTATCCAAAATTCCGAACAAGATTATCTCTCAGAGCATTGAAGAAACGACAATTATCGTAAAATTAGCTCAGATAATTCGGTTCGAATATTTGGAGTTCTACGGTACTATCAATAAGCAAATATCTGGAACAGAGTCCAACGGAAATATTCCTTGTTCTGTTATTCGTCAGAATAAAAGTGAGCCCACCATGAGAAAAATATCTTTGGGGCATATTCAAACAGTGAAGATCCAGATAAGCCAGCGAGACAACGGAATCTGATGATGCTCTTTGCTATACGTCGATACATTTTACAATATCCGATTCATTCTATAAGCGGACAGCGAAGGCCCTGATCAGACTGCGCGCATGCGCAGTCTGATCCGGGCCTTCGCTGTCTGCCTATGCCCAGGAGGTCCCTTATCACGTGGTAGGCTCAAATGATTCTAATTCTTCTGTGGCATCTGTAGACGCTAGATAACGGATCATGCACCAAGTTTATCTGATTCCCACAAAAGCACATGCGATAACCCACATTGATATAAATAATGAAGTTACTAAATTTGAATAATGAGCCTTATATGGAATCGTATTACATGAAAAACTTAGCGAGAGCCAATAGTGCTTACTGACTCTATGGTATGGTGAAGGTTGATGTGTATTTTACCACGTGTGCGAAAAGCGTAAACCCTGATCGGACTGCGCTCAAGCGCAGTCCGATCAGGGTCTATGCTGTTCGCTGATTGGATTCTTTAAAGGCTCCGTATTCCTCAAAAATAGATATTCTTATCCAAGAAAGGTTTAATAAATTGATATATAAGTATTAATAGGATCATAAAATGTGGCATCTGACAGCCTGTAAAATTTCAGTTAGTCTTTCGGTTTTGAACTGGCTAAAAAATTAAATGATTTGTTTTCATCGTATCTGTGAATTAGTGTTGCCAACATTAATTCAGAGATACGATAAAAATAATTTCATTTCAAGGACGAGAGACTAACTGAAATTTTACAGGCTGTCAGGTGCCACATTTTATGATTGTATTAATACCATATATCAACTTATTAAACCTTTTTTTCGATAAGAAAAGGTTTATCTTTTAGGAATATGGAGTCTTTAAGGAGACCGGATACAATTTGTATATTTGCACCACGTGTTACAAGGGAGACAATCATTGTGACGTCCTGCTTACTTTCCAGCATACCACTGTTTCCCGTTTAGACTATCAACCTTTTTAGAGTACATTCCTTTTAAGGAGTGGGGTTGGGGATGGTGGGGGGGGGGGGGGGGGGTGGGGAAGCAATTTGATTTGACTATCAGAAGAGAAATCATATGAGATCAAAATATTTTTATTTGATTCTATAGGTACAGATTATGCATATTATGCAGTCATTGTTTAATTCAATAGACTAATATCAGTTTTGGTTCGAATCATTACGAAAACACGCCTATTCAAATATATAGAACATTTCATCTCCAAAAACTGAAACTTTTTCAGATAAAAAACTCCGATATTTTTCATATTTCTGCTTAAAACATACATTGTGGGTACTCTTTAGAACCGCCTCGATGAGGCGGTTCTAACGAGTACCCACAATCTATGTTTTTGAGCAGAAATAAGAAAAATAATGTATACCCCTGTAAACCCCCGTTTTACTATACAAAAGTGGGGTTTATGGGGGTCAAAATTATATAGGCATGTTTTCGTGATGTATTGGGGATCAATCATAGCGTCAGGCTAGGAGGCAATGGGGATGAAGGGATTATTTTCAATTTTCTATATAATATTGGTTTACTGAGTGTACTCATTTGAATTGCCTCGTGTATGAGTGAGTAATGAGTACATACAACACAATACTTTTCATGATAAAATAAGAAAATAAGAAAATTTCCCTTAAGTGTCACAAAATATTGGTGGAAGAATTTCCAAGGGATTTCAAAAAAGAGTTCGAATCACGTACGTTAAACGAGCCATCGGTATTCGAGTCATTGACGTTTTAATGTACTTATTCTATTTATATGCTAATATAGCCTGAAAATGATGCTTACAACTAAGTCCTGTCGTATGCACAACCGTAATAATCCGCGTTTATGTAAATAACGATAATGCATCCTGTTTAATAATACAGAGGTCACCATGCCTAATAGTAGTGACTCCAGTACTCAATTTTTGCTAACCCTAGCATAGGAAAGATATACGACTTATTTCAATAAAGGAAGAAAGCCTGGACATGTCTGTATATAAAACAACTGTAGAGCAGATACATGTATGCATACATTGCATTTCTCAAAACGTTGCACGTTTCTATGGTGGCCCAGTTGATACTTAATAAATTTTAAGTATACAAAACCTTGTGTATTCAAGTTAAAATCATAAAAAAACACAGAAAAAAAATGCTCAAAAAGGAAAGCGGAATATTTACTTATCATGCGGGTATGCAAACATGACGTCATTAGTGATACTCCGGTTGGTTTCAGCGTTTAAGGGACAGTACTCCGTTTTCCTGTCTGACATATTTTTTTTTTTTTTTAAATCGCATGCAAATTGCGTTTCAAATAAACTTTCTACCGTTTTCTCTAGCCTTTATTAGAGGGTATACAGAAATGGATTAACACCAAACATGTTCGATCTTTCGTCCAATATGGCCGCTATACAATATAAATCTGTAAGAAACGTTTGATTGCAAGTTTAAAATGTGTCATTCAAAATAGTGCCATAAAACTTGCAATGAAACGTTTTCTTACAGGTATATTGTAGCGGCCATGTTAGGCGAAACATCGAACATTTTTTGGTGTTAATCCATTTCTGTGTACCTTCCAATACGCAGAGTTTTTCCTGAGATGTACTGAAACTCGAGAAGTTAACCCATTTATGCCTAGCATCCCCAAAAAGCGACAGTGACAAACAGTGTAGACCCTGAACAGACGCCGCAGAATACGGCGTCTGATCAGGGTCTGCACTGTTTGCATTAAGTATAAAAAATTCTTTAAAACGTGGTAACAATAAAAAGCAACTGGACACCCTTCTATTGGAAATAGACCTATCCAAAGAGCTGAGGTGGATGATGATGATGATTTTGGGTTCAACGACGAGTCAACCCATGAGGGTCATTCGCGTCAAATTGGTGTATCAACTTGATTTATTATTGGAAGTGCTGTAATGGGAAGTTATATAGCTGTGGTGGAAGTGTCCACTCGGCATGAATGAGCTAATGCAGTATGTTTAGCAAACAAACACTTTATTGTTGATACTTTGTTAGCTGGAATCGCAAGATGATTAGCATGGAAATCGGCTCGGTCAAAAGCGATTTATATCGGCTAGACAAGGTCCTTCTAGATATTGAAATAGGTTTATTCATTAAAGGCAATATTGACTTGACCCACTCGAAAATATTCTGTGTCCACTTCTTTGCCAAGCGTCTAATACAATCATCTTTAAAATCCATAACTAATTTAAAATAAAAAAAGTCATTTTTTTTTCTGCATTTTTGAGGTTCGGAAAGCATCTACATTAAACCAGTAGAAACAAGCCTCCAACTGCCATGCTGACTTTTGATTCAGAAATATGATTAAACTAATATGCCTTTCCTATTCTTATGACGACTGACATCAACTGCAGAAACATTGACAAAAAAAAAAAAAAAAAAAAAAAAACAACAACAAAAAAACATTTGGTTAAAATTCAAATTACTGCATTTCGTTTAATGTAAAATAGTCTGAAAATATGCGAAACTGTTTTGCATAAACACAATGCGTTGTAAATGCATGTAACCAGAAAACGTAATGCGTTTAAACGCAAACTAACTATATGCATTAACATAAAGGCAATTGAGCCGGGCCACAACTATTACTACAAAATCGCATGTGCGTTCAGAAAAAATTCAGCTCAGCCTTCGCACCCGCCTTCTGTTGGTAGCCAAGGATCCAAGTCATCCTTTTGCGGACAGCGGAGACTCTAGTTAGCCTGCATGGATAATAAGACCCCGAGGTTATAAACTTTTTCTCATGCTCAACTCAGCTAAGCATAAAATTTTTCCCGCTAATAAATCTCAAATTAATAACAAGTGCAAATTCTTTCTTGCTAAACATAGATAAGTATAAAAATTTCTCTGCTAATAAATATGAAAATGCCAACTGTTAGCAGAGAAAATTTCATACTCAGCTGAGTTGAGCATGAAAAAAGTTTTATAACCTCGGGGCCTGGTTGATATGAGACTTCGCTGGGCGCACTTGCAGTCTTGTAGGAAACACTTGTGCTCTGGCTCAGTTACTTTTTAAAAGAAACGCGTTTACTATTGTATGCGCAGAACTTCTGTTCAGGAGATAATCTCTGCGAAAACACAGGTACGACGATATAGGATCTCCTAACTTATGAGTAGTAAAATATATATACGTAAAATGAACACACAACAGAACATAAAAACGAAGAGAGAGAGAGAGAGAGAGAGAGAGAGAGAGAGAGCGAGAGGTATCTGTAACACAGACATGTAAGTATACTTTAATACTAATTTGGACAATGGTACATTGTATTTATATGTCCACCTTTTATCTGATTCTTGTTTATCAGCAGGACAAAAAGCAGAGTATTTGAAACGCGATTTGAGACATCATGAAATCATCTCGTCTCAGCGAATTTAATGAAAAAACAAGTATTATAATTTATTTTTTGTAAAAAAGAGAAACGACGAAATATTTATTTTCAACAATGATACAGACCCTCTTGTTTTAGTATTATAAAAGGAAAACAGTCATTCAGTCTGTATCTGTAAATACCTGCTCTCCCTATAAATATATTGGCAAACAATAAATGAATGAATAGGAAATAATTAAAACAAAACAACAAGATCAAAATGAAAGAAAAAAGTTAAATGAATAAAAGATTACAAAAACAAAAACAAAACAAAACAAAACAAAACAAAACAAAAACAAAAAAAAAACAAAACAAAAACAACAAAAAAAAACAAAAACAAAAAAACAAAAAACAAAAAACAAAAAAAAAATAAATAAATAAAATAAGACAAACAAACAAACAAACAAAAAAAAAAGCTAAACTTTTATCGTATGATACATTTTTGTAAAAGCAGTGTGTGTTTATTTCATATACAAAAATAATTATCGAATATTACATTTGTTTTAACTCTTTTTTGTACCACGCTTCAGACGACACTACCTTCCTCTGTATTTCTTTCGTAAAGAGAATACAAATGCACAGAGCAACAACGCTTATATGTCTAAACACCAGGGCCCATTTGTTCAAAACTAACGATGTCGTTAGTTAACGTTTCGTTAAAACTTTGATCATTAAATATGCCATATATGCATATATTTTTGCTGAAAAAAATGTGAGTAGCTTTTGCAAATGCAAAAGCTACTCACATTTTTTAAGCAAAAATATCTGTGAAGTAGATATTGGTTTTACTAGAACAGTTAACATTTTGACAACTAACGAGCTCTTGAACAAACGATGCTTTGAACAACTGGACCCTATCATTTTTCCAATTATAAAAAGTCATATTCGAATTTCTATTTGTTTTAAACTTTTCCCTTCTCAGAGCGGCTACTCTTAAAGGAAAATGTTTTCCCGCAGACAACAAATTCTTTCCTTAAATAAATGATAGCTGCAGCAAAATGCTTCCTTTTAAGAATAGTTCCAGGTTTTGAAATGTTTCAAATACTATGAAAATTAATAACAGATAGGAAATTCGAAATACTATAATTATTAAGCCAAGTAAGACAGATTTATGCAGTAAAACATGTTGCCAGGAGTAACTGATACATTGAAAAGCTGGCTTAAAAACTACAGAAGTCTGCAAATCCGACTGATACTGTAACCCTTGCCTACCCATGTCTTCACTATATGAGCCAGTGCTTGAAAAAACCTACAATAAGACGTGAGACCAGCGAAGACTCAGATCAGACTGCGCATTCGCGCAGTCTGATCTGAGTCTTCGCTGATCGCATGTGACTTCTACAGCCTCCAGGCTATACAAAGAAGGATAAACGAGGACCCTTGTCATACTGCGTAGATGTACAGGCTGATCTGAATCTTTGCTAGTTACACAGGTCTTGTTATAAGTGTTGTCGTGCGCTGGCTCAAATATTATAAGGAACATGGGTGACACAATGCATAGCATTGTTAACATATTGTCGGGAATGTCAAAGACGATTTACGTCGGCTAGACACGGTCCTACTTAATCTTGATATATGTCTGTTCATTAAAGACACTATAGACTTGGCCACTCGAACAATAACTATCTCCACTTGTTTGCCCAGCATCTGATAAAGTCATCAGCAAAATCCATAATTAATTCGAAATTCTCTTTCCAACTTAAAAGCCGAGCTTCTCTGAGGTTTGGGGATTTGGACAGCATCTCCCTTAAACCACCATCACCAACAACAACTACAGCAAAGGAAACAAAAACAACAAAATCAAAAAGTAAAGCAAAACAAAATACCAACAAACAAACATTTAAAATAACAGAGAGAGAGAGAGAGAGAGAGAGAGAGAGTGAGTTAAACAACAGCAACAAAAACCATACATAAGAAAAAAAGGACAAAACACAATGCTAATTTTTATTTCAACAATTAGAATAAATTATAAAGCTGTGAATATGATATTCCAATTTTTAAACTCTTAAATGCAGTAGACGACCATTTTTGTATTATTTAGACGAAAAAGGTTTGACATTTTTTATATTAATCATGATTCACATGAAATGCTAATTCTAATCTCTAAAAAATAATATATGAAAGACAGAATCCGAACGGTTCACATGAAATACCAAGTCTTATTTTCAATCGTCTGCCCAGACGACTGAGATGAAATGCTAAATCTTATGTTCTGTAAAAGTAATATAAATATAGAATGTCGTCTGCTGCGTTTTGCTCAGCATTTTCATGCTAAACATCACCTGCAAAACACTTCACAGACACACAACGTTGTAACAATGTCGATTCAACATTGAATCAATGTTGAACCGACGTTGTTTCAACGTTGTGTACCCGCTGGGATTGATAAGAAACGTATTTGGTTTAACTTTAAAGTATTGCGTTTCGTTTAATACAAACCAGTTATGCCAATTTTTTTGTTTCTTTTTCTCGCACAAACAAAATATAATGTGAGCAACCAAAAATATTTTGTGTTCGAATGCAAAGTCACACTACAAAAAATGCCAACCCAGCAGACACACAATGTTAATACAACGTTGAATCGACGTTGTTTCAACGTTTTGTGCCTACTGGTTTAAGAAAGGACTGAATGCACAAATGTGGTAGAGTTTCCGCTATATTTTACAAGGGACATTTTAGAGACTTCCTTTTGGCTTTCCTGCACGAGAAACTTTTTGAAAAGTAATATACATACGGAACATACAGACCACCAAAATCGTTTTATCTTCATGGTTGTATACAGCGTGGTAAAATTAAGAATAATAACAACAGCAACAGAGAGAGAGAGAGAGAGAGAGAGAGAGAGAGAGAGAGAGAGAGAGAGAGAGAGAGAGAGAGCAGTACATCTGACACCTAAATATACTTTAACGTTGATTTGCTCAGTAGTACGTAATAAATATTCATAAAATCAAGTTCTATCTGATTCTTGTTTAATCATTTGTATAAATTGTCAGTATTGATCTGCTTTTAACAGCAGGGCTCGGGTTAAACAGTGCAGTTAGATTCCATCATATGAAACACATGATTTAGGACCACATTAAATCGTCTCGTCTCAACGAATTGAATGAGTTAGGCAGAATATTTTATATATCTGGGCTCAGTTGTTCAAAGCATCTTTAGCTTAACGATCTCGTTAGTGGTCAAAATGTTAACTGTTCTAGTAAGTACAATATCTAATTCACAGCTATTTTTGCTGAAAAATGTGAGTAGCTTTTGCAATTGCAAAAGCTACTCACATTTTTTCAGCAGAAATATTAGCATATATACCATATTTGATGATCAAAGTTTTAACGATAAGTTAACTAACGACATCGTTAGTTTTGAACAAGTGGGCCCTGAGAAAGAAAACAAACAAAAAAACAAAGGAAAATATTTATTTCATCAACAATAACATAGAGCTGTGTTCCTTTAGAGCTATAAAGGTAAGTTTGTGCCACGACGTGGGAAAAGAAACCTTTATAGCATATGCGAAAAGCAAATGCTCAGGCGAGCCTTCACATCCGCGTTGTCTCGCCAGAACCTGTGTTGCTCTCTTACGTAAGCGGTAGGGCAAGAGAAAACTTCAGGCAAAGATCTAGACATGTGGCCATTCTAAAGGACCGGTCATGCGCACTTAAAGATTGATTTGACGGAAAGTACGAAGAGCAGTTTTCTCTCGACGTGGCTCAGTTTGTATTTATACATACTGTATACTAAACAGACAAAGCATGAACTTACGAATAAGTGAAATGCATTTAATGGGAGATAACAATCAGTCACCTCCCCTGAGTGCTCGCTGTAAACAACTTGGTCCAATTAATTGAATTCCTCTGTTTTTATCATTAGCATCTCCATTTAGTATAGTTTCATATACTAGTATAAAAAAGGAATCATATTCTGTGACATAAAACATCTGTTGTTAATAATATTTTCATGTTGATGAGGAAAATTTTAAAGTTAAAAATCAGTTGAGATCCACTGAGGACATCTGATAAAAACAGAGAATTCCAATTAGAATTAGAACCTAGTTAGTATTCGGTCTACCTTGACGTTTACCAGTCCAAGGGAGATAATAGAAAAAAAAAAAAAACAACAAACAACAACAACAAAAAAAAAAACAAAAACAAACAAACCCCCCCCCCCCAAAAAAAAAAACAACAACAAAAAAAACAACAAAAAAAACAACAACAAAAAAAAATAAATAAATAAATAAATAAATAAATAAATAAATAAAAAACAACAAAAAAAAAAAAAAAAAAAAAAAAAAAACAACAACAACAACTTTTGTCTCTCATTATCCTGTGGCGTAAATGCTTAGGTATGTTACCACCGAGACCTAAAGTGGACTCTGTCTACACTGTTTGGAGACATTAATGTTTCCAAGTACAAACGATGGAACATTTAAACGTAACACAGATACATTGTATTTTATTTTGCCGTTTTCGAATGTTGTATTTCACTAGACACCAATCTTACAAAACCAGTTATCTGACTTAGAGGTTAATTTGAAGCATTACGCTGTGTGTCTTCTCTATGTACCACGAATGATATAAACATTGCAAAATCTGTCAGAATCTTAAAAATCACACCAGGAAGGCATTTACATGTCCAATATGGTGGAGAACAGAATGGTATTAAGTGAACTGGAAACGCTTGGTAGATTTTTCAGCATTGACGGTATAAAAGCTATATGCTTGCTAAGCCAACGAGCTGGGCGTAAATCGTTGTTGGTTATAAAACGTTTTATCTTTGATGGTATAATTTATTTTAAGTGTAAAATATGGTTGGTTATCATGGTTATAAAGCGCTTTATCCTTGATGGTATCAAAACTATGTGCTTGCTGCCACTGGCCTAAGCGTAAAACATGGTTGATTATAAAACGATTTATCTTTGACGATATAAAACCTATATGCTTGCTAAGCGACCGAACTAAAGGTAAAACATGATTGGTCATAAAATGCTTTATCTTTGATGATATGAAACCTATATGCTTGCTCAGCCAATGACTTTAGCGTAAATATGGTTGGTTATAAAACGCTTTATCTTTGCCGGTATAAAACCTATATGCTTACTTAGCCACCGGCCTAAGCGTAAACCGTAGTTGATTATAAAACACTTTATCCTTGATGATATAAAAACTATACGCATGCTAAGCCAAAAACTATATATTTGCTACGCCAACGGCCCAAGCGTAAAATTATTCGGTTATAAAACACTTAATTTTTACGGTATAAGGACTACATGCTTGCAAAGCCGACGGCTTAAACGTAGAAAAATAATGGTGAAAAAAATGACGACAAAAAATTATATGTTTACTTAATCAACGGACATAAGCGTCAAATAAAATTCATTAGGATACCTAATGGTTATAAAACGCTTTTCCTTGACGACATAAAACCATATGCTTGCTAAGCCAACAGATCTAAGCGTAAAGCATCTTTGGTTATAAAACTCTTTATCTTTGTCAGTATCATAAAATATATGCTTGCTAAACCAACGGTAAAGAGTAAATGAATAAAACATTATGTCATGCTATGCATTATAAGGAAGTACTCCAGGACTGAGACACATGACAATATTTTAATCGAATCCTCATGAATTAACAAAACAAACGCATCTTTGACGTCCGCTTCTCCAGTAAAGGAATTACAATCATGCGTGCAACTATGTGAAAAAACGTACCCTGACATGTGCACCCAATAAAGACCCAAATCAAACTACGCATTCGCGCTGTCTGATCAGAATCTTCGTTTGTTCACATGAAGAAACTTTGCATTCTTGCAAAATGCGCCTAGTAAAAAATATGACCAGACTGCACGAATCCGCACAGTCTGACTGGAATCTTCGTTGTCTGCAGGAAGAAACATTGCGTCCTCGGGTATTCAAAATGCACCAGTGAAAATTCTGATCAGGCTGCGCGAAGAGCGAATGCGCAGGCTGATCTGAATCTTCGCCGGGCGCACATGTCCGAATGTACGTTTTCTGGCGTGGCGACTCATGTATTGATATCCCACCACTAATTACTATTAGCCCATTTTTATTGTTTACCGAATTTACACAGCCAGTTAGCAAGTTATGCGCTGGAATTTCGAGGCAGTTGCGGGTCGCATGTTAAGCACACTCTTTGCGTGACGCCGTAGCTTCGTTGCAAAGATGCCTCGTCTGTAAAGTCTGATTCAGCCGACTGTCATTTCCTGATATATCTAAAACGCATGGTCTCTATTTATATAACTTGCAAATCGGATTTACTGTTATATTCATGGATTGAAATATGAGCCAGGAAACAACAGTTCCTACAAGATTGCATGTGCGACAAGCGAAGACTCAGATCAGCCTGCGCATCCGCGCAGGCTGATCTGAGTCTGCGTAGTCCACAGGGTGTCCTGTGAGGACTCTGATCAGTCTACTAGGAAGCATAGACTGATTTTTGGTCTTCGGTGATCTCACATGCAATCAAGCAGGAATGCTTTGGCCCATCTCATATGCCTCTGTCATCAGTCTTGAAGTCATTTCCTTATGTGCTATTTTCGAATGTTACCTTTTCACCTATGTTCTGCATGAAGAAAAAGAAGAACATTTATTAGCCTCGTCATAGGTCTGAGGAAGCTCGAGGCATGTGACAACTATTGCAATACTCTGATTTTAGTTTCATGTTATAGTGGAGATTTCTCTAGTTTCTTTAACCCTTAAAGCGCTGGGCAAAATTATAGTAGATGATACGTATTCTATTTTCTTTTAAAATTATTTCCAGGCAAATAATACCGGCATTTTATGTGACTCGTCTGTCATGGAGAAATAAGAAAAAAAAGTGTCAATACTTGTTGGTTGAAAAAAGAGCCTTACCCAGAGCTATGGTAAACCTTGGACATAAATATCGCGTACTGATCTAAGTTCAGGTAGGTCGCACAAGGATTTCTTTTTTATATCTTAGTAATCCGGTTGCGAATATTTCCACAGGGAATGGGTCATGTGTCCTTTGTCATATGGGTTTTGTATGTCTTGGTAAGCTGTCCCTAATGAGGTCCCTAATTAACTGGCGCTAATGAGGTCCTTCAGCATGTCCTATCGAGGAGTAACTAGATATATATCTAAACCTCAACGTGATAAAAGGTCCCTTACCAAATACACGCGGACAAAAATATGTTAAGGAGAACTCTGTGAAATGTGTTTTTGCGTCCTTCTGAAAACGGATTTACACTAAAGGAAAAGAATTTGCTCCCTATGGGGAGCAGAATTTTTCCTTTTAGAGTAGTCCCTTTTCCTTCTCAAATGGGTCTGTTCTGCAAGGAATGAATTTAGAGTAGAGCCATTTTCTGAGGGGTGGGGCTTTTATGTGCAGGAAAGCAAACAAAGTCACAAAACATGTCAGTCTTTTGAAAAGTGGCTGCTAAATCATCAGGTTTATCCATTCAATTCAGGACATAGTCTCATAAAACGAAATATGTATGTGGAGAGACCACAGTCTTAGCCTGCTGGTTTAAAAACTGAAAAAAAAAAAAAAAAAAAAAAAAATAGAAAATATGCCCCTATATATATATCCCCCTTTTCACTATACATTATAGGGACAGGGGCATGGGGTTCACATTGCACATACGTGTTAGTAATGCAAAACTTGCTGATTTTAAGCTCCCTACAAAAGTTGCTAAACGCGATTTAACAGTCCCCGCCCTTACAAAAATAAGTTAAGAACACATGCGATAAATATACAAAGAGAGCCAAACTATTTCGCTATATCATAAAAGAGAAACTTCTGAAGATTTACATTAGGTTCTAAATTGTTTTCCATAACATCAGCAAATTGTAACAGCAGAAACAAATTAAAATGGTCTATAAAGAGAGACCACTAAGTCCTTTTCTATATATCACCAGTTTGCAAAGATCACTTAACGTTGAAGATATCATGGTGTTGATGAATTAAAACTTTCTGACATGCGAAAAGAAAATACTATTTCCAGCATGTACACCCACGCAGTCTGACCAGAATGACAAGGCTTTGCCCACATATAACAGATGACAGCAAAGACTCTATCTAGCATGCGCAAATGCGGGTGTGTTCTGTGTATTTGCTGTTTTTGTATGTATGAACACGGCGGGAATTTTACGTTTTTAACACTTTGCATGCTGGATAAATATTCAGCAGATGGCATTTTGAAACAATTTTCCTAAGTCGACATATTACATGAAGTGTCAGATCCTAGTCTCTTAGCAAAATCAGTTTGTCGTCTGTTGAATTTTTCCATGGTAAGTATTAAGAAATAGAAATGGCTGAATTTATCACAATAATAATATTAAAAAGCTATACAAGTAGAATACGATCTTGTTCTGGGGATTGTGTACACGTTGTAGTTTTTATCCATTTATTTTATAGTTTTTTTTTTACAAATTAGACAATGGAGAAACGACTTTTGTTTTCCTGTACAGCAATCACCTTCTGAAAAGGGGCTTTTCTTTAAAAGGAAAAAAAAAAAAAAAAAAAAAATGAGCAAATTCTTTCCTTTAACCCATTTGTGCCTGGCGTCCCATAAATGGGACATTGGTAAAACAGTGTAGACCCAGATCAGACGCCGCAGAACGCGGCGTCTGATCAGGGTTCACACTGTTTGCATTAACTACAGGCATTTCAATAAAACATGGTAATTACAAAAACTGACCAGACACTCCTTAAATTAGAAATGGACTGGTCCAAAGAGTTCAGGTAGAAGAGTCCACTCGGCATAAATGGGTTAAGAGTAGATTCCTTTACTGAAGAAAAAAAATAAAAATAAAATAAAATAAAATAACAAAAACCAATCAACTTGATAGAGTTACGTTCATCGAAAGTGTCCCTATTCCCCTTAACCGGCAATGACAAATACAAGCCTTCAAACAGACTTTACGCGTCTATATCAAGTATAGGCCGACCAAAGTTTGCCTTTCATTTTGACCTTTTGATAATAATATTCATAAATAAATGAGGTATTACCTTTGCAGGTGAGTAACTATCTTTTTGCACAAAATTCAGGATTTTCTGATTCTCATAACTAAACGGCAATATATATAATGTTTTTTTTTGTTTTTTTTTTTATGTTTTTGTAGAATTGGTGAGACGTTTATAAACCATATCTGTCTATCTACCTAAATTGTACTGTGGATGTCTTATTAATATTTAAAGTAAACAGGTCAGTTTGGCTGAGCTATATTATAATATAGACCGTTTTAGATGAAAGCATAAATTGAGAACAACCACAACCCCACAATCACCCTCACCAACACGATAATAATAGTAATAATAAGTATAGGTTATAGCATAGTTTTAAATATTAGCCATTAGGCAAGAAATTTAAAACTATACAATAACCTATTTTTCTTAATAACAATTATGACCATCTCACAGAAGCCATAATGAGACTGTCCACAGTGCCCACCGACCATGTATTTAATCAAGCATTTCACGTTTCATTTAATAGCCTGTTGCGATAATAATAATAATAATAATAATAATAATAAATTGCTATCATGGACATCAATATGAACTGAATAGATACAGAATCAAATAATAATAACTATTGTAAAGGTAATAAAACGCAAGTATAAGAATAATTTAAATAAATATAGTCAAATGAAAACAGTATCATGTGTTTAGAATTTGTAACTTAAACGTACTAACGTAAGTCTTATTAACTTGCTTTGCAAAGAAAATTCCACAAACCTTGAAAACTTTCATCAGAAGCCCAATATGTCTCCTATTCAATTTTTATCAAAAGTCGAGCAACGGTATTCGTTTGCTGCCTTTAATAACATTTTGTGACATTAATGGAAACACATCATTCAGGCAGCAGACACAGTGCCATCCGCTTCCAGCTACCGCTTACAGCCAAGAGAACGCCAATAAACCTGAGCCGTTATCTTATACGAGTCTCTATGTCATGCGAAAAAGGACTGGACGCGTATTCGAAAAACGAATGTCCTGATCAGACTGCGCGGACGCGCAGTCTGATCAGGAGATTCGCTTTTCGCCAGCAGAATCTACAAGATCCTTGGATACTGTAACCGTTAGCGATTCCCTGATCGGACAGAGTTGAAGCGCAAGAGGATCTTGGCGGATGCCGTTTGCATGCACACAAAAGCTACGCTTCTCCTTGCGCATAGATCGTGTTTCACTGGCGTTGCTGAGTACATTCGATAAAGCAGTCGCTCATTTTACACTAATCAGTTTGTAAGCGTGAAATGTAAATATTTTACAAACAATTAACCTTTATGGCTTACGTTTTGTAATTTTATACTAAACGATGAAAAGGAAGTTTAAAAAGGCGGTCGGTCATTAAGAGTACATGCAAGTCTTCAAAGGTGATGACAATGATTTAGTTAGTATATGTAAGTCTACAGCGATGGCCATGATTTTGCGAGTGCATGTAAATCTACAAAGTGTTGTCCATAGTTTTGCGAGCATATGTACGTCTACACAGTGATGGCCATGATTTAGCGAGTACATGTAAGTCTTCAGATTGATGGCCACGATTTAGCGAGTACATGTGAGTCTACTAGTATACAGGTGCGAGTACATAAAAGTCTACAAAGGTGATGAACATGACTGAGCGAGTATATATAAATCTACAAAGATGATCGCCATGACTTTCCGAGTATATGTAATGGAGTCTACAAAGTCCATCACGAAAACGCGCCTATATAGTTTTGACCCCCTTAAACTCCACGTTTATACAGTAAAACTGGAGTTTAGAGGGGAATACATTAATCTCCTTACTTCTGCTCAAAAACATAGATTGTGGGTAGGTGGTTCTAACAAGTACCCACAATCTATGTTTTGAGCAGAAATATAAAAACTACAATAATTTTTCATATGAAAGTTTTCAGTTTTTGGTGGTAAAATTCTCAATATATATGAATAGGCGTGTTTTCGTAATGTAATGGGCCTGCCCTTCCGAGTAGATGTAGAATAGTATAGAAGATATCCAGGAAGAGCTACAACCACAGAACATAGCCTACAAATGGCACTGAGAGGAAAAGTAAAGAAACCATGACAGACAGTTTACATGTCACAAACCAAAGGAAAACAAAGTAATCAGCTCTCTCTTACGAGTACCAAATGAGGTGATCATTATGCCAGACGTAGCCGAAGTAAAACATTTGAGAATAACTGTATACATGTAAACTCATAGCTTCATAGCTGTTTATTTATCCGCATTAATTAATAAAAAGGTACACGTATTTACATATTTCTAAGGGAAACATTATCACTGGATCATGCGTATACGTAGATACTGATTCAGTTTTCGTTCTTTCTTTGTTGCCATTTGTTTCTTTCACTCTGTGACAGACTTGGTTATTATAGCCGCTTTGGCAATCTTGTATGTTTGCTCTATATGTTGTTAATTTTACTAAACTGCACGTGATAAAAATCTACTGTACAGTCGACTCCCGTTATTTCGAATTCCAAGGGACTCACTGAAACACTTCGAGATATCCGTACTTCGACATATCAGAGTTGAGAGAGTGAGAAAAAAAAAACAATAAATTGAACAACCACATTTAACAAATGAATATGTAATTTGACTCCTGAAGTTAGAAAATTAATATATATATATAAAATAATGTGGAAAAGAGGAGAAATTGCTCCTGAGGAGCAATTTCTCCTCTTTTCCACATTATTTTGTTACCTGTCATAGTTTCATGTTAAAACAGGGACCAGATTTTCACTTCGAGATAAGCGGTAATTCGAAATAAGCGAGTTCCAGATAACGAGGTTCGACTGTATATTGTTTTCGCGAAATTTACTCCAAACGAAAGCTGAATTATAATAATCTAGCACCGAAGCGGCGTTTAGTAGTGCAAATGTTCTTTCCCGCACATGACTCAATCTGTCCTTTCTGGTTCCAACACAGGACATCTCACCCATGTAATTTACTAAAATTTTTAACACGACTTAAAATGCTTCCCTATTTGTATTTTTGTTTCTAACCCAGCTAGCATTCTTTATAAATCTATAGCGGGCCGTTATCGGCCCGTCAGCTACCCTGACGGGCCGATAACGGCCCGCTATAGATTTATAAAGAATGCTTACTGGGAAATTTGCAATCAAATTAAATTTTGAAGCGAAGATTTGTCCTATGGCAAAATTAAATTAAATAAAATTACAGATAATAAAGAGAAAGGGCGTTCTTTAAATTCTTTATTCTATAAATATCCCTTACTATTTTCCGCTCATTATTACTGCTTCATAATAACTATATTGAAAACTCAACTTTGATGGCGCGCTTTTCAAATTCTACCAATTTCAACAGAATATACAATTTTAGATAATTTTGCACTGGCAAAGTAAATAATACATTTTAAGGGAATTGGATACACATGGCAGTTTTCAGCTATAACTTTTGTGACTTCCTATCTGTTATGTCGCATACCTAGTCCCTTCTGATTAGGGTCTAGTCTAAAAGGATTTTTATCTACTTATAGCAAATTCATGCCTTTTAGAGTGGACCCATTTTGAAAAGGTAGCCGAAACTAGTTTGAAAGAATTGCCTCCCTTGAAAGTGTATCCTATCCCTTTAAGCAGAAGAGAAGTACTTCACTGATCATGGCAATGCTTTTATCACGAAAACATGCCTTTTATATAGTAAATATGGGGTTTACAGGGGTATACATTATTTTGCTTATGTCTGTTCTAAAACATAGATTGTAGATACTCGTTAGAACCGCCTCGACGAATACTGACAATCTATGTTTTGAGCAGAAATATGAAAAAAATATCTGAAAACTTTCAGTTTTTGGTGGTGAAATTTTCAATATATTTGAATAGGCGTGTTTTCATAATGGCAAAAACACATATGACGTGCAACGTGAGACAACGTTATGCGCCGAGCGAAGCCTCAAATCAGCAAACGCATATGTACAGTCCGATCAGAGTCTTCGTTGTCCGCATAAAGAAACTTTGCAACCTTGACTATCCAAATGCGCTCAGGAAAGATTTTAATCAGACTGCGCGAATGCGCAGGCTGATCTAAATTTTTGTTGGGCGCGCATGTCCAAAGTACTCTTTCTGACTTCGCGGCTTATGCGAAGCATTTTCAGTCAAGATGAATGGGTACACCTTCAAGGGAAACAAATGACATAAGAACAGTTGCCTCCCCTTTCTTATGTGGTAAACTCTAAAAAGAATGAATATGCATCCTCTTGAACCATATTATTTTCCTTTAATGGTAGCATTCTTTGTCAAAGGCTTTAGATGCTTGTACTTTGTACTGCTGTATTCTCCAGGTGCATTTCCAACTCAGATCTTCGCTGAAGCTGGCATCAAGGCAATTACTACAGTCACTGATGTCCAGTACATGTCCATGTGGAATGTAGGAAATACAATCAAACCTGTGTTAAGCAAGCACCTATGAGAAAGCCAAAAATTGGTTGCTTAAGACAGGTGCTTGCTTAATACAGGTAGATTTTCTATACCTTTAATGGGATCTGAAATAGTGGCCTTTAAAGGCAGTTTATTGCTTAATACAGGTGGCCTTTAAGATAGGTTTGACTGTATCTCTCATTACGTCTATGTAACGTGTACCTCAACGTTCCCCATAAAATAAAGTGAACATAGGGGTATGCAGGGATCTACATCATTAAGCGGTTTCGCACAGTTTTGCAGTTTCTAAACAATTTTTTCAATGCGCGGTTTTACTTCTAGCAGCTATTTACTGCATATATTTGCCTTAGTTTGCGTATTAAATCACGAAAACATACCTATATAATTTTGACCCCCTTAAACCAACTTTTATATAGTAAAACTGGGGTTTATAGAGGTATACATTATTTTTCTTGTTTGTGTATTAAATCACGAAAACATACCTATATAATTTTGACCCCCTTAAACCCCACATTTATACAGTAAAACTGGGGTTTATAGAGGTATAAATTATTTTTCTTATTTCTGCTCAAAATCATAGATTGTGGGTGCTCGTTAGATCCGCCTCGGTGAGCACCGAGGCGGTTCTAACGAGCACCCACAATCTATGTTTTTGAGCAGAAATATGAAAAAAAAAAAAAAAAAAAAAAAAAAAAAAAAAAAATCAGAATGTTAATCTGAAAACTTTCTGTTTTTGGTGGTGAAATTTTCAATATATTTTAATAGGCGTGTTTTCGTAATGTCATTTCCCAGAATGCAATGGATTTCATAGCTTTAAAGAGGAGAGGTATCAAGATAAATGCTTTTTAATTTCTACATAAAAAAATAAATGATGAGTATACCTAGTAGAAGCGCCTCTGTGCGCCTCTGAGAGACGCTTCGAATAAGTACATACTCACAACATATGTTTGCTTTTTGGAGTAATAAGAAAAAAACAACAACAAAAAAAAACCCCAAAACAAAACAAAAAACAAAAAAACAAAACAAAAAACAACAACACAAAAACAACAACAACAACGACAACAAAAAAAAACAAAAAAAAAAAAAACAAAAAAAAAACAAAAAAAAAACAATGGTTAAACTGCTCACTTATGTAGAGCTATTCCTAGGAAATATGCATTTTATCAAGCCGTGAGTAGTATAGGGCCGCCCTATACTACTGCCTTGTATACGTAATGGCTGGTGCAGACTCTGATGGCTGTGCATGTTTAGGATGAAAACCTTGACTGGAGATTAATACTGTAAGCATTATTTTCTGGAAAATGCTAACATAGATATTTTTGTTGTAGTAACCTGGGCCATTGCCGGTCGCATAATGTTGCTACATAGTATTGAAACATTTATATGTATGAGTATATGTATGTGTTTGTATGTGTATATGTATGAATATATATATATATATATATATATATATATATATATATATATATATATATATATATATATATATATATATATATATCTTTGTTATATTTTTTTTTTTTTTTTTTTATGTTTCTTTGAACCTTAACAATTGTATATATGTTGTCATATCAATGTTGAGGTAAATACTCTCCAATATGGAGGAAATAAAGAATATCTATGTTAAGTTTGCTTTTACTGTTCCCCATTTAAACTGAAACAGGTGCACTTGCTTGGTAAGGTGACCTCGGTTTGGAACTGCTAAATGGTAAATTGTGATAATTACTCACGCAGTTTAGTCTGTGAATCACAGTAAAATTATTTCATTCGCCACGTGAGTTAACGGACCGTCGGACATGTGCATCCACGCAGTCTGATCAGAGTCGTAGCTGAGCATTCTGACGATAGCCAATGATTAAAGGCTTCTACATGCAAAACAGCGAATACTCTGACCAGCGGATGCGCAGACTGATCTGAATCCCTGCTTGTTGCACATGTCCGAAGGTATAGTTTCCCTTGTTGAGGCACAAATAATTATGTTTATAAATTTAGCTTTGCTGCAGTAAATTCGAAGGTCGAACTAGCATCAGCAGTTGAACAAGCTTTGTAGACTTCCCATTCCCGATGGTATAAGGATCTTGTAACATATACAAAAAGTAAGGTCCATTATTATGAATAAGTCTGCGTATGTGCGCTGTTCACCAATGTATGCTATACTGTTCCGTGATTCTGTGATAATAGGAGCCCTGGGCAAGACCGAAATGCAACTGACCTTGCGATGCAAAATGTATATGCATACACAAGATATGAAGATATAAGAGTCCGTTATAGCACAAAAAGCAAATTTTCCATACCACGATCTGTCAGTTCACATGTCATTACGAAAACACGCCTTTTCAAATATATTGAAAATTTCACCACCAAAAACATGAAAGTTTTCAGATAAAAATTCTGATATTTTTCTTATTTCTGCACAAAATATAGATTGTTGGTACTCGTTAGAACCGCCTCGCCGAGGCGGTTCTAACGAGTACCACAATCTATGCTTTTGAGTAGAAATAAGAAAAATAATGTATACCCCTGTAAACCCCAGTTTTATTATATGAAAGTGGGGTTTAAGGGGGTCAAAATTATATAGGTATGTTTTCGTGATGTGCATGCTGCCTTTGAAGGGCTGTATTCCCTTATTGAGGCTTCTCCCGGGTACATTCATATCTACTTTAGTACACTTATATTATGCTTAAAGACAAGTTTTGATATGACCTAGCAAACACACAATGTTGCAACAACGTTGTTACAATGTCGCTGCAACGTTACGACATTGCAGCGACGTTGTAACGACGTTGTTAGGGCGCTGTGTGTTTGCTTGGGATCCGGCTCAATTATAAGACCTCTACCTCACGCAAATAAAAAAAAGGGAAGCCAGCTTCAATAGTAAGTCAGATGGCGGGAAAACAACAACAACAATGAAAACAGAAATGATAAAGGCGGTGTTCAGTGTTTACAGATTTCTAGGTTTAGTACTTCCCCGTATTTCACTTTTATAGTGTAATTTATATGTTTTGATCATTTGGGATCACTGAGCATATTTAAATACCTTGGAAAATAGAAAAAAAATTGCTCAACCATGGGCGAGTAGGCGTGTGCAGTGTTGCATGGTATATTAATGTAAATGTACAGACTCAATAAAAGAAAATCTGCCATATTTGGATCGATTGTTTACAATCGAGGTAAAGTATACATACCATAAAATTTCTTTTAGATTGCTTTCCACGCGATAATCATTGACCAATGAAACCAAACCGCGCTTTTGTACAAAATCCAATCAACGGTTATTTATAGTCGCGCTATTCTTGTCGCTGTGACGTCAGAGTGCCGTTTAAAGAGGGTTATCTGTACAACCCTGATTGGGACATTGGCAAACAGTGCAGACCCAGATCAGACACTATAGAACGGGGCATCTGATCAGGATCTGCAGTGTTTGCTTAAAGTACAGGAAGTTAAGGGTTAAATGGAACAGTCTTAAGTCCCCGTTCAGGATCATTTTCACAGCCTACACTCAGAGACAATCGACCCATCAGTGCTACTAGTGCTTTGATTTGTTTATTTGATGTATTTTGTTTGCTTCCAAAGGATACCTCTGAAGTTTTTGGAACTTGTTTATGTTACGTTTTTGAACAAACGTGCGATTTTTTTCTTGCATGTGTGTGACACGGTTCAGTGTTGTCTGTTCCGGGTATGTGATATATTTATTCAAATGCAACACTAATTTCACACTAATTTAGCACAATTTCATTGGTCGCGAGCAATTCCAAATTGCATTTTGTTCTTTGATAAATATACTGTGAAGGAATCCTGGAGCTATTTTCTTTGCGTAGATATTAATTTATTCCGGATTCCAACTTTAACATCGCCGAGTTGGAATTATAGACCTTTTTAAATACTACGTCACATAATAAACACCATTTGGAACCTCTTGGTCTTTAACGCAGAGTACGCTCTAGCCTCGTTCCTATTGGATGACAGAAAGTTCTTTACGTTTATCGGACAGTATAATTACCAATTTTTTTCAGACAAATAAAGCAGCTTTAGTCGTCAAAAGTTTCTTTTCAGAAGATATTTCATCGAGGGCTCATTTAAATGTCATAACCATAAATGCTAACTATATTTTGACTAAATACTAGTTAAAACTAGTCGTAAAAAAGATCACCATAAAGCAATATTACGGTTACGCGCGTGCCTGCGGATATCGGAAAAAATATCACTGAAACAATTGTAATGCAGTCAGACTGTTTCTTAAAGCTGTATTTTATAACACTAGATAAAATTTACGATCAAAATTTAAACAAAAGGAATTTATTATCCAAGTAGAAGTTGGCTTGAATCGATTGGTATCAATAGAACCGGAAATGTTTTTGCCATGCACAAAATTTTTGGTCACGTGGCATAGCATTGTAATCACGTGGTCAGTAGCCCGGATGAAAACAATAATATTAAAAAAAGTCTATAAGAAATGAATTTTATTTTTGCGAATCACCCATGAACTTGAACTTAAAATTAATGAAATTCATTTCTATAATATATAACTCGTATCATCCTGTGTTACGGCAAACGCAAATTGTCCCTGTTGAGACTAGACTGCGCCCATACACAAATTAATTGTGTTGTTCAGGATTCCTAGCAACATGTAAATCTTAAAAACCTGATTATTTAAACTATGTATAACTATAGTTTAACAGGTTTCTTGTAAGGGCAAAGACGTATAAAATTACAAGATTCGCAACTAAACGAAATCCCGCAATATCTCGTGCGTCCCTGTGTTAAGAGTCCTACGGTCGCGAGAGCCGCGCGAGACTTTCGTTACCAAGACAACACAGGTACGCTATCGCCGGTATCGCTCGAAAGAGCGAACAACCATGACCGTAATTCTTGATTATTTTCTCTCACAGCATAAATAAACATTACTTTTTTTCTTGATTGTTTTCTCTCACAGCATAAATAAACATTATCTTTTTTTTATCACAAGGCGTCATTCATACTATTTAATTGATAAAAAGGAGAAAAGAATTTGTAAAAGTCGGCGATTTTAAAGAGGCGAAAGACATCGAAGATTCACAGCTGCCGGTAAAAATCTGTCAGGTGTTTTCATTTCGATTATTTTCTGTCCCGATCAGCATCAGAATCTCAATGATACTTGATTTTTTTAAATTTATTCATTCGGGGTTTTACGTTTCTTTCAAGATTATTTCACTTATATCGAGGCGACCGTTAATCAGATCCATAACAAATAATGGGTAGGGTGAATGAAATAAACATTTTCACCTGTTCTATGATGATTTAAGACCTGAAATGCTGGCCAACACAGGATAAGATATAATTTTAACTAATAATAATAATATCTGACATAAAAATCAGAAAACTGAAAAGTTTTATGTGTTACAAAATGGGCAATGCCCCGTCAACTATTCCATAACAAACAATGGGAGGGCGTTTGGAATAAACATATAAACTCATAAATATTACATATTTTAGGATGATACATGGCTTGAAATGCGGGCCAACACAGGTTCAGGTATAACTGTAACTAACAGTAATAATATCTGACAGAAAATTTAGAAAACTGAAATGTTTTTTGCGTTACAAAATGGGTAATGCCTTGGCAACAACCAGTGGTTCCTGTGCATATAACGGGTGGGGGTATATGAAATACAACACACGTTTAATGCATGGTTTGGCCGATTTAGCACTTTAAAATGCTGGCCAACACAGGATCAGATATAATTTTAACTAAAAATTATAGTATCAGACAGAAAACGCAGAAAACTGAAATGTTTTTCGTGTTACAAAAGGGCAATGATTTGGAAAACTCGCATCAGTCTTTCATCACTCAATTTGTACAGCTCTGTTCAACGTCTTCTTTCTCAGTTGGTTCGGCAGATGTGCAAAGATAACTGGGTAGTTAGTAAACTTGAGACATTCAAGGACCTATTTCGTTCCCTTAAATTCGCTACATAAAGTAAGAAGTTATATAAAACTTACTTGAAATCTGCTAAAAATTCATGCTCCAGTCTTCATGATGAAACCCGTTTTTGTTGGTAAAACGATGTTGTTTTGACTAATTCATGACATAAACGGACACAGTTGATTAAATAAAATCTATTGAAGGCAACAGTTTTTAACAGTAACGATCATACGATAGTATTTCATCAACAAATATTTCTTAGCGAAGAAAAAAACAAGATGGCGGCACGTGACGCTATCGGTTCTCGAACGTCTCTCGCGGTTTCTCGGGGTATCACGAGATGTGTTGGTTCTTTCTATTACGCGGAGAACAAGTTGCAAATCCTTGTATTATTTACGTCCTTGGTAAGGGCTATGTCCGTGATTCGCGGGTTAAGGAAAATAATAGTGCCTTGGTAGTGGACGTGTTTTTTTAAGCCGACACCTGCTCCTCACAATTTTTATTTTGCGTTTGGGTTTAACTGTTGGCGACGTTGTTAAAAACAGAAACAATTGGTGCGCGTGTGTTTTATATTTTACCAAGAAAGTAATTCACGTACAAGCAGGAACAGGAATGACACATGTATGTCTACAATCTATGTGCGATTGAACAGACTGCAGTTTGCTTTATGCAGCGCCCCAACAACTTTCCAACGCCACAATGCTGAAGCCGGTACTTGGCGTGGGGAGGGGAGGGGTGTTTGGGGGCGTATGCAGCCTCGCAATGACATTGTGGCATATGAAGAGACTTAATAATACCGAGTCTCTAAGTTTCGTAATTTTTGCGTATTTTTGTTACCAATGCAATTCCTTAGATTTTTGTTTTACCCACGACAATGTTTAGTATAATAAGACGAGATAACAATATTGTCAAGTGTTTTGTTTCAATCGTTTGGTAATTCGAATATTGTCAAGCGTAAGGTAAGACTACGTACTGTGAACTAGGGCATAATGTATCAAGTAGCGGTATTGCTGTGGACACAGGAACAAATATATGTAGTCCAAAACTGGTTAGTTACAAACCCCTCCCTCCCAAAAACATAATATAAAAGAAATAAAAATAAATATATATGGAGATCATGAAACATAACCCGACAAAGGCACTGGATAAGGATTGACTGATATGAAGTGACACTATATATGTCAGAACTCAATCGAAAATAGAACAAACAAACGAAAGAGGAACTGCACTAGAAATATCGCCTTGGAACGGTTACATAACGAAAACATGCCTATTCAAATATACTGAAAATTTTACCACCAAAAACTGAAAATTTTCAGATAAAAAATTCTGATATTTTTCATGTTTCTGCTCAAAACATAGATTGTGAGTACTCGTTTGAACCGCCTCGAACGAGTACCCACATTCTATGTTGTTGATTAGAAATAAGAAAAATACTGTATACCCCTGTAAACCCCAGTTTTACTATATAAAAGTGGGGTTTAAGGGGGTCAAAATTATATAGGCATGTTTTCGTGATGAACAGCAAATCTTTTATTTGTTTTCCTATTCTTACCTAGGTGTTATCATATTATAGTTTGACAATGCATTGGCCTAAGAAAAGAGACGTAAAAGCAAGAATGCGAATCTTTTCACCGGTGAAATAAAATGCATAATTCGTTTGAGGAACTACTTAGAGACTTTCTTTTTTCCTTTACTTGCATAAGCGCATCACGTAAACACGCCAATATAATTTTGACCCCTTTCAACCCCACTTTTATATAGTAAAATTGGGATTTACAGGGGTATGCATTATTTTTCTTATTACTGCTCAATAAACATAGATTGTGGGTACTCGTGAGAACCGCGTTGAGGCGGTTCTCACGAGTACCCACAAACTATGTTTTGAGCAGAAGAAATATGAAAAATATCAGAGTTTTTCATCTGAAAAATTTCAGTTTTTGTAGGTGAAATTTTCTTTATATTTGAATAGGCGGGTTTTCGTAATGGGATTATCAAACAAAAGGACCAAGCTGGTCCTGTTTCACTGAATACCAGACAAGTTTAATTGGCTTTTCAGTTCATGAGAAAAAGCTCAAAATAGATTTTCCAGCTGGCGACTGTGGCGGTCATCTTGAATTTCACATGGGAACGTTTTTAGCTTTTTCTTTTTTATCTACAAGTCATTCCGATACTTCCTAACAACCAAGTTTTGAGTCAATTGGCCTTTCCGTTCAGAAGAAGATGTTCAAAATAAATTTTCAAGACGGTCCCCTTGGCACCGGCATCTTGGATTTCCGATCAGAAAGATTTTAGCTATTTTTGGTCTACAAGTCGCTCCGATACTTCGAGTCAGTTGACCTTTCATTTCAGGAGATGTTGTTTAAAATGTATTGTCAAGACGGCGGCCATGGCGGCCATTTTTAAGTTTCTGAGCTGAACATTTGAGCTATATTTGATCAACAAGTCACAGCGATACTTCCTACCAAGTTTCGAGTCAATTGGCCTTTCCGTTCAGGAGAAGTTTAAAATAAATATTCAAGATGCGGTCATGGCGGCCATCTTGGGATTCCGATCGGAATGAGTTTAGCTTTTTTTTTTATTTCAAACTAACATCGATTTCCTACCAACTTTTGAATCAATTAGCTTTTGGGTTCAAGAGTAGTTACACAAAATCAAACTGGCAGCCGTGGCGGCCATCATGCATTTCCGATCGGAATTGTTTTACCCATTTTTAATATATAAGTCAACCCAATACTTACTACCAAATTTAGAGTCAGTTGGCCCAGGGGTGTGGGAGGTTGACACTTCAAGCCAATTGTTGACGCCACAAAACGCACAACGCACGACGGACATTGGCTAACCACAATAGCTCACCATGAGCACTTGCGGTTGGACTAAACAGTATAATTTACAATTGTACACTGGTACGAGGAGCTTTCGTTTATCAGACCCAATATAATGCAGATCGTGATGTATTCGCAACCGTAGTTAACCTAATAGTGAATGCAAGCATGCTTTAACCAATGAGTTTCTTGCTCAGAAATAGTCAATGAAATAAAGCTCTGTCATTATTTATTTTCGAGTTGTTAACTATCATATTACGCTCAAACGCCTATAGCAATCTGAAGCCAGAACAGAAGAAAACCACAAACAGGACCGCGAGATGGCCCGACATTATTATAATAGTCGTAGATTAGAGTCAGCACTGCATCCTGAGGTCAACAGATCATTTGAAAAAGCAAGCTTTACAGTGCAGTTATAGTTTACCGTCACATCTATACATGGGGCAACTAATGTTCTAGCCCTTGCAGAAATAAAAACATTAGGAAAGGAACTAAATAAGCTTTTATGCTTTCGTTCTAATCCTATTGTTATACTTTTGTATGTGTTGTATATGTAAACATTTCGGAAATAAATATGTTTAAACCAAAAAAAAAAACATCTTCTTTAAGAAGAAAAAAAACCCCCAAAAAACATCGTTCTTTAATTTTGCTGCTTACACAAATTCAAGACATCCTTAGATTTTAAGCAAAACATGACTTCATATCTCCTGTGTAATTAGTATTATTGCATAAAAAGCAGTGCCGCACGTTATTAACAGCCGTGTTTTAACCGGCGAAAAGCCGTGTATCAACAAGGTAATTCACGCGCTGTTAATACACGGCTAAGCAACTTTCAATATGATCATACGGGGCCACAGATTTGCTGCCGTCACGAGATGTGTACTGCCCGGTCCTAGAACGAGCATAATCAGTGGAAATTACGTTCGCGAGAAATCGGTGAAAAGGCGAAACAAAATAGTGCAAGAAATAACGCAAAATATAGCAAATCTTTTCAGTTTTTATGCAATAATCGCGATAGAACATGGTTTTTCAATGCATTATCATTCGCCAGGTCCCTTGGGAGGTGTTGAAAACCGCGGCCTTCGGCGTCGGTTTTCAACACCTCCCACGGGACCTGGCGAATGTTAATGCATGAAAAAACATGTTGTTTGATCCCTATATGAATGTACGTATTGTCGCTTGAGCGTTCGAAGACTGGTAAGAAGGTTACTTTAGTGAACACGATCGTTTAAAAAGATAGACGCAGTACACCCCTAGTAGGTGTCGGTCTGTAAGAACAACATTACTAGAAATAAGAAATTAAGAAAACCACTTTTAGGAATCAGACTGTAAGACATTTTATTTCAGTTCAGGGTTTTCTACTTAATAGTAAAGCAAAAAAAAAAAAAAAAAAAAAAAAAAAAAAAATGTGTTATGTAGTGTCCACAAAGAACAAACAATCCATAACGTTTCACTTCGTAGGCAAGTATATATCAGTGTAATATTGTAATATGACATTGTAATAGGGTGCCGTCGTGTTCTGTGACAGGGTCTGCGAATTTGCGAATTGTTTGCATTTATTGACAAGGAAGCAGTGAATAAATGCGAATGTATATATATGTTGTATAACTCAACGCGCCTAATGGTGTACTAGTTGTAGTAAACATTTTATCATCTGTATTTACTAATTGAATAATAAACTACTATTTCTCATAAACATTTCATCCTCTCTGTTTACTAACTGAATAATAATCTGTTTAACCCTAGTGTTGATTTATCGGGCAGTCAGATCTTTTTTTTTCTTCTCATATTCAATCAAATATTCAAACTAATGAGAACAGATGAGTTGCAGAAGATGGAACATACCTTATATACCCTAAGTATTTGGACAGACAGGCTAGGGCAAGTAGTGTAGACCCAGACCAGATGCCACAAAACGCGACGTCTGATCATTGTTTGACACTCATCTAACATTTCAGAAGCATCAACAAATAATTAAAATAGGTTAGTTCAAATATTAGGATAAGTACTGTAAAGATATAAGTTGTTTGAATATTTCTGGTAAATATGGTACCATTATTTACCAAGAGTTAAATGGCGTTCGAATATTATGGTACCATTATTTTCCATTAGTTACAGGTGTTCAATATTTAGTGTAAATATGGTACCATATCTTACCATGTGTTACAGGGTGTTTGACTATTTACGGTAAATATAGTACCATTATTTACCATAGGTTACAGTGGGGATCGAATGTTTAGGGGAAATATGGAACCACTATTTACCATGGGTTACAGGGTGTTCGAATATTTTAGGTAAATATGGTACCATTTTTTACCATATTAGGGAGTGTTCGAATATTTAGGGTAAATATTTTAACATTATTTATCATGGGTCATAGGGTGTTCGAATATTTAAGGTAAATGTGGTACTGTTATGTACCATGAGTTACATGGCGTTCGAATATTCAGGGTAAATATAATACCATTATATATCATGAGTTTCAAGGTGTTCTAATATTTCGGGCAAAAATGGTACCATAATATGCCATAAGTTACAGGTTTTCGAATATTTACGGTAAATATGGTACCATAACTTTTGGGTTACAGGGTGATTGAATATTTAGGGCAAATATGGTTACCATTATATACCATGGGTTACAGAGTGTTCGAATATTTAAGGGAACTATGGAACCACTATTTACCATGGATTTTCTAGTATTTTGGGTAAAAATGTACCATTTTTTACCATGAGTTAGGGAATGTTTGAATATTTAGGGTAAATATTATAACATTGTTGTATCATGGGCCACAGGGTGTTCGAATATTTAGGGTAAATATGGTATCATTATTTGCCATGAGTTATCTTTGTTGAAATTAAATTGGACAACTTCAGACAGAATCTTTCCCAATATTCTCGGTTGTGCATTAATGAATCTTTCTGTTATACATACATTTGATTCATGTTTGTCTTGAGGACATTATAAACACTTTTGTCTGTGTCAACTTATTAGAAAGTAGTGCGAGAGTGTCTCGTCTGTAGTTGGGCTCAGCATGGTTCTACTAGCGTTTTCTTTTGCTCTGACTTTCAGTTTGTAGCCGCTCGTTCTTCTGTGTTGTGAAGTTATATAAGGATCTATCAATGGTGTGAGGGGTAGATAGAACAAATCTTGTCAGAAGACAGCGAAGCTCGCCGGAAAGGGGTGATCCCATATGAAAACAATCTATAAATATTAAAAATGAAATGCAGAACTTAAATCTAAACATAGCTGTAAATGACAGAGTATTACTCGACTTTGATATCGGAAGAATATCAAACTGAGGGATGGGGTATGGGGTGTATGTCATTGAAATATCTTCCCTTTGTTGGCGTGGACAAAATATGAAAGCTATATCTTACATACTTCAGCAGTCATGTACACTTTTCAAAACTTAAACATAGCTGTAAATGACCTTGCCCTAAGCAGAAGGTCAAACTGAGAAAGGGATGCGTGCTATTTAAAGGTCTTCCCTAAGGTAGGTGAAGGCCAAATATTAAAGCAGTATCTTGAATACCTCAGCAATTACGTGTACTTTTCAAAACTTAAACACAGAACTTAAACATGGGTTTAAATGACAAAGTATGACTTGACCTTTACCTAAGCAGAAGGTCAAACTGAGGAAGGGGTGTGTGTTATTGAAAGGCCTTAAGGTAGATTAGGTGTTAGCCAAATATTAAAGAGATATCTTTAAACCTTCAGCAATTACGTACATTTTTCAAAACTGAAGCATGGGTGTAAATGACAAAATGTGAATTGACCTTGACCTGTATAGAGGGTCTAACTTGGGGGTGTGGTGTATGCTAACGTAGGTGTAGGCCAAATATGAACGCAGTACCTTAAATAATGTAAACACAACACCAAAAAACAAAACAAAAACAAAACAACAACAACAATAAACAAACAAACTATGCACACCTATGCAAGTTAAAAATTCGTCCCGAGAATCACTGTCTGGCATCACGAGGCTTGCTGAGTGATGCCACTGTAATCACGAGGGACGGATTTTTCTATCTAACGCTGACAAATTCTTTTTCATGCATACTTTTCATTTCTGAACTTAGATGTTTTGATAATGTAGTCACTTGGATTGTTGACGTCCGCCATATTGTGATGACATTACTGTGGTGTTTAATGATGTCATTATGTTCAGTGACGTAAACCATAACTATGTCGTACGTGACGTCTATTACATACCAGTGATATCAAAACACGAGAGAATTCTCGATTTTTATCACCCTGGGTAGGATTACATGGGTGGGATAAGAGTTTCTATCCCAGGGTTAAATCCAGGATTCCCGTATCTGGTGTGCAGGAAAATTAGAGTATCTTATGCTTTCTGTATAATCCATGTGTTGATCTAGGGAACCCCTACACAGACCAAACATTTATGTAAAGCTGAACTGTAAAAGGGTTAAGGATTGCACACTCATAAAACCAGAGCTTAAACCCCCTTCCCACTGCACCGCCCGCAACAGTTTGGCTTTTGACTGTTATTACAAGGCTGTATTTCTGTTGTAGTTACTATTCGTTGTTAATTCTGACTTTGTTAGAATGCTATCCTATGACGTCATTTAATGTCATTGCAGCCTTATCCAATGCCTTGAGCTGTGTTTTGTGATTTGGCTTTTCCTTTCTATCCCTATATTTATATTATTTGAAGTGATAAAAATTATTTAATAGAGCTGTGCAACATTCTTCCAAGGTTGGATTAAGGAAGGAAACTTTTATAGAATATTCTACAGTCAAAAAAGACAGAAGACATAAGAGACAGTGAGCTCGTAGCGAAATATTTTTGTGACTCATGCATTTCAGGAAGAAAAGCAAGTAAAGAAATAATTCCAACTTCACGTAAGTTGATCAAGATTTGGCAGGTGATTTGAAATTCAAATTAAATGTGCATTTAGACTGATTTTAGCAGATGTAGCTTTAGATCTGATAAATGATTTCTATTATTACGCCATATGTTATCTGGTGTTTGGCCATTTATACAAAGACTATGCTATATATATACTCCTACACATATGTAAAACTACCGTATTAATTCATAAGAATGAATACATTTTCAAAGGAGACAACCTGTGAAAATCGATTTTACCTCCCTTCTGTAAAGGGGGTCTGCTATAAAAAGCAAGAATTGGGTCCCCTTGGGAGCGACTTTGGGAGCGAATTATTTTCTTTTATAGTGGATCCCTTTTTCGAAGGGGATTTGTGTGCAGAAACGCAAACAAGATTTATTTGCCTTGTAAAATAGAGTACGTATCTAGTCCCAATAAGCAGCTTACAGTAAGCTGATACACGAGTCATGTGTCACCTGTGAGACAAGAAAGCTAAACGGTTTTGGGTCCCTACATTTCAATATTTGGAAATCATGTGGGCTGAACATGAGAAAATATACTTTATGTCATATGCACCCAGCGAAGATTCAGATCTGCCTGGGTATCCGCACAGTATGACCAGAGTATCCACTGTCTGCAAGAAACTTTTGATCGTCTGCCATCCAATGAGTAACCAGCAAAGATTCTGTCCAAACTAAGATCACAGATATGATAGAGTTACTTGAATGGACCCAAGAATGATCTCGTACAAGACAAAATATTTTGACGTAAACGTCTAAGTACCGGCGCAAATTTTGTTTATGTTTACATAGAGATATGGGACAAGGGTATACTAAAGTTTAATAAATTTTCAATGTAACAGGTAAAAAAGAACTACAATGCGATTCTTTAATGTTTGCTTTTATTTAGCTTTATAAAATTTCTTGATTGAAATGAAAATAAAATAGACATTAATCTGTTGATAACACAGTTTGTTATAAGAAATTTTATATTTGCCGGGATCGTCACAAACCGACGATCCCAGCAAAAATAAAAAAGTCCTTAGTGAGCTAATCGAATAGTCTACCATATATAAAAACCAAAAGCTATATTGAGAGACCGTTAACATGAAAGAGAATTACCTACGCAGAAAACGTCGAAAACTGCAAAAAACAATCCTTTCAAACGCTATGGTAAATTCAAGGTTAGTATAAAAGTATCCAGCAATTCACTGTTCTACGATTTCATATTGGTCAAGAATTTAAATTTCAAACTTTTGATTGCATATATCTTTCTTTCAGTATCCTTAACCGTGCCTTTTCTATAGAAAACAGTTTTCTATATACGAAACGTAAATAAAACCTTTTTAAACGATAAATTAAAATTCAAAATTATTTAGATCAATAAAATTACTCATTTGTTGTTCAAAACTTTTCTTTTGTTCTGTTGTTGTCACCGTCTGTAAGGTATCGGATTTAATCAGATTAAAGAAATCAAGTTGGACAGAATGGTTTGCATTTTAATGTATTAATTAAAATTTTCCTTTCTTTTCAATTTTCTAACTGAGATCGGATTTCAACGAACGTTTTTTTTTTTTTTTTTTATTTAAATTCTTCTCATCCTTAATAGGAATCTTAATCAATAACAGTCTTAACAGTTACCTTACAGGCATTTATAATTAACAAAAAAAAAAAAAAAAAAAAAAAAAAAAAAAAAAAGGTAAGCGAAAAGTCCAGGGAGTTCCACAGTCACAAACCGCAGCCCTTTCCAGACACCAAGGGAAAGAGGAAACCGATAAAACCAAACAAGCACAAATCGAACAAACGTACGAAAAGCACTAAGATTAGCTCTCTCTTCCCAAGCGAGGTAATCGCAATGCTAAAATGACTGAAAAACACAAGAACAAAATAACACAAGGTTAAGACATAAATCGCCTCGTAGAATAAACCACAAAGCAACAAAGAGTAAGACTAACACCGGGACCACCGCCTTAGAACGGTCAGCACAGTAAACCGCCGGAGGGTTTAAAGCACTTTTACAGCTAGCCAACTTCACCCTGGGTCCCGATGCCGGGTCCCAAATTTAAAATTATTAATGTTTTTAATTCCCTTTATGATGTCATAAAACCCTCAGAGTCCTCATGAATATTAATGAGGTACAAGTAATGTCCACAAAATACTGATTAAAAACCAAACTTTAATAATAGCTTTTGAACTAATTAATTTTTATTTCCATGCGGTTTTTAACACAAGTTATTTAGTTCAATCATTGCAAAGCTGTCTTTATAACTATTCTTATGAGAGTTGAAACTTATTTTACCATGCGCAATACATAACATTCGCCACTAGGTCATTTTTAGGATTTTTTGGTTTTGAATAAACACGACATTTACAGACATTTCGTCAACAGTTAAACAGCTTTCACATTACATTTGGTGTTATATTGTTGTGTTTTGCAATGTATGTTTAGCATCTGTTCCCTCAAAGGAGTAAATATTTGACATTGGGAATATTTTAAATAAACGTCAAAAAGATTTTAAGTTGTCAAATAGCTTGTTATTCTATATGAATTATTTAGTGTCTTTAAATGAAATGAAATGAAATGTATGACATCCATATTTTACCATATGTAGCACCTGTTTTCGATTTCTTATATAGTCTTACCTTTTATTCGACCTGGAGAAATCCTTCAGTACTGTCATAGTGTCTTAAAACATTAGATGGAGCTTAGTATCGGCCACATCTTATACTTATTGTCATCCCAAATGACAAGGCTATATGTGTCGCAACATCAGAAACTTACATTCGCGCAGTCTAATCAGAATCTTCACTGGACGCATTTTAGATAGCCAATAATGCAGTTTCTTCATGCGGACAACGAAGACTGATCACGCGGATTGATTTGAGTCTTCGTTGGGCGCACATGTTAGAAAGTACGTTTGCTCACGTTGCGGCTCATATGCATACCCGTATAATCAGACTATGTCCTAAAGATAACCGAATTTTCGAATTTTAGTATTTGTTTTTCACTCAGGGCATGCACCCTATCCACTAAGCAACAAACAGTTCTCGAAAGCTACATGATCATATCTTTATTTATATTTTTACAAAGTCTAGTATTCATCAGCATGAGTAGACCCAATACATGAGACAGTGAGTTCGCAGTGAAATACATATATTTTTGACTCATACAAAGAAAAGACATAAAAGAAATACTTCCAAAGTAAATAAGTGAACTCAGTAAAGAATCGATTCAAATACCTAGTAGGTGTTGAGCACAAAAGATATACACCCTCTGTTAAAATTTAGATCAATGTCTATGTAAGTTAAGCAAAAAAAAAAAAAAAAAAAAAAGAAGAAGAAGAAGAAAAAAAAAAAAAAAAAGTAGTTGAAAACAATAATTATTCAATCATTCAAACACGTGAACATACGAGTATGTACATATTCAGGACATGTCCAAAGCATGTTCAAAGTTAACACTGGATAACTGTAGAAAACTCATTCTAAAAAGAAAGATCCGTGAGAGCGATGAACCCAAGCACATTTAAAAATAAATAAAAAAAATCACTGCAATGCGAAGTTTCTGGGGCAGAACTAGAAAAATATAAATTACTCTATAGAGATGTACGGGAGAAGTTTTACGGCCGTCACATTGCACTTGCACCGGAGGAATTGCGCGCACAATGTATGCATTCCTTACACTATGTAAGAGAAACATTTTCGTTAAAGTCTAAATATAAAAGTGAGAAATATTAATCTGACAAAAAAAAAAAAAAAAAAAAAAAAAAAAAAAAATCAGGTGCATATAGTTTTATGTGGATTCAAATAACATTACTGATGTTGTTGTTTCTTCTATTGGGGTCATCTGTGTTTGTTTCCGTGTGTGTGAATGCATTTGTATTCATGTGTGTCATCTTAAGATCCCTTGGTAAGGTGGGGCTTCGTGAACTTAAGTAGCTTGACGGCTAGTTTTATTATCATAGTAGAGTAACTTTGATTGGAATAAGCTGTGCTCTATTCCGACAGTCTCTTCTGTCCTATGAACCGGACATAAGACAAGAACATAGAATGAACTGGAGTTGAACTGGCTGACGTATTGAACCATAAAATCATCTCGACAATCTATTTGACACACAGAGATAATATCAAATAGGAAATACGATGACCTAACCTGAGTACAGATATGTTACAAATCAGTGCTCATTGATGTGGACAAAAGGTAGTAACGTACGAATCGAAAAAATAATTTGATTCTGTCATTCAAATTCTTCAGACTATCTGTAAATATCCATTACGTAAACAAGCCTATTCAAATCTATTGAAAATTTTACCAACAAATTTGTTTTTAAAATTTTCAGACAAATCTGATATTTGACATATTTCTGATCAAAACCTAGATTGTGGATACTCGTTAGAACCGCCTCGGCGAAGCGGTTCTAACGAGTACGCACAATCTATGTTTCTGAGCAAAAATAAGAAAAATAATGTATACCCCTGTAAACTCCAGTTTTACTATATAAAAGTGGAGTTTAAGGGGGTCAACATTATATAGGCATGTTTTCATGATGCTCAGTAGACTTTACGTATTACTCTTGATAGGAGGATGCTCCATCAACCATACTGTAAGATTTTATTATTTTTTTTTCACGAAAATATTAATTGTCTATATAAAGAATAGCGCAGCTATAAATAACCATTACCTGGATTGCATACAAACGCGCGGTTTAGTTTCATTGGCCAATGATAATCATGTGGACACCAACCTTAAACAGTCGACCCAAACAGGAGTAAATGTTTGGTCATGAAGTAAATTAAAACTCATTTATGTGATACTAAAGACCGATGCAGATAAACTACACATAAGAAATTATCATAATGCAGTTTTTTACACTCTATATTCATTTTTCTCGGGACCATTTGTGTAACTTGCAAAAATGATTTTCACTCAAGCTAGTGCTATTGGACATATAAATTACTCCAAATTATATTGCTGTCAAATGAAAAATCGCAGTGAAACATAGACACCGATTGTTGTTCATTTATGTGTTTCCAAAAGCAACCTTTACAGATTTTATTAGAAACATCAGAATTTCTGACATCTTCTGTGACTTTCTGTATGCCCTTTTGCACACCAATCTGAAATGGGTTTAGTATGAAAGAAATTAATTTGCTACCTTGGGAGCACAATGGTTCTTTTTAGAGGAGATGTCTTTTCAGAAGGGAGGCACTTACAATGTTGGCATAGTTGCCTACATTATGATTATATCCAGTCCAAACTGTATATGAAACAGAACGCAAAATGACTGCCATAAGGGTCCTTTTCGCTCGGTACCATGTACAGTCGAACTACAACGGCTCGAACGGCTTTGGGACCATGAAAACTTGTTCGAGATATAGGTAGATCGAGCTGCTGTAGATTAATCGTGGAGCCAGGTTAGGAAGCAAATGACGATAATTTAGATACGTCTTTTCGATCTTCTATACAATAATGATATCTTGAGTGTATTCGTTAGAATCGCCTCGATGAGGCGATTCTAAAGAATACAACCAACATACAATTTCATAATAAAATAAGAAATTGTCCTTAAATATTTATATTCTGGAGCGATTGGAAGAATTTCGTAGGGTCTCGAAAACGAGTCTGAATCAGTCATAGTAAACGAGCAATCGGTGTTCGAGCAATTGAAGTTCGACTGTATATGCAAACATACAATCCGATAAAGGCCTTTGACTTTCATGAACGGATTCTAGCGTCTAACTTTTTAAAGATGAGCTCTGACTGCTCTGTGCAGTCAGAGCATATGTACAGCCAGGATGAAATTGCTAGTTTTCCCTTGATGTACATGGAGCTTTTGTTTTGAAAAATGACTATGTTGCTTGGCCACTTTGCTGCGATCCATGCATGCGATATACTAATCGGTTTTATTGTACAGACTGTTTCTATCTAAATAAATACTTGCTTATACAGAGAGCAAAGGCTGTGGATGCGGTTGTATTGACTATTCGTTAAAAGAAAAAACAAGATTTATATCGCTATGACTTGCAACGAGTCTCCAAATTGTCCATTCAAGCGTGCGAGGCTGGGAGGGACGGGATTAAACAGAAAAAGAGCAAAACAAAAACAACAACAAAAAAAAACAAAAACAAAAAAAAAAAAAAACAACCTTTGGTCATTTTACAAGATGGAGTCGATTTTCTCAGTCATTTGTAGAATGAAACTTTAGACGCAGACGGAACATCAGAATCGAATTACATACTACATTGTATTTCCATGCAAAATCATTTCCTAAATTATTTCTATGTGTTTTCTATTTACAACCATGATGCTATACAGAAACAATGTGCGACATTTTTATAGTTGCTTCAGGATCAGTATAAGTGTCGTCTGCTTTAGCTGCATATGCTCAGACTCGACTGCGGCATACACGGTCTATTAGCCACATTAGACATAATATAAATATAAGTAAAGAAACGATTACGAAGCACAGCCCTACCGAGGCACCAAAAGAAGGAGAGACGGGGAACAAATAAGGACAATATATGAACCTATAGACGCACAAACATAGGAGAACTGCAACAGAAGAACGGCCTTGAAACGGTCAGTAGGGAAACTACGTGTGGATTATACCAGTTTTTATCGCACGAAACGTCACCCTTATCGCCTGACGCAGCTCCAAACAACAGAAAGTGGGCAGCCGAAAAGCAAATGCTATAATAATAATAATAAATATGATCTGCGCCAGAATATCCGCTTTGGAATGGACAGCAGTATAATAATAATAATAATAAAACAAAAACAAAGTGCCTTTTGGAAACAAAAAAAAACACACTACAAATCAGAAAATGGGAGTCTCGGTTTTATTGAGACTCTTCATAAGCAGTAATGCCGTTTGCAACACTGTATAAACCAATTTCAATGACGGAAGAGTCCACTTCAGAAACTCAGAGCTAAATTTCAGACGACATTTGTCGTCTGCTTTTTTATTTTAACAAACTGTCTTTTGGAAAGACGTTCATATATTAAGTTGAAAAAACTGAATGTCAAACAGCGTAGATCCAGCTGAGACGGCTCATTGAGCCGTCTCAGCTGGATCTATGCTGTTTGCAAAAGACTATTATTATCGTCTGTGGCAGTAAAAAAGTTAATGACTTAGATTATCATGACCATCAGTAATTCAATGCATATGTCTTCGGAGAACTGAGGCTATAATATCAAGATAGATATTTGAAAAAAAAAAAAAAAAAACAAAAAAAAAAAACCAAAAAAAAAACCAACATATTAAACGTCTTTTTTTTTCTTTCCAAGTCTGTTTGTTTTTATTTCACCTATTCATAATAAAACTGTTCTAAAGCAGTTAAAATGATAATTTTATCATGATAAATCAAGTTAGGCCTCGTTTAGCTTAAATTCTTCACACAGACATTCACGCGTCACAGAAAATCAGGACTTCAGAATACCGAAACAACGACTCTGATTCCAAAGTGCATAGCACTATAAAATATGTGTTTCACTGCCACAATCATGAAGCACAATCTTCCTGAGGCATCAAAAGAAGGAGTGATGAGGAACAAATAAAGACATATCAAATGCTACATATAAAACCACCGACGCACAAACAAAGAAAACTGCAACAGAGGAACCTACTTGGAATGGTCTGTAAGGTAACTTCTGAAGGGGTGTGGTATGGGGGACTTAAACCAGTTTTACCCACGCGAAACCTCACCTTTAATTCTGAGGGAGCTCCAAATAACACATATATGTTCGGCCCGCATAGGAGTCTTCTACCTCATCTGGGCAACATCACAGTAAATCAAGAACACCGTGATGAAACAAAGCAAAGGGCTCTGAAACCAGAACACAAGAATACCGGACGCAGGACCATAATGTAAACACGTGTTGATTTATGATCACTTACGACAGGTGATATCCTGTTGGCTCATTATTAGCTGGCACAAATGTTGTTTAAACTGACACAGGTAAACAAGATATTACGTCATACATGCCGGAGAGTCTGGTATGTATGTCTATAACTTAATTGTTATTTTGTTCTCGAGGAAATTTATAACAGATTACATTGTATTTCTAATGAAATACAAACCTGCCTTAAGTGAGACAATGCAGCAAGCATACAGCGACGTTTTAAGTAAGCAGTAATGAAGTTTGCAACACTGCTTACGCCCTCTAGCGTATACATGAGCAGAACTCCATTTTCAAATATACCACAATGGGCCCAATGCTCTCAAAGGAAATGATGTATAATCTGCACTATGGTGATGTACGGGGAAACGTTCTGCCGCCGCCACACGGAACTAACACCAGCTGTAGTGCAGTAAACTAAACGTAAGGAAGATTGCCTTTGGAAACAAAGAACACACTACGGATTAGAAAATGGGAATATCAGTTTTATTGAGACTCTTCAAAAGCTCTGATCTGAATCTTCGCTGAGTGCGTGTGTCCGAGGTACATTTTCTGATGTGGTGGCTCCATTACGAAAACACGTCTATTTAAATATATTGAAAATTTTACAACCGGAAAAGGAAAATTTTCAGATAAAAAAATCTGATATTTTTCATATGTCTGCTTAAAACAAAGATTGTGGGTACTCGTTAGAACCGCCTCGCCGAGGCGGTTCTAACGAGTACCCACAATCTATGTTTTTGAGCAGAAATAACAAAAATAAAGTAAACCCCTGTAAACTCCAGTTTTACTATATAAAAGTGGGGTTTAAGGGGGTCAAAATTATATAGGTATGTTTTCGTGATGCATATGTTGTATGTACTCATAGGAGTAAAAGCTTTTGTAATGCCTTGTTATATACACCGATACACGAGCCTTTCCTTTATCTGAACCAGAAACAGTTACATTGACACTATTTGCATGCTTGTTTTATATTTTGAAAAGTAAACATTACTTTTTATGACTTCTTAAAAACACATTTCTGAGATTTATCCCCTCTGTTGTCAAACTCAGCAGATGACAAATTGATTATATTTCGTATTTTTTCATAAAATAAGCTTTGTCATTTCATGCAAATTGTCCACTAAGGAAGCAATTTGCATTAAATGTCTGAAAAAATATCAGAATTTATTATCTGAAAATTTTCAAGTTCTCAGGAAATGACGAAGCATAGATTTCTAGAGGCACCGAGAGATTTTTCAGCAAAAATAACTGTGAATTAGATATTGTACTTACTACGAACAGAACATTTTGACCACTAACGAACTCGTTAAGCTATCGATGCTTTGAACAACTGGACCCAGATCAGTTTCTAACTATTTCATCTCCGTTTTATAGTGTTTTAAAACTACAAGAATTACATAATAAATGCGCTTGGAAAAAATAAAATGTAAATAAACATAAGCGCAACTCGAATAGCTTAGAACTTCTAATGGCAATAGTATTAATGCTAACGGACGGAAAATATAGGTCAAATATTGCTGAAATGCACTACTTTTATTGAATGCAGGCAATCAAAATGCAATACTTTCAGCAAAACCTACTAAATTCAATATCGATTTAAATTCAAATATGTGGTTTGTATGTATAGTCTAAAATCTATATTTAGCAAAAATGATTGTTGATATCGTTATCAAAGTGAAAATCGGCAGACAGTTAAACACTGGAATGACAAAAGACCGATCAATGCCCAAGATACGGTAATGATGGAAGAGAAGATTTAGTAGTTTGTAGAGTATCAACATTTACACTGTGTATACTCATTAGTATCGTTTCGTGTAACATACTTGGAGAGGCGATTGTTACGTAACGCATCACGAAAACACGCCTATATAATTTTGACCCCCGTAAACCCCACTTTTATATAGTAAAACTGGGGTTTACAGGGGTATACATTATTTTTCTTATTTCTGCTCAAAAACATAGATTGTGGGTACTCGTTAGAACCGCCTCGTTGAGGCGGTTCTAACGAGTACAACAATCTATATTTTGAGCAGAAATAAGAAAAATATCAGAATTTTTTAATCTGAAAATTTTCATTTTTTGGTAGTAAAAATTTCAGTATATTTGAATACGCATGTTTTCGTAATGGAGTATCTACAACGCACGCTTTCCAAGGAAATTTTAATGAGTACCCAAAATAACAAGGAAAGGGATAATAAAAATGATAATTAAATTACTTCTATTATTCTTATTTCCTTTAATTTGAAAAACAGCAGTTGTTAATGATATTCTATAGCACTAGCGATATTCAAATCAAGGTAGGCACTAATCAGACTACACGGTAAGTACGCTGATCTGTGCCTTCGCTATCCATATGCTTCATAATAGTATTTCTTATGTCATGACTCAATAAGCCTTTTTGTATTGCTAAAACAATACGTTTTGGACTGAGCAATTCGGACATTACTTTCTGATATTCTATCCTTGGACAGTCTAGGATATTGAGTTGACATTGCATAGTCCATATACAAAGAGCCTAGATCCTGGTCGAATTTCATAGATACGAATGCCAACTGGGGTCTATGTTATTCGAACACGTGATAAGCTCGATTTCTGTCTAGAAAAGTTCTGAACAGTCAAAATTAGTTCAACTGTTTCTTTTATCAACAAAACAAGTAAAGTCTAATTCTGAAAACGGCTTCAAAAGATTTAATTAAGATACGTAGAGTCACAAAATACTTGTGAAAGTGTTTGAACTCAGCTAGCAAAGCCTCATATCGGTCGAATAGTCCAAACAGTCTGGTCTAGGTATCCACTGTCGCAAACATAATATTGTAACGTCAGCATCTATATATAGACCCGGAGTGGACCGGAAGTGCATCATTGTATGAGTCTTCACGGTTCGCATAATAATATGCGTTTTTTTGTTCACCACAACATACCTTAACCTTAAAGCGGCAATCACGGCTGTAGCAGACGCCATCTCATTATATAATTTTTTTCGGAGTAAATAAGGGTTGGCATTCCGAGGCAGACAATTCACTTGATCTGTCCAGCCTTATTTTCTTATAATAATAATAATAAAAAATAATAATAATAAAATATATTTCAAAATGTCGTTTACTGCAGTTGTGATTGGCGCTTTAAGGGTAACAACTGCACTGGAAGATAAAAGGTGAATTAATTGCTCTCACAGACAAATCTGTTTTAATACTTGGTAAACCTTACAGCAGTCGACATATTGAAATATTTTTTCCCAGAAAACAGGCTTTGGCATTCCATGCAAATTTTCTTCGTCGGAGACAATTTGCATAAACTGTTAAAGCCTATTATCTGGTAAAATAAAAAAAAAAACAACAAACAAACAACAAAACATTTGTCAATTTGTCGTCTGCTGAATTCGCCTAGAGAGCGGTAAAGGTTACGGCACCGTGCTTCAAGTTTGATAAATGACTCAGTGTACTTTAAATAAGTTCTTTACTTTTTTCCTAACTGCTATATACATGATATACGTATAATTAATCCATTTAGCTTAATAGCACCTTATTTTGGCATTAAATCGTTTTACCTTCTTATATCATGAAAGACACATTATGCTGTTTGTTCTTAGTTTTTATACTAGCCCCTATTCTGCTGTAGCAGACTGCTATTACAACAAAATTTCTGACCTGTTTGACGGAGGCTTCGGAACTCTATTCTTAGACATTAGCTTTAAATTTAAATTTGAGCTGCAACGTCAGAAAACGTACCTTCGGACATGTGCGCTCAGCGAAGAGTCAACTTAGCTTGTGCATTTGCGCAATCATTTCAGAGCTTTTACTGGGTGCATTTTGAATAACCAAGGCTGCAAAATTTCTTCAAGCGGATGTGCAGACTGATTTGAGACTTCGTTTGGCACACATGTCCGGAGGTACCATCACGAAAACATGCCCATATAATTTTGACCCCTTAAATCCCACTTTTTTATACTAGTTAAACTGGTATTTATAGTGGTATACATTATTTTTCTTATTTCTGCTCAAAAAATAGATTGTGGGTACTCGTTAGAACCGCCTCACTGAGGCGGTTCTAACGAGTACCCACAATCTATGTTTTGAGCAGGAATATGAAAAATATCAGAATTTTTATCTGGAAACTGTTAGTTTTTGGTGATGAAATTTTCTATATATTTGAATAATGATGTCCGGAGATACGTTTCTTCACGTTACGGCACATTTACACGACTGAAAAAGTAAGAAAACGTCACGTACACTTTCTATATAAGGAAAGGGTACGTACATTTTCTATGTAAAGAAGGGGTATATCAGTATACTGTTGTCTAAGGGTTAAACTATCACTTTTTAAATAGTCTGGAAGGAACTGACTTATTTAATTTCTTATCTGCTACAAAGGCAAATTAACACTTACCGTCCCCATACCTCAGAAAGAACTGTTTGAGATAAGTATATTTAAACAATCACTTTATTTGTCAAGAAACACGTCGTGTTCCTTGGCAAATAAAGCGATTGTTTAAAAATTTTATTTGCATCTCTTATTCATTTGGATCACTAGTGTCATAAGGATGAGATATATATGACATAATGGCCGATAAGAATAAAATAAGTGAAAAAGGATTAAGCCAGAGATAACGAGAATACTGAAGGATAATACAAAAATGAGCCAGCGCACGACAAAACCTACAATAGGACATGTACGACCAGCGAAAACTCAGGTCAACCTGCACATCCGCGTAGTCCGATCAAAGTCTTCGCTGATCGCATGTGCCTTCTACTGTCTCCGGGCTATCCAAAGAGGGATTAACGAAAACCTTACCAAACTGGGTAACTGTACAGGAATCTGAGTCTTCGCTGGTGACACAGGTCTTATAGTAGGTTTTGTCGTGCGATGGCTCAATTATAAATACAGGGTAGGCCAAGCTCGATGCATCGAAACAAGAAAAGGTGAGAAACAAGTATTGCCAAGACAGATCGGCACAATTGCTATCACCAACCATCAAAGAAAGAAGTCCTGTAACAGAAGATCCGCCTTAAATTGATCAGCAGAAACAAAACAGAGCAAAAGATAAGCACAAGTTGGAGCACGATATACCCGACAACAGACGTCAACAGTCAGGTGCTCAATATCGGATAAAATAGAAACAAAATAATTCGCATCACGTGCACTGTAAATAGAAATAATAATCCTATTAACTCTTTAACTGCCACGGGCGATAATAATAGGCTTTTACAAACAACATAGCTCCAGCTCATCTGGATCTACGCTGTTTGATATTCCATCACGAAAACATGCCTATATAATTTTGACCCCCTTAAACCCCACTTTTATATAGTAAAATTGGGGTTTATAGGGGTAAACATTATTTTTCTTATTTCTGCTCAAAAACATAGATTGTGGGTACTCATTAGAACCGCATCGGCGAGGCGGTTCTAACAAGTACCCACAATCTATGTTTTGAGCAGAAAAATGAAAAATATCTGATTTTTTTTCTCTGAAAATTTTCTTTTTTTTGTGGTAAAACTTTCAGTATATTTTGAATAGGCATGTTTTCGTAATGCATTCTTTCAACTTTAATTATACACTTTTTGTTTCGAAACGATAGTTTGTTATAAAAAATAAATAAATAAAAACAAAAAATAAAAATAAAGCAGACGACAAAGGTCGTCTGAAATTATGCACCGAAAGAGTCAATACAGAAATGTCAATAAACAGTATCAGTTCAAATAAATAATTTATTGTTTCTATAAGGGCATGTAACAACATAAACCCAGCCTTATCCATGCTGTTGTCATAAGCTCTGGCATAAGCTGCCTAATTATCGTTATATACCAACACCCACCCAATAAACAGATAAGAAGATTAGTCCATTATTGTTTGCGGTTTTAACCCTTAAAACGCTAATCCCAAAGGTCTGTCATTTTGAAATATATAATGTCAGTACAATACTGATGAGTTATGAAACGAAATGCATTTGTTTTGCGACTTTTAAAGAAAATACAGAGCATGAGAAGTCGTTTTCGATTTTGTGTATCCTGATGAGCTCAGCGAAATGCATTGACACACACTTTGCATACTTTTATAATATTCTTTAATTTTTTGTATGGAAACTATTTGTATGAGTTTGTGTTCCTTCACATCAAGTCATTTTGGAAAAGGGGTCTACCTTAACAGGATAGAATTTGCTTCCTTTCTTTCCTTTGACAATAGACCCCTATTCAAACGAGAGACGGAGAAATCCCTTTTTAAAGTGCATGTATTCCCCTTTACAAACCTTTGTTTTGCTTCATATTCCTTTTAGTACTTGTATAATTTGTTGGATTTGTTTTTCACCATTCTGTATTAAACTCATTATTTGAAGCTTTGTAAATATTTGTCAGAAAAGAAATTTCGTTAGGACAAGAACAAGGAACGTCTTCAGGCATATGCCAATTCTGCACACTCAGATTATATTGAGGCCTTCTGTACTGACAAAAATAGATCGGCATATGCACACACCACATTGCGCATTTCCACAGCCTGATTTCGATTACACAGCTCGTATGATCCTGAAGAAAGGTTTGTCGCGTCCAGGCTACATCAAATCTTTAATACTTATCATTTTTGGTTAAAAGATCAACAGCTGACAAAGTGCCGTTTGTTTGACTTTCAGTCAAATCGTCCGTTTGTTTTCCCCCGAAATAAGGGTTGCCATCTCACGCATATATCTCCAATGAGATAAATTGCTTGAGATTTCACGTTGTTGTGTGGCAATGAGAGAAATATCATGAATATTATCTTCTGGATTTGCACAGATAGTGCTGAAAGCTAATAACAATATTGCATATTATACAACGGAACAGTAAAATATTCAACAGATTTACATCAAAATTCCATCAGGGGGAGGCTGATATATTTCGTCATGTTCGTTTGCAAAGACACTTCAGCGTACTCGAACATTGAATCTGATGCTAGGTAGTTCTTTAGCGCTGACTCTTATTCACATTGGTTTTTTTGTATTTTTTCTTTCCTGGAGAAACCATTATAGATTTTATTTTACTATTCACCGATATAGTACCCAAATTCAACGTAAGAACACCAAAGGTCCTTACCAAATCACGGACTACTTTCGCTGTTCACTTATTCTATAGTCCCTTTTCGGGCGTTTCAAGTTTACTTTACATTCTGAGCTTTATGAGAAAACTGTCGGTTCTGTTTCATGCAATTTACATAACGAAAACATGCCTATTCAAATATACTGAAAATTTTACCACCAAAAAATGAAAATTATCATATAAAAAATTCTAATATTTATCACGTTTCTGCTCAAAACATAGATTATGGGTACTCGTTAGAACCGCCTTGACAAGGCGGTTTTAACGAGTACCACAATCTATGTTTTGAGCAGAAATAAGGAAGATAATGTATACCCCTGTCAACCCCAGTTTTACTATATAAAAGTGGGGTTTAAGGGGTCAAAATTATATAGGAATGTTTTCGTGATGACACGTAAGTTTTACAGCGATTTAAACCCGGTTTTTCGTGTAATGCTATAATTTTATTTCACTGTACTTTGTAAAAAATGGGCAAATTTAAATCACTGATTAACCCATGCAGTTGATGGTCTACCAAATATAGATTGTTTTACTATTCTCATTCCGAAACAAATTAAAGTGCAGCCATGATACGGTCTACTGTCAAATATAGGCATGAAGGTAACCACGGTAACCACCAATCCAAATATTCAGCCAGCGTAAATGTCCAAAAAAGAGGTTTTATTCTAATAAGTTATCTTTCTAAAGTTACTTAATAATACATTTGGCGTAGGGAGAGATACAGAAATACGCCAACAACAACAATGACAAAAAAGGTAAGAGAAAAGTCTAGGGAGTGCCACAATCACAAACCGCAGCCCTTCCCAGACACTAAGAGGAAGAGGAAACAGGCAAAACCAAACAAGCGCAAATAGAACAAACGTACGAAACGCAGCAACATTAGCTCTCTCTCCCCCAAGCGAGGTAATCGCAATGCTAAAAGGACTGAGAAACACAATAACAAAATAACACAAGATAAGACATACAACAAATAGTCTCGTAGAATAAACTACAAAGTCAATTTAACACCCCAAATCTTACTTACTGACCCATCTAAGGCACTGGTTCTTGTATTTTTTGTTCTTTGTCGGGCCATGAAGCCGCTCGCTGCGGGGCCTTGTCCTGTTTTGCCCTGTTTAATTTCATCGTATGTTGGGTGGGTTTTGTCTCTGTCATCATGATCACATCGTTGGGGACGACGGAGCTGGTTGCTTTGCTGTTTTGTTGCGTGTGATTCCTGTCATGGTTTGTTTGCTCACCCTCTAGGTGTCATTGGCGAGTATGGTCTTTGATGTTCTATGTTCCTGGACATTTTCGTTAATATTTTCCAACAGTTCATTTTTTTAAGCTCTATTTGTGTAACGTTAGCTTTCAGTATAAGAATGATCGCTTTAAAAAGACGTGCTAAAGTGTCGTTTTGAAGCCTAACCAAACACATAATGATGAATAAACCCATATACATGCTCTATGACAGTGACAGTTTAGAAATTAGACATTGTGCATGCTTCTGATTTTAATTATCTAAAGCAGCCGCACAACTTCAGTGCTTACACAGCTAAATTGGAATAGTTGTCAACAAGAGTTTAATGAACAAAGCACATGCATATTGTAAGTATTCAGTCAAAAGCTAAATTTTAATTGAAAAAGGTTAAATGAAGTTACTCAGGAAAAATTCGCAACAAACGACGCATAAAGAAACAAACGAAACAGAGACATCAACCCTATGGTCGTCACAACAATTAAACCAGCTCTATCCGTTCGAAACCTCACCCAGAACACCACCACACCTCCAAGCTATAAACACGTGCTTGCAGGGCCCCATCCAACCAGCGAAATATCACAGTAAAACAAATTAATGACAGAACTGCAATCATCAATTCACAGAACCAACAGCGACTCGAAGCCAGACCAAAAGAAAACCACAAACCAAACCATGCCCACAGACAACAACACATGCAACCGACAGAAGAGGAATCGCCACCCAGCCTTAGACCCGACCTACCCCTGTGCCTCCGAAAAGGGAAGCAAAGTAAATAAGCGAACTCAGAAACTGATACTATCCACATCAAAAGTATCCGCCACAAATGGGCCAACAGCCATGCTGGCTATCCGCCTTACAACGTCCCTGCTGCAATCTCCGTCCCACAACAACATACAATTACTTGAATTGTTCCGACAAACCAGCATCATCAATAATTCCTCCGAATTTATATACAAATGCTCTATAAAATCAGGGCCCTAAGAGACCTTCCGCCAGAAGTGTCCAAGTCAGCGTTTTATTCAGAAATCAACCCAGACCGACGAACAAAACATTGAAAATGTTTTACGCAGTTTCAAACACCGACACCAGTAGAGTAAAATAAAAGTAATAAAAGATCGCCTTTGGAAACACACAAAATCACGAAAATCGGATACTCGGTTTGATTGGGTCTCTTCATATGCAACACTGTAGTTTGCGAGGCTGCATACGCCGCCAAGCGCCGGTTTAAGCGGTATTCGATTTTCAAAATAACCAGGATGGGCTCAATAATCCCAAAGGAAATAAAATTTAACCTGCACAGCCAAGCAGTCAAAAGTCCATTCTAATTATCAAAGCCACTGACCCGAGCAGAAACTCTTGCAAGCGAATACGTCAAGAAATACATACATCATAGAATGTACAAAGAGAACTGTCGCTATCCAAACGAAAGTTTAATAGTATCAAAATTAACACTTTCATCCCTGAGGTCTTGAAGTGAACTATCCCATTCTGGAATTTGGAAATGCCCACTGATGCAAAAAAGGTGTTTCAGTCTAAAATAAAATAAAAACTATCAAGTTACAACTATTAAAACACAGATTCAATCAATGTATGTGTCGTTATCACATAATTTCTAAATCCTCTGATTCCCCTGTTTTAATATTTAAAATAGTGAACTGTGAGTTTGCATGGTGTTTTGAATAAATTGTTTTTTTTACGAGAGTGTTTAAAACGTCAGAAACAGTTCAGTCTTTTATTATCCTGTCCCCTTAAATGGATCAGAGCCTAACTTTGCGCGAGAAGCTCTGAATTTAACTTGAACTCGTTGATTACAAGCAAAGGCAGAAAATATCAAAACTGGACAGCGCATGACAAAACCAACAAAATGGCATGTGCTCCCAGCGATGACACAGATCAGCCTGGGCACTTGCCCAGTCTGATCCCAGAGTCTTCGTTGTCTGCATGAAATATTTGGGCTTCATAATTCGTTTTTATTTTTCTGTCGCAATGAAAGCTATACTTTCATACGCGGTTATGCAATTGGCAAATTTATATTATTACAGTATGTTATCGACATGGGGACCGAATTAATATTCAAAGTGGGTCCCATTTATCTTCTTTACGAAAACATCTTTATATAATTTTAACCCCATAAAACCCCACTTTAATATAGTAAAACTGTGGTTTACAGCGGTATATATTAGTTTTCTTATTTCTGCTTAAAAACATTAATTGTGGGTACTCGTTGGGACCGCCTATGTGAGGCAGTTCTAACGAGTTCCACAATCTATGTTTTTGAGCAGAAATAAGAAAAATATCAGAGTTTTTATCTGAAAACTTTCAGTTTTTGGTGGTGAACTTTTCAACATATTTGAATAGGTGTGTTTTCATAATGTTGAAATACATGTATAAATGAAGTTACCCAGGAAAGGCCACTACAACGAAGCTCAGTCATCCTAAGGCAAAAAGGGAAGAGGAAAGGTGGAACAATCAATGACAAAACATATCAGCACAATTGCAATAACCGAAAAGAAACATAGAATAAGTTAAAGAGGAACCACCTTGGAACAGTCAGCAGAAAAACTTCTGTATGTATGTGCTGGCAGTAGAAGGTGGCGTTGCTTAAACAAGTTTTAGTAGATCTAAAACAAATTACACTAATGCAAAAAAAGGTAAGAGAAAGGTCCAGGGAGTGCCACAATCACAAACCGCAGCCCTTCCCAGACAAAACATATCAGCACAATTGCAATAACCGACAAGAAACATAGAATAAGTTAAAGAGGAACCACCTTGGAACAGTCAGCAGAAAAACTTCTGTATGTATGTGCTGGCAGTAGAAGTTGGCGTTGCTTGAACAAGTTTTAGTAGATCTAAAACAAATTACACTAATGCAAAAAAAGGTAAGAGAAAAGTCCAGGGAGTGCCACAATCACAAACCACAGCCCTTCTCAGACCCCAAGAGGAAGAGGAAACCGACAAATCCAAACAAGCACAAATCAAACAAACGTACGAAAAGCACTAAGATCAGCTCTCTCTTCCCCAAGCGAGGTAATCTTAATACTAAAAGGACTGAAAAACACAAGAACAAAGTGACACAAGGTAAGACAAAAAACAAATCGCCTCATAGAATAAACCACAAAGAAACAAAGAGTAAGACTGACACCGTGACCACCGCCTTGGAACGGTCAGTAGAATAAACCACCGGGGGTGGCGTGGGGGTGGGGGGAGGGGGGCTAAAGCACTTTTACAGCTAGCCAACTTCACCCTGGGTCCCGATGCTACTCTTAATACAGAAATACATAAACATTCGGTCCGCATAAAGGCTCCCAACTCAGTAAATGCATCAAAGCGAAATCATAAAAATCAAATTAATCACTATAATAAACAAAGACGAGTACTCATGGCAAATTCTGCTGTATGCCAGAGTAAGCTCTATTATTAAGATTTTGTAATGATTACACTTTCAAGAGGACGCTACTCCATCAAAATTTCGTTTGCCGTAAATATTTGACCGAGTTGCCTCTTTGCTGACAAGCTGTCTGATCTATACGGAAAGAACTTAATCTCCTGGGGAACAAGTTCTTACGAGTATCTTTTAGAATAGACCACTTATTAGAATGAACCGTTGTGTAGGAACTGTTGAGCCTTTTTAAAAACGTCAGTGTATCTAACAAGTGTAACCAGTCCTCTCAGTCGAAGTTATCGTATCACCTTAACCATTACTTTATGATTTGTTTTACTTCAGTAGACGGAACAATATGGATATCACTCACTGGGGCCTGTCTTCACAGAAGCTCAGGTTTTTAGAAGGTTGGATGCGACGTTTATATTGATTATTGTGACATATCTTTATTTATTACAATTAAATGCACATTACGTCTTGTTGAATGAAGAATTAATCTCTGTACATTTAAGCAACAAGTTCGCAAGGTTGAGTTATTGCATTTATATGAAAAAATGATTTTTGTGCAATACTTCCTCTTCAATAATGTCGTATGGTCAAAATATATATGGAAATACCAACGAAAGGACACCACTACATAATACAGTCATCCCAAGGCACATTGTAACGGTTTCTATTATGAAATGACAACATAAAATATCACTTCAACACAAATACCGCCTATGAACTAGCTCAGAGGGAGCGAATACTTTCCTTAGAGTAGAGCCCTTTTAGAAAGAGACTGGTGTGCAGAAAAGCGAACAGGAACTCACAAAATTGTCCCCCTTAATAAAAGTGGCGGCCAAATCTCCAGGTGTAATTATTCATCTTAAGATGATTGAATACTATGTTAGGACAATAGATCTGCCTATACAATTATTAGATTGTATCGCCATTCTACAAGATTTGCAGACTTGTTTTGGGACTAACTCTGATAAATTGTGGTAGTCTAATTGTACGAAACGTGCCACAAATATCCAAAATAATCGGACATTTTAACCTGACTGCATTTTCCCTGATGGTAGATAGATACACCTCCAAGATTGTTTCGTCATTTGCCAAATGGAGACAGCTTTTGCAGCTACAATTGATGTTACCTTCTTAGCATTTATTTCGAACCTTTCAAAAGGGGACTATTCTTTCTCCCAGATTGTGCTAATACAAGTGACATTCAATCAGAAAATAAGAAGAGAGAAAGACATTTCCATGTCTTAGTTACTTCCCTTGAGCGTGTATCCATTTTCTTGAAATTTGAATGTCCATTTGGTTTAAACTTATTTTATTTGTATAATTTCAATATAATAATATAAACTAGTACAAACATTGATAATTTATACAAATGCGATTCAGTAGAAAGTCAGAAGACTTGTGTTAATCTGTGTCCCGATGTGTAATCATCAAAGCTTACAATAACAATAGCAATACGTGATTTGAACAAATTACAGCTTAATTAATTGTACTATTTTACATGTTAAACCATGCATCAGAATAAGCAGAAGAAACGAGAGTACTTTGGACATTTGTATTTCCTTTATTTCTGCATAACTAGGTATTTTATTTACCATTGATAACCTAATAATCTACTATCTAAAATATATGCATGTTCGTGGTTATATGAGATGCTACAGCTCCACGGGGAATGGAGTCTTGATATATTTTCATAAAAAACACTATAACACAACAATCGTAATAGCTCTAAGATAAAAACAAAATTTAGCCGTCAGGATAACTATATAACGGACCTTCGCCGACTAGCTTGAAATATCTTATTTTGTTATGTTAAAGCATGGGCCGTTTTGTATAATTACAGAATTATTTTAGTTTATTTTAATTGCTTATCTAATTTCAAATCGTTTAGATTTTAAGATAAAATTCTGTACTGCTGTAAATATTTGTTGATTCTGCATTTCATTCAATTCTTGGCTTCCGTAAAGGAGAACATTAAGAGTCGGTGTATGAATATGTCACTGTGTCCAACATTTCTTGTCTTTGATTGCTAAAACGATTACATTTCAAAAGGAAATGATTTGTGTCTTCAATGGCTCCACAGGCACACAATGGGTTGTGTAAAATATTTTTAGAACATAGATGTTCACATAGAGAACTACATTTTGTTCTCAATCGTGCGTGGTGGATCTGTCCCAGGCGTTTACCAGCAAAGAAAAAATTGGGTGGGTTAGTAATGTTACTGTTAAGATGACGTTTAAATACCATTTTGCTAGGTGAGTTGCGCACATTATCTGGCAACTCATTCCAATCTCTGATAACAGAGGGTAGAAAGGAATTGTAGTTAAGTTGTGAATTAGCACGGATAGTATGAAGATTGGCTGCATTACGTAACTGGTAGGTTGTGGTATTTCCAACAGTAGATGGTACGAGAGAAGATAAGTAGTTAGGGGACAGATTATTTACCATGTTATAGAATACCAATAGCTTATATTTTTTCCGTCGAGATCCAAGGGTTCCCATCCTGTTTCTAAATAAAGAGAATTGATAGATACGAGTTTAGTGGTTCCTGTTACGACTCGAGCTGCTTCATTTTGTATTTTTTTAAGTTCGTTTTTCTCGTACCGGGTGCAATTATCCCATATAACATCGGCATACTCAAGAAGTGGGCGAATAAAAGAGAAGTACATAAATTGGAGTGATTTTCTGTCAAGTTTAAATTTAAATTTACGCATGACATTAATGCGGCTCCATGCTTTTGATTTAATGAAATCTAAAATGATCATGCCATTGGCAGTCGCTTGAAAGAAACACGCCCAAGTGCTTGTGTGTGTGAACTTCATTGATAGGTTAATTATTCATAAAAACGGGAGGATGATTGGGTTTATTAAGTTTTCTTGAAAAAATAATAGACTCAGACTTTGTAGGGTTGAATGTAACGAGCCACTGGGTAGCCCACTGATGAATCATTTGCAAATCGGTATTTAGTTGCCCAGCGGTATTGTGCGGGTTGTCTACTATAATGTAAAGGCTTGTGTGGTCTGCAAACAGTCTTATAGTTGCTTTGATGTTATCTACTATATCATTAATATATAGAAGGAATAAAAGAGGGCCTAGAATAGAACCTTGAAGGACACCAGCCGTAACTGGTAACCAGTCAGAACAAGCACCAGATATAACTACTCTTTGTTTTCTATTGGCTAAAGAATCTGAGCACCAATGAAGAAGACTGTCCATTTGACTAATTACTGGTGCCGACCTTAGTATTTGGGGAGCGGTGGTTTGGGTAGGGGGTGGAGAGGGAGGCAAACATTGTAGACTGATCAAACTGCAGTTTGATTGGCAGTTATGCTGTTTGTTTAGTTATGTCTTTGGCACACTATCAGTGTCTATGGTCGAGCCATTCGTGGTCTTTTTTGTCGTTTTCTTGTATACTGGCTTCAGATCGCCATTAAACCCTTTGCTTTGTTTCATCGTAGTGTTTTGTATTATATGCGTTTCACTGTGATGTATCCGGGATGAGGTAGGCGATCCCTATGCGGACCGAACGTATACCTGTAATTTGGTGCTGGACGAGAACTAGGGTGCGGTTCGCGCGAATAAAACTAGTTTAAACCCCCTACCCTCAGTATTTTTCTAATGACCATTTCAATGAGGTTCCTCTGTTGCAGTTTGTCTGTGCGACCATGGTTTCATATGTGGCATTTGTTTGGTCATTATTTGTATCTCGTCTCTGCTTCTGTTGGTGTCCTAGAAGGCTGTGCTCCGTGATTATGGCATTTCCTTGGTTTCTTCACTTATATTTTGTTAACACGATGCAATTAAAAATAATGGTCTGTACATCCGGACTGGCTCTGTTAACCCTTGTCATGCTAAATAAATTAAGATACCACACCCACGTCTACTTTTCAGTCAATTAGATTACTTGATCCAGATTGTTGATATAAATTCACATACTGAATGACAAACAGTGGAGATCCAGATCAAATAGCTTCTGAAGAAGCCAAGTGATCAGGATCTACAATGTTTGCAAAAACAGGACATATCCAGGTTCAGCAGGACCAGGGTTAATACGATAATATATGTGAGCATTTCTGGAATTCCAACTAACTTCACATTACGTGTTACGGCTCATTTGCGTTTAAACTTCAGCACTCTGTATAGTTTATGATTTGATGACAGGTAGTTGCTTTGTAGTTTTCACAGAAAATAAGACTTGACATTCCATTCAAAATGTCTTCTTCGGAGACTATTTATAAGGTAATAAACGTAATCATAGGAAAACATGATTCATTTATTTAGATTCAGGCAAAGCCCATATTACACCACTATATATATTAAAAAGGAAGAAGCGGGAGGTAGGGGTCAGATTAGAAGGAGGTTCATGTGATAATCCAACTTTTAGATCTAAAAATAGATTAACGCTGAAAGTGATGCTAATGGCGCGATGAATTGCTAATATTTGGCATCTCCTTAACAGACCAAATCACGCTTAGTCTGTTAATTTCTGTTTTGTTTTCTTTCATGCGTCCTATTTTGAATATTTCATGATGACATCAGATTGCTTTTGGTCCTGTTGAACTATAGAGCTGATAGTCATCTAAGTGTGGGATTACTCATGGTCGGTATCTCAAGTATGTTTTCAGTTGTTTTGTCATTCAGTAGATAGATAGATAGATAGATCAGATCGATAGATAGATGCCAACATTGATCGGTTCTGTGATTTTCGTTTGGTCTGGCTTCGAGTCGCTGTTAGGTCTCCGAATTGATGTCAGATTGCAGTTATGTCATTGATTTGTGTTTTGTTATATGTCTTTCCGTGTGTCATTTTGTTCCTGTGTTTTTCAGTCCCTTTAGTATTGCGATTACCTCGCTTGGGGAAGAGAGAGCTAATCTTAGTGCTTTTCGTACGTTTGTTCGGTTTGTGCTTGTTTAGATTTGTCGGTTTCCTCTTCCTCTTGGGGTCTGGGAAGGGCTGCGGTTTGTGATTGTGGCACTCCCTGGACTTTTCTCTTACCTTTTTTTACTGTGATAATTTGCTGGTTGGATGGGGCCCTGCAAGCACGATGTAGAGTCTATGTGTAATTTGGAGGTGTGGTGGTGTTTTGGGTTAGGTTTCGAACGGATAGAGTTGGTTTGGGCCCATAATATTTTTGTGATGACCACTGGGTTGATGTCTCTGTTGCAGTATTTCTTAATATGTCGTTTGTTGTGGATTTTTCCTGTGTAATTCACTCATACTTTTCCAGTAAAGATTTAGCTTTTGACTGAATACTTACAATATGCATGTTCTTTGTTCATTAAACTCAAGTTGACATCTATTTCAATTTAGCTGTGTAAGCACTGAAGTTATGCGGCTGCTTTAAATAATTAAAATCAGAAGCATGCACAATGTCTAATTTCTAAACTGTCACTGCCATAGGGCATTTATATGGGTTTATTCATCATTATGTGTTTGGTTAGGCTTCAAAAACGACACTGTAGCACACCGTTTTAAAGGCGACCATTCTCATACTGAAAGCTAACGTTATACAAATAGATCTTAAAAATGGAACTATTGGAAAATAATAACGAAGATGTCCAGAAACATAGAGCATCAAAGAACATACTCTCCAGTGAAACCTAGAGGGTAAGCAAACAAACCATGACAGAAATAACACGCAACAAAACAGCAAAGCAAGCAGCGCCGTCGTCTCCAAAGATGTGATCACAATGACAGAGACAGAACCCACCAAACATAATAGGAATTTAAACAGGACAAAACAGGACAAAGCCCTGCAGCGAGCGGCTTCTTGCCGACAAATACAAGAACCAGTGCCTTAGAAGGGTCAGTAATTAAGATTTGGGGTGCGAAATAGACTTTACAGAAGCCAAATCTTCACACAAGGCTCGAAGGTACATTCTTTGAAGATGTTGCTCAAATAATAAGATATGTTAATAAAGTGTGTCCCTTTACTAACTTGGGCAAAAGAAAATCATTATAATATTGGGAGTATTTTGTCATTGTTGCTGTTGGCGTTTCCCTCCCTATGCCAAATTTGTTCTTAAGTAACTTAAGATAGATAACTTACTGAAATAAATCTCTTTTTGGACATTTATACTGCCTGAATATTTGGATTGGTGGTTACCGTGGTTACACCCATGTTTGGCAGTAGACTGTATGATAGCATGTACGTTAATTTGCTTTGGAACAGGACATCACGAAAACATATCTATATAATTTTGACCCCCTTAAACCCCACTTTTATATAGTAAAACTGGGGTTTACAGGGGTATATATTATTTTTCTTATTTCTGCTCAAAACCTAGATTGTGGGTACTCGTTAGAACCGCCTCGTCGAGGCGATTCTAATGAGTACCACAATCTAGGTTTTGAGCAGAAGTATGAAAAATATCAAAGATTTTTATCTGAAAATTTTCAGTTTTTGGAGGTGATATTTTTTCAATATATTTGAATAGGCATGTTTTCGTAATGCATATAGCAATCTATATTTGGTAGCGCACCAGCTGCATGGATAAAACAATGGTTTTAATTTTCCCATTTTTACAAAGTATAGTGCAATAAAACATTACCCGAGGTAACCTAGTTTCAAATCGCTGTAACCTATGTGTAATTCGCATGAAACAGAACCGACAGTTTTCTCATACAGCTTAGAATTGTAAATTAACAGTGAAACGCACGAAAAGGGACTATAGGCTAAGCAAACAGCGAAAGCCCCCGTGCTTTTGCATAATTTGGTAAGAACTTTCGGTGTTCTTACGCTGAATTTTGTTAAGTTGGGGACTGTATTTGTGAACAATAAATAAAATCTATAAAGGTTTCTCCTGGAAACAAAGAACACAACAAAAACAATGTGAAGAAGAGTCAGCGCTAAAGAACAACCAAGTGTCAGCTTCATTAATGGAGTACGCTGAAGTGCCTTTTTTGCATAGCGCAGTTTAAAATCATGTTTTAAAGGGAACATGACGAAATATATCAGACTCCCCCTGATGGTGTTTTGATGTAAATCTGTTGAATATTTTACCGTTCTGTTGAATGAAATGGAATATCGTTATTAGCTTTTAGCACTCTCTGTGCAAATCCAGAAGATAATATTCATGGTATTTGTTTTCGAATTCCCACAAAACAGCGTGACATCTCAAGCAATTTATCTCGTTTAGAGATATTTTGCATGAGATGGCGACCCTCATTTCATGGAAACACAAACAAAGACAATTTGCATAAACATCAAACAAACGGCACTTTGTCAACTGTTGATCTTTTAACTAAAAATGCTAAGCATTTAAGATTTTATGTAGCCTGGACACAACAAATCTTTCTTTGGGTATATACGAACTGTATAAGCCAAATCAGGCTGTGGTGTGTACATAAACCGATCTATTTTTGTCAGTCCAGAAGGCCTCAATATAGTCTGCGTTTGCAGAAATGGCATATGCTGACGTTCCTTGTATTTGCCCTAACGAAGTTTCTTCTCTAACAAATATTTACAAAGCTTCAAATAATGAGTTTCATACAGAATGGTGAAAAAAAAAATTCCAACAAATTATACAAATTATACAAGTACTAAAAGGATTATGAAGCAAAACAAAGCATTACGAAAACATGCCTATTCAAATTTACTGAAAATTTTACAACCCAAAAATGAAAATTTTCAGATAAAAATTTCTGATATTTTTTCATATTTCTGCTCAAAACATAGATTGCGGGTACTTGTTAGAACCGCCTCGCCGAGGCGGTTCTAACGAGTACTCACAATCTATGTTTTAAGCAGAAATAAGAAAAATAATGTATACCCCTGTAAACCCCAGTTTTACTATATAAAAATGGGGTTTAAGGGGGGCAAAATTATATAGGCATGTTTTCGTGATGGTTTGTAAAGGGGAATACGTACTCTTTAAAAGGGGATTTCTATGTCTTGTTTGAATTGGGGTCTACTATAAAAGGAAAGAAAGGAAGCAAGAGCAGCATTTCTTCAGTATCAACATTTATGCAAAATACAAAAAGCCAAAAAGCCTTTTTAAGAATAGCAAAGGAAAATAACTCTTAAGATATTAACCCATAGGCCTTTTTTTTCTCTAACAGGAACAGCTCATAAATATCAACATTTAGGCAAATTAAGAAAAAAATAATCCTTAAATTATTTAGCAAGATGAGAATTAGAAACCAAAACATCTTTTCAAGTATAATCCTTAAATTATTTAGCAAGATGAGAATCAGAAACCAAAACATCTTTTCAAATATAATCCTTAAATTATTTAGCAAGATGAGAATCAGAAACCAAAACATCTTTTCAAGTATAATCCTTAAATTATTTAGCAAGATGAGAATTAGAAACCAAAACATCTTTTCAAGTATAATCCTTAAATTATTTAGCAAGATGAGAATCAGAAACCAAAACATCTTTTCAAGTATAATCCTTAAATCATTTAGCAAGATGAGAATCAGAAACCAAAACATCTTTTCAAGTATAATCCTTAAATCATTTAGCAAGATGAGAATCAGAAACCAAAACATCTTTTCAAGTATAATCCTTAAATCATTTAGCAAGATGAGAATCAGAAACCAAAACATCTTTTCAAGAATATGAAAGGGAAATGACTATAAAGGAATTAATCCATACTCCATATTCCCTTACTTTTATCTGACAACAATATCTTATCAATATCAATAGTTATGCAAAATATGAAAAGATTCCTGAAATTATTTAGCACGATAAGAAGCAGAAACCAAAACGCTTTTTTTTTAGAATTACAAAGGGAAAACACTCTAAAGGAATTGAGCCTTTGGCCCTTAGTTTTGTCTATCAGCATCACCTCATCAATATCAGCCATTATGTAAAATATGAAATGATTCCTGAAATTATTTAGCAAGATAAGCAGAAACCAAAACACTTTTTCAAGAAAAGAGAAAATAACTATACAGGAAGTAACCTCTTATTTTTGTCTAACAGCAACACCTCATCAATATCAACGTTTATGCAAAATACGAAAATATTCATGAAATTATATCGCAAGATAAGAAGCAGAAACCAAAATTTCTTTTACAAGAATTACAAATGGAAATAATTCTAAAGGAAATAACTCCTAGGCCCTTGTATTTGTGTAACAGCAACATCATATAAAAATTAATATATATGCAAAATGTGATCAGATTCCGAAAATTATTTAGCAAGATAAGAAGCAGAAACCAAAACGTTACGGACGGACATACGGACGGACAACGTGAAAACAGTATACCTCCCACGAACACAATTTGCGGAGGAGAGGAGGGAGTGTGGGATGGGGCGGTATAACAAAAGGTAAAAAACAGCAGACTGTCCGATTGAGTCTGTGAATGAGGGATAAATATTGTCAGCAAATACTATCTTTTTAAAGTCGTTACCTTTGTTATACGATGAGTTTCATGTACAAAGATCCAAGCAGTTTATTTGCTCCTCCCATCTTTGAAAAGAGAGACGATTTGAGGCTATCTATTCACATCAAAGTGCATATACATACTGAAGTAAATTGAGCCGTAGCACAGCATTTAATATAAGATTGCATGTGCACCCAGCGAAGACTCAATCAGCAGACTGATCTGAGTCTTCGCAGGGCGCACATAAACATTTTGCAGTCCGTCTGAAGATACTTTAGATCCTTGGCTACTCACAAACTGCACAATCATGCTGATCTGAGTCTTCGCTGTGCGCAAATGCAATATTGTAGGAAATGTTGTGGCCCAGCTTAATTCTGCCATCATGGTGGCTTATTACAAGTATGAAACAAGTGAGGAATGTTGTAAGAGTGAAGATCAATAGACATATCGACCGTAAAAACATATTATTTCCACTATTATATCACGAAAACATGCCTATATAATTTTGACCCCTTAAACCCACTTTTATATAGTAAAACTGGGGTTTACATTATTTTTTCGTATTTCTTCTCGAAACATAGATTTTGGGTACTCGTTAGAACCGCCTCGGCAAGGCAGTTCTAACGAGTACCAACAATCTATGTTTTGAGCAGAAATATGAAAGAAATCAGAATTTTTATCTGAAAACTTTCAGTTTTTGGTGGTGAAAATTTAGATATATTTGAATAGGCATGTTTTCGTAATGACAAAGCACAGTCTTCTTAAGGCACCGAAATAAGGAGATTTGAGAAACAAATAATGACAGAACAAACGCCATACATGAAACCACGGCGCGCAAACAAAGAAAAACTGCAACACAGGAACCGCCCTGCAATGGTCAGGAGGAAACATCAATAAACGGTGGTCCACGTTTTTGTTTTGGTCGTATGCAGCCTCGCAAACAACAGTGTTGCATACGAAGACTCAGTCAAACCGAGTCTCCGATTTTCGTGATTTTGTAAGTTCTCTGTTTCCAAAGGCACTCCTTTTTGACTCTTATTTTTTACTCTACTGTAGCTGGTGTTGTGCCGTGTGGCGGCCTTAAAAAGTATCCCCGTACATCATCACAGTGCAGGTTATATTTTATTTCCTTTGGGATCATTGAGCCCATCCTGGTTATTTTGAAAATCGAATACCGCTTACGCCGGCGCTAAGGGGCGTATGCAGCCTCACAAACTTCAGTGTTGCATACGTAGAGACTCAATCTTACCGAAAAAAGGTAAGAGAAAAGTCCAGGGAGTGCCACAATCACAAACCGCAACCCTTCGATTTTCGTGATTTTGTGTGTTCTTTGTTTTCAAAGGCAATACTTTTTGACCTTTTATTTCATATGTCGATTATTGCAACTGCGTCTTGTCATATATATATATATATATATATATATATATATATATATATATATATATATATATATATATATATATATATATATATATATATATATCATTTACAAACTTCAGGCGTTGCGGAGTATAGAGCGGATATATATATTTGTCATGCATAAAGTCTAAACTCTGTGATTAATTAGGATTCTCAGCTGAAGTATGGTTTAATCATCGAATAAGAGTAAGGTGTGTGGGTTTTCAACAAACTATAAAGGACGCTAATACATGTGCATGAGGTGTTTTGATGTCAAGGATGTAAATAATTACGGTATTAATTAGCAAGTTCTTTGTACCGTATTTAGCCTAAACAGTGTGCCGACTTATTCCTTACCACACTTGTCTATAAATTTAAACAATTCCATTTTACTACATGCTGCATGTTAAAAAAACAACTAACTGCTGGAAGTGTGATCAATATAAACCCTTATCAGACGCTACGTTCTGTGGCGGCTGATCCTTCTGTGCTGTCTGATCTGCGTATATACAATTTGCTCAGGTCTGTATGTCCCAAGACAGAGTAAACACGGCATTGGTGATAGTCACAATGAGAATACATTATGAAAATAGATAAAAAATTGCACGAAGCAAAAGTAGCTGAATCAAAAGGTAATCAAAGGTGAGAGAAACAAATATCTAATATAGCCACAGGTTTCAGTTGAAAAACCAGATGCTTTGGTAAATTGAACACGCATATGATTTATGATAAGGTCGTGATTTTAATTTTATATAAGCCGGGTCACAGCACTTCGTACAAGATTTCGTATGCTCGAAGGATCAGAGTCTTAAACTGTTGCAACTGATGATCGATTATTGAAATGTATGAAATGCTGTGCATCCAGGTACTTATTGATTGTTCCAGATCAATAAGAGGGGTATCCTGATAATATTTTTGTTATTTCTCCATAAAAACATATGTTGTTGGTATTCATTAGAAGCGCCTCCGCGAGGCGCTTCTAATGAATACCATAACATATGTTTTCATGGAGAAATAACAAAAATATAAGTACTTTTGAGTTGACTTATTTTAAGGCCATTTTATTATTATTGTTTTAATTTTATTGACCACCAATCTACAATGACTAAAATAGACAGCTTTGAATTTCATATCTTTATAACTTGCCTATAGAGATAAAACGTGAGAAAAACATGTTTCTAAAAACAGAATGTTTCGATTCCTTCTTATATGACAAACTACTATGTCTTTCATGTTCAGAAGATTCAACAAGTGACTGCCAGGTGCGGGTTTGGTTTCCATTCCATCAGAGAATGATGTATTGCAGTTTCAGAGCATACATGCCCAAAAGAGTACGTAAAATATAAGAAAAACATAAAACGATAATACCCCGCCACTATCACGTGGCAGGCAGCTAACGCTGTCAAAAATTGACAACATTTGCCAATAAACAACCCCAAACCATTGCACATACCAAATTTGGTGAAATTCTATCGCTATTTACTCTCGTCCGGAAACGAAAATACGGACGGACGGACACACGGGCAACCATCGTGGTGGGGTATAAAACACTGTTCAGACTGTGTTAAATCATAGTCTCCAATAAAATCTACAATGGATGCCCTTGGAAATAAAGATAAAAAAAACAGGAGTCTGTGATTCATTGAGAATTTTCACACGACAGCTTTTCTGTTTGCAGGACTGCATACGCCCCTCGCTCCGGCTAAAACTGAGCTCCATTTTCAAAGATACCAGAATGGGCCCATAAAATCCGAAAGAAAATTAAGACAAAAACTACACTATGATAAGTACAGAGAGGCCTTTTACGGCCGCCACATTGCCTTTACCAACAGCTGAAGTGAAGTCGAACAAAATCCATGTCGTCTTTCGGTATTGTTTACTAATGGCTCAGTATTAACTAAACTCACCCAGTCTCGCGTTGTTATAAAACATTTTCATACTCAACGCAGCAAAAAATTCCACAATATTAAAAGTGTAATTCAGAGCCTTGTATATTTGCATATTGTCTTCATTTGCGTTAAATTTATAAATTCTGCTGTCAAAATTGGTTTTATTTGACACTGTGAATTTTTTTGAAAATTTAAATTTTATACTTTTCGGAGCTTATCATGAAAGCATCACAAAAACTTACCTATATAATTTTGATCCTCTTAAACCCCACTTTTATATAGTAAAACTGGGGTTACATTGGGTATACATTATTTTTCTTATTTATGCTCAAAATCAAAGATTGTGGGTACATTTTGGTCTTGTAAGAACCGCCTCGCCGAGACGGTTCTATCAAGTACCCACAATCTATGTTTTGAGCAGGAATTTGAAAAATATCAGAATTTTTTTTATTAGAAAAGTTTCATTTTTTTGTGGTAAAATTTTCAGTATTTTTGAATAGGCATGTTTTCGTAATGTTATCTTTATATCTATATGTTGTTGCTTAAGGTCGAAAACGTTACTCTACTAATGAAATATACGTATTATAGAAACCTGCCAGTTACTGACAAGCTGACTGTGTCAACCACATTTCTAGAGGGCATGTGCAGCGTCGCACAACCCACTGTTGCGCAAGAACAGACTCAATAAAATCGAGTATGTTGTTATCATATACAGCCAACCATTTTATCATATCGAAGTCCGAAAGCTCGTTTACCTTGGCTAAATCGAACTCGTTTTTAGTTCCTACGAAATTCTACCGATAGCTCTAGAAAACAGATATTTATGGAAATTTTTCTTATTTTATCATGAAACTCTATGTTGTGTGTACTCATTAGAATCGCCTTATCGAGGCGATTCTAGTGTGTACACCTTAACATACCATTATTGTGTAGACGATCGAAAATATTTCCCTAAATCATCGCCATTTGCTGCCTGACCTGGCACAGTGATTGACCCTTAGTGGCTCGAACTTCCCATATCTCGAGCGAATTTCCATGGTCCCAAAGATGTTTGAGTCATTGAGGTGTTACTGCACATAATGACTTAAAAAACTGTCCCGATAGATTTAACTACTGACCAATCTAAGGCAGCGGTTCCTGTGTTGGAACAACGTCGATTCAAAGTTGATTCAACGTCAAGGCGTTGAATCAACGTTGAATCGACGTTATTTCAACGTTGTATGCCCGCTGGGATATAGCCCTCGCTGGATGTCGAGTGCTGTTTGTATTCTAGCGCTATGGCCATTTAGTGTTCCTGCCTCATGTATTCTTGTGCTGATGCTAGCATTAATAAAAGTCTAAAAGGATTGCTTTGGAAACAAAGAACACACAAAGTCACGAAAATCGGAGACTCGGTTTGATTGAGTTTAAGTCACCTCACTTCAATAGCTGCCCTTTTTGCTTTTTGTTTAATTCTGTCTTTGTGTTTTGTGTGTTTCTGCGTTTTGTCTCTGCTACAACCGAGCGTTATAACATTTGTACCTACTGTGAAAATTTGGTACCACTGAATCGGAAGTTTTTACTATTGAGCGTCCTTAGACGGTTGTTCGAGTGCTGCTAGGTAATCTGTGTGTGGCTGCTTCCTAAGGGGCTTTTATCATGTTTTATTCTGTTTGTTTTCTTATTGCCGTGTTTGATGGAACGTGTTTGACACTGTGCTCATCTCGTTGGGTCGAGAGAGATGCTTGCTTTTCATGTCTTGATTTGTGTCATATGGCATGCGTGCTGCCCGTCATACTTTGTTTGCTGTCTCCTTATTTCATTAATAGTCTATTCTTTGTGGCTTGTTGCTGTAGACCTCTTCTATACTACACAGTGGGCACCCAGTAAGTATTCTAAATAAATCTATAGTGGGCCGTTTTCGGCCCGTCAATGTAGCTGACGGGCCGATAACGGCCCGCTGTAGATTTATAAAGAATGCTAGCTGGGCATTGCCTTACTTACTGAATACGCAGTGACACAGAAAAACAAGCTTCGCATAGGTTTACTTATGTAATGTATCCAATAAGCAGACCAAAGGTCATGGCACGGTCAGGACTGTCAGAATTAGGTATGATACAGCAATTCATCTGCCATATATAATTTAAGTATGTTCCTGATAATAATACCTGTAATCATTGGAAGGTGTGACTGTACGGATGACACCTTGACAGAACTTGTACTTATCAAGTGCACTGCCGTTTAGTATATACATGCATGTTTTACATTTACTACAGTCTACTCTCGTTATCTCGACTTCGCTGATCTCGATTAACTGCTCATCTCGAAGTGAAAATCTGGTCCCTGTTTTAACATGAAAATCTAACAACAGGTAACGAAATATTGTGGAAAAGAGAAGAAATTGGATTTTAGCGGATTCAATATACAATATCCTGATATATTTTGCTGAAAAAAATGTAAGTAGCTTTTGCACTGCAAAGCTACTCACATTTTTACAGCAAAAATTTTCAGCACATTTGCGTATCACTGGATGTAAGTTTTAACGAATCGTCGTTAATTTTGAACAACTGGGCCCTGATCCAGTGCAAAGAAAGCCATAAGCTGGACCACGACAGACCCGAGGATCAAAGGCAGAAATAGCCAGGCTCCAACGTTCTGAGCGAGAATCCATCATTCAAAAGAAAAGACGTTGGCGCATTACAGGGTTTGAGTGTAGAATTTAGCATACCTATAAAGATCTGGGATTTTTCAGCAATGTGCCATTTTAATTGAAGCTGCTCTGCTTTCGACGTATTCAAGAAATTTTTTTTTTTTTTTTTTTTTTTTTTTTGTTTGTTTGTTTTTTTTTTTTTTTTTGCCTGGCGCTTTACAGAGAAGAAGTACATTTCCAAACTTTTGTCATGATTTAATGCGAAGGTTTTTGTCGTAAATACAAAAGCACGAAAGAATTTAATTCTATTCATTCGAGTATTTTTTTCCACTATTACAAATAGTTGCAACTTACGCGAAATCGATAGGAAGGTGAAGTTGAGGCAGGCTTTCAACAAGTTCCTCAATATTGAAAATTTCACATTAATTGTATCCATCATCAATAATTTAACACCTATAGAGAGAAAAAAGTATTTTTTAAGATAGAAAAAAAAAGAAGACAAGAGAACACTTTACTACATACCATTACGAAAACACGCCTATTCAAATATATTGAAGATTTCACCACCTAAAACTGAAAGTTTTCAGATAAAAATTCTGATATTTTTCATATTTCTGCTCAAAACATAGATTGAGGGTACTCGTCAGAACCACCTCGCCGAGGCAGTTCTAACGAGTACCCACATTCCATGATTTTGAGCAGAAATAAGAAAAAATAATGTTTACCCCTGTAAACCCCTATTTTACTATATAAAAGTGGGGTTTAAGGGGATCAAAATTATATAGGTATGTTATCGTGATGAAATGCATTGATAACACCAATGTTTGGCTGTAAATTATAGTTTAGAGTAAATATTTGAGTACAAATCTTCATAACATCAGAACAAAAATAACAAAATGTTTCTGATATAATATGGTCAATCAGAACAAAACGTTTTTATTTAACCCTAGTCCTGCTGAACCAGGATATGTCCTGCCTTTGCAAACAGTGTAGATCCAGATCAGTTGGCTTCTGAAGAAGCCAACTGATCTGGATCTGCACTGTTTGCCATTAAGTATGAGAATCTGTATTAACAATCTTGATCAAGGAATCTGATTGACTGAAAATTAGAAGTGAGCGTGGCATCTTAATTTATTCAGCATGACAAGGGTTAAAATAATACGTCAGGCAAACCAAAATCGAAGTAATGTCGAAAATCAGTATCGGTATTGCATCTGAGTACATGTAATTGTGTTGTGGTTTAACGACACTTCAACCCTTGTGGGTCATTTTGTGTCATCTCCCAGAGAAGAAGAGATAGTAGAAGAGATGAAAGAAAGGAACAGGGAAAAAAGAGAAACAGGAATGAAAGTGAAGAAACAGAAGAAATAAAAACAGTCCCCCTCTACTCTTACCTGCTACAAGTATAGCTGGCTTTGCCCAACTGCATCTGAGTAAGACAGCGAGGGCTACTATAATTTATGTAATCCTCCTTATTTGGCATTAGGTGTTGTAATAATACTAATTACAATCGACTCTTGTTATCTCGGTCCAAAGGACTCTCTCGAATACTTTGAGATATCCGTACTTCGACATATCAGATTTGCAGAATTGAGGAAAAAAAAACTACACTAAAAGGCAATTTACCACCAGTGTTGCCAGTGCTTTGACTGAGCCTATGCAGGAATAGTGGTGCAACGTGAACTACTGCAGTATAACCTCAATGGCTCGAACACGGATGGCTCATTTACCGATAATTCGAACTCTTTTTTCAGTCCCTACAAATCCTTCTAATAACTCAAGAAAACAAACCTTTAGAGATTTTTTTTCTTATTTTATTATGGAATTGTATGTTGTGCGTACTCATTAGACTCGCCTCATCGAGGCGATTCTAATGAGTACACTCAACATACAATCATTGTGTAGAAAATCGAAAAGATTTTCCAAAAATATCGCTATTTGCTTCCTCAACTGGTGCCATGATTAACCCTCAGTGGCTCGAACTACCCATATCTCGAACGAATTTCCATGGTTCCAAAGATGTTCGAGCCAAAGAGGTTCGACTGTATTCATAGCGTCAAGCAAAATATTGCCTTCGAGCATGGGTAAAATGCGCAGATTCAGATCATCCTACGCATGCGCAAAGTATCACCCGGGCCTTTGCTCTCCATTCATATATCCTATAGTATCCAATGATTCTGTTAGTCGACAGCAATGGACCTGATCAGACTATGCGGATGTGCAGACCGATCTAGACCTTCGCTTTTCGCACATACCCGAAGTCACGTTTTTGCAAGGTGCGGCTCCTATCTCCTAGACCTACGCCATGCAATATTCTGGCTTATTAATAGTCATTTCCAACATTCTGAACTAATGTTTGGCTTGAAAAAAAAAATTAACTCAATTTACAAACTCATTTTGGCATTTATGAACCCTACCAGTTGACACAAAGGTATATGATATAACAAACGCAGATGCGACAGACAGCATGTTTAATTGCTAACCCACCCAAGATTAATAACTTTACTGGAGAGACGTTTCATGGCCGCCACATGACATCAACACCAGTTGTAGAAAAGAAAACTTTATTTTAAAAGGAATGACCCTTGAAAGCAATGAACAGACTTACACGCGTTAAACAAAACAACTAAGGTATCGAAGTTCTCTGGACTAGACTAGGCTTGTTTCGGCCAGTTAGAAATCATTAATGACCCTCATATAGACTTGTCAAAAATTCGAAAATGGGCTCAATGATCCCAAAGGACCAGAAAATATTGTAACCTGTAATAAGCAGAAATTCGTCATACTTATACCAAGTACATTGGTTATACAAGGTAAATATTCCAGTAAATACTTAATGGCGTTCAAGTGAAACGCTATTAAGGTGACTTGGAGCAATTGGTAGATTTACCCTCATTCTGGATAACCCATTAAAGACTGCAGACCCCTAAACAGGTAACTGGCAAACAGTGCAGACCCAGATCAGACGCCGCAGAAGGCGGCATCTAATCAGGGTCTCCACTATTTGCAAAGGGTTCAACCATTTTATTTAGGAATATCTATATAATATAGCCTGAAACACCGAAAACCGAAAATGGACTCTTCCAATATATATAGCGTGGGAGAGATTATTCAGTATTTAATTGAATAAACAACTTTTGTGACGTTACTTCCTGTTTGCTTTTCTGTAAGTATGTCTTCCATTAGGAGCAAATTCTTTCACTTTTGATTAGGTCTATTATCAGAAGGGATGCAAAACAATTTTACTGAGTTGTTTCCCCTGAAAATATATCAATTCCTCATAACTTTGCACATCAATGACCAGGTGCTCTTCACATATTACCCAACACATGAATGTGGCATTTAGTTTATAAATGTTTAATGAGCAACAATGATTTTTGGATCTTAACAGTATATAGAGCGTATTCCTCAAACGTGTTAATGAAATAATTCAGGAACGACCACAATCAGGAAACACAGCTATGCCGAGGCACAGAGAGAAGTGGGGATTTGGAACAAACACTAACAAGACACCGTTGCAATAACGGACATATAATCAAAGAAGAACTACAGCAGAAGACCCATGCCGGGTCCGGCAACATTCGTACTCGGAGATTGATCATGAAATAGTTTCTATGGTCATTATCTCCCTTCCACTGATTCAAGAAGGACAGTTGTCAATTTCTAGCGATAGAATGTTCACAAGTACTAGTTAACCACTAAAAGGACTAAGCCTGCCCAGGAAAAGTGTAGTTTAGGTAAACTGATCGCGCTCGGCATGACCCAAATGAGTTGATTGAGCCGTAAAACATCAACACAAACAAACAATAGAAGACCACATTGGAACTATCAGCATAAAACTACTTGGGATATGTTTGAGTGTATTTTTTTTGGAGGGGGGGGGGGGTGGGGGGGGAGGGGGCGGGGAGGAGGGGCGGGTTCTACTCGATTTCGTTCTTTATCCTGATGCAGTTCAAAATAACAAATATGTGTTCGGTCAGCGTTTGATTCTGCTGCAGTTCCAAATTACTAAAATATGTGCTCGGCCCACGTTTGGTCCTACTGCAGTTCCAAATTACTAAAATATGTGCTCGGTCACGTTTGATCCTACTACAGTTCCAATTTACTAAAATATGTGTTCGGTCCAGTTTGGTCCTGCTGCAGTTCCAAATTACTAAACTATGTGTTCGGTCCACGTTTAGTCTTGCTGCAGTTCCAAATTACTAAAATATGTGCTCGGGTCACGTTTGGTCCTACTGCAGTTCCAAATTACTAAAATATGTGTTCGGTCCATGTTTGGTGCTGCTGCATTTCCAAATTACTAAAATATGTGTTTGGTCCACGTTTGGTCCTGCTGCAGCTCCAAATTACTTAAATATGTGTTCGGTCCACATTTGGTCCTACTACAGTTCCAAATTACTAAAATATGTGTTCGGTCCACGTTTTGTCCCGCCTCAGTTCCAAATTACTAAACTATGCGCTCGGTCCACGTTTGGTCCTGCTGCAGTTCCAAATTACTAAAATATGTGATCGGTCCACGTTTGGTCCTACTACAGTTCCAAATTACTAAAATAAGTGCTCGGTCCACGTTTGGTCCTACTACAGTTCCAAATTATTAAAATATATGCTCGGTCCACGTTTAGTCCTACTGCAGTTCCAAATTACTAAAATATGTGCTCGGTCCACGTTTGGTCCTACTACACTTCCAAATTACTAAAATATGTGCTCGGTCCACGTTTGGTCCTACTACACTTCCAAATTACTAAAATACGTGCTCGGTCCACGTTTGGTCCTGCTGCAGTTCCAAATTACAAATTACTAAAATCTGATCCAGCACACGAAAAGACCTACTAAATGGCATGTGCTCCCAGCGAAGACTCAGATCAGCCTGGGCATCCGCCCAGTCTGATCAGAGTCTTCGCTGTCCGCATGAAGAAAGCTTGGGTCCATAGCTACCTATAGAGCGCACAGCGAAGACTCTAATCAGACTGGGCGGATGCCCTGGCGGATCTGAGTCTGCGCTGGGCGCACGTGCCATTTTGTTGGTTTGTCGTGCTTTGGCTCATATGTGGTTGGTCTGGGTATGGTCCTCTGCTTCATCAGTTAAACAGCAAAATAAAACACAAACAATCAGACAACCGCAATAAAACAAAGTAGATGATCTGAGCCCAGTTGTTCAAAGCGTCGCTAGCTTAACGAGCTCGTTAAGGGCCGTTTCGTTAACTGTTTTTTAGCGGATTCAATATACAATATTCTGATATTTTTTGCTGAAAAAATGTGAGTAGCTTTTGCACTGCAAAAGCTACTCACATTTTTTCAGCAAAAATTTTCAGCACATTTGCGTATCACTGGATGTAAATTTTAACGAATCGTTAACTAACGACATCATTAGTTTTGAACAACTGGGCCCAGATCCAGTGCAAAGAAAGCCATAAGCTGGACCACGACAAACCCGAAATAGCCAGACACCAACCTTCTGAGCGAAAAGTCATCATTCAAAAGCAAACTGAATGAAAACTGTTATGATCAATAGATCGATAGTTTTATTTCCATAATTACGACGTATCCTGAGACACGAATTTCTTTAGTGGAAGAACAATAATTATTTTGTGTCTTTGATATACGAAGAAATAGACAAAGCAAATTATAACGTACGTATATCGTAGTTCATCTAGCAATAAAATTAATGAATACGTTAAGAAGAGTACAAACGAGCCGTAACGCGAGAAAACGCACCTTCGGTTATGTGCGCCCCGCGAAGATTCAGATCAGCCTACACATTCGCGCAGTCTGATTAGAGTAGTCACTGGGTGCAATTTGGCAAGCAAAGGATGCAAAGTGTCTTCATGAGGACAACGAAGACTCTAATCAGACTGCGCGGAAGCGCAGTCTGATTAGAGTCTTTGTTGGGTGCCCAAGTCAGGAGGTTTGTTTTCTGACGTTGCGGATAAAATGAATTCAAATAATCGTGAGTGAAATTACAGCAAAAAATGCGGATTTGTGGCATAAAAATGTTCTTTTTTTATCAAGACATATATAGATATAATTATAGGAAAAAGTTCAATTTTGCAAAGACAATCGATGCTAAACGTCAGAAACATACCTTCTGACGTGTATGCCAAACGGAGCCTCAAATCATCCTGTACATTCACGCAGTCTGATCAGAATCTTTGTTGTCCGCATGAAAATACTTTGTACCTTTAGCTATCCAAAATGTGCCCAGTGAAGATTCCGATCAGACTGTGCTAATGCGCAGGCTGATCTGAATCTTCGCTGGGAGCACATGTCCGGAGGTAGGTTTTCTGACGTGGGTGATGCTATGAATGTACAATCAATGTACGAGCGTACAGTCTATTTTTGTTAATTGTTTTACTCTAAATGTTTGGACAAGTTTTTTTTTCTGATGAAAACCGTGTAGATCCAGATCAAACTCCTAAAGGATTATTTCGATTAGAATCTACATTGTTTGATTCTCTGAATGTACGTTTCCGAATGATCACAAGGTAGTCAACTGAAATGGTTCAAAAGATTTCTCTGGGTAAGGCACATATGTTTCAAAGTTGTCTCGTTAAAAAATATACTGTCCAAATGTTCTAACCGCCCGCTTAGGTATTTTTGTTTTTCATTTTTCCTTAAAGACATAAGCAATATCACAATTATGTTTGCATATCTTTATAGGTCAATATGTCAGTAAACCATAACACTAAATGCATTACAAAAACACGCCTATTCAAATATATTGAAAATTTCACCATCAAAAACTGAAAGTTTTCAGATAAAAATTCTAGTATTTTTTCCACATTTCTGCTCAAAACAGAGATTGTGGGTACTCGTTAGAACCGCCTCGACGAGGCTGTTCTAACGAGTACCCACAATCTATGTTTTTGAGCAGAAATAAGAAAAATAATGTATACCCCTGTAAACCCAAGTTTTACTATATAAAAGTGGGGTTTATGGGGGTGAAAATTATATAGGCATGTTTTCGTGATGGCTTAGCATTATTCGGTACATTGCATCCAGGAGTCACCAAAGAATACGGGTACCCTATTTACAAAATTAACAAAAATTTGCATTGAGTGGTGGGGTAAGTTTTAAGATTTTGACCGATAGCGACTCTTGTTATGCAGGTATAGTGTTCATTTCTGTATAAATTTGTTTCTACAGTAACATGCTTTAGTAATGAAGTGATTCTGCTTGTAAAAGGTGAATATTTCAGAAAGTGATCTTTGACAAATTCTGACAAAAACTGAATTTTGTGAATTGTACAAATGAGGGTACCTGTGTTCAACGGCGCATCCTGAATGTAATGTTCAGAGTTTTGGCAAACCATTTGATGTCTAAACTCACTGACCACGTCTGTCTATCTAGAGATATAGATAGAACTGTAAGATCTATTTTGGTTTTGAAGAAAACCGGCAAATTCATCACGAAAACACGCCTATTTTATTTCAACCCCCTTAAACCCCACTTTTATATAGTAAAACTGGGGTTTACAGGGGTTTACATTATTTTTCGTATTTCTGCTCAAAAACATAGATTGTGGGTACTCGTTAGAACCGCCTCGTCGAGGCCACAATCTATGTTTTGAGCAGAAATATGAAAAATATCAGAATTTTTTATCTGAAAATTTTCATTTTTTGGTGGTAGAATTTTCAGTATATTTGAATAGGCATGTTTTTTTAATGTGTAAGTGGCCATTTAGAACTTTTGGCTAGTATATGTTGTTGTTTTTTTCTTTCAGAGTAAAGGGAACATGATACATCTCCCAGGTAGCATTTTTTATAAATCTATAGCGGACTGTTATGGGCCCGCCAACTTCCCTGACGGGCCGATAACGGTCCACTTTCGATTTATGTAGAAAGCTTACTGGGCTATACATGATTTTCTGCTATTTCATGTACGAAACGGCAGAAACTCCGACGTGTATCCAGGTCACTTAAGAATAGTGATGCATTGTAAAAGACAACTCAGACCGATCTTACTGAGCGAGGTTTTCTGTCTAGACAATGACGTTAAATTTCAAATAAGGTTACCTGATACCCTATGAGCCAACCTATAATTACAGTGAACCTTCATTACAACCATTACGAAAACACGCCTATTAAAATATATAGAAAATTTCACCTCCAAAAACTGAAAATTTTCAGATAAAAAACTCTGATATTTTTCATATTTCTGCTCAAAACATAGATTGTGGGTACTCGTTAGAACCGCCTCGGCGAGGCGGTTCTAACGAGTACCCACAATCTATGTTTTTGAGCAGAATAAGAAAAATAATGTATACCTCTGTAAACCCCAGTTTTGCTATATAAAAGTGGGGTTTAAGGGGGTCAACATTATATGGGCGTGTTTTCGTGATGGAAAGTATTTGTGCCCAAAGATGCTGACATTTAAATGAATTTGCTGTTGTAAAGAATCCTTAAAAAACAGAATGATAGGTAAGAAAGGCCTTGTTTCATTCTGATTTCCTCATAGAACATGTTTTGGATATGTGTTAGAATCGCCTCCCTGAGGCGATTCTAACAAATATTCAGAACATGTTTTGAACATTTGTTACAGTCGCCTCCATCAGGCGATTCTCATAAATATTCACAACATTCGTTTCTTGACGTATTTACTACAATACTTTTTGCATTATTTCTGATTAACTATCACCTCTTGAGCAAAGGTTTTCTTGCCAGTCAAATTATCATTATAACGAATGTTGTCGTCAGTATCGAGTGTCGGTATAAAGCAGATTGGTTGTTGTTGGGTGAACTAGAACCATGGCAGGGGTTGCAACGTATTCCGGCTTTTCTGGTAAATAGGTCAAAATTAAATCGTTTGCAGTCAAATATGGCGGGTTACATCAAATGTAGCTGGGCACGGCAGTCTAACCGGCTTCCACCTTAATTTCTTTTGATGGGAGGGTGTTTGTAGATTAAAAAGTGGACGAACTCTGCTCAGAAACATAGACTGTGGGTACTCGTTAGAACCGCCTCAATGAGGCGATTTTAACATGTACCAACAATCTATGGTTTGAGCAGAAATGTGAAAAATATCAGATTTTTTTTTCTGAAAATTTTCATTTTTTGGTGGTAAAATTTTCAGTATATTTGAATAGGCATGTTTTCGTAATGCGTCCGCACAGTCTGATTAGAGTCTTCGTTCTCCGCATGAATAAACTTTGCATCCTTGGCTATCCAAAATGCGCCCAGTGAAGGTTCTAATCAGACTGCGAGTGCAAAAGTACGTTTTCTGATGTTCGAGGTCAAATTCAAAATTTTACATCTGTCATAATTCCACGTTTGGTTTAAGCCCTAAAATGTAGATACGTTATTACTGAAAACTGTATGAAAAATGCGAATTATATACGCAAAATGAATTTGTTCTTAAGTCATTGTATAAAAAATGAGTTCCCCTTGGGAGCAAATCATTTCTTTTAAGAGCAGACTCCTTTTCAGAAGACGCTTGCTGTACAGAAACGACAAAAAAAAAAAAAAAAAAAAAAAAAAAAAAAAAAAAAAAAAGGCGTAAAAACTGCCTCCCTTGTAAAAATGCAAGAGCCCAGTTGTTCAAAGCATCGTTAGCTTAACAAGTTCGTTAGTGGTCAAAATGTTAACTGTTCCAGTAAGTACAATATCTAATTCACAGGTATTTTGCTGAAAAATATGAGTAGCTTTTGCAATGCAAAAGCTACTCACATTTTGTCAGCAAAAACTAAATGAGCCTATATACCATATTTTATGATCAATGTTTTAACGATACGTTAACTAACGACGTCGTTAGTTTTGAACGACTGGGCCCAGAAAATTACCAAGGGTATCAAATCTTCTTAAGCCCTAAGACGAAAACTTGATATACAACATATAACACAGAGAAATTGTATGGCAATAGCGAATTAAATGCTTTAAATGACTTTGTTGTTGAGTCTTTGTATTCAAATTCAATTCCAAAGTACTTTAACCGAAAATCAGGTTGAACTATGATTCTGATTACAGTGCCACAGTGACGCTTAACTCTGAACATAATGAACAAAAGCCACAAGACAATTTAAAGGAAACGGATAATCTTTCAATATTCTCCCATCACGAAAACACGCCTTTATAATTTTGACCCCATTTTGACCCTTTTATAAAGTAAAACTGGGGTTTATAGGAGTATACATTATTTTTCTTATTTTGCTTAAACATAGATTGTGGGTGCTTGTTCGAACCGCCTCGCCGAGTATCCACAATATATGTTTTGAGCAGAAATATGAAAAATATCAGAATTTTTTATGTAAGTATTTTCCTTTTTTGGTTGTAAAATTTTCAATATGTTTGAATAGGCGTGTTTTTGTAATGCGTCCAGATTAGGTGACTTCCCTTCTGAAAAAGGATTTACTCTTAAAGGAAAGAATATGCACCCTTCAGACGAGTCTTTGGGTGTAGAAAAGCAAACAGGAAGTCACAAAAATTGTCCCCTTTGTAAAATATAGCGAAAAATTTACCAAGTGTATGCAATCCCTTGAACATCGCAGTAGTGTTCAACCATTACGAAAACACACCTATTCAAATATGTTGAAAATTTTACCAACAAAATATGAAAACTTTCTGATGAAAAATTGTAGTAGTTTTCATGTTTCTGCTCAAAACATAGAATGTGGGTACTCGTTAGAACCGCCTCGGCGAGGCGGTCCCACAATCTATGTTTTTGAGCAAAAATAAGAAAATTAATTTATACCCCTTTAAACCCCAGTTTTACTGTATACGTGTGGGGTTTAAGGGGGGTCAAAACTATATAGGCGTGTTTTCGTGATGTATGAACACAATGAATTAAAGTAGAACCACCCGACAATATGTTATATTGTGCGTATTTGTTCCGGAAAAAGAGGGCTTGAATGTTCTTGTAATCGTCCCCAAATGAAAACATACGACTTTTCATTTCAACATGCCATAAAAATCGTGTATTTTGGCGAAATGTGGCTTAATATTTTATGAAAATCGTCTCCTTAGACGAAACCAGGAAACAACAACAACAAAAAAAAAAAAATAAATGATGTTATACGCTGGAAAGGCTACAATCTTCCAAGAAAGTAAACGAGACATGAGACAAATAATGACAAAAATAACACTTTTTCTATTGCAGACGTACAAGAGGGAACTGTATCAGAAGAAACGCCTTCGATCTGTCAAACAAATGAGTTTAGGCGCTCAAGCAGACTTTCCGCCATCCTTTTTCAACAGAAACATTTCTGTGACTTCCTGGTTCCTTTCCCTCTTGTTAAAAGAGGGTTACTCTAAAAGGAAGAAACTGTCTGTGTTTCAGGTGTCTGAATCCAGACGCCTGTCATACGGAAACTATCCTATTTAAATTTTCACAGCTATAACAGAGACGTTTCATGGTATGGTAAGCAGTTATTACGATTCAGTTTCCTTGCATAAAGGTTACGAACTGAGAAAATTTATAGAGCACCGGGTTGGTTTCATACGAATATACTGTATTCGACCTAATTACCACACCGTGCTCTTAAGTTTTGCAAAATAACTGGGAAAACTTGTAATAAAATATGAATTCACTTATACTTAGGGTATACTTAAAACACGATAAGCGAAGGACTTATCAAATAATGCTTATACTATGTTTTTGTGCGTGTTTTTCTGATCTTCTATATAAAAGCATATGTTGTGGGTACTCATGCATCGACAAGTCGATGCAATTCAAATGGGTACCCATAACATATGCCTTTATAAAGAAGTAAAAAAAAAAAAAAAAAAAAAAAAAAAAAAAAAAAAAAAATAGGATACTGGCTGTGATCTTAAGACTTTGGATTTGCTTGTCTGTGCGCTTATAGGGGTATGTGCGGTAACTAGGTCGAATACGGTAGTTCCATTTTAAATAGTTCAAATCTTTTGCCTGTTTCTAGAGTTTGTTTTGCCTGCTTTGATGTCAGAATTGGTCTACATCTATAATCCAGGCAATTCTGCAGTAGACAGTTGCAAATTGTATATGGAGGGTTTTGAATATGAAAGTAGAAAATCATTTGGGGCATAAGATAACGTCATTGAATACAACGTACTGAATGAGGTTTTTTTTTCATATCAGGACTTTTGAAAAGACGTTTAAATGGATTCATATCAAATGACCCGCAATTATACATGTTTGTATCATTGCTTGAACTTTTTCTTGATCCCTCGGAAGATGTTTGAACACCTGCTTAAACAACTTTATAGGGACCCGGCAAATATTAACGCATTTATGTAGAATGCACTCTTCTACCTCAATCTTTGGACAGGCTCAGTTCTAATAAAAGGCTTGTTTTTATTTTAACCATGTTGTACAGAAATTCCTGTATTTAATACAAACAGTGTAGACCCTGATCAGACGCCGCGTTCTGCGGCGTCTGATCTGGGTCTATAATGTTTGCCAATGTCCTTTTATTGGACGCTTGGCATTAACGGTAATACATGAAAAAGCTATTCTGTATATCGGGGACATGTCCAAGTAATTACTAAACTTGTGTGGAAAAGCTTAAACCAAGGGAAACCAAGAAAAATGACCAACTACAAAACAATTTAATTATATGCAGCAGTGATTTACTGGTCTAGACATTGTTTACGAGAGATTATTCAATAATGCAAGCGGATGGTTATTGTTTTCTTATTAGTATGTTTACTTGAGATTCGTTTGTTTTGATGGAAAGGTGTTAAGTGTAAATAAACCGTATTATAAGACTGGGAGTTTTAAGGCAGATATGAAAATATGCGGACACCAAAGGCCTATATCAGCCTCCGTGCTCGGTAAGGATCCTTTCTTATGGCACGCCATGAATAAAGGGTAGACCTTGAGCCTCACCACGCAAAAACGCCTGTGCACCTGCCAACTCAAGTCTGTTTCACACCTTTCGCTACATTCTGGTGCCAAACAAAAACAAGTCAAATTTTATAACATTCCATTAACTTAGTCCTGGTGTTGTTCTTACTCTTTGTGGCTCTATGTAGCTTGTGGTTCCCGCATTGCTTTCTGTTTTTTCTATATGTGTTGTGATGCTAGCATTGTGGTCACCGTCTTCAATATCTGTCCACTTTGCTTTCTGTTTTACTAGTTGTGTTGTGATGCTAGCATTTTGGTCACCTTCAATAGCTGCCCATTTTGCTTTCTGTTTTAATAATTATGATTAAGAGTGGCATCGGGACCAAGGGTGAAGTTAGGCGGTGGTTTGCTCTACTGACCGTTCTAAGGCGGTGGTCCCGGTGTTTGTTGCTTTCTGGTTTATTCTACGAGGCGATTTGTTTTACATCTTGCCTTGTGTTATTTTGTTCTTGTGTTTTCCAGTCCTTTTAGCATTGCGATTACCTCGCTTGGGGAAGAGAGAGCTAAACTTAGTGCTTTTCGTACGTTTGTTCGATTTGCGCTTGTTTTGTTTTGTCTATTTCCTCTTTCTCTTGGTGTCTGGGAAGGGCTGCGGCTTGTGATTGTGGCACTCCCTAGACTTTTCTCTTACCTTTTCGTTTTAGGTATGGGAAGAATATTTGCATTGTGTCTGCTAGATCCTTCTTCTTCTTTAGAAAGGTGAACGACACAGCAATAAACAATTCGCTCGTATTTACTACAGCCGAACCTCAATGGCTCGAACATCTTCGGGATCATGGAAATTCATTCGAGGCATGGGTAGTTCGAGCCACTGAGGGTAATCATGGCACTAGTCAGGAAGCAGATAGCGATAATTTAGGGAAATCTTTTCGATTTTCTACACAATGATTATATATTGAGGCGATTCTAATGAGTACACACAACATACAATTTCATGATAAAATAAGAAAAAAAAATCATTAACTATTTGTTTTCTTGTGCTATTGGAAGAATTTTGTAGGGACAGAAAAAAGAGTTCGAATCATCCACGGTAAACGAGCCATCCGTGTTCGAGCCATGGAGGTTATACTGTATAATCATTTACTGAGTGACATTAGAGTTAGGAAAATTCTAAAGGTGACTGGGATCGTTTTACTTCCTAATCACCTTTGACGTCAATACTATTTTGTTTAAAAGTTGACGACGGATTTTATGCGCTATTTCACACACACACACACACACACACACACACACACACACACACACACACACACACACACACAATTATGGTCTCTTCGTGTTTAAGATAACGAGAGTCTACTGTATTGCATTTTTCAGTTCTTCAATTTCCTTTCTAACGGTGTACATTCTTTTTTAGTAATTGGCACATCAGAAGCAACGCATTTAAGTTTCTACCAAATCTTAACTTATTTTAGTCTAGAGACCCTCCAAAGGGTAATTGGCAAACAGTATAAACCCAGATTAGACACCGCAGAACGCAGCGTTTGATCAGGGTCTACACTGTTTTTACATTAAATACAGGAATTTCTAGAAAACATAGTAATAATAAAAACTAATTGGACATCCTGCTTCCAAAAGACCGGTCCAAAGAGTTGCGGTAAAAGTGTCCGCTCGACGTAAATGGGTTTAAACTGTGTAAGTCAATGCGATTTAAAAAAAAAAAATCTTGTTATAAATTTGCAATGGGATTAGACATAATCACATTTTTTATTTGTTATGTCAACGATGTCAGCGCCAGTTCAGTAAATTCTTTTCCTAAAGACGTTGGTCGACTGTTATGAGGTAGAGGAACTTGGTCACGCCAGGCTAAAACTCTTGCTGCATGCAGCAATAGATATTGTAACGTTTTTTGTTTTTTTTTATTTGGGTTTTACGGCTCTTTCAAGAATTTTTCACTTATATCGAGCCGATCGTTCATCAAAGGTGGGCGAAAACCGGAGAACCCCGGAAAAACCATCTAACCCTTCGTAAGCAGAACTTGGCTTTCCCACATACATGACCTGAGCGAGGCTCGAACCACAGCGGTGATAACTAATGGATTAAGAGTCAGGTTTCTTATCCACTAAGCACTATGTTCATCATATAAGGCCGTAGGTATAGCTTACACACAATTTTACTTACACATATGTAATCAAGTCCAAAGGAAAAAGTTATAAAACAATACCTGCCCATTTCCATTGGTTTCAATACAGTTTCACGGCAAATAATGAGATATCCCCCCTTTGGTCCCACTGCTACTAAACTGTTGTCTCAAATATAAGATATTTGAGTATTATATGTTCATGGTTATATAAGCATTACATATTATTTTCTACTTGTACATTAAAGAGAAATATGCAAAACGAATCCCTACCCCCATATTTTTACACTATTTTCTTAAGATTTCTTTCAGTTCTATATTGTACCGTTCCCAGATATGAAATTATTCAGAATCATATAATATTTTAAATACTGATAAAAAGTAACAATTGTGGCATGCTACAAACATCTTAAATATAAAATAAAACAAAAAAATAATAAAGCGTCTCTTTAATCCAACAATATTAGTGGAGAATATAGAGTTATCACCCTTTACATGTGCACGTGATTAAAATACCCGTAACTTTTAAATACCTTTGTATCTAAAATACTTTCTTAATATATAATATGACTAGGTTCAAATCGCGGAAAAAATAATAAAAATTATCTTAGGATTATACCACATACATTTCTTCAGAACATGACAATATCATCTACACAGTTTCAAAACGATCGACATAAAACTGTAGAAGGAGATACGGACACAAGTTTGCGAAACTACGCCTACCTTGCACCATGAGCCACAACTACGAAAAGTTGAACATCAGGTCCCCTCGCTTTTCTTCGATAAGGCGAAGGACAAACGCACTAACGCACAAAGATCTGTTGAAAGAGAACTGATACACTTTTACGGGGGTTACGTAGTCTGATTGCTTGCCTCTCTTCTGCAAAGAGTCTTCTGTAAAACAGGAAGAATTTGCTGCCAAGACAGCAAAGTATTTCCTTTTAATTATTACTCTGATTGTGAGCAAAATATGTCCTTTTAGAGCTGACCACTTTTCAGAATGGAGGTAAAACCGTTTTAAATGAGTCAAGTGATGATGAAAGCCACTAACACTGGAAACGTTGATAATAACGGAAAATGATAGATGAAATCTGTCATAAAAAACAATGTCTGAAAGATGTCTAAAGTAGGGCAGTTTTATTAACCCTTAAAGTGCAAAGCAACATTGTAGCAGCCGACAGTCTAGATGTTTGTGCTTAAGTTATTTTAACACAAAATAAAGCTTGGTATTTCATGTGAATCCTCTTCTAAGTTGGCGATTCTTATGAATCAAGGCTTATTCTTAAAAAATACTGTTACAAAGAATATACGTGTTCAATAATATCGTCTCCTAAGCTCTGTGATTGGCGCTTGAACCTTTCCCTCTCTATGGGCAGATTCAGCGGACGACAAATTGATGATATTTCATCATTATTAATATTTTTTCCCAGAAAATAGGATTAGACAATTCATGCAAATTGCCTCTTCTACAAACAGCTTGCATGAAATAACAAATCCTATTTTCTGAAGAACAAAAGAATAAGACAAAACATTTCAAAATGTCGTCTGCTAAAATTTTTTAGACAGGATACTAAATGTAAGAGTTAACCAGTTCAACTCTGCAGACAAACACATATGACTATACAAACAGTGTAGATCCAGATGAGACGGATCGTAACGAGCCGTCTCATCAGGATTTACACTGTTTGTCATTCTGGTTTTCGGTTCTGACTGAAACTCCTATTTTTTTAAATGCATCTGTGCAAATTGAAAGTTGGAAGAGAATACCTCTGAAATCATGGGTTAAAGAGTTAACTTATGTAAGTTATATTGCTATGATTTTATATTATATGTAAGAAGATTAGCATCCTCGTGTAAATCCTGTCTAGGAATCGACATACGTAGTTTTACAATATTATGTCTGACTTAGTGTTTTGCTGAATCAGAAAACAAATGATAATGATTATTATTGTAAGATGGCTTCACACATAAACGAATGCAATGACAAAATCCTACTAGATAAGTTAAGGTGCATGCGTCTGTGATCAATGAAACTTTGTAACATTTGTCACTCTCTGCGTTAATTCAGCATACGACAAATTCGCTATATTTTTCTTATTTTTCACGGAAAACAGGATTTAACATTTAATGCAAATTGTCTCCTTAGAAGACAATTCGCATGAAATGTCATATCATATTTTCTTGAGAAAAAAAAAAAAAAAAAAAAAAGAAAAACAAGAAAAACATTTCAAAATGTCGTCTGCAGCAATTTTACCGAGCACGCTAAGCGTTAACCTCGAATGAAGTCTTTAAATTCCAATTTAGGAGATACAGTCGAACTTCGATGCTCGTACATCTTTGGGACCATAGAAAATTGTTCGAGACATGAGTGGTTCGAGCCACTAAGGGTTAATTATGGTGCCAAGTCAGGAAGCAAATGGCGATAATTTGGGGATTTTTTTTTCAAATATTCAACACAATAATTGTATGTTGAGTGTACTCATTAGAATCGCCTCGATGATGCGATTCTAATGAGTACACACAACATACAATATCACGATAAAATAAGAAAATTTCCCTACATATTTGTTTTCGTAGGGACTCAAAAACGAGTTCGAATTAGCCATGGTAAACGAGCCGTCGGTGTTCGAGATATCGAGACTGTACTTCAACTGAGCTTTAAGTTTCCTTTCAACCTGAGCAATCTTTAATTGTTCAAAAAAAGAGGTCATATATTTTTATGAGCAAGGCCTTTCAATAGCAAAAGTGGCACAGAATCGCTAATCTAAGCAATATGGTATCTACATTTTGTGTATGCAAACATCCACATATAACATAGCACCAGGGACCAGCATCAAAAACGGAAAACTGACAAGGTCTAAATCAAAGTCATCTCGCTTTTCATACGTTAAGATTGACCCATAATTGATACATTCTAACCCAATAATAGAGAATAGATATCAGATGATTTTGCTTAAATTATTTGAAGCTTTCTAGGATACATTTTTCCTATCATTTGTTCAAAATATACATTATCAATATCTAAATCCCTACAAGCTGAAATAACTGCCTTAGTGATATCAGTTTGATTTTTCTGAGAGAGAGAGAGAGAGAGAGAGAGAGAGAGAGAGAGAGAGAGAGAGAGAGAGTAAGTTCAAATCAGTAAAATGAGGTGCACTATTAGTTCCCCATCGGTATTTCCACATTTTTCTATTAGCAACAAACCTTGTACCGATGTTATTGACAAGAATAGTAAGGTAATCGTAAACGTTTTGACAAGACAGGAAAGTATACAGTATTAGTTCTTTGAAGTGAAAAACAAATGTTTATGTTTTTGCGAAGGCTGATCTGTGCATTCGCTGTCCAAATATGTCCCGAAGACACATTGTGTGGCACATGCTACGATTCAGCAATCTAGGACTAATCAGCAGACGCTAATTGCTGATCACTTTCTTATATTTTCACAGAACACAAGTCGTGACATTTCATTCAAACATTTTTTGGTCGGAATAATCTGTCTTGGATGCGTGTTCATTCACCTAAACACTCACAGGAACCTAGTAATACAAAAATGGTCGAGTGATATTTAATTGTCTGGTCTTTTGGAACCTCTGGGCTTATACACTATACAGTGAAACCTGTGTAAGAGAGCCACCTATAAGACAGACTTTAAACAATGAGGGTTGATGTGGAAAGGTGGCTGTCTTATAAAGGTACATGTCATGTAATTTTGCTAGCTGTCTTATAAAGGTACATGTCATGTAATTTTGCTAGCAAAATTACATGAACATGTACCTTTATAAGACAGCCACCTTTCCACATCAACCACTAAAGTCAGTCTCAAAGGTGGCTTTCTTACAAAGGTTTCACTGTATGTTAAAACAGAGTTCCGATCAAAGCTGCTAGGGACGCGAGAGATTATTAAGCTCCAGATAGGATTTTTTTGTGTCACTGAAAACGAATGATATTTTTCCTATTTCTCCACAAAAATACATATGTTTTGTACTCATTAGAAGCGCCTCCACGAGGCGCTTTTAATGAGTATCTACAACATATGCTTTTGTAGAGAAATAAAAAAAAAAAAAAAAAAAAAAAAAAAAAAAAAAAAAAAATCTGATACCCGCTCTTATCTAGAGCTATGGGATTACTTATTTTTTTTTTTTCATGATCTCTCATGAATAATTCAGTGAAACTAATAATGCTATTTCTGTCTATTGGTTTGTTCTTTATTTTCAAAATATCCCCTTTCCGATTAGCTTCTGACAGCAGCAAGTGTTGTTTAGATCTTGTGCTGTAAAACGTCACCTGGTACTTCGATATAAAGCTGATATTATTCAATTTTCGTGTACTTTGGAACTGTCTAGCTCATATATTAAATTAAAAATGGAGTTCCACTAATTGCGTTTCCAAGGTACTCACAAACAGACAGAGTCACTAAAACTGAGTGCAATTCTTTATGCCTTTGTTGTGTGGACAGTGATAGTATCCACTTAGTCGGAAATAGCTGATTGGTATAATAATACAGAAAGCAATATATAAAACAATTATTTTGTATATGTAGATACAGCAGATAGTTTGTTTAACTTACGAATCTGAATCAGATTATAGGTTGTAGGTTGCCTATTTGTACCGTCCATAACTCCCACATTTACACTTGACATAGTTCGTTTAATGCCAGGTCGGAGAAATTAAAAGGTGTTTCTTTTTTTCCAAGGTGATTTATGATTTTCTACTCCGATAGCCAATTTCATTAATGAAAACTTACCACTAAACTAATTGTCCTTCAAACGGTCTTTTAGTGAGATAGTATCTGTAAAAAAAAGCTAGGTCACATTCTAAAAAAAAGCACCTTATGACATACACTGCACAATTAACCCATTGTAGACTGAATGAACTCACCCACACTATATATTGGAAGAGTCCAATTTCAAGGTTAGTTAGGTCAGGCTATGAGATTTAGATATTCCTAAAGAAAAAAATGGCTAAACTATTTGCAAACAGTGAAGACCCAGATCAGACACCGCCTTCTGCGGCGTCTGATCTGGGTCTGCACAGTTTGCGAATTACCCTTTTAGGGGTCTCCCGACTACCTTGGGTTAAATAAAGGTGTTCATGCCATATTTGGGCAACCAAGGCCTTGTTCAGCCAGCGAGACAGAATGACCACATACTGTGAAATGTATTGATAAATTAAGAAGTCCACAGTCTGCGTAGCCTTGTCTAGACCACTGTTGTTCGTATACGACAAAAGGGTCATTCTCTTTTTATGCATACCATATGCGAAAAATGATTGTCGAAGACATAGGTAATAACGCGCATTCACGAAGCCTACAGTCAGGGACATACCAATTATCCAGTAGTTGAAACGGATGTTTGTGGTCATCTTCTTCTTTGGCTGCCCACTTTGCTTTCAATTTCTTTTTCTTTCCATTTGTAAAGCTGTACTGTTGAGCGGCTTCAGGAGTTGGGTGAGGTTTCCATCATGAAAACATGCCTATATAATTTTGACCTCCTCAAACTCCACTTTTATAAGTAAAACTGGGGTTTACAGGGGTATACATTATTGTTCTTATTCTGCTATAAAAACATAGATTGTGGGTACTCGTTAGAACCGCGTCGCCGAGGCGGTTCTAACGAGTACCCACAATCTATGTTTTAAGCAGAAATCTAAAACATATCAGATTTCTTTTTATCTGAAAGTTTTCCGTTTTGGTTGTAAAATTTTCAACATATTTGAATAGGCGTGTTTTCGTAATGTCGAGCGAGTATAATTAGTTTAAGCTTCCCCATTAGTTTTCTTACTGACTGTTCCCAGGCAGTTCCTCTTTTGCAGTTCTTCTTTGATTGTGCGTCTGTGGTTTCATATGTGATGTTTGTTTTGTCCTTATTTGATCCTTATCTCTCCTTCTTTGGAGCCTCATGAGGATTGTGCTGTGGATTTTGTGCCAGTGTGGTCGATTGGGTCACCGGTGTTCTTTACTCTTTACAATTCAGGAGCGGTGGTCGCCCTGCAAGACTTTTTGTCATGCTAGAAGTCCTCCATACGGACCGAACAAATATATGTTCTTACCACCATGGAAGCTGAGGGCGAGGGTTGGGATCCCGTGAAGCTAGCTTAAGCACCCCCCCCCCCCGCCACCTTTCTACATCCCATGTAATTTATAAGTGACCGGTCCGAGGCGGCGCTTTCATTATAGTACTTTTTTTTTTAATTGTTTTGTAGTGTTTTAATTAATGGTTTCTTTTAATAACTATTTTTGTTAATTGATGATATATTCAAGTTAAGTTTGGTTAACAGAGTTCCCACCTTTTTGCTTTTTGGAGAAGGGTTGCCAACTGTGCCTGCCGTCTGTTCATTTTGTAGCTGATTTATTGCATTTGCTTGTCTTTCCCTTTGGTGTGTGTTTGTTAGGTGGGTGTGGGGGTCGGGGAGGGGGGGGGGAGGGGCTTGATTTCGATCTGATTGCATGAGTTCCTGAGTTGTAACATGTGCTGTCCACCGCTGGTTTGTAACATGTGCTATCCGTCGTAGTTTGTTTACTTTTTCTTTTTCTGTCATTGTAGGCTATGTTCTGTGATTGTGGCTCTTCCTGAATATACCACGACTCTCGTTATCTCCATGTTCAAGGGAATCTCTAAAATACGTCGAGATATTCGTATCTCGACATATAAGATTTGCAAAATCGAGGAAAAAATAAATTAAACAACCACATTTCACAAATAAATATGTAATTGACTCCTGAAATATTGCAAATATTGTGGAAAAGAGGGGAAATTGCTCCTGAAGAGCAATTTTTCCCTTTTCTTCAATAGTTTGTTACCTGTTCTTAGATTTCTATGTTAAAACAGGGACCAAATTTTTACATCGAGATAAGCTATTATTCGAGATAAGCGAAGTCGAGATAACTTTTCAACTTTGTAAAAATTAATCTGAGTCCAAGCAAACTTTCACTCTTCTAGTTTTAACTGAACATGAATGGCAATCCAATATATCGCATGCAACAAGTTTTGCATGTAGATGGCGAAAGATGAAGTGAAGACTCTAAATCTTGCTCTTAAATGTCTGGTACAAGACTGCAGGTGGCAGATGAGTTGGCAATACTACAGCTTTGACCACAATCTTCTTTCCCGTAATATGCTTTAAGAGTATGTTTTTCACTAAGGCATCAATATAACAAAATTCTTTCCGATGGTTACATCGAAATCCAAGTTCAAATTGCATATAGGCACAGTTTGATCAAGCCTTTACTGTTGTCTGTGATGGAAAGCAAAATGTATAATGTACGGATGAAGAGTTTAACATCAGGACACGTAAACGATCTTGGTTTTCTTTGTCTTCGAAGCATCCGCTTTGCGCATACGGAATTTTGTGAAACAGTATACATTAGGCCCATGGGCCATGATTCGCTCACCTGATAAAAAAAGCTATTGCACATCTGCAAATGCCATACAGCTTCTTTTAGTATTGCCACAGCAACTAGAACCAAAGTTGACCATACCATGAAAAGGTCCAAAGAAAGGTAAGAAAAAAAATCACAAGCCGCAGCCGTTCCCAGACACCAAGAGGAAGATAAAATAGAAAAAACCAAACAAGCGCGAATCAAACAAACGTACGAAAAGCACTAAATTTAGCTCTCTTTTCCCCAAGCGAGGTAATCGCAATGCTCAAAGGACTGAAAAACACAAGAACAAAATAGCACGAGACAAGACTTAAACAAGGTCATCCTAGTATCATCATTTCAACAAAGTTAGTAGACTTTGAGTCCCTGTTTTTGTTTACCAAGAATCAACCTCAAAGTTTTCTTAGTTCTGGAGAAGAAGAATCTTAGTTCTGGAGAAGAAGAATCAACCTCAAAGTTTTCTTAGTTCTGGAGAAGAAGATTTTTAACACATTCGAACAAATCGCAATCACTATTTCGACAGAAAACCCAATGTAACTTTTGGTGAAAATTGTTCAAGCGGTTTCAGAAAAACATTTACAAACAAGATGGCGGCTGAGATGACCATATTGTATTTCCGATCGGCATAATCTAAGCTATTTTCGATCTAGAGGTCATCCTCTTACTACTGTGTAAGTTTCAACTCAAATCGCCCAATGGTTTAAGAGGACGTCAAAAATTGGTTTTCAAGATGGCGACTGTAGCGACCGTCTTGGATTTCTGATCGGCAAAATGTATATGCTTTGATCTACAAGTCATTCTTCAATGTAAGTTTCAACTCGAATCCCCCAATGGTTCAGGAGCAGACGTCAAAAATGGATTTTCAAGATGGCGGCTGTGGTAGCCACTTTGGACTTCCAATCAACACAATTTTAGCTATTTTATATCTACTGGTCGGCTTTTGCTCTATCACAAGTTTCAACTGAATTCGCAGAATGGTTTACGAGATATCGAAAATAGATTTTCAAAATGGCCACTCTGGCCGGCCATCTTGGATCTCGAATCGACACAATTTAGACATTATTTAACTAGAGGTCATCCAATTGCAACAGTGTAACTTTCATTTGAAATTGCCCACAGGTTTGGGAGGAGAAGTCAAAACTTGGTTTTCAAAATAGCGGCTATATCGGCCATTTTGAATTTCCAATCGGCATGATTTTAGCCATTTTTCATCTACACGTCAACCTATTGCTACATCGTAAGTTTCAACTTAATTCATCTTGTGGTTTGCAAGAAGATGTCCAAAAAGATTTTTAAGATGATGGCTGTGACGGTCATCTTGGATTTCCGATCAGAATCGACCCGAAATTAGCTCAATTAAATCCAGAAGTTGTCCTGCCTCTACAATGTAAGTTCCGGCTCAAATCGACCAAAAGTTTGGAAAGAGATGTCGAAAAGCGATTTTAAGATGGCGGCTGTGACGGTCATCTTTGATTTTCGATCGGCTCAGTTTTAGCTAGTTTGTGTGTAATAGGCACCCGATGCTCCTCATCAAGTTTCAACTCAGTTGGATTATATTCTTTAGAGGAACTGTGAATTCTCAACATTTTTCCTATATGAAAGTACAGGGCTCATACAAATGTATGGGGAAGAAAATTTGACCTTGAAAGGTAAAACGTCAACGTATGACCATCATTTAAGCATTTTTTGTAGACCTCCTGTCCCGGATGATTTGTGCGAAGATTAGGTCTTAAGGCGTACTTGGTTCTGGAGAAGAAGATTTGTAAATGTTTGTACTATATATGGGCATGACAGCCATTTTGGTCAAAGAACCGCGACCATTCTAGCAATCTTTCATTTCCCTGCCCTAAGGAGGCTCCCCGGGTAATACATGTATGAGCAACATTGGTCCATTGGCTTCAGAGAAGAAATTCTCAAAATTTTCCCATACAAATGCATGGGGCCCATACAGATGCATTGGGAAGCAAACTTGACCTTGCAGTGAAAAGGCCAAACATCATTGGTACTTGGTAGGCCTCCCTCCTCTGGTGGTTTGTGCGAAGATTCAGCCCAAAGGCATCCTCGATTCTAGAGAAAAAATATTCAACGGTTTTTATCATATATGAGCACAGCGACCATTTTAGCAATTTTTCGTTCCCCCGATATAAGGAGGCTCCATATGAAATCTGAGCAAAACTGGCTGACCGGCTTCAGAGGAGAAGTCGTTTGAAAAGTGTTAACGAACGGACGGACAACCGGACGGGCGGACGTACGTACTAACGAAAGGACAGACGTACTAACGGACGGACGGACGACGGACAAAAAGTTATCATTATAGCTCATCCTGCGTATAGCTCAGGTGAGCTAAAAACGGGAAAACCACAGTCGTATAATACAGCCGTACCGAGGCACCGAGAGTAAACTCAATCACCAATATATGCTATTTAACATAATAATAATAATAATAATAATAATAATAATAATAATAATAATAATAATAAAAATAGTAATAATAATATTTATAATAATAAAATTAATAATAATAATAATAATAATAATAATAATAGCCTTTGCTGTCAGCTTACGTTTTATATCTTGATGAGACGTCTCATACTTTAATGCGTGTATCTACAGTAGAACTTCAGTGGCTCGAACCCCGATGGCTTGTTTACCATGGATGAGTCGAACACGTTCCTTACTCCGCAGGGATTTCCTCCAAATACGATATACGGATTTTCTTCTTTTATCTTGTAAATGTATGCTGTGTGTACTTATTAGAATCGCCTCTGTGAGGCGATTCTAATGAGTACACACACCACATACTCTATGAGGCGATTCTAATGAGTACACACAACATACATTTAAAATATAGAACACCGAAAAGATATCCCACAATTATTTTCATTGTGCCTCCTGGTGTGGCACTAATAGTAACCTTGCGAGGCTTGAACTACCGCTGTCTCGAACAAATTTTCATGGTCCCAAAAGGGTTCGAGCCATCGAAGTTCGATTGTATTTCATTTGGTTGGCAACAATTTCTGCACTGTTGAGGTTTTGTGCTCACGATTTTCTTCTTAAATTGTCTAGTTCTACTGTAGATGTCTTGGAAAAGCTGTATAGTTTGCCATTGTAGTTTCTCCTGGGTAACTCAACTTCTAATTTTGAATTGTTGATACAAACTCTCTGCTATTTTTAACCGTTAAAGCGCTATGCAAAATTGTAGCAGACGACATTCTAAAATTGATTTTGATATTTTTCAGAGAAAGTAAGACTTGACATTTCACATTGACCAGACTTCTTTTATCAGAAAAAATAATGAAAGTGATATTTCAAATTGTCGTCTGATGTAGTTGTGATGGCGCTTTAAGAGTTTAGTTCTAGTAACTACGTACGTAATAGTGTTACATGTACCTGCAATTTGACACCAAACGAGATAAGGAACATACCTTAATTACTTTTCGCACCATACGGATGCTAATTATTCAAGTTCACAATTAGGGTAGTTAACCGTTAAGAAGAGTGGGTACACTTGGAATATTTTCCACCAAGGGAGACAATTTTTGTGACTTCCTGTTTGCTCTCTTGGACGCCAGGTCCCGTTTAAAAGGGTGTCTACTCTAAACGGAGGAGGGGCCAATTATTATCTTTTGGAACAGACCCATTTTCAGGAGGTATGACATGACCATTTTGACAGAGATATCTCACTTGAAAGTGCAACAAGTTTAATTTTCGTTTGCACTAGACTCACTTCTAGCTTTAATTTTACATATTCTGATCAATAAATTGTCTCTTTCGCGAATGACAGAGCGTCCCGGTTCAGCCTGTGTTTCAAGCAAACCAAATAAAATAGATATATGTATATTGCCCCTCCCCTACACCCCCACCCCCCGACACAAACACCCCCGCCCCCCACATACTTAATTGGTTCGTTAATAGAGAATGAACGCATGCGAAATGATCACACTGCCGCAATATTCCAGGCTTTTACCATATTTACCCTTAATGCTGGGACAGACAGACCTCAGCAAACAAGTAGAAAAATATTCGCTGTTTGTGTATAATATAAGGGTCATTTTCTTATGCTGAACCACATTTGCTTTTGCGCGATTTATAAGTGCAGTAAGGCACCTTTTCGTTTGTTATGGTTTAAATGAGCTGTATCATGGGAAAAGGTATGATTATAAGATATAAAAATCCCTACATGAACTCAGACAAGTCAGTATTTATATACTTTCTTAGAAACCTCTTCGCCGTCCGCTTACTTAAGGGGACTTACTTAACCTGTTTTTCAGCCATCCTTTTAAAGGGAGACTATTATCGTTACTTCCTGTCTGTGTTCGGAACATAAAGCTTGTTCTGAAAAGGTGTTTACTCGAAATGAAATTTGCTCCCTTGCAAGCAATTTCTTTCCTTTTAGAGCAGAATGCTTTTCAGAAAGGACATAAAACAATATAATAGGCTTAAAGGATCTATCAGTGGTGTGAGAGGTAGATAGAAAAAAAAAATCCTTTCCGAGGATCACAGTCTGGCATCACGAGGCTTGCCGAGTGATGCCAGACTGTGATCGCGAAGGACGGATTTTTCTACCTATCTCTCACACCCATTATAGATTCTTTAAGCCTATTAAATTGTTTTTAATATATGAAATTATAATATGTATCATATAAGATACATTGGGCTTTTGAACATCGATATGAAACCTAAAAATTGATGTTACAGATACTAGTTTGTGTCTATCTACCATGATGTCTGGCATAATTTATATAGTTAAAAAGATAAAATATAAACTTCTAAATAGAAGTCAAAGATTGTCATGTAATATATCATACATGATCGATTTTGCCAATGAAGGTGAGGGTAGTGGCATCACAAGTCATAGTAGGAGTATATTAGTACTGCTACTTGCAAGCAATCACTTTTAAAGCTTGCATATTCCTTATCTTAATATTTTTAGATATTCAGACTTTGATCAGAATGTGCGAGTGGCGTAGATGCGCAGGCTGATCTGAGTCTTCGCTGAGCGCACGTCATACTGTAGGTTTTGACGCACGCTGGCTCAAATGTAGCTGTTGCTGAGTAGTGATAGTCTTTGGAGTTTCCACTGTGCTGTAAAATATTTCACTGGACAGTGGAGGTTTTGATGAGGCACCGCGCATGCTCAACTAAATATCGGCCTTTGCTGTCCGTATATGACATGAAGACATAATTTCGCATGGCGCTGTTCATATACCGTTACAGACCGAAAATACTCACCAATACCTTTTAAACTAGGTCTGCTTTATTAATCGCTTCTAATGTCGTTTGACAATCCAATTCGTTCATAATTATCATTCATCTATGGTCTGCTAAATGTCGCAGGGTAATCGTTAAAGAGCTTGATTAGTTCGCAATTATAAGATATTGAAGTGTAAGTCAATATGGTTGTTCTTGCTTTTTAATTCTTTTCTATTTGTGTTATCCGACAGGAGTCTGTTTTATTGATTTATTGTATCGGTTTACTTTCTGACCGATTTCATTCCATGATTTGTCTAATACTGAATGTATTGAATAAACGATTTCATATTTTCATATTATTCTTTACTTGTGATATCGTAATAACTAATAAGCCCTTAAGGGGACCTGACACACATTGTTAATTTTCTGCCATTTCTTTTTAAAGGGGAGACGCCATTTCGGGGGTTGATCGCAAGACTGTAGCAAGTCAGATGGTTGTTTTTCCCAATACGTAATCTCCTCATCATGAAGGCGTTATGAAGATTACAACATTTCTTTTTGTAAACAATGGAAATTTAGGTGCCATTGCTCGTATGAGCAATGACACCTAAATTTCCATTGTTTACAAGGTGCCATTGCTCGTATGAGCAATGGCACCTAAATTAGCATTATTTACAAAGGGGTCAAAGTTGCCCCTAAACAAAGGTTTAAAAAATATGTTTGAGTTACTACAGTCTTGCGCTCAACCCTCGATTTGTGGTTTTTCATATTGCATTTCACACCAAGCCCCTTCTGGTATGGGCTGTACTCAAAAAGAAACATTAAATGCTCCCTGTGGGAGCAAATTCTTATTTTTTAGAGTAGCAAATTCTTATCTTTTAGAGTAGCACCCTTTTCGGAAGGGTGGCAAAAATAATATAAAACAATAACTTTCCCTGTATATGTATCCCTTTTCCTTAACCGATCATGCTCCAAGAGCATGATGTCATAAACACTAACACCCCAATGCCCCCCAACCCCCACACACTGACTGCCTCATATTATGGGCACAGAATGCACCGGCCTAAGGGTACTGGATACACCTGACAGATATTTCACCATTTTAACAAGGGCTCAGTGATCCCAAAGTAAATAAGAATAAAATAGCACTATGGTGAAGTAAGGGAATACTGATTACGACTGCCACACGACACGTAACATCATATGCAAATGAAGGCAAATAAAATATGTAAGGATTGCCCTTGGAAACAAAGAACACTTGCAATAACATACGCAAACAAACATATAAATGAAAATATTTAGGAAATGACACAATCACGAAGCACAACCTTACCGAGGCCCCAAAGTACTGAAAGATGAGAAACAAATAATGACAAAACAAACGCCACATATGAAATCAAAGACGCACAAACAAGAAACGAGGTGCAACAGAGGAACCGCCTGGAAACGGTCAATAGGAAAACTCCTGAGAAAACCTATTAAAGCTGCCACATGGCACTTAACACCGGATGCAATGGAATAAAATAAATATACACTCGAACTTCAATGACTCGAACCCCTCTTGGACCATGAAAATTTGTTCGAGGTATGGGTAATTCGAGCCACTGAGGGTAATCATGACGAGAAGTCAGGAAGCAAATGGCGACAATTTAGTGATTTTTTTCGAGCTTCTGGACAATAATTGTATGTTGAACGTTCACATTAGAATCGCCTCGACGAGGCGATTCTAATGAGTACACACAACATATAATTTTATGATATATAAAGAAAATTTCCTTAAATATTTGTTTTCTTGAGCTATTGGAAGAATTTCGTAGGGACTCAAAAACAAGTTCGAATTAGCCATGGTAAACGAGCCATCGGTGTTCGAGCTACTGAGGTTCGTCTGTATAAAGGGATTGGAAACAAAGAATACATAATAGAACATGTAAACACGTCTTGATGCGTAAACGATTTCTAGTGTTGAAATGTTTGCTTTGTCACACGTAGCAATGTACTTTCCCTTCCACAAGTTAATAGCTATTTTTATTTTGCTTTCTTACGGTTTAAAACAACACGTGACATCACTGTCGGATTATCTTCCGCATACTATTTGTATAATTTGTACATTCAAACAAATTTTGTCAATCGATGGGTTCGTCTGAGCGTGATACATAGTATCAGATTTCAGGTGTGACTCAGTGCTATTTTCACTTAATGATTATCTGCCATGCTGGTGTCAAATAATTATGTATAACTATTTAATATGATTTTTACTGGTTTCTCTTGTAGGCAAATATAAAGGACTCGATACCCTTGCTTATTTGCTTATTTCTTCCTAAGGGAGACAGCTTATGTGACTTCTCGTTAAGTTTCCTGTAAATCAACCCCATTCTGAAAATGACTTTACTCTGAAAAAAAAAAAAAAAAAAAATCCGTGCTCCTAAGAGGAGCAGATTGGTTCCTTTTTAGAGTAAACTCCTGTTAGAAGGGGCAAACAATTTCGAATAGGTTATCGCCCATGAATGTGTCTCATTTACCCCAAATTAACACTGTGCAACATGTGGCATACAGTGTGTCACTTTAGCGGAGTTTTAGAGGTATATTTTCGTAATACAGATGGAAAATATCAATTTGTCTATAGGATTTACAAGAAGGATAATTTCAGAACCGCTGTCGTCAGACAAAAAGAAAATTCCTTCTTATTTGGATGTGTGTTTTAACTATTTTACCAATATACGTTATTGAACTTAAAATAATACCAACTCATCAACATTTGTGAAATGGTGCATAATTGCATATTGGTTTTCTTATGTAATATTTTGAGGCAAACACAATTAAAACGAAATTTTACATGTACTTTATACTGACTTTGTTTTCTTTCTGAATTGTAGTAAGGGTAAGACTCATACATGTAATCACCCATATTGCAATTTCTAATTTCTATTTGCATGAAAATAGCACAGCTTATAAATGAATAAAGTAACGCGTTTTAGTTCAGTTAAGAAGGCACACAATAGAATGATGGCAAGCAGAGTTAGCAGCTCCCAAAAAAGTGGCAACTCTGCCACCCAAACTAAACTGAGGATATCTTAAACTTACATAATTGTTTAAAGAAAAAAAAAAAAAAAAAAAAAAAGCATTAGAAAATGAAACACCATCACGAAAACATGCCTATATAATTTCGACCTCCTTAAACCCCACATTTATATAGTAAAACTGGGGTTTACAGGGGTATACATTATTTTTCTTATTTCTGCTCAAAAAATAGATTATGGTACTCGTTAGAATCGACTCGCCGAGGCGGTTCTAACGAGTACCCACAATCTATGTTTAGAGCAGAAATATGAAAAATAGCAGAGATTTTTATCTGAAAATTTTCAGTTTTTTTTTTTTTAGGTGAAATTTTCTATATATTAGAATAGGCGTGTTTTCGTAATGTACATAACAATAAACAAAACGTACAATAATAAAAGTACCACTTTGGAACGATGTGTAACTGGCGGCGCAAAATTCATTACTAAAACATTAGCTGAAAAATATTTGTACAGAGTAGCGTTGTGCAATGTTAAACATACGACAGTAAAAGACAGTCATACACAGACAGTTGCTGATCATACACATCACATTGATGATCAGCCTACACAGCAGTAGTCAATTACCCTTGTCCTTAAGATTCCATCATTTATTCTTTAGAAAATACTTGTTTTTTTTTCAGTGATAGCTTATGGTATGTATTGATATGCTCTAAATTCTATCGTACTTGTTATTGTACTGGGTGGTAAGGGTTCTCCATCCTTCAATATTCAAATGGTTATATCAGAAACTTCAAATAACTTAGTTACACATCATAACAGGCAATAATAATAAACTGCTGAAAATTGTTCATATGAATCTCATTGCTATAATTATTAGAATTGTTTTACTTGTTGCGACCAAATAGACTTAACATATCGTTGTTTTGTGTTTGTATTACTTATATTCTATTCTCCATCTGTAGATATAATATAATCCACAGATGCCCAGCCGTTTGGCACCATAGGGTAAATGCTGTATAAATTGGGCCAGCGCACGACAAAACCTACAATAAGACCTGAGTAACCACAAATACGTAGATCAGTCTGTACTTCCACCCAGTCAGGCAAGGTTTCTCCCTCTTTAGATAGCCCAGGGCGGTGGAAGGCACCTGCGATCAGCGAAGACTCTGATCAGACTGCGCGGATGGTCGCATAGTCTTATCCTAGCTTTTGTTGTGCGCTGGCAGCCGCATATAGGATAGCCGACATGCTAATCAACTTATAATAAAGGCGTCTTTAAATACGAATTACGATGTTATATAATGTAATTAAATAGAAAAAAAATAACTTCGTTTCCAATACTTTCCCAATATTTACATTTGAGAAATACTTTCGGTATCATACAAAATTGAAAATAAGGCATATATATGTACCAGCTGCGATAACAAACGTAGTAAATAAGATGTCCAGGAAGAGCCACGATCACAGAAGAAAGCCTTTGTTTGTATTAAGGTTTTACGGCCCAGTCATCCCAATTGGGTAATGTCGAGCGCGGTCTGTTTAGCTAACCACACTTTTACTGGGCAGGCTTTTACTGAGCGGTTAACCAGTATTGTGCACATTCTTTCACAAGAAACTGATAACAACCCTTCTTGAATCAGCGGTAGGGAGAGAATGACCGTAGAAAATATTTCATACTCAATCTCCACGAAAGAATGCTGCCTACCCGGCGGGGGTCGAACCAGCAACTTCCTGATCACCAGTCGGTCGCGCATCGACCTGAGCCACCGAGGCCGGCTACAGAAGATAAAAGCCTACCAATGACATCAAGAGGAAGAGCAGACAAACCATGAAAAGCCAAAAAAAAAAAAAAAAAAAAAAAAAAAAAAAAAGAAAAAAAAAAGAAAAACAAAGTAACCAGCTCCATCTGCCACATCGAGGTAATCACAATGCCGACAAACAGAAATCACCAATCACAAATACAGCAATCATACTTAGAAGTGTGATACTATTCGTTCATATGAATTTATGAATTGATTAACACTGACTAATGATGCAAAGCCATTTATTTATGTCTTTATACTTTAAAATTCCATGTAATGTTCTTGAAATAAACTCCCTAACGTACACATGCAAGAAGACAAGAAGATGTTGTCATATTAAAGTACTGTTTAAAGCACTTGTGCATTTCATTGAATTGCGTTTAAGGACATAAAGATGTCTGCTACTTTTCACAAGGCTGTTTTAACTTCCTGCTTTCCAGCATACCAAAGGAAAGCAAATTCTTTCCTTTTAGAGCAGATTTCTTTTCAGAAGGAGTCAATAGCAATTTTGACAGAGTTATATCCCCTGAAAGTGTATGCATCGTTCTTGAAATAAGAGATGTCGTTTCGTTCTTTTAATAGGGAGATGAATATTCTTTTGTTATTCCGTTATAAATTAAACAGCACATAGTGCAACACACCTCATCACGAAAACATGCCTATATAATTTTGACCCCCTTAAACCCCACTTTTATATAGTAAAACTGGGGTTTACAAGGGTATACATTATTTTTCTTATTTTTGCCCGAAAACATAGATTGTGGGTACTCGTTAGAACCGCCTCGGCGAGGCGGTTTTAACGAGTGCCCACAATCTATGTTTTGAGCAGAAATATGGAAAATATCAGAGTTTTTTATCTGAAAATTTTCAATTTTTGGAGGTGAAAATTTTTTGGAGGTGAAATTTTCTGTATATTGGAAAAAGGCGTGTTTTCGTAATGTTACCCATGAATGGGCTGCTAACAAAAGTACCAATCAGGGCCCAGTTGTTCAAAGCGTCGTTAGCTTAACGAGCTCATTAAGGGTCAAAATATTAACTGTTCTAGTAAGTACATTATCTATTTCACAGGAGAGTAGCTACTCTCATTTTTTTCAGCAAAAATATTAGCGTATATGCCATATTTGATAATCGAAATTTTACGTTAACTATCGACATCGTTAGTTTTGAACAACCGGGCCGAGATATTCTCAATTTACCTATCCATATTATTCATAGCATAATAAAATAAATAAGAAAACAATAATATATGAAAGTTTATAAATTAAGGAGAACATGCACATAGAATAACAAACCGTATCAGGATAAAAAATATCATAAGAAAGCGTCATTAGCTCTAGAATATATGAACATTTAAAATTCAGGAGAAAATACCAATAGGTTACACAATTGATTGACTGAAACCGACGGACACAACAAGTGGCAGATGGCTAACGCCTTGTACCTTTTTTTCCCTTATTGGACATTTTAAGAAGTGTTTGATGGCGTGTTGAATGCTTATGTATGTTATTTTATTTTGCCTCGACATTGTCCAATATATTCATGAAATGTTCAGCGCGAATCAACAGGATTTTTGTAAGATGTCAGCTACGCATTCAAGCTGGTCAGCCAATTACTAAACTATTAAAACAAATTCTATAAGGAATGACCGTTGAGAGCAATGAACATTCTCACAAATCTGAAAATAGCTGAAGTGTCAAATTTTATCGGCCAGAATAGCTAGTGCCAGCCAGTTAGGTATCATCAGTGACCCTCATATTATAATATTTAGAAAACAAAATCACGAATTGATTTCAATGATCATAAAGGACCTGAAAAGATATACTACACAAAAGTGAAGTTTCGGATATATTTTAACAAGAAAATATGGTTGTACATTTAATAAAAAATGTCGTACGTTTTGTCTGACACTATTTTCTGTGAAAATAAGAAAACATATCACCAATGTGTAGTGTACTGACTGTAATCAGAGAGCTTAAAAAGTGAAATATATGTACACATCTACAGATAGAAAAATAAAATAATAATAATAATAATAAAAAAAAAAACTATTTTGTATATAGATAGAGGTTTTATAATAAAGCTTACACTATTTGTTCCACAGTATTAAAACATAACATATCCAATACATGTATAGAGAGCAAATGTAATATAAAAAGATATATAAATATCGTACAGGAAAACTAATTCTCACCCTTCTTCATTCACAGCTTTGATCTTTTATATCCACTCAACATCCAATACCTGTTCAAAGATTGTCTATCCGTCCCTGTGTTTATCCAGCCTGATCTTATCACCTATCCAGGTTGTAGTCTTTCTCCACACCTTTCGCGTTGAATTCCAACTTTTATAAGATGCAGCCTCTCTATAATGGAAACTTTTCACCGATAATCCCACTTAATACCATATATAGTTACCATGAGAATAAAATTTGCTGACACACAGGAATCGGAATAGTGAAAAGGGAAAAACAATGTATGTGCATCCGGGTAGCTTTTGTGAGCAGCGAAGTTTCTCCCTGAATCACACAGATATGCTGGGCTTTAGGTTTGCGCCTTGACTTAAAACATCATTTCTAGTTTTGGCGCTCCCTGGACTTTTCTTTTATCTTTTTTGATACAAGGCAATGCTGATTGTGCACTGGAAACATATTATAAAAAGACGTGCGTTATGTCATAAATAAAGTTATTAACCTATGACCCCTAAGTTTCTGAAGTGGACTATTCCATTTTTGAATTCGGAATTGCCCACTGATACAAGTGTGGTTTTTTAGTCCAAAATAAAATTAAAAAAAAACAAACAAAAAAAAAACAAAAAAACAAAAAAACAAAAAAAAAAAACACAAAAAAAAACAAAAAAACAACAACAACAACAAAAAAAACAAACAAAAAAAACAAAACAAAAAAAAAAAAAAAACAGAATAGCAAACAATGTATATCCTGATGAGACGGCTCATCGCATCTGGATCTTCTTGGATACATTTCCTAGTTCTTCATCGAAAACATTATGTTGTTGGTACTCATTAGCAGCATCAAATCGTGAAAAACATTTTCATATTTGCTATCCAAAATGCGCACAGAGAAAAGTCTAACCAGACTACGCGACTGTTGGGAGCACATATTTAAGGGTATATTTTCTGATTATGCGTCTCAAATCGCCATATGGCTGTAAAACAATGATCTGGGCCCAGTTGTTCAAAACTAATGATCCCAGCTAGCATTCTACGTAAATCTACATCGGGCCGTCATCGGCCCGTCAGTTACCCTGACGGGCCGATCACGGCCCGATATAGATTTACGTAGAATGCTGACTGGGATGTCGTTACTTAACATATCGTTAAAACTTTGATCATTAGATATGGCATATATGCCAATATTTTTGCTGAAAAAAAAATGTGAGTAGCTTTTGCAGCTACTCGCATTTTTTTCAGCAAAAATACCTATGGATTTGGTATTGTATTACTAGAATAGTTAACATTTTGACCACTAACGAGCTCGTTAAGCTAACGATACTTTGAACAACTGAGCCCGGAATGGGAAGTCGTGATTCGCAAAAACACTGAATTAAGAGACTACGACCAGCATTAAATTAATCAAAGGCTACATCTTAGATTAATTTGCCGTAATTAATAATCATCTTTAAAATTCAGATTGCTAAGCTTTAATTTCAGGTCCATGAGCTGTACTTGACGGTTTAAGATTGGACTTAAAATGCCATTTCAAGAAAAAAAAACAAAAATACATATGAGAAAAAATAATAATAGCAATATGCTACCTCCTACTTTGAAACAAACGAGTACAGATTGACTTTCAAGGAAAATAAATCTGATCTGGGGACTGAGCCCATTTTTCATGCCCAACTTAGCTGAGCTGTAGTTGGCACTTTCATATTTATAAGCAGGGAAATTTTCATGCTCAACTTTGTTTAGTAAGAAAGAATTTTCAATAATTAGTAATTTGAGATTTGTTAGAGGACAAATTCCAGACTTAATTGACCTCAGCGTGAAACAGTTTTATAAACTCGGAGCCTGGTAATATTTGTCTCCCTTCTCTAAAAGGAAAGTTTTTGCTCTCTCTGGAAGCGAATTTAGCTCCATTAATTGGAAAAGCAGGAGAAACACGGGATATGTCAAAGTCACGAAACATAGTCTTTCCGAAGCACAGAAAAGTGAGATGGGAAACAAAGAATTACAAGACACAACGGCACAGTGCCAATAACCGACAACAAAGAAAAACTGCAGCAGAAGAACCGTCTTGGAGTTGTCAACAGAAACAACTATTATGGGGCTTAAAGTAGTTCGAACCGAAACTCACCTTATCTCCCACAGCAGCTTAAGATATGACCACTGGAATACAAACAGGCGGAAAACAAAAAAGCAATGGGGGCAGTTGTTGAAGAAATAAGCCACAATGCTAGCATGACATCTCGGGGGGGGGGGGGGGGGGGTTGGGGGGGGGGAGGGGGGGGGTAACTTCCTATATATGGCATAGTACGGATGTGCGTGCCGAATAGCCCCCTTTTTCAGCGCTGCCAGGTATATGACTGGCCCCCTTTTTTAACAAAAAGTATATGAATGGCCCAATTTTTCTGGATTCCTATGTGAAAGGCCCCATTTTTTGACACCCTGGTATATGCACGTATTTTTCGCTCAGAGATTTTTTGAGGCTGCTTATCCTCTTGGTATTACATGAATTGACTGTGATATTTGTGTAACAACCAGCAAAAAATGGGTACACAAAATCAAAGTGCAGTATATGAATAGGTTAAAATTTTGGATGATGAAGTATATGAATGGGTCCGTTTTTTCAAAGGCCAGGTATATGAATGGGGTAGGTTTTGAAATACTGGCTCGCACACCCGTACCAAAAATACCCCTAAGTTTACCCCCTCCCCTCCCCCCCCCCCCCCACCCCGAGCATGACATCAAAACAAAATAGAAAACACAGAAGGCCAACCGGATAACAAATGACCGTAATGCTAGATTTTATTACGAAAACACGCCTATTCAAATATATTGAGAATTTTACCACCAAAAAATGAAAACTTTCAGATGACAAATTCTGGCAGTCATCATGTTTCTGCTCAAAATATAGCTTGTGGGTGCTTGTAAGAACCGCCTCGTTGAGGCGGTTCTAACAAGTACCGTCAACCTATGTTTTGGAGCAGAAATAAGAAAATCAAGGTATACCCTTGTAAACCCCAGTTTTACTGTATAAGGATAAATGGGGTCAAACCTATATAGGCGTGTTTTCGTGATGTACAGCAAGTTAGATCCGTGGTAGAATATTTAACGTTGAACTGACAGCAGTAAAATATAGGGATTGGCGATTAAACTGGTTTTACGTGATCGGAACCTGGGCCTAGTTGTTCAAAACTAACGATGTCGTTAGTTAACGTATCGTTAAAACTTTGATCACTAAATATGGAATAATTGCTGATATTTGTGCTGAAAAAATGTGAGTAGATTTTGCATTTGCAAAGACTACTCACATTTTTGTCAGCAAAAATACCTGTGAATAATATATTGTTCTTACTAGGAGAGTTTACATTTTGACCATTAACGAGCTCGTTAAGCTAACGACGCTTTAACAACTGAACCCTGTTCTTTAATTCCCACTGTATGCTAGAACCGTCAAAAGTTTACGTAAGGGAAGATTCCAAGATGGCGGGAAGCAATTTAGACTAAAGGTAAGCGGTTCATTTGCATTATGATAATTCTGTTAATACCCTTCTATACTCAGTGACCTAGCGGTATTAGACGGCGCCGATGGATGCTTTTCCTCGGCATTATACGTTGATTATGAAACACGCTCCGTAAAATTGCTCCCAAATGATACCAAAACAACACAAAAAGAAAATAGACCGAGGCCACTCGTACTTCTGCTCTTTGCATACATGGTCTGTCTGATTTCAGGTGTTTCCTTTGGAATATTTAAACTAAACGCATAAAGAAACATAGTGCATCATTCATTTTACTCCAGAATGTGCTGTTTCAGGGTATTATTTTCACTTGAAAAATTTGTATGTGTACGTGACAAATGTCGGCGTGATTCTACGAGTGAATGTAGAGAAGGCTGACCCAGTAACGTATGTCGAGAGCAGCAGTATTAAAATTGTTTTGTGAATTTAGAGAAGACAAATTTGTGGACGTCGAAAAGACAAACTTGCATCGTTCACAGCAGATTCGTTATTTCTAACCTCGGAGAAAAATGCTCAACCCTGTTTTTGTTTTATCTTTTATTGAAACCTAAATAGTTGTCGGACTAAAGTAAAAAAAAACAAAAGAAGGAGAACTGACGAGCAAACAAGTATAAAAATACATTGCCTGTTGTTAATTTGTGATCGAGTAATATGTATAGCTCTGTATATTTCCATATCCCCGCAGACTGGATGGGAATAAATGAACGCTTATTGTCGTGAAAAACAACAACAAGCGTACCAGCTTCAGTATGTTTGAAAGTAATGGCCAATAAGAGCTTGGAAAAAGGTAAGGGAACACAAAAAGGAGAACAGTGACTTATTCTCGGTGGGATTTACGAAACATTACAGAAACTCAATGAAATAAACTATGAAGAAAGAATGAGGAATACTTTGGTATTAAGCAGATTCAGACAAATTTTGCAGTACAAAAGACTGATAGATATAATTAACAAATTAAAGAAAATAGGTTTAGGAACTGCAGACTTCTGAAAATGTGCCAAACATAGTTTTATCAAATATTCCTGTATGTTTCTGTTTTCAATAAATATTATGGAGGAACAAGGAGTACATATTACATAAACTTGTTAACGCTGTGATGGTAGTAGAAGATGTCCTATACAGTTACAGTTGACTCTCGCTATCTCGACCTCGCTTATCTCGAATAAACGCTTATCTCGAAGTGAAAATCTGGTCCCTGCCTAAATATGAAAATCTAACAACATGTAAAAAATATTGTGGAAAAGAGGAGAAATTGCTCCTAAGGAGCAATTTCTCCTCTTTTCAACAATATTTTCAATATATCTCTAACTTCAAGAGTCAAATTACACATATATTTGTTAAATGTGGTTAACCGAATTAGTTTTTCCTCAATTCTGCAAATCTGATATGTCGAAGTATGGATATCTCGAAGTTTTTCAGAGAGTCCCTTGGAATTCGAGATAACGAGAGTCGACTGTATTTGGTAATCAGAAACTGCTTAATGTAATATCACGCGAGATGTTTGGCGCAGGTTACCTTTGAAGAGCTCTGATCTGTTTTAGATTAGGTCGATAAGCTAATGTGTTGATGTCTACTTCAAAGGATCAGCTTCCACATGAGAGTAGGTATTAAAATCGCATAAACTATAGAATTAAATCTAGATTTTGTTTTATTTCTGTAAAGAGAAGATGTTACTTCATGCCATAAATGAAATAATTATGTTATAATACGTCTGGAAATTTTACCACTTTTCAAATTGATTGGTTAAGTGACAGGATAAAGTGTCCTAGAAATGATGAACGACTCGTCTGGCTTAACCTCTACTACTCTCAGGGCTAATTCGACAGACATCGTGAATATTTTCTTATTTTTCTCTGAAAATAGGTTTTGACATCCCATGCAAATTGTCTCTTTGAAATGTCAAAGCCTATTTTAGGTAAAAATAATAAAATATTTGAAAATGTCGCCTGCTGAAATTTTTACACAGCATGCAGAGCGTTAATGTGTTCGCGGTAGACACTCTCTTCCTAAAATAAGAGCGTTAATGTATTCGCGGTAGATGCTCTCTTGCTCAAATAAGAGCGTTAATTCGCGGTAGACAAGAGCCAGAGCATCAGGCAACAACCGACTTACTTAAAAGTCTTTAGGTCGGAGCCGTCATAGAGTCTGAGGCCCGACCCGCCGGCGTGCAACCAAAGAGGGAAGTAAAGTTATTAACCGTGCTTGGGTTAACTACCATGCATGCAGTCTGTCGTATTACAGTTATGTTGTACCCAATTTTTATATATCGAAGAATGATTTTACGAAACTAAATGCTAAAATCTTTTTCTGGACTTGTATACTAAGTCACCATAAAATTCAAGTTCCGATAAGCCTTGTTGCAGAAGAGATTTAAGTCCAACATTGAATTTTGAAATTAAATCAAAATGACGTCCATAAAATTCAGAAAAAGGCTTTGCGGAGTTTATTGTCCCGATAACCCTGATTTAGAAGTTAACTCTGATTTGCAAAGACTGACCAGGGTCTTCGCTGCAGCTTTCAGTAGAACGTATCGATTAACATGTATACAGTCGACTTTCATTATCTCGAATTCCAAGGGACTCTCTAAAATACTTCGAGATATCCGTACCTCGACATATCATTTGCAGAATTCAGGAAAAAATAATTAGAACAAACACATTTAACAAATATATACAGTCGAACATCTTTGGGACCATGGAAATTTGAACATCTTTGGGACCATGGAGATTCGTTCGAAACATGGGTAGTTCGAGCCACTGAGAGTTATTCATGGCACCAGTTCAGAAAGCAAACAGCGATAATTTAGGGAAATCTTTTCGACTTTCTACAGAATGATTTATGATGAGTGTACTCAATAAAATCGCCTCGATGAGACGATTCTAATGAGTACACACAACATACAATTTCATGATAAAAATAAGAAAAAAAAATCACTAAATATTTGTTTTCTTGAGCTATATGAAAGAATTTTATAGGGGCTGAAAAAAGAGTTCGAATCATCCACGGTAAACGAGCTATCCGTGTTCGAGCCATTGAGGTTATACTGTATATATGTAATTGGACTCTTGAAGTTAGAGATATATTGAAAATATTGTGGAAAAGAGGAGAAATTGCTCCTCAGGAGCAATTTCTCCTCTTTTCCACAATATTTTTTACCTGTTGTTAGATTTTCATGTTTAGGTAGGGACCAGATTTTCACTTCGAGATAGGCGGTTATTCGAGATAAGCGAGGTCGAGATAACGAGAGTCAACTGTATATCAAATTTCCTAATCAGATTTGGCGGCTGATCTGAATCTTTACGGTAAGCATTTGCGCAGAAAGAACCTTTTCTCATTGCATGTCTCAGATGAATAAATAAATAGATAAATAAATAAATAAATAAAAATCAAAGTTTTACAGATTTATAGACGAATGCCAATAATAGGATATACACATTTATCTACCCTCCTATTTGCTTGGGTGAACAAGTCAAGCATTGCGAGGTAACACCTAAAGGTGGATCTTAGAATGATAGGTTTCTTAATGAATCTTACAAAATGAAAACTGCTCTTGTAACTGGCGTAATACTTGTGAAATGTAGGAAGCTATGACCTTTTGGAGAAGTTTGCGGAGGTCATGCGCTACAACTTTGTCGCTGAACATGTTTCGCTAGAAACAAAAAGGTTATTGCGAAAATAAAGCGGAAAATGTATACAAAAATAGAGTTTAGGTAGCTCTAGATAAGTGGGTTATCAAGGTAATGTTTTCTTATTTCTCCAGAAAAAAAAAAAACATTATGCGAACTCATTAGAAGCGCATCGCTAAGGCGCCTTTAATGCATACCGACAACATACGCTTTTATTGAAAGAAAATGTCAAAATCATGGTTCAAAACGCCTTATTTAGAGTTACAGTATAGAAGTATAGACTTTCGTACGTTTGTTCGATTTGCGCTTGTTTGGTTTTGTCTGTTTCCTCTTCCTCTTGGTGTCTGGGAAGGGCTTCGGCTTCTGATTGTAGCACTCCCTGGACTTTTCTCTTACCTTTTTTACAAAAAAGTGTCTACACGATACTAATCTACTGATAGGAAAAATATAAAAAGTGAAATAGGGACAGTTCTTGATAAACTGTCAGAAAACCTTTGGGAGTGAACTAGCTTGTCCGTATAAAGCATTACGCTAACAAGGCAGCGTTTGAGACAGAGTAATTGTCAATCTCCAAATCACAGATGGCCTCTCTAGAATCGCTTGAAGAAGACTGAGCTCAAGGGACTGGTTGATCATTTCTAAAACACCACCAATACCTACACAGTTCAAATAGATAAATTTTAGCTTGATATCAAAGTGAATGATACCAGACTGGAAAGCGTAAAGAGTTTCAAGTACTTGTGGTCAGTCACATTTGATGATGGCTCCAAATCCGAAATTGGGTCTAGGATTGCTCAGGCTACTGCGGCGCTAGCAAAACAAAACTTTATTCGGAAAGACAAGAACTTCAAGCGCCCTTCAAACATCAAGCTAATGCACTCCTTGGTTGCACTACATTCCTATACGTCACATCTCACGTTCCCCTGGCATGACAAATACAATTCTGCAAGCACAATTCAAGGAACCAGAAGAAGTAGCAGGCAAACTAAGATGGGAAGACAACGGCAAGAACTGGTCTGGTCTTTAGAAGCGCCCAGCTTTGAAAACTTGCAATGGGCAGTTGAAGATAAATCAAAAAGGAGAGAAACAGTCCCAAACTTCAAAGTTATCAGTGGTACCCCGAAACCGAAATGTTAAAGGAGTTAAGTTTAGTAAAGTTATAAAACAAATACATGCAGAAGTTAAAATTCCCAGGAAATGCCACAATCACGAAGCACAACCCTTCCGAGGCACCACACTGAGAAAGGAAAGACGAGGAACAAATAAGGACACCACAAACGCCACATACCATTACGAAAACATGCCTATTCAAAATATACTGATAATTTTACCACCAAAAAATGAAAATTTTCAGATAAAAAATTCAAATATTTTTCATATAACTGCTCAAAACATAGATTGTGGGTACTTCTTAGAACCGCTTCGGCGAGGCGGTTCAAATGGATACCCACAATCTATGTCTTTGAGCAGAAATAAGAAAAATAATTCATACCCCTGTAAATCCCAGTTTTACTATACAAAATTGGGGTTTAAGGGGATCAAAACTGTATAGGCGTGTTTATGTGATGTGAAACTACAGCCACGCTAACAAAGAAGAACTGCAACAGAGGAGCCACCTTGAAACGGTCAGTAGGCAAACTACTGGTGGACTTAAATTAGTTTTACTCGCACGAAACCTTGCCCTTTATTCTGAGTCATCAGCCTTAATTTTAAGTCTGAGTAATTTATATCCCTCTGTTCACCAGTAATATAAAGTGAAAACAGGGTATATATTCTGTTCGAAGATTTCAGTTTAGTTGTTCTTCCATTTTTTGTACTCTTGCAATATTGTCTTAATGTACTCATCATTTTCCCCATTTTTACGTGTTATAAAGCATAAAACTTAAAGACTAGTTCAGATAGACTCCTTTGAAGCGCCGCCTCCCCACTAGGCACTTTTAATCAGTATCCATAACATAGGATACTGATTAAAGACGGGCTTGTAAATTAATCCTGTCGCAAACTTATAATGGTTTTCACGAAGCGCTTCAAAGGTTAGATATTCTGTCATTTGATCAAACTGTATTTCTTAACAAAGCTAAAATTATGTACAAAATTTATAACAATTTGGCACCAACCTATTTACAGGAGTTATTCCAAATGCGCGATGTGAATCTCGATAATACTGCGTCTAATTTAAGATCTGTGACTCACTAGAATTACTTATTGCCACAACCAAAATGCAATTTATTCAAAGGTAGTTTATCATACTCAGGTGTTGTGGTTTGGAACAGCATCCCCACTGACATAAAAAATTCAAAATCACTGGACATTTTTATAAAGAAGTGTACTGATTGGATTAAAGGTTAATAATCATTTTATAACATATACAATACTTAGGCCTCCGCCGTTAGTAATTCAGAACTTCGAATATGTATATTGTATTTGCTTTTTTATAATGAATCTCACTCTCACTCTCTCTCTCTCTCTCTCTCTCTCTCTCTCTCTCTCTCTCTTGCTTGTTGTCATGTTGTATGTATATGTTACATGCTATCCTTAATCAGTCATAGCTACTACATTAACGCATAAAACCATATGCCCTGGCATAGTTTTCTATTGGAATAGTGACACGAGATAAAGATACTTTTTGTCCTCTGTGAGAACGCTTTCAAATACGCATGCCTATTCATCTAGCGGAGGCGAGCCCCCGTAGCACAGTTGATAGGATAGTTGACTCTTAATCCATTATGTCTCTCACCGTTGTGATTCGAGCCTCGCTCGGGTGACATGTAGGAAACCCGTTCTGCTTACGGAAGGTCAGGTGCTTTTTTTCCCCGGGTTCTCTGGTTTACGCTCACTTTTGATGAACTCCGGTTTACGCTCACTTTTGATGAACGATCGGCTCGATATAAGTGAAATATTCTTGAAAGGGCCGTAAAACCCCGATCAAAAAAAATCGTCTAGTGGAGCTAGATGTCTGATTACCTTCGTTGTCTGGTCAATTTGCTTCATGTCTGCGAGCAGGCAGTTGCTTCTTGGGCTTTTGCTGGTCGCATATACCATAAGTACCATTATCTCGTGCACCGCTCCATTTTAATCATTGTTTTAAATAACTTGTTGTATGTATTTGTATGTATGTAGTTTTGTTGAGGGCCCCAAGGAAGATTGGTAAAACCAATTGGGCTACCCTCGTAAAATAAAGAATTTACTTACTTACTTACTTACTAGGTTTCCGCTGAGAAATAATAATAAAATAAATAAATAAAAACAAATATCAAACGTTTTAAATCATTAATGTTTTAAAAAAGACACCTTATCTTGAATAGGTGTTTTAACGTAACGTATAGACAATATAGATGTGTTAACGTAATAAAAATGAAGATATTACTGATTTATAGACAATATAGATGTGTTGACGTAATAAAAAAGTGTAGATATTACTAATTTATAGACACTATACTTAGATTTGTTAACGTAAATAAAAGTGTAGATATTACTGATTTATAGACAATATAGATGTGTTAACGTAATAAAAAGTGTAGATATTCTTGATTTATAGACAATATAGATGTGTTAACGTAATAAAAAGTGTAGATATTCTTGATTTATAGACAATATAGATGTGTTAACGTAATAAAAACTGTAGATTTTACTGATTATAGACAATATAGATGTGTTAACGTAATAAAAAGTGTAGATATTACTAATTTATTGAAATATATCCTGGATTCACGGAGTCTTTATGGAGAATGGATAAACTTTAAGGGGAAGCAAATAAGTTAACCAATTTATACCGAGTGGACTCTTCTACCTTAACTGTTTGGACAGGTTCTTTTCCTATATAAAGGGTGCCTGGTTAGTTTTCATTATTTTCTTGTTTTGTAGAAACTTCTGAACTTATTGCAAACAGTGTGGAACGTGATCAGAAGCCGCGTTCAGCGGCGTCTGATCTGGGTCTGCACTATTTGCCAATGTCCCTTTCTATTGGACGCTAGGCTTAAATGAGTAAAGATTGTGAGCGTCGTTCTGAATCGGGACCCACTCTAAAAAGGAAGAAGCAGTACCCCTGGAAACAAGGTCTTTTAAGATAGATTCATTTTCAAAAGACACTTGATGTGCAAGGAAAGTAAACAGAAGGTCGCAAATGCTGACATCGTAAGAAATTACGAAAACACGCCTATTCAAATACATAGAAAATTTCACCTCCAAAAACTGAAAAATATTCAGATAAAAAACTCTGATATTTTTCATATTTCTGCTCAAAACATAGCTTGTGGGTACTCGGTAGAACCGCCTCGGCCAGGCGGTTCTAACGAGTACCAACAATCTATGTTTTTGAGCAGAAATAAGAAAAATAATGTATACCCCTGTAAACCCCAGTTTTACTATATAAAAGTGGGGTTTAAGGAGGTCAAAATTATATAGGTATGTTTTCGTGATGAACGGCTGAAAATGTACAATGTGTATTCAGTACCCACAGATATTGTATTTACATTTTTAACAAGTACATAAGGGCTTTTTCATGATTAGCTAAGACCCATGTTCATATCTGATATTTAACTGGGGAATATTTCCATAGACCCCTATTTACTGAAAAAACGGGACAAGGAATACACATGGACCTTTGAATCAGGGAAAAAGTTTTTTTTTTTTCAAATATACGCATATAGGTTTCAAGCATATAGTCAAATTATATTCAGTAAAATAAGGTACTACACCCATTTTATTACATATATAATGTTTAAACGTACGTAGAAAAATATACTTTAATATCTCGTTTTCTCTTGGTGAATATTCGTCTCACCTTTCTCTGTAGGAAAAAAATAAAATTAAAGAACGGAATAATATCATGGTTCTGATCATTTTATTTATATAATTATTACGTAAACGACAGGAGAATTTTAAGAAGCAATCTGTACAAACTTCTCATTATGTGAACGAGTTTGTGAAATATCTATGTCTAAGCCATCACTCTAGACAAGACACTTTTCAATCAGAATGTATTGGGGCAATTTTCTTATTTCTGCACGCAAATATATGCTTTGGTACTCACTGGAAGCGCCTTGTGGACATATTCATCTGGGCCCAGTTGTTCAAAGCATCGTTAGATTAACGTGCTCGTTAGTGGTCAAATTGTCAACTGTTCTAGTAAGTACAATATCTAATTTACAGGTATTTTTGCTGAAAAAATTCACATTTTTTTTCAGCAAAAATGTATATGCCATATTAAGTGATCAAAGTTTTAACGAAACGTTAACGATATCGTTAGTTGAACAACTGGGCCCTGGACGTCCGTCTTATCTACAACAAACAGTGACCCAGACCAAAAACTGGAGAACGAAGACAGAGGACCCCTACGCGGACCGAACATATATTTCTATTTGGATCTGCAGCAGAATTAATGGCGAGCTTTCCCTTGAGTAAAATTGGTTTAAACCCTCGCATTTTTTTTCTGCTGACAGTTCCCAGACAGTTATTGTAATCGTGTCGTTTGTTTGTTCATTATTTGTTTTCCATCTATATTTCTTTCCGTGCCTCATAAAGGCTGTGCTCTTTGGATATGGCCTGTCCTGGACAAATCCATTTATATTTCTACAGTGTTTGTCCCTCATCCTGAAAATTTTAGACACGTCTAAAGGCAGTAAAATGGACTCATTGGAATCTTCAAAGCAGAAAATCTCTATTATCTATCCAGTGGGCCTACTTAAAATGAGTGCTACATACAGAAACTACATTTATTGTTTCAATATATTATTGTAACTGGTAAACGTCATCTGTTTGGGACGTTACGCAAAAGCATTTTCAGTCCCGTATACCAGACAGTTTCTTATGCTTATCTAAACGTTTTGCAATTTCTTTTTTTTATTTCTGACTGTAACCCTACATGCAGTTAGTGACGTGTCAAATTTCAAAGACAGAAACTTCCACTTCAGAAACGCAGTGGTGGTAGCTTTAATGGTTTAAGTCGTGTTTTTTTTTTTTTTTTGCTTGAATTTTTCTTTTGAAATAATGTTCGACATTTCATTTGACTCGTCTCCTTGGCATTCAAATAGTACGTCTACGTCTATTTTCTAGACAAAAATATTAACCGTATTTTACCTTAAATATTGGAACATTTTAGTTTCTTACCAAACTGGTCCTGAGATTTAAACAAGTCTGTTTCACGTTCTGTTGACGCGTCTTAAAACTGCTAGATGAGTGGCAAACAGGGTAGACCCGGATCAAACGCCGCGTTCTGCGGTGTCTGATCTTGGTCTATTCTGTTTGCTCAGGTCAGACTAAAAGTACATACGATACGTACATACACACATCTGCGCTTTAAGAATTGAAATTCCTAGGAGAGCTGTTTCTAAATAGAAAATTACAGAACCGCTATTATAGAACGCCATTGAGCTATTTACGTCCAAATATCGAATAGTTGTCATCCTTTTTTCTAATATCTAGGGGCTTTATCAATTAACAACAATGACAGAGGCTAGTATACATAACCGTAGCAGACATGTATGCATGAAGTGTCGGCAAGCAGCGTACATACCCCATCCTACACACATCAGCTGCAACGATCCGTGAAGCACACAGGTCGCAGACTTCAGGCAGATAGCGTCTCAGCTGTTAGCGCTCCGTAGAACTCAAACAAACTGCTATGATCATAAAAAAAAACAAAGACATAGACATCAAATAGGAGATGTCCCCTACAGTGAACACCCCGACCATTTAATTTTAACTGACAAACCTCTTAAACAGCAGGTACGGGTATTTTCTAGGTCTTTCTAAAGTGAATGTTTGATACATGTACGTGTTAAACCGATTTACCTATTCAGTTTAGTGGTAGTTTTTACTACTCATCACGAAAACATACCTATATAATTTTGACCCCCTTAAACGCCACTTTTATATAGTAAAACTGGGTTTACAGGGGTATACATTATTTTCCTTACTCTGCTCCAAAACATAGATTGTGGGTACTCGTTAGAACCGCCTCGGCGAGGTGGTTCTAACGAGTATCCACAATTTATGTTTTGAGCAGAAATATTTAAAAAAAATATCAGATTTTTCAGTTTTTGGTGGTAAAATAATATATTTGAATAGGCATGTTTTCGTAATGGCCGTTCGAAAGCTGCGATTCTCTTGTGCTGTTCGTTCTTTGTGTGGCCTGGTGGCTCATTGCTGTGGCACTTGTCAGTTCATGCGTTATCCTGTTAGTTATTTTCTTCTTGTGTTTGGTGGATCTGTCTTGCATTGTGATCATCTCGTAGAGGTAAACGGAGCTGGTTACTTGTTTTTTCTTAGGTTTGTGGTATTTGTATCTTCTATCATAGTTTGTTCTTCATAAAACACGCCTATTCAAAAAACATAGAAACTTTCACCTCCAAAAACTGAAAATTTTCAGATAAAAAAAAAAAAAAAAAAAAACTCCGATATTTTTCATATTTCTGCTCAAAACATATATTGTGGGTACTCGTTAGAACCGCCTCGGCGAAGCGGTTAACCGCCTTGGCGGGGCGGTTCTAATGAGTGCCCACAATCTATGCTTTTAAGCAGAAATAGAAAAATAATGCATACCCCTATAAACCCAAGTTTCACTGTATAAAAATGGAGTTTAAGGGGGTCAAAATTACATAGGTATGTTTTCGTAATGTCCTCTTGGTGTTATTTGTAGGCTATATTCTGTAATTGAAACTATTCCTGAACTATTCCTGAGTCCTCTATACTGTGTTCATTGCCGTGGTCGTTAGTAAACATAGCATCACAAAAACACGCCTATACAATTTTGACCCCCAATAAACCCCATTTGTATGTAGTATAACTGGGGTTTACAGGGGTAAACATTATTTTTCTTATTTTGCTCAAAATCGTAGATTGTGGGTACTCGTTAGAACCGCCTCGTCGGGGCGGTTCTGACGGGTACTATAATTTATGCTTCGGGCTATAAAACCTGTAAAATAACGATCAACACAGAACAACAAGAACCACCGCCTCAGAACGGTCCGTAGTAAAGCCTCACCAACCGTGGTGTAGGAGGAAATAAAGGAGGTTAAGTTTTCTCGAAACAATTGGAAAGACTATCACTTGTTACAAATACATAGTTGATTACATTGAAATTTCTCTGCCAACTACATGCATGGTAGTTAACCAAATTATGGTTGATAACTTTGCTTAACTCTTTAATAGCATGACGATGAGTCAAGCCTCAGTCTACATGACGGCTGGTTCGTCAATATGTTTAAGAAGGTTGCCTAACAGCCAATGTATGTGGTACTACTTGCGTTTTGTTGTGTTCTGGCTTCAGATATATATAGAGTCATTTGCTTTATTTCATTCTTAGACTAGTATTTGGGATTTTATGTGTTTTATTATAATGTTTCACCGATGAGGTAGAAGAAGCCTAGGTAGACAAAATATACATCTGTAATTTGGAGCTGCATCAGAATTAAGGGCGATGTTTCCAACAAGTGAAACTAGTCTGAGCATCCCTAATCCCCGGTAGTGTCTTTTTTTTTTTCCTGCCGGTCATTCCAAGGCAGTTCCTATTTTCGGAGATTCGGAGAACATTCTGTGTTTGTAAGCAGGTATTGCAAAGTGTGTCATTATTGATATCAAATAAAGTTGTATCATCAGCATACAAGTAAATTGTTACATTATTTGTGTAAAGGGGGAAATGATTAATGAATATTAGTAACAAGAGCGGACCAAGTATTGACCCTTGCGGCACCCCGTAACATATGTACCTATGCTCCGACAGGACATTATTAACAGACACTCTTTGGGTGCGATTTAGCAAATAGGATGGAAACCAGTTTAAGGACGTGTCACTCATATATTATAAATCTTTAGTTTCTTTAATAGAATTTTATGATCTACTTAATGAATTTTTTTTTTTTTTTTTTTTTTTTTTGAAGTCGACAAGAACCACTCCAACTATAGCTGACCATTATCTAACGACCGAAGCCACCCATATGAAATAAGTTTTACTCTACTGATGTCTGTATAATTAAATTAACAATCGTGCGCTTTAGGCGTCGTCGTGTTATTTGTTTGGCGTCATTCTATGCTGTTTCACAAATAAAACTTGGACTCACATCATTCAGTGCATACGCAAAGTATCATCCTGGCCTTTGCTCTCCTATTATACATTCAGTACAAGCCAATAATTCTGTTAGTGAACAGTAAACGCCCTGATAAGTGTACGTAAATGCGCAGGCTGATCTGGATCTTGGCTACCTGCATATGCCCGAAGACACGTTTTCATATGACCCGTCCCATATCGTCATATAGATGAGAAGAAACTGTAGTGTGTCGAATAACATACGGTCACTGAGGTACTTCCACATAAATTACGTCTCGGCGGCATCGCTTGTAAATAATTAATTACGCTGACGTTTTCGTCTTCAAATATTTCTTTAAAAGCATGGAAACGTAACATTTTATATATTTTGTTAGACTCGATATACGTGTATATGTTATTAGGCTGCGCCAGGTGAAAACATGTCTTCAGGCATATGCGGACAGCATAAGCCCAGATCATCCTGCGCATTTGCGAGGTCTGATCAGGGCCTCTGCTGTCCGCTTACAGAATCATTCAATTTTATAAATTGTTTCAGTGGAGTGCTAATGTTCGGACGCGGGACTTTGCGCATGTGCGGGATGATGTCATTACGAAAACACGCCTATTCAAATATATAGAAAATTTCATCTCCTAAAACCGAAATTTTTCAGGTAAAAAACTCTGATATTTTTCATATTTCTGCTCAAAACATAGATTGTGGGTACTCGTTAGAACCGCCTTGGTACCCACAATCTATGTTTTTGTTCAAATATAAGAAAAATAATGCATACCCCTGTAAACCCCAGTTTTACTATATAAAAGTGGGGTTTAAGGGGGTCAAAATTATATAGGAATGTTTTCGTGATGAAATCCTGCTTGAAGGTACGTTTTTGCTTGACACTGTCCATTTATTTTCTAGCCGTGAATGGTCATGATTAACACATGCATTGTCTTGCAGGTGCAAATATTTTCTCACCCCTACTTAGCCGTTTTGAAGCAATATTTCGCAGTCTGTTGTCATGTGTCAATCACGATCATACACTGCCTGCAAAATTATTTCTTAATTAACACCACTAAACTTGACGTATTGTGAAGACATTTTTGCAACAGAACCTGCAGACATCATATATCTGAATTGATCGCCTATTATAATTTTATTGCTTTTCTCTGCCTCCTTTTGAAATACGGCGCTAAAATATTTTCGGAATGTCCGTCGTAACGTCAGTATAGCCCTTTAACGGGACTGTACACACATGACGAAAACGTATGTATCCCGCTTGTCAGCACTGCGGCTCTAGCTCGATGCTTGGCGCCGAAATTTGGCAGGGTAGTCGTCGCTCATCAAAGGTCAGTGTTTTTCTTCGGGTTCTCCAGTTTTCTCCACCACATATCACATAACACTTACATCAGCACCTTCGAGAATGCGTTTATAAGTTAGCTTAAGCTTTCTATGCAATCGAATAAAATATATTAAGTTTAAACTTGATAGATTTTACACCGTTTTTAGAAGATAGATAGACATTTGACTTCTCCTTCGCTTTCCTGCAAACCACATTGAATTTAGAGCCACTTCTTTAAAAATTGATTTTAATGATATTTGAGAAAACTAAAGTCCCCTGTCGCTTATTATTTCAATACGATCGGTTGTAAAATGGCAATTGGGCCGAATGTACTTCTTCTTATACAGGTAATTTTAAAGTAATAACGTTACAGACGCAGTAAATGGGCTCTTGAAAACACTTAAATCCTGATAAGACGCAGCAGAACGTGGCGTTTTATCAGGATGTGCATTACTTGGTATGACATTCGCGATTTGCCGTTATAGCACCAGTTACGGCAGTGGATAAAAGAGCCAACTCATGACCAAACCAACATAATGACATGTGCATCAAGCGAAGACTCAGATCAGCCTGGACATCCTACCAGTCTGATCAGAGTCTTCGCTATGCACTCAATGAATAACTAAAGACCCAAGCTTTCTTCATGCGGACAGCAAAGGCTGATCAGCCTGGCCGGATACCCAGGCTGATATGAGTCTTCGTTGGGCACACATGCCATTTTGTTGGTTTTGTCATTAGGTGGCTACCATTTTGTTGGTTTTGTCATGAAGTGGCTAATATCGTTTTAAATAGAAATAAAAGAGCATTCCGGGTTACAGATGAATGGGTCCGCTTAAGATATCTGAGTACTTTATGTAATTTTCTTATTATGTTTTTCACTTACAATTTCCATAATTAAGCTAAAGAACTTTCTCCAGCAGTCTATAGATAGCTACCATATTGACCTCAGAATAGCTCTTAGAAGATATAAAAATAACAATATGGGCCCAGTTGTTCAAAACTTATGATGTCGTTAGTTAACGTATCGTTAAAACTTTGACCATTAAATATGGCATATATGCTAATATTTTTGCGGAAAAAAATGTGAGTAGCTTTTGCATTTGCAAAAGCTACTCACATTTTTTCAGCAAAAAATACCTGTAAATTAGATATTGTACTTACTAGAACATTTTGACCACTAACGAGCTCGTTAAGCTAACGACGCTTTGAACAAATGGGCCCTGAATACCAAGGAAAGGCTACAGTTACGGACCCTAGCCCTACCAAGCCACCGGATAAGGGGTGAATGGCACGAAATGACATAATAAACAACCCTCTAATTAACTCCTAATTAACCCGTTCATCCCTGAATTTCTAAAGTGGACTCTTCCATCCTTGATTATAGACATGTCCACTGATGCAAATAGGGTTGTCAGCCTAAAGTCAAAGACAGAATGGCAAACAGTGTAGATACTAATGATACGGCTCGTTACGAGATGTCTCATCTAGATCTGCACTGTTCGCAAAGATATCTGTATTGAAGATATCTATATTGGTCTGCAGGGATGAAATGGTTTAAACAGAACAACCGAAGAGAAACTACAACAGAAAGACCGGCTTGGAAAGTGTTTAGTTGAGACAGTGAGATGGGGCCTAAACCTGATTTTTTACGATGGCTTAACCTTTGTTTTTTATCATGATGCAGTCCAGCTATTGTTCACGTAAGGATTTCATAACAGGGCAAACAGATAAATTAACTTCCCAACACTGAACTGTGATGAAACATAGATAAGGACTTGATGAGGACTTGCTTTTAAACTGAGTCATAGTAAAGAAAACAGTAGTAGAATACAACTCGCTCGAGCACAGGCGAGTGTCAGAGATAAACCACCTTTGAAAGGTTTAGGATTGGGTCTGCGGCCGACCCATCGTCGTGCAATTTAAGAGGGCAGCAGAGTCGTTCGCCTTCATTACGAAAACACGCCTAATCAAATATATTGAAAATTTAACCTTCAAAAACTAAAAATTTTCAGATAAAAATCTCTGATATTTTTCATATTTCTGCTCAAAACATAAATTGAGGGTACTCGTTAGAACCGCCTCGGTGAGGCGGTTCTAACGAGTACCACAATCTATGTTTTTTGAGCAGAAATAAGAAAACTAATGTATACCCCTGTATACCCCAGTTTTACTACATAAAAGTTGGGTTTAACGGGGTCGAAATTATATAGGCATGTTTTCGTGATGGAATGGGTCAATCACTAAGCATACAATCTGTCGCATAACATCTACATTATATCCTATTCTTTCATATCGATTAATAATCGTTTCGAAAAGTCCTAAAAAAATTAGGGTTATTAACAACTCTCCTGAGTTTGTAAACTAAATCACCGTACAACTCTGGTTCCGATAGGTTCTGTTTTCAAGGCTTCAATATATTTAGAAACTAAATCAGTGTTATGATAATAAACATTATGAAATATTTTGAAAGTTTATGATACTGATGTCTTATATAATAATAGAAAACAATCACGTGACTGGTGTGCATATGGCATTTCATTCACTTCTATGCTCAAAATAAGACGACATTGACAAGCTCATCGCCATCGTGATTGCTCTGAGGATACTAGAGTGTCTTTTGAAAGCGGAAATGACGTCAAGAACTGAGTACACTTGGTTAACAATATTGTACCCAGCGGGCACATGGCGTTTATACATCGTCACTGCATCCACTGCTGTTTAAATTATTTTAGTGGTCTCTTTATGCAAATCGGAAGAGTTTATATCCAAAGGTGGTTCTACGCAGTAAAAATAAACGAAGATATCCAAGAAAGGCCACGATCGTGGAACACAACCTTCTCGGGCTCTGGTAGACTGGCTCCAGTCTCCAGTGACTAATTTTTACTCTTATAGTCCTGTTTAATAATCCACTAAAATGAAACTAAAATAATATCATGACTATAGAGGTTGGTCGCTAGTGACCAGCCTATATAGTCATGATATTATTTTGGTTTATTTTAGTGGATTATTAAACAGGATTATAAAAAAACTATTTAGTCACTGGAGACTGGACCCAATCTAGGGCTCTGGATAAGGTTTTAAGAACATGGAATGGTAACACAAAACAGCATTTTATCATACACAACAAACAAGCGAATAAAAAAAACAGACAAACGAAGAGGACCAACAAGTTCTGTGCTAAAAATTGATTTATTAGGTCATTGAAAACTGTTACTACATGGCTAACAGTGCAGAGCCTAAATAAATGTTATATTCTGCTGTCAACGGCAACACAGATTGCAAGCTCCTGTTTTGGGACGCTATTTATAAATGAGTTGAATAAGGTTCCACATAAAATATATCTGTGCATGATAATACAATTTAGGAGCTTTAATTTCATGGATATCTTCCTAATAACCGTTCCAAGGCGGTTTTTCTGTTGCATTTCTTCTTTGTGCGTCTATGGTTTTATATGCAGCGTTTCTTTTGTCCTTGTTTATTCTTTAATACCTCATTCTCTCTCCCTCTCTCTCTCTCTCTCTCTCTCTCTCTCTCTCTGGGCCTCGGGTGGGGTTGTCCTTCATGATTGTAGCATTTCCTGGGTTTCTTTACTTTTATTTTGACGTGAACTAGTGAAACTCGGAGGCTAAGCTGCTCTGGAAGGCAGATGGATAGAAAATCAGTTGTTTCCGCAAATTTTAAGAAATGTTTTGCGAAGTTTATGATACTAATGACTTACATAATGATAGAAAACGATCTCGTGGCTGATGTACACAGGACACTACATTCACATTCATAAACGTCTGTGCACGAAATAAGACGGCATAGACAAGATCAATGCATTGTAATTAGCTCTGAAGGCACTTAGGGTGATTTGGGCAGCGACTAGAAATGCTTTTTGATGCAAGCAGAAATTTGAGTGTACTAGGTTTACATTATTGTACACGGCTTCGCATCGACGTGAATTATTCGACGTTCTATAAACAGCTAGTGTCCGCTGGGTTCTTATCTGCCAATTATCTCGAAGTAATCTTCTGCACATTTTGCATAAACAATGCTCTCTCTAGAAATTTAAATATGTTGATGTACAAGATTCAGCGGAAATATAGTGCCTATATTTCGGTTTCATATCGTTTACAAGTCTGTGAAATAGGTATCCCCATGTACGCCCATCATTTTAAGTTGAAAACAGGATCACGTAGGGGTCTACAGTATTAGTTTTTAGAATTCTGCAGTTTTTTTTTCACTGGTGAAAATGTTGAAATAACATTTTTTTTTAACAAATTTTAGTTTTTGGCATTTATTCATATACCTAAGTGGGCTCAATTACACTAAATGATTGTCGATGTACATTTTACAAGTCATATTCGTCTTCTCTGAATGGGATAGTTAATCTTTTTTGGTAATTGTATATACATTTGACCATTACATTTGTAAGGGAGTAGGAGTACATTACGAAAATAAGCCTATTCAAATATATAGAAAATTTCACCTCCAAAAACTGAAAATTTTCAGATTAAAAACTCTAATATTTTCCCATTTCTGGTCAAAACATAGATTGTGGGTACTCGTTAGAACAGCCTCGCCGAGGCGGTTCTAACGAGTACCCACAATCTATGTTTTTTTTAGCAAAATAAGAAACAATAATGTATACCCCTGTAAACCCCAGTTTTACTATATAAAAGTGGGGTTTAAGGGGGTCAAAATTATATAGGCATGTTTTCGTAATGAGGAGTGCTCTTGTAGTTAAAAGGCTATACTTTACTTTCAATTTTCTTTTATCTAGAAATCACTTTTAGAAAAAAAAAAAAAACAAACAAAAAACAAACAAAAAAAAACAACATTGTTTGGCGGGAATTCCAGTTCAGTATTTTTTGTATGGTCCAAATAATGGAAAGAAAAGCATTTTTTTTAAGATTTTTGGAAAGTGACTAAAACCGTTTAGCAACATCTTATACATTTATATTAGTTTGACAAATAAGCTTCAGCTGTGCATCAATATACTTTCTTCTGTTATTCAGGATCCAGTTGTTCAAAGCGTCGTTAGCTTAACGAGCTCGTTAAGGGTCATTTCGTTAACTGTTTTAGCAGATTCAATATACACTATTCTCATATTTTTTGCTGAAAAAATGTGAGTAGCTTTTGCACTGCAAAAGCTACTCACATTTTTTCAGCAAAAAATTTCAGCATATTTGCGTATCACTCGAAGTAAATTGTAACGAATCGTTAACTAACGACATCGTTAGCTTTGAACAACTGGGCCCTGATTGAAATGATACAATTATGAACAATCATTATGGGCTAAGGAAAATCTAGTTTTGACACAACATTCACCAGCAGAGTAACTTGCCAATATTTACGTCAAAAGCACTGAGGGTTTTGTCTTTCCATGTCGGGTTACATAAAATCAGGCCCGATGACATGACATTTGTTTTATAAATTATGAGCAAATATATGAAACTGAACATAAGCACGGCCGCCTTAAATCATTTTCAATGCAAGAAATATTCAGTAGCATTTGTCTTTAAACAAACCTTTCATTTTCTTTTTACTTTTTGCAACTTTTTTTTTTACCACAGTAAATCTTACTGTGTTTAATAACAATAATGTTCCACATTTCTATAATATGAAAATGCCAAGGCATAAAAGAGTTATCAAGTATTATCCAGTGGGCACACAACGTCAAAATGACGTCGTATCAACGTCGATGCGACGTGATCACGTCGCATCGACATTGATACAACGTCATTTTTTTTGACGTTGCACACAACGTCGTGATCACGTCGCATCGACGTTGATACGACGTCATTTTGACGTTGATACGACGTCATTTTGACGTTGTGTGCCTGCTGGGATATTATTATTTCTCCACTAATGCATATGCTATGGGTACTTATTAGAAGTGCCCCTGCCCCTTATAAGTGTACTGGCCAAATACATGCGTAAATGCTTGATTGTTTTCCTATCTGACAGTTTGAAACTATGGTGGAAATTTTGTGACCTTGAGCACAGCATTCATACTTGTGACAGTATTTCTTAATGGAACCAGTAACCTTGATTTCAGGGTCAAGTTCCAAAGTCCCATCAAAAGGGGTACCCTGCCTGTATCTTCTAAACTATGAAAAGGATTTACTTCAATTTTTGTACATAGCTTCGTGATTTGGTAGGTGTCTCATTGTCCTTGACCTCAGGGTTAACGTCACTGTCAAATTTTGAAAAGGATAAGAAATGATGCATCAAGGGGTAAACCTGTGTCATACAAAACAGTGAAAAAGACTATAGGTTTTTTGCGAAAACGGTACGTTCAAATCTGTAAGTTGGTATCGTTTTACATTTCGTTGTTCCGACAAAGAAACCAGGATAGGCTCAGAAAATGTAGCAAGAAATGGCATTAATATTGGCAAACTTAATGCATATCCGTATTGTCATTGTTGAAAACACTCGCGTACAATTACTTATATGGTTATCAAATACAGGGCCTGAGTGTTCTCATTAATGATAATACGGTAGTGCATCAAATATCTGCAATTGAAAGTACTTTCATCCTTGGTACATACTCTTATTCTATTTTTCTTCAAAACAATGAAAATAATAATAATAAAAAAAAAAACAAAAAAAAACAAAAAAACCCAAAAAACAAAAAAAAACAAAAAACAAAACAAAAAAAAAAAAAACAAAAACAAAAAAAAAAAACAACAAAAAACGACTAATCGATTTGAACGGACTCTTTTTTGCAAAAATATATAATATTTTTCACTGTTTTGTAGGTCGCAGGTTTCCCCCTTGATTCCTGTTCAACCACTTGTCATCTTATTTTGAATAGGAATATATGTGCATTTTATCCCTGCATATTTTGGGAAAAAGAAAGCTCATATCATCCACCCAATCTCTCCGTCATTCCTTCCTCATCCTCATACAAGACCTCTGGTACAGTCCCCACAAAAGGCGAGACACTAGTATCCTTGGATAGGATACCTTGTGTATACGAGGGACGTCTTCAAAATTTAAAAATAATTTAACCTGGTGATATAATTAAACTACAGTCGAACCTCAATGGCTCGAACCTCTTTTGGACCATGGAAATTTGTTCGAGACATGGGTAGTTCGAGCCACTGAGGGTTAATCATGGCACTAGGTCTTCTATATAATTATTGTATGTTGAGTGTACTCATTAGAATCGCCTCGATGAGGCGATTCTAATGAATACACTCAACATACAATTTCATGATAAAATGACAAACTTTCCCAAAATATTTGTTATATTGATCTATCGGAAGAATTTCGTAGGGACTCAAAAACGAGTTCGAATAAGCCATGGTAAACGAGCCATCGGTGTTCGAGCTATCGAGGTTCGACTGTATTTTGGCAGAATGGTTACATGCTTGAGACGCACGTCAACAGGCACGTTAACCGTGTCCAATTAACACAAAGATTAAAATGTGTCGCGTTTAAAGAAACGGCACTTTAGGGCATACGCAACTAGAGAAGGTCCAAACCAACCGGTGCATCTGCCGCAGGACTGATCAAGATTTTCTCTAGTTTTATGCATAAAACCTGTAACGCAGAAAATATAGGAGGCTCTGATCTGATCGCGCGAATGTGCAGACTCTGTATTGTTCGAGTAAAATGACCTTCGTAATGGAAACATATAATATGCGACCAGCAAAGGTTCAGGCGAGATAATGACAGTCTCTCTAGAACCTGTGCTGTTCGATCACATAATCGGTAGGCAAAGGAAAAACTTCAATCAAAGAACTAGATACGCGGCTTTGCTAAGCGACCAGGTATTTACACCGAAAGATTGATTCGAAGAGTCTTTTCCTCGCGACGAAGCTCAGATTATTAACATTTGTCCTGCTGAACCCGAATATACCTTGTCTTTGCAAACAGTGTAGATCCTGATCAATTGGCTTCTGAAGAAGACAATTGATCTGGATCTACACTGTTTGCCATTCACTATTTGATTTTATATCAGCTATCTGGATCAAGGAATCTGATTGGCTGACAATTAGAAATTGGATGCGACATCTTAATGTATTCAGCAAGACAAGGGTTTAGACCATTTTCTAATGTTGAGGATAATACAACCGTTTCATGCCGCCCTATTAAAGCTACAGTGTCTTTGGGGAATATGTGGAAGTGTAATCCATAGAGGTATTCCTATACACGCAGCGTCCACAGGCTCTTTAATGTCTACCTACAATAGATAGCAAGATTCTCGATATCTCAAACTCCAAGGGACCAGAAATTATGATTTGAGATAACAGTAGTTTCAGATAAAAGGATTTAAAATATAAAAAAAAAGGGTCTGGGGTCAGCATATCAAAATCATATTTCGGAAAATCATACAGTCGATAAACTTATGATTGAGTTGGGCTGATTCAGAGGAAACGTCAGGATCGTCAAACATCGATTCATACCGGCGGTACATGGTTCTGCTGAGTATTGATAAACGTCTGATTACCAAGAGATGCCGGCGGTACATGGTTCTGTTGAGTATTGATATACGTCTGATTACTAAGAGATGTCGGCGGTACATGGTTCTGCTGAGTACTGATATACGTCTGATTACCAAGGACATCACCGCTTTTTCATTTCAGAGAGTGTATCAGTCTCTACGTCCTCCTGTTTGGCCCAGATTAACTTTGAATTCTGTTTTCAAGTAAACGACATTGGTGTCCTATATTTAGGGCCCTCAGACGGGACGTATCTGAGTTTGTCATTGTGTAAGATACTATGGTCACCTGTTATAATGTGGCCAGCTAGCTTATAATATAACTCAGAGGATTGACAAGTACAGGCGGAGGGACTAAACATAATGTTTTCGGTGTTTAGACACTGTAACAAGGTTTTATAGTTGAATATTAACGGTGTAATTGGGGTTGAATAACTGTAGGAAACAATTGGTTGGCTCTGGCTTTTGAAGTAAGCGAACATATTGCAAACTAAACCAATATTGCCCTTGATTTAATTTGATTTAAGCAGTTGTTTGAGTTATCAGAGTTTGAGATAACGACAATCAACTGTTTATATGGACAAGCAACAGAAGAACCTGGTCAGACGATAAGCTAATGAGGGCCTTATTAGCTCTCTTATCCCCAGAAGACCATTCGAGCGGGTAGGCGAGAAAAAGGTTCCTCGGACTTTCCGTCAAATCAATCTTTCAGTGCCTGTCCCTGAGCAAGCCCATTTCTACTTATTTGGTTGAAATTCCCCTTGGCCTATCGCTCACGTGCGCGAACAGCACATGTTCTGGCGAGTCGGCGCGAATGCGCAGGCTCGCCTGACCTTTTGCTATTCGCATATTCTATAATGGGTCATTTTCGACATGGCACAGTTCATATATGTGTAGGTTGACGCAGGAGTTTAGTAAGGAAGTAAGATGTAAATGATAACATAATTGTTCAATTTTCATAAAAATAGGCAAAACGTACTTTCTTAAAGTGATATATTGCCTTAGAGGGAGGTACTGCAGTCTAGAAGCCATCATTTTTGTTTCATTTTCTCATTTTCTTTGTTTACATAAAGGTTATTATTATAATTATGTATACCTCTCCAAAGCTAAAGGGAGTTATCGCATATACGAACAATGAAGCGCTGCGTATTAGAGCGGTCTGATCACAAGTTCACTGCTCGTTAACAGGAACATTACATAGAGTGTTTTCTAACACCGAAATTTGGAGGTTATGACGCACAGGATAATTTTGAGTTTCATTGCTAATCAACGTTATTAATGATAGTACTCTCTCAACCAATTTAACAGACAACCAATTTGTAAAGCTTTTTTTTTTTTTTACAATATTTTCCCTCGAAAAAATAGTTTGATATCACATGCACATTGCTTCATGAGGAGACAATTTGCTAGAAAAGTCAACCCCGTTTTCTTGGGAAATAACATACTTCAAAATGTAGTCTGTTGAAATTTGTACCTAGCATCTAAGTGATAACCCTTTTGTGTGTCACGCTACGGAAATAGCTCTAAGTAAATATTGTCTGGCCTTTCCATTTTTGCCGTCTGTTTTGTTTTATTAAATCCATTTTGATAGCGCTAGTTCGATTCAGTAAGTTTAAGTAAATAGGGATTTATTACTCTAAAAGGAATTTTTGCGATTATCAAACTTTTGCGCAGACTCTTAGGGGTTGGGACCAGAGGGTGCGATTAGGAGATCAGAACTGCATTTTTTTTTCCTAATCGGTCAAGGTTTTAACTACAAAGCTAAAGGAGGAGATACCCAGCTAACATTCTTTATAAATCTACAGCGGGCCGTTATCGGCCCGTCAGCTACCCTGACGGGCCGATATCGGCCCGCTATAGATATATGTAGAATGCTTACTGGGTAGTGTCAATTACAAATGCAAGGACACACGGACGCCTGCCTGGACGACCAGTACCTTCTGACATGTGCGCCCAAACGAAAGCAGCCTGCGCATTCGCGCAGTCAGACCGGAGTCTTCGTTGTTCGCATGACGAACATTTGCATCCTTTGCTATTCAAAATGCGCCCAGTGAAGATTCTGATCACTTTGCGAATGCACAGGCTGATCTGAATCTTCGCTGGGTGCACATGTTTGAAGGTACGTTTTCTGACGTTGTGGCTCATATACTGTGCACAGAGAGGATGCCTTACTTCTGTACAAGCGGATACCCTGGCCGGTGGGCTAGATAGAGTTTACCTCCTTCGGGGGGAGTTTTCGAGATCTATATTTACTGAAAGTCCGTGATCATACAACATTTTGCAACATGGTAGGTCTGGCAATTGCAGTATTTACTCCTGGAAGCCTATTAAATATGTTCCCAGTTGGCATTCTACTTAAAACTGTATCGGACCGTATCGGCCCGAAAGAATTCATGTCAGGCTAATAACGGTCTCATATAGATTTTAAGTAGAATGCTAAAAGTGAGTGTAAAAAATTGTACTGGTCATTTTCAATTCTACTTTTTTTTTCTCACGTTTTCTGTCAGATCTGTTTTAATCCTATTTGTGATCTTGTTTTCTGGCTTCAGATCGCATTTGAGCTCTTTCCGCTGTTTCATGATAGTATTTGGGATAATGTGTATTTCATTGTGATGTTTCATTGATGAAGCAGAGGATCCTATGCAATGCAAACATAGGTTTGAAATTTGGAGCTGCATTAGAATTAAGGCTGAGATTTCGAGCCAGTAAAGCTGGTGTACGTCCCTACAATGTACCCAGTAATTTTACTACTGTGCGTTCAAGCCCATTGAAGACTGGAGACCCCTACACGGGTAACTGGCAAACAGTGCAGACCCAGATCAGACGCCGCAGAACGCGGCGTCTGATCAGGGTCTCAACTGTTTGCAAATGGTTCAACCATTTTTGTTTAGGAATATCTATCTCGAACATCATATACATGTGGCCTGACATACCTAACATCGAAAATGGACTCTTCCAATATATAGTGTGGGAGAGTTTATTCAGTCTCTAATGGGTTAAGGCGGTTTTTTTTTCTCTAGCAATACTTCTTTGTTCGTGCGTTAGTGATTTCATACATGGTATGTATTTTGTTTTTGTTTGTTACTTACCGCTTAGAAAGGTTGTGCTTCGTGATTGTGGCATTTCCTCGGTATATTTGTATATACGTGGCAAAAAAAGTTAGGGATATTTGTATGTACGGTGAAATAAAAGGAAACTAAGACATATCTGAAATCTGAAATTGATATATTTGATTACATCATTTCATTTACAGACAAAAATCCATCCGTTGGAGTCTGTAGCACTAGATGCGAATGAGAAAATTTGTATGGAAGATCACTAGGGTCACCAATAAAACCTCACAAATCTGTCAATATCGCGTATGTCCATCTGTTGCATCTATGCAGGCCACACAACTTTTTTTGCCACGTATATTTTTACAATCGATTTATTGTGGGACGTACATGTACATTTCAATCAATTTATTGTGGGACAAAAATTATCCTGATCATGTTAACACACCCATGAAAAGTGTATACGTCTTTGAAATGGCTCTAGTGAAGCAACTTTTAAACACAAATATTGGTAGATTTCTTACTTCTCTATATAAAACATTTGTTGGAGCTACTCATTAGAACCGCTTCACAGAGAGGCACCCGCTTCTAATGAGCAACCACATTTTAACCCTTCTCATGTTAAACACGGCATGCCCTATCTTAGCAAAAAGTGTAGATCTATATCAGTTGGCTTCTGAAAAGAAGCCAACTGATCTGGATCTGCACTGTTTGTCATTAAATATGTAAATGTCTATCTAAAACCCGGATCAAGTAATCCGATTGGCTGGAAATTAGAAGTGGGCGTGGCATCTTAATTATTTAGCAAGGCAAGGGTTAATGGGGGAAATAAGAAACATATTTATACTGATATCCTGTTTGTTTTCTAGAGCAAAGTAAGTCATGTCATATTCACCATATAATATAGGAAATGGGGAAGATTTGGGTTATTAAGTACATTAACCCATTTAAGCCGAATGTACTCTTCTACCATAACTCTTTGGATTGGTCCATTTCCAATAGAAAGGGTGTCTGGTTATTTTTTTATTATTACCACGTTTTATAGACAATTCTATATTTACTGCAAACAGTGTAGACCTGATCAGACGCCGCGGTCTGCGGCGTCTGTTCTGGGTCTACATTGTTTGCCAATATCCCTTTTATGGGACGCTAGGCTTAAATGGGTTAAGGCTGATTTTTTCAGAAGTAATGACCTGTTTAAATAAAACTAGTTTAAAAGCTGCAAAAGTATGAAATAAAAATTAGCCTAATATTGTAGACCCTACGTACAGTCAAACTTCAATGACTCGAACATCTTTGAAACTATGGAAATTTGTTCTAGACATGGTTAGTTCGAACCACTGAGGGTCAATCTTAGCGCCAGGCCAGGAGGCATGCGGGATGTTTTTTTTTTTTGTTTTCTATATTCTATACAATAATAGTATGTTTGTGTGTAGTTATCATATCGCATCGATGAGGCGATTCTAATGAGAACGCACGACATACTTTTCCGAGGTAAAATAAGAATTTTCCCCCAAAATATCTCTAAATACTTGTTTTCTTGAGTGATCGGGAGAATGCCCAAGGGACTTCAAAACGGATTCGAATCAGCCAGGGTAAACGAGCCATGGTGTTCGAGTCATTGAAGATTCACTGTACCTATGTTTTTATTATATATTAAAGGGAGATGTGTGTGGGGGATGGGGGCGGGTATTATGTGGTACACATTACATCAACTCATTAACGTATTGGTAAACAATATGATGTCTATTCTCAAAACTGTAAAAGAAAAGTATACTTAGAACTGAAAAAAATCATACTTAGAACTGAACATCATTAGTGTGTGGTACAAGTTGTGACAGTTTTATATTGCTAGTCTCCTCTAAATATTCTGCAACCATCAAACAAATCTTATTTTGTTTTGTTTATTTTCCTTTTCATGTATAATTTTTATTGCCGTTATCATCAGTCCAGTATGACTATCATTTAGGCAGCGCCATGCAAAACGTGTCTACAGGCAGATGTGGACAGCGAAAGTCCAGATCAGCCTGCGTATCTGCGTAGTTTAATCAGAGCTTTTGTTCTCCGCAGTCAGAATAACTGGATATTAAGGATATTAACAAATGTTTCAATGAGGATCAAATGCTAAGATGAGACTTTGCGCAAGTGGAGAATGAAATGAATGCTCACATTTTGCGCATGTCCAAAGACACTTTTTTGCTTGACGCGATCCATTTCATTACGAAAACATGCCTATTCAAATATAGTCAAAATTTTACCACCAAACAATGATTTTTTTCCGATAAAAATTCTGATAGTTTTCATATTTTTTGCTCAAAACTCGTTAGACATTACGAAAACACGCCTATACAAGTATATAGAAAATTTCACCTTCAAAAACTGAAAATGTTTAGATCAAAATCTCTGCTGTATTTCATATTTCTGCTCAAAACATAGATTGTGGATACTCGTTAGAGCCGCCTCGCGGAGGCGGTTCTTACGAGTACCCACAATCTATGTTTTGAGCAGAAATAAGAAAAATAATGTATACCCCTGTAAACCCCAGTTTTACTATATAAAAGTGGGGTTTAAGGGGGTCAAAACTATATAAGCGTGTTTTCGTGATGACCGCCTTGGCGAGGCGGTTCTAACGAGTACCCACAATCTATGTTTTTGAGAAGAAATAAGAAAAAATAATGTACACCCCTGTAAACCCAGGTTTTAATATAGTGGGGTTTAAGGGGGGTCAAAATTATATAGGTATGTTTTCGTAATGGATGTGTGCAGTTCCGAGTATGATATCAGTTTATACAAAAATTATCATTTTCTTATGAGCCGTAACGTCAGAAAGCGTACATTCGGACATGTGCGTCCAGCGAAGGTACGGATAAGTATGCGCATTTACGCAGTCTTATCAGAATCTTCGCTGTGCGGATTTCGGATAGCCTAGGGTGCAAAGTTACTTCATGCAGACAATCAAGACGGATGTGCATGTTGATTGGAGTCTTCGATGGACGCACTACAGAAGATACGTTTTCTCACATTGTGGCTCTTGTCTTTTATTTTCGTATAGGATGAATTCTTGGGACATGTCTTTTCATTGAGTGGCTCTTTACATACAAAAGTACACGCCACATGTATAAGTAGATCGGAACGAATTGCCTAACGGTTGCTGGTGTCACAGACAGAAGTTGTGACAAGGAAAATGTACCTTACTGAATACTAAAACATTATAGTCCTATTATTTTGTTTTACTTTTTTTTATCTACAGTGGAATTCTGGCTTGCATGTTTTATAAACTGTATGTGTCTTGCGAAGATTCAACAAAAGGCGAGAATTAAACTGTGCGGTGTAGACCCACCCTATTGTCATATATGATAACTTGTGTTTTGTCGTCGCAACACTCAAAGTCTGCGAGTTCTTTCCATGACTAATGAATGACACTTAGAGTCTCCGCCTGGATTCATAATTATTAAATTGTGTGACTGTTGTGACAAGACTGTCTTGAAGTAAAGGGCTTCCAGACACAAATGAAAATGAAATTCATGAATTCATTCACGTTTCAATATATGTAACTTCCGTAAGATATAAATCTTATATGCTCCATACGCTTCAAAATAGACTTCTTTCTTCTTTTTTTCCAAGAAAGGTTTAATAAATTGATATATAGTATTAATACGATCATAAAATGTGGTATCTGACAGCCGGTAAAATTTCAGTTAGTCTCTCTTTCTTGAACTGGATCAAAAATGAAATGATTTCTCGTATCCAAAATTAATGTTGGCAACACTAATTCAGAGATACGATTAAAATCATTTCATTCCAAGAACGAGAGACTTACTGAAATTTTACAGTTTGTCAGGTGCCACATGTTTGATGGTATTAATACCATATATTAATTTATCAAACCTTTCTTGGACAATAAAATGTCTATTTTTTAGGAATATATGTCCAGAAGCATAACGAAAACAGGCCTAGTTAAAATATATTGAAAATTTCACCACCAAAAACTGAAAGTTTTCAGATAAAAATTCTGATATTTTTCACATTTCTGCTCAAAAACATAGATTGTTGGTACTCGTTAGAACCGCCTCGCCGAGGTACCACAATCTATGCTTTTGAGCAGGAATAAGAAAAGTAATGTATACCCCTGTAAACCCCAGTTTTACTATAAAAGTGGGGTTTAAGGGGGTCAAAATTATATAGGCATGTTTTCTTGATGGAGTCGCAATCACAATAATACGAAGAGGAAGAACAGACAACACAATGCAACAAAGCAAAGCAACGTAACTAGAGACGAACCTCAATGGCTCGAACATCTTGGGGACCATGAAAATTTGTTCGAGATATGGGAGACTGAGGGCTAATCAAAGCGCCAGGTGAGGAGGCAAATGGGTATAATATAGGATTGTCTTTTCGATCTTCAATAAAACAATTGTATGTTGAGTGTAATCATTAGAATCGCCTCATTGTTGTATGTACTTATTAGAATCGCCTCGATGAGGCGATTCTAACGAGTACACACAGCATAAATTTTCATGATAACATAAAAATTTCTAGAAAATATCCCTAAATATTTGTTTTCGCGAGCTATCGGAAAATATTGCTAGGGACTCAAAAACGTGTTCGAATCATCCACAATAAACGAGTCATCGGTGTTCGAGTTATCGAGGTTTTACTTTAGCTCCACCTTCCACAACAGGGTGATCACCATGCTACGGTGCTTTCGACAACTTTCAGAAAGTCGTTTTCTTTTTTTTGTTGTTTGTTTTTTGCTTGACGCTATACACAGAAGAAAAAAATGCAAAATTTTGTCATGATTTAATGCAAACCGATTTGTCGTAACTACCTATGTATAAAAAGTTTTATTCTCGTCAATGGTTTTTAAAAAATCAAATATTTTCACTTTTTCCCATAGTAAAAATCAATGCAAATTATGCAGATATCAGCAGGGTAGGTGACTTGGAGCCAGATTTTCAACAAGTTCCACTTGTTCATTTTTTTCTGAAATTTTCACAATATTGTTGTGAAATATCAACAATTCAAATTCAGCAAAGAAAGCAAAAATATTTTCTAAGACAAAAATTACGAAAAATTACTTTAATATAGAAAATGCATAGGTCTGACCAAATTTTGGCCGTAAATTTATTTTTAGTGTAGATATTTGAGAGCAAAACACAGAAACAAAAAAGACAAATGGTTTCTGATAAGATATAGTCTATCAGAACAAAATATTTTCATTTAAGATAAAACGACAAGCAAAAAACGTATTTCCGAGAGATGTCGAAAGGACAGTAGAGAGGATCCATTAAAAACCACAGTAAGGCAACGAACAATATAAAACATGACAAAAGATCCGTAACGAGCTATCAGCTGTTTTCAATTTTGTGAGTGTGTTCATTGCTCTCAAGGGTCATTACTTTAATCTACAGTCGAACCCCAACGACTCGTACATCTTTGGGACCATGAAAACTTGTTCGAGATATGGGTTGTTCGAGCCACTGAGGCTTAAGCATAGCGCAAGGTTAAGAAGCAAATGGCTATAATTTAGGGAAATCTTTTTGATTTTATACGCAAGAATTGTACGTCGAGTGTCATCGAGGCGATTCTAATGAGTACACACAACATACAATTTCATGGTAAAATATGACAATTTCCCTAAGTATTTGTTTTCTTGAGCTATCGGAAGAATTTTGTAGGGACTAAAAAACGAGTTTGAATTAACCATGGCAAATGAGCCATCGGTGTTCGAGCTACTGAGGTTCGACTTAAACATAAGTTTGCACAAGGTATAACTGCACACATACAAATGTAACTGCAACAGATTAGGAAAATTTCAACACATACCTTTTCTGATAAACCTGCGAATTAGCATTTGAGTCGTCACGCTTCATACCATGACAAGTGCTCATGAAAGCTGTGAAAAATCTTTTAACCCATTTATGCCGAATGGATTCTTCTACCTTCAGTTTTCGGACCGGTCCATTTCCAATATAAGAGGTGTCTGGTTGGTTTTTAGTACTACCATGTTTTATAGAAATACTCGAATTTAATGCAAACAGTGTAGACACTGATCAGACGCCGCGTTCAGCGACGTCTGATCTGTGTCTGCACTGTTTGCTAATGTCCCTTTTAAGGGGCGCTAGGCATAACTGGGTTAAGATTACGGGACGTTGATCTGACGATCCTCTGTAAGTATATTTGATTAAAACTATTTATTGAATTCTGATTTGATTCACATGAATATCACATATACGTGGCAAAAAAAGTTAGGAATATTTGTATGTACAGTGAAATAAAAGGAAACTAAGACATATCTGAAATCTGAAATTGATATATTTGATTACATGATTTCATGTACAGACAAAAATCCATCCGCTGGAGTATGTAGCACTAGATGCGAATGAGAAAATTTGTATGGAAGATCACTAGGGTCACCAATAAAACCTCACAAATCTGTCAATATCGCGTGTGTCCACCTGTTGCATCTATGCAGGCCACATAAAGACGACGCATACTCCTGATGAGTCTGGCAATCTGTAGCTGGGGTATCCTCCTCCACTCCTCCTGCAAGGCTGTGCCCAAAGCTTGGAGCGTTCTTGGTCGTGGGACGCTCTGTCGTACACGCTGGCCGAGAATGTACCAAACATGCTTGATTGGCGACAAGTCAGGGGATCGGGCAGGCCAATCGAGATGACCCACATTGTTCTGCTGCAGGAACTGCTGTACTATCCTCGCCCGATGAGGTCTTGCGTTGTCATCCTGCAGCATGGTTATATATACAAAAAAAAAAAAAAAAAGCATTACGAAAACACGCCTATTCAAATATATTGAAAATTTTACCACCCAAAACTGAAAAATTTCAGATAAAAAATTCTGATATTTTTCATATTTCTGCTCAAAACAGAGATTGTGGGTACTCGTTAAAACCGCCTCGGTGAGGCGGTTCTAACGAGTACCCACAATCTATGTTTTGAGCAGAAATAAGAAAAATAATATATACCCCTGTAAACCCCCAGTTTTACTATATAAAAGTGGGGCTTAAGGGGGTCAAAATTATATAGGCATGTTTTCGTGATGAATAGAATTAAATGCCCGTCGTAGATCGACTCCGCATGTTATTTTTTTTTGTTTTTTTTTTCCTCTTCTTCTTCTGCATCATATGTAAGCATATTTCGTTGTTTTTTTAAGTTTTCATGAGCTGGCTGATATAAATATAAATATAAACAGAGTACTTTGTTATAATAAAACTCGTAGACGAAAGAAAAAGAAACAGTCGCGTACAGCATTAATACTTAGTATAACCTGCACATAATATTGACTGATGTAGCATGTTAGCGTAACGTAAGCAGACCCGGCCCATTTGTGCGGTTATTAAGAACATTAGACCGGTCCCTTTATGGGGATCGGCTTGTTTGTGGAACCAGCACAGCTTGAGTCATGCATATTTATTAAATATTAATGAATTTAGCCAGCGCACTACAAAACCTACAATAAGACCTGTGTGACCAGCAAAGACTGAGACCAGCCTGTATATCCACCCAGTATGGCAAGGGTCTCGTTTACCTCTCTTTGGATAGCCCGGAGGCTGTAGAAGGCACCTGCGATCAGCGAAAACTCTGATCAGACTGCGCAAATGCGCAGGCTGATCTGAGTCTTCGCACAAGTCATTTTATTTATTTATTTATTTTATTTTTTTTTTTTTTTTGTTGTGCGCCGGCTCAATTTCATTTTCGATTGATTCTATCGATATGTTAATGCCAGAAAATCATTTTACAAACTGAATAAAGCCCGATTTATGTTAAGTTTGTGAGTTATAAGTTGACCGGTATTTATACAATGATAAAATCCACAAAATATAATTTCTTTCTCCGAATTCCAATTTTATTATTTTTGTTGAAATCGCGAGTTTCATAGCACATTTTAGAAATTCCTGTTTAATTTCCTGCTCACAGTCCCTCATAAAATGGGGTCTACACCTAAATGCACTCTATAGACCAAGTGTTTTTGAGGGGGTCAGATCTGACTCCTATCAAATTACCCTGAATTTTGCTATCATGGTATAATATCATTATTTGTTGTTTTAACATTCAGCTTTCAGTTTCAGCTACTCTGGTGTTGTAACTGCTCTGTCAAAAGTGAGCACCTTTTGAAAAAAAAAAAATCATTTTACACTTTGTTTTGTTATGTTGCATTTTGGTATGATATATATCTGCTTAATAGTGAGAGGTACTTCAGGGAGAATATTTTGTGAGGAAATGTATGTATGAAAACATCTAATGGCGTAAAATGGTAGCCTAAGTTTATCATTTGTGTCAATTTATACCTGGTAGATTGTTCTAGCATCATCAATTGGAACAATCAATAAGTCATTTAAGGGGTGTCTTGATACTTTTTATGTCCCCAACTTCAAAGAAGTTGGAGGGGCATATTGCTTCTGGGTTGTTCGTCCGTCCGTCCGTCCGTCCTTCCGTCCGTCCGTCCGTCCGTCCGTTCGTCACGCTTTTTGATGCAGAGCATAACTTAAAAACCGTGAATGCTACTGTTTTGAAATTTCATATATGGATTCCTCATGAAAAAATAGCTGACACGTATTTTTTTCTTGACAGGATTATGCCCCTTTTCTGAGTTATGGCCCTTTGAAAAAATATGGCTGCAATCTTGTCAGCAAAATATCACAAAAACTATTAAAAGGTAGAGCCTTGAAACTTGATGAATAGACTGGTAGTGATGAGTAGACAACCTGATTAACTTTTGAAGAAATTTTGAAAAATACTTCTTGAGTTATGGCCCTTTGTAATTTTGGGCAATTTTACCTTGTCAGCAAAATATCTCAAAAACTGTTAGAGCTAGAGCCTTGAAACTTAGTAAATGGATTTATAGTGATAAGTAGATGACCTGATTAACTTTTGAAGAAATTCTGAAAAATACTTCATGAGTTATGGCCCTTTGTAATTTTGGTCATTTTTATCTTGTCAGCAAAATATCTCAAAAACCGTTGGAGCTAGAGCCTTGAAACTTAATTAATAGACTGGTAGTGATGAGTAGACAATCTGATTAACTTTTGAAGAAATTTTGAAAAATGCCTTTTGAGTTATGGCCCTTTGTAATTTTGGGCATTTTTACCTTGTCAGCAAAATATTTCAAAAACTGTTAGAGCTTGAGCCTTGAAACTTAGTAAATGGATTTGTAGTGATGTGTAGATGACCTGATTAACTTTTGAAGAAATTCTGAAAAACACTTCATGAGTTATGGCCCTTTGTAATTTAGGGCATTTTTAACTTGTCAGCAAAATATCTCAAAAACTATTGAAGCTAGAGCCTTGAAACTTGATGAATAGACTGGTAGTGATGAGTAGTCAACCTGATAAACTTTTGAAGAAATTTTGAAATATACTTCTTGAGTTATGCCCCTTTGTAATTTTAGGCATTTTTATCTTGTCAGCAAAATATCTCAAAAACTGTTAGAGCTAGAGCCTTGAAACTTAGTAAATGGATTTGTAGTGATGAGTAGATGACCTGATTAATTTTTGAAGAAATTCTGAAAAATACTTCATGGGTTATGGCCCTTTGTAATTTTGGGCAATTTTACCTTGTCAGCAAAATATCTCAAAAACTGTTGGAACTAGAGCCTTGACACTTAATGAATAGACTGGTAGTGATGAGTAGACAACCTGATTAACTTTTGAAGAAATTTTGAAATATACTTCTTGAGTTATGCCCCTTTTTTTATTTTGGGCATTTTTATCTTGTCAGCAAAATATCTCAAAAACTATTAGAGCTAGAGACTTGAAACTTGGTGAATTGATTGGTAATGATGAGTAGATGACCTGATTAATTTTTTTGTAAATTCTGAAAAATATTTCATAAGTAATGGCCCTTTGTAAATTTGGGCATGTTTTCCTTGTGAACAAAATATCTCAAAAACTATTGAAGCTGGAGCCTTGAAACTTGATGGATAGATTGGTAGCGATGAGTAGATGACCTGATTATGCCCCCAGTTTCGAATGAAATTGATGGGGCATATTATTTTGCCTTCATTTGTCCATCCGACTGTTTGTCCGTTCATCAAGCTTTTTTTGTGCATGCCATATCTTAAGAACCCTGCACGCTAGGGTTTTGAAATTTTATATTTGGGTTCCCAATGAAAAAATAGCCGACCCGTATTTTGTTTCTTGTCTAGCATGTTTATTTAAAGTTATGCCCCTTTGAAAAAAATCAGAATTAAATCTTGTGAGCAAGATATCTTGAAAAGTATTTAAGCTGGGTTCTTGAAATTCGATACAGTGAGTGGGAATGATGTGTACATTACCCGATTATATTTTGAGAGAATTCCATGAAAATATTGATAAAGTTACGGCCCTTTGCAGTTCTGCTCATTTTGACCTTGTCAGCAAGATTTCTCGAAAAGTACTTAAGCTAGGGTCTTGAAATATTATATGCTGATTGGGGATGATGTGGAGATTACCTGGTTTGTTTTTTAGGGAATTCCATGAAAAATTGATGTAGTTATGGCCCTTTGTAGTTCTAGGCATTTTGACTTTTTCAGCAAGATATCTCAAAAAGTATTTAAGCTAGAACCATGATATTTGGTATACTGTTTGGGATTGAGGAGGAGATCACCTGAATAAATTTTGAACCAATTAAATGAAATGTTGGAGTTATGGCCCTTCGCAATTTCGGGCCATTTAATGTCGTTGCTTTATTGTGTATAGCATAAGTTTAGAACCATGTATGCTAATGTTTTGAAATTTCATGTTTTGATTCCTCATGAAAAAATAGGTGATCCGTATTTTTTTCTTATCCCAATCATCTCCTATTTTAGAGTTATTTCCCTTTGATAAAATAACATTGAAATCATATATTTGTACTGTTGTTACCGTCATGGCTAAGCAGTGTTGGAGTCAAACAGTGTTAGAGTCAGGCAGTTGGGGGCATAGTGTTTTACAAACACCAGCTCTAGTTATATTTGGTTTGAGAAAAGAAGTACCTGTATTATGCAAATAATGGCAACTGCATTTGAATCGGTGCTCAGCAGGGTGTGTCTGAGCTGGGTGTAATTAACTGTTTGAGCAGTCTAACCCCATATATTGATTCCGCAAACACGACTAAACTGCTTTTGTGCTGTCCCTATTATGTTCTGTGACCATTCAGAAAGAAAGTTCTTCACACCTATTTAAAAATAATTGCTCAAACAATTAAAATCAAAGCAATGGTAGCACTGGTGTGTCGACTGTTTGGGTGTAGGCTGGGAAAATGATCCTGAACATGGACTTAAAATGTTTCATTCAGCCCCTAACTTCCTGTTATTTAAGCAAACAGTGCAGACCCTAATCAGATTTGTAGCTTCACTTTCACATCGCTGGAAATCACATGTGCTTGTGGAATTATATTTCGGGGAACAGAGACTACCAAACCAAAATTTTGATTTGGAGGAACAAGAAAACCAAAGCCATTTATTTCATGTACTCCATCCTGGTCCCTTCTCTTACCTGCACTCATCTGCACATGCGTTTGCACCCGGACTGACAGCCGGCGGGATGGACGGATGGAGGCGTTCATAATATCCCCATCGCTTTTTCAAAAGCGTGGGGATAAAAAGAAAGAAAACCATCTCAGGAATTGTTATGGAAACAAATAGCCCTCTTCCAATATACATGTCTCATTTTTCTTTTTGTCTTTATTTTTCCTCTCCGTTTACCCTACCCCTTTCATCCTGAAAATCCGATTCCCCTGTAATAAATGCCCTTTCCCCTGGAACAGCCTCAATACATGTAATAAATAAAGATAAAAGATATTTTTTTAGGGAACTGGATGAAAGTACAGATAGCTGATAAACTATTCAACTGGTGTGTTCACAGACATGTAAATATGGCAAGCTGCTGGTGCAGAGCAAGTTGTATTTTTGTTTCAATTAAAACTGTCAAGGTGTTGATCTATGAAATTGTTCTTTAGATTGTGCAATAAATAGGTGGGCACTTGGTCCTAAGACTGAATGAGAAAATGCGCCCAACGACGGCTAGTTCTTTCATTTAAAGCTGTATCGTTGCTCATAATGACCAAAACCATTGTTGCTCAAAAACAGAGTAAACTTTATCTCATCCATTTCAAAAAAACAGTTTTCACACTTTGGATCATTTAGCAAACTGCTAATTTTCATTACGAAAACACGCCTATTCAAATATACTGAAAATTTTACCACCCAAAAAATGAAAATTTTCAGATAAAAAAATCGGATATTTTTCATATTTCTGCTCAAAACATAGATTGTGGGTATTCATTAGAACCGCATCGGCGAGGCGGTTCTAACGAGTACCCACATTCTATGTTTTTGAGCAGTAATAAGAAAATAATGTATACCCCTGTAAACCCCAGTTTTACTATATAAAAGCGGGGTTTAAGGGGGTAAAAAATTTATAGGTATGTTTTCGTGATGGAGTGTAAACCAGGTAAAATTACACAGAGAATAAACATGCTCTATTGTACATTAATTTTCGACCGGGATACTAAAAATTGAATAGGCTCCAATAAGATGCCAAAATTACATTTTTTCTTGTAAAAAGGTCTGAGCTGAATTAAAAGCTAAGCTAGGAATGTTTTACTTGAAAAAGAAAAAAAAAACAACTATATATTGACCATGGATTAAAAACATGTTTTTTGAGGAACATTACGAAAACATGCCTATTCAAATATACTGAAAATTTTACCACCAAAAAAATGAAAATTTTCAGATGAAAAATTCTGATATTTTTCAAATTTCTGCTCAAAATCATAGATTGTGGGTACTCGTTAGAACTGCCTCGGCGAGGCGGTTCTAACGAGTACCCACAATCTATGTTTTGAGCAGAAATAAGAAAAATAATGTATACCCCTGCAAACCCCAGTTTTACTATATAAAAGTGGGGTTTAAGGGGGTCAATATTATATAGGTGTGTTTTCGTGATGAATACTGCTTGAAGGGTAGACGCTTTTTAAGTTATGAAGCAGAAACAAGTTATGTTTTACTTCCTCTGAAATGGTAGCAATTTTCTTAGAGCTGCAACTCGTGAGTTTCGAGAAAAAAAAAAAACAACAAAAAAAAACAAAAAAAAAAAAACGACTAATTTACTGATTTCTGAAAGATTTCCGCATAGTGTTCCCAGTATGCTTGCAAGTTTTAATATGCCTGAGCTGATTACTTGAAGAAGGTCTTGTTTATGAAATCATTTTTGGTGTGTGTGTGTGTGTGTGTGTGTGTGTGTGTGTGTGTGTGTGTGTATGTGTGTGTTTAGTCATTTTTTTTCAACCAATCAAATACTGTCTTCTGTTGATTTAACTTTTATATTGTAAATAAATTAATACCCAGGAAAGGTTATTATCATGAAACACAGTCCTCCAAGGACACTGATTAAGGGTTGAATGACGTGAAATGATAATACAGAATAGCACTTTATCGAAAACTGAACGAATAAACAAAAAACAAAGAGGATCTGCAACACAAATACCTCCTTGGAACAAAAAATAGTAAACAATTGTTCGAGGCTGAAACCAAGCCCCTAGAGTTTAAAACTTTTTTCATGCTCAACGCAGCTGAGCATGAAGTTTGTCCTGCTAATTAATCTCTAATTATTATAGAGCTGAGCATGAAATTACTCTGCTAATAAATATGAAAATGCCAACTGTGTTATCATGTTCATATTTATTAGCAGAGAAAATTTCACGATCAGCTGAGAAGCATAAAAAAATTGAATAACATCGGGGCCAGATTACGGCGCCCAACTCTCATCCTTATCTCTGGAAGCAACTCTGAACATAAACATAAGATCATTATTATCGCCGTTTTATTGACATAAACTTATTTCAGCCCTATTCTATATACATGCAGAATGAGTTGTCTACGATTGTAGCCGGAAATTAAAGCTTTAAAAGATGACATTAATGATGTACCAGGCAATACAATAACCGGATCAATTGACAGCTTAGTAATGGCTGTCGTTGAAACGTGTTTGATATAGTGAAAAATACAAGTGTATACAAATGCCTAAACAAACCTGCTGTCAAATGTGAAGATCCAGTCGTAAATCATGAAAACAACAACGGACGTCCTGCACATCAAACCCTTTCCCAGCATTTTACCGACAAAATAGAAAAAGAGAAAGAATGAATGAAAGAAAAAAAGACAAGCATATTATTCTCGATGCGTTTTTTTTTTTTTTTTTTTTTTTTTTTTCTCACTTTGAACATGTTTTTGGCGGTGAACTCTCGGTTTTCATTATTTTACATTTTAGCAAGGTTACAGGTCATTTAAACTCCTTTGCCAAATATATTCTGTTTTTAACCATAATTAAAGGCTGGTCTCCCTTCCCCTGATTTAAGAAGAGCATGCAGTTGTCAGTTTCTGGCAAGAGAATGTGCAGAAGTATTGGTTAACCGCCTTGCGGACTAAGCCTGCCAAGGTAAGGTGTGGTTAGGTAAGCGGACCACGCTCGGAAAACCTCAACACAGTCAGACAAACAAATATTATTAAACAGTTATGCAGTACCCTAACCTTTTCAAGATACATTCATATAATCCACCAGCATACATCTCTAAATACGCATTTAACATGATACAGTCGAACTTCGATGGCTCGAACCCCTTTGGGACCATGAAAATTTGTTCGAGATAGCGGTAGTTCGAGCCACGGAGGGTTACTATTAGCGCCATACCAGGAGGCATAATGGAGATAATTGTGGGATATCTTTTCGGTGTTATATATTATAAACGAATGTTGTGTGTACTCATTAGAATCGCCTCAGTGAGGCGATTCTAATGAATGCACACAACATACATTTGCAAGATAAAAGAAGGAAATCTCCCTAAATTATACTTATATCGTATTTGGAGGAAATCCCTGCGGACTCAAGAACGTGTTCGACTCATCCATGGTAAACGAGCCATCGGGGTTTGAGCCATTGAAGTTCTACTGTATATGTTTTTCAGAAGGGCCTTGGTGTTCAGGAAGACAAATAGGAAGTCACAAAAGTTATCTTCCTTGTGATAAAACGGCAGGAAATCGATCAAGTGTATCCATTTACAGTCCAGCATTAAAACAACAACAACAACAACAAAAACAACAACAAAAAAAACAAAACAAAACAAAACAAACAAACATGCAACAAAAAAAAAAAAAACAAACAAAAAAAAAAAAAAAAAAAAAAAAAAAAACGAAAACACGTCTAGTCATATACATTGAAAATTTCACCAGCAAAAACTGAATGTTTTCAGACAAAAGTTCTGTTATTTTTCATATTTCTGCTCAAAACACAGATTGTGGATACTCGTTTGAACCGCCTTGCCAAGGCGGTTCTAACGAGTACCTATGGTCCATGATTTTGAGCAGAAATAAGAAAAATAACAGAACTTTTGTCTGAAAACATTCAGTTTTTGCTGGTATACGCCTGTAAACCCAAGTTTTACTATATAAAACCAAGTAAACCCAAGTTTTACTATATAAAAGTGGGGTCAAAATATATAGATGTTTTCGTGATGATGATAAGAAAAAAAAAAATGAAAAGGATAGTGTCAATGGGTCGAACACAGAAGAACCTCAAAGAAAGACTCGTCAGATTACTAGTAGGATGGGTGTATTCAAGTCAAACAAATTATCAATTCCATTGCATTGCTGTGCTACGCTTGTATCAGAAACAGATCAATTCCAATAATTAAGCTAATTATGGTTTATAACTTTAATTACGTGTTTAACTGCACGTCGGTGAGCCAGTCTTTAAACTGAATATCCCCTCCCCCTCCATCACTTCAATATGTTTCAGAAAGTAAGCGCCTGCATCATGAAAACATATCTATATAATTTTGACCCCCCTTAAACCTCACTTTTACATAGTGAAACTGAGGTTTACAGGGGTATACATTATTTTTCTAATTTCTGCTCAAAAATATAGTTTGTGGGTACTCGTTAGAACCGCCTCGAGGAGGCGGTTCTAACGTGTACCCACACTCTATGTTTTGAGCAGAAATATGAAAAATATGAGATTTTTTTATCTGAAAATTTTCAGTTTTTGGTGGTAAAATTTTCAGTATATTTGAATGGTCGTGTTTTCGTAATGGCTTGTGGTCAGGCTCATCGTGATCGTACTTGTGATTTACTAAAGCTCTGGCTTCAAGTCGTAATTTAGCTCTCTATTTTACTGCATCATAATGTTTCTGATTATACGTTTTCACTGATGACGTAGAGGAAAACTATGCGGACCGTACACTTACAGACAACCCTAATTATATCGACACTCGATACAAAAACAAAATTCATTATAATGACAATTTGACTGTCATGAAACCTTTGCTTAAGCGGTAACAATTAGTCAAACATTATGCAAGAATATTGTCTTTAATACTTTAAAGAAACCTATGTTTTGGATATTTGTTAGAATTGCCTCAGTGAGGCAATTCTAACAAATATTCAAAACATTTGGTTACAACATGAGGTTAAAAGAACAAAACAAGACCTTTCTTACATATCAGTCTGCACATTAAGGATACTTTACAGCAGCAAATTCATCTTAATGGAAACTTGTTTGGGAGCAAATGCTGTCGTTGTAACAAGGGTTCACTGTATCAGTAACTTTGTAATTATAGCTGTATTAGAACTAAGGGTGAACTTTCGATCGGGTAACACTAGATTTAACCTCTAAGTCGTTGTTTTGGTAACCTTTCCAAGGCGTTTTCTTTGTTGAAGTTCTTCTTTGGCCGTGGGTTGGTCATTGCAAATATGTGGCTTTGTTTTGTCATTCGTTCATCGCCTCTTCTTCTACTGAGATTTTGGAGAGGCTGTGTTTCGTGAAACCTCATTTATATTTCTGCAATATGTTTTAAGTAACATCAATGATTAAGACATAATTCAGCTTAAAGATTAATTAAAAAAAAAGTATACGAATTCGAAAATTATTCTTCATTCTAACTTTTGTGGTACGAGCTTTTGTAATGCAGAATAAATCTATTTATGAAATTTTGAACTTTAGGTATGAGACAACCCTGGAAAAAGGGCATTGTCGCTTAATGAAAAAGGCCAAGATCAGTGTCTGTATACATGCATTCAGAGCCCAATCCTATGATGCTATATGTTTGACTAAAATCCATCAAGTGTTTCCAAAGAGACAGCTTCGGGTGTAAGTCTATTCCAAGTTGTAATATTCCGGGTGAAGAAGGAGTTTTCGACGCCGTCCGTATAAACATTCGGACGGAGATACTGCAACGGGTTGGACCTAGTTCGTTCTCTGACTCCCACCAGCCTCAAACAGGTACCTACTCTTGTAAGCAATTTCCATATATCTATGAATTTTGTATAATAAGGTTAGAGAAGCTTGTTGTAGACCTGAAGTTTTGGCCATTAAAGATCTTCAAGCATCTCTCCAACATGAATCTGGTTGTGCCAGGGCCTGCTAGTACAACGTGCAATCCTTTGACCTTTGTCAATTATGTCTCTTTGGTAGTAGGGTATCTAAACTGGTGCTGCATACTCTAATTTGGGCCAGTATTTTGTATGCAGCAATTTTTGTTTCCTTTGCGGCTAAGGTCAAGTTTCGAAGGAAACCTACTGTCTTAGTGGCATTACTGGTAATTTCATTGATGTGATATGCTGGCCCCTACCTAGGTCAATTGTTATATCAACTCCTAAATATTTTGCAGATTAAACGTTCCCTCAAACTTGGTTATGCGGCGAATAACCATAAATGATTTGTATATTTGTATTGGAGGGGTGCCTTATCAGTCTCATAGAATGACATTTAGCAACATTAAATTTCATGAGTCATGCCTCTTCCTAAAAACTAATTTCATTCCAATCACCCTTGAATATCTTTTGGTCTTCCGGTCTCCTAATATTTCGATAAAGGACACAGTCAGTTGCAAAAAGGCGGACTTTGGAGCTTATGATTGACTGGAAGGCCGTTAATGAAAATCTGGACTAATATGGGCCCTAACGCGGAGCCCTGAGGAACATCAGACAACACAGTTGCAGGGTCTGAATTAACACCAAAAAAAAAAACAAAACAAAAAAAAAAAAAAAAAAAAAAAACCAAAACAAAAAAAAAAAAAAAAACAAAAACAAACAAACAAAACAACAACAAAAAAAAAAAAAAAAAAAAAAAAAACAACCTTATTTTCGTCCCGATAGCCAAACAGAGTTCTACTGGAGGATATTACTACGGATACAATAATACTCCAGTTTTTACAGCAGTCGTCTTTGAAGCACCTCGTCAAAAACATTGGTAAATTCCATAATAATAAGGTATGTCTGCTTGTGACCTCTATTATGGGTGTCATTTAAGTTTTCTTGCAGATCATATAGGAACTGGACAAGTTGGGTCTCACATGACCTACCAATTATAAAGCCATGTTGAGACTCAACGAGAATCTTGCGTTCTGATAAATGTTGCATTATCAAACCCACAGGGCTGTGCTCAAGTGTTTTTCAACATATAGAGAAAATGATCAGTAATTTGCCGGGTCGCATTTCTCTCCTTTTTTGAAATGGGATCAACGTTGTTTGTAGCCAACCGTCTGATACTCTTGCTTGGGTCACAGACTGGTTGAAGATGCAGACAATTATTTGAGCACTACCTATAGCACTACATTCTTTCAACACAAGTACACTTAGGTCCTCCTCCACATATGCCCACTTAGATCCTTTGCCACATACGTCCACCAAACGCAAATATCCGCACCTTCGAGAACGTGTTTATAAATTTACTGAGGTGTATATATAATTGAAGAAAATTAATAAAGTTTAAACTTTTTAAAGAGATGAAAGAATGGACGTTCTTTTATTGAACACTTCCATTTCGACTCCTATCTTTTCTCTCTGTATTGCCACCTTTCGCTCTTGCCATTATGTTTTTTTTGTCACTCTGGCTGAGTCTAATTTTCACCTAGACTGCGCAAATTGTTCACGCTGGCTGCAGCTAACAGTCACCTTAGTTAACAGCTATATTCAGCTTATTTTTTATTTTAACATGATTGTCCCTGTACGGAATGTGACTGAACATTCATAAGCGCTATGAGCCTTGAATACATATCGTCAAGACGTTATGAACCACGATAATCATCATGGGAAAGGGAAGACTAAATACATTGTATTACAGAACAAATTATCCGATCTGTACTCAGAGAATCACTGAATAATGTCGAAAATGTAGAAGTACAATGTAGGTCGAAAACGCACATTTTCCGCATAGGAAATTACCCGATTACTGGTAAAATTAAACTGAAAATCTGAAAAAAAAAAATCCACATTTTGTCAATCAGTACATTTATCCACTGATATCTATTGAATTTCCATACTTAACTCCAAGATCGGTAAAACCTGCGAAATAAAATCTGTGCTAAAACACGATGAACCCTGCACAAAGAAAAGCTAATTTTCTTGATATAATGATAGCAATAACAGATTTAAGTGTCTTCAAGGCTAGAGGTCCTACCATTTTTTTTTACAATTTGAAAAGCTTCGGAGAGTGCTGTAAGTAATCATATTATTCTGTTTTTTTTTTTGTTTTTTTTTTGTTTTTTTTTCATTATGCGAGGTTAGAAAATTTGCTTGCTTTAGTGCAGCACTTTGAGTCCAGCAGACCGGGTTCAATGCCCGGGGAAATACGTAAAAATTTGCTTTTTGCTTCACATATTACATGTGCTTTCATTAGCACTACGAGAAAAGTTTGAAAACTGAAATTTTGTTTAGTTTAACACCCTGTGAATATTGTGAAACTTAAAATTATTCTTACTTTAATGGCACTCTTGGGAAATTGAAATGTTGCTTTCTTTAGCATGCTTTGAATATTATTTTATCCGTTTATGTCCATTGTTTGGTCTTCCGATTACAAACTCATAACAGACTGTGCTTCTAAATCGATTGTTATACACTATTCAGAGGAAAGGTCACAGGGTTTAGTACATAAAGGTAAGCGATTACAGAATCACTTACTATTGGCACGTAGTCTTCATCAACATCACGAAAACGTGCCTATATAATATTGACCCCCTTAAACCTCACTTTTATATGGTAAAACTGGGGGTCACAGGGGTATACATTATTTTTTTTAATTCTGTTTAAAAACATAGATTGTGGATACTCGTTAGAACCGCCTCGTTGAGGCGGTTTTAACGAGTACCCACAATCTATGTTTTGAGCAGAAATATGAAAAATATCAGTTTTTTTTTTTGTTTTTTTTTTTTATCTGAGAACATTCAGTTTTTGGAGGTGAAATGTTCTATATATTTGAATAGGCGTGTTTTCGTAATGGCTAGTTTTAGTTCTTTTTGTACTTTACGTCTGTGCCAAGGCCAAGCACTTTCAAAGAAGCAAATATTCTAATAATTCTAATACGTATCGCGTTGATTGGCACCTGTACATTTAAGGTTTCAGCATCCTACTTTTATCCGAATCGGTATAAATGTACAATTTACAGGTAACCTAATAAAAGTTTTAACAGGATTAGAGATTGATAAAAGTTCTGTACTGTCGCTCTTGAACAGAACACCGCACTGTCTGCAAAGCATTTGTTTTTGGTCTTGATATAGCCTAGCTATTATGCGGCAGACTGCATGCCTAGTTGTCAACCCAATAATTGTTGATGGCTATGCTTCATTCTTTAATTGCACGACGGCGGTTCGGGCCTCAGACTCAATGACGGCCTCTTCGTAAAACTTTAACCAGTGGGTTGGGGTTTGGCGATATGTCTTTGGCTTGGCCCGCCGTGATTCAACTATTTGTTTTCATTTACTCTGGCATACAGTAGAATTAGCCATGGGTACTCTTCTTTGTTTATCATTGTGATTAATTTGATTTTTTTTTGTTTTCGCTTTGATGCATTGATTGAGTTGGGAGCCTTTATGGTGATGAGCCAATAACCAAAATTTTGGAAGTCGGTACCATCAGACCTGAACAATTCCCCCTATGATTTTCATGTGGGACTACATCCGAGACTTGTAAAAATTAGGGGGACATGTTCTGGTGGTAGCTTTATGGGTGAAAACTGCACGTTTATTACGTTACCCCCAAAATTTAGGAGACAACATATTAAATACGAACAAACTACAAAAATAATTAAAGCTTGATTTGGTACGAATAACTTTGCACTTTCTACTTGTTTTGTCTCCTTTCTTTACTTTACAATATATTTAGTGACCGTTTAGACCACCACTTCGTTACCTACGTGACAATTTTAGACTATTTTGAGACTTTGTGATAACGCGTCTATATTTGTCCTTCTTGAAGTATATCTTTACTTTTTTTGTCTCTTCCAAACACATTTTAACTGTCGATTGGGATGAAAAATATGCATTACAATATGAAAAACAAAACTATTCGACACTAATTGCGAGCTATAGGGCCAATTACATACTGCCCCTTTGTTACGTTGTTTTAAGAAAATCACATAAACTTCATATTCGATTGCAGATCCGTCAAAACATTTAAATGCGAACAATAGCTAAGGTTTTCAGACATACTAACTGTCACACAAATATATTCAGCAAACATTTTTCTGGACTGCTTCCTAAAAGTTCAGTTTTGGTAACGAATGTAACAATTTTCAATTCTTTTGTTAAGTGGACAAAATACCTCGTCTTTGTGACTTTTTAACAGGATTAAAACTGAACTTCAGCTGGAAAATCAGCACACGGACTGTTCATGTTAACAATACGCTTTTTCTGCTATACAAATTGAAAACATACTTATAATGTAACGTACGTTACTTGTAAATTGTGTCTGACTCAAGGTATGAATAGAAACGAATTTATTTCGATAGCATTTTCTTCAAATATCTGATATTATATTTTCCCCGAGATTAAAAGCATGGCTTGTAAATCATACACAATCAATCGAACAGGAGCTTTCCTCACTCCCTCCATTCCAGGCAATCTAACATTCCGCGCTGTATAATCATAGTCTTACTTGTTCGATGATAGGAATGTATAATACCTGTTTGCTTATCCAAAAATTTCAGTCTAATATGAAGAGCCTCTGGCTAGTCTCTGTAGCTGATCATCAAAATTCGAGTGGTACTTGATCGGAAATCCCGAACCAGGTATTCTTGTGACGAGGCTGTGTGTCAGACATGGTTTCCGAACAGGTTAGACATAAACAGGTCTGCTCAGCTACGGAGAATAGCCAGAGCCCTGGCTATTCCAATATAGAAAATGATGGCAAAATGCTACATGTATTTTGATAGCGAATGACAAAGGTGTGGTATGTGGACAGCACAAAAACGCAGGCTGATCTGCGCCTTTTTTTAAGCTTTGCATAAGATATGTTTTCTCATGATGCGGCTCATATTATAATCGATTGATCCCAGCCATGTAAAGCACTGTCTTATAATTGTCTTTTGAAAAATGTCATACATACGTTTGCTTGAAAATACAGCGCTACAAATTGATAAAAATACAATAATTACCTCACTGCGATACGTCATCGTTGCTTGTCCTTTGGAAGTTTTCCAGACAGCAAAACAGTCAAACTTTCAGAAGTGTTTATAAAGAAAACCATCGTTTCATATACTGCAATCATTCTTTTCTTCTTTCTTTCTTACCCAAGACATTTCTTTAATCATTCTTCACTTTGTAATATCTTTTCTTCTTTCTTTCTTACCCGAGACATTTCCATAGCCATTCTTCACTTTGTATATCTTGTTTATTTATTTATTTATTTATTTTTGTTTCATTCTGTTTGTCTGTATAGCATTTCCTAGAATAGCTGGCCTGTAGATTGCAGTATTATGGAAATGGACTCTGATTCTAACATAGAAATTCCCAGAAAACGACAAAGAAAGGAGATATTTACAAACGAATATATCATTTTTGGTGAACATGGTTTAAAGGAACAGTTTTGCCAACCGAAGGATCAAGTCATGGACAAAGCTCCTCGAGGCGCCACTTTGAAAAGCTTCTTCAGTATAAAGAACACCCTGGTGTTCCAGATAGTTATTATCATCCAGAGTGCAGAAAGACATTTTGTCACAAGAAAGTGCTCATAAAAATAAAGAAAGAACATAGCTTTTCCTGTTTGGATGATAAAAGTATCGAGACTGCTCAAAGGCCAAGCAGAGAAAAGCCAAAATCTTCAGGCAGCGTATGCTGAAGTTTGCATATTTTGCGACAGAAAAACAAAATATCAGAAAGGAACCAAAAACAGAGAAAATTTAACACAGGCCGTTGATTTAAGAGCAGACAATACTATACGGGAAGCGGCCACAAAGAAGGGGGACACAAAAATCATTGCTATTGCCTCAAGGGAATTAGTTGCCGCTGAGGCACACTACCACATATCGTGTTATAAAAAATACACATACATAGAGACAATTGTAGATATACCTCGGACAGAGAGAAGCTGCCAAAGCACAGACAGCAGTGAATATGCAAAGATAGAATCAGAGGCATACTCTGCTTTGTTTGAGATTCTTCACAGTGATCTCTTTTCAAACCCATGTCCTGTGCCCATGTCAGTTATAACAGATCATCTTATTAAGACTATGGAAATGATGGGTGTCCAAGGTATCAAAGACAGTACCAAAACAACACATAAAAAGATAACTGATGACTGAGTTCGGTACCAGTATGGAGATCATTACCAATGTAAATGGGAAGATGTTTTTAATCCCTAACAATTTGTCAAATTTGCTTTCACTGGATGCGACTCAATCAGCGCCTTTAGTGGTCGCGGAAAAGTCGGTGCTCTGAAGCTTGTTATGAAGGAGCCATTGAAGGATTGGGTAAGGCTTGGATTCTGTCAGAGGAACTGTTTACATTGTTTCAAGAGTTGCAAAATGTATGCTTCGCACACCTCTCTTTGCGACGTGAATGACTTGAGATACCAGTTGTTTAGGGTAAAGAAAGGAGATATAGATTCTAGTCAACTTCCACCTTGTAAAGATACCCTCATGCTTCATGCTATGCGGGCTAGTTATTAAGCATGTATGTAGAAAAGATGTTGGGAGCAAGAAACGGACACACCAAACCCAGAGGGACATGGATGGATGATAGAAGATGGACAACTACTAATTGACTGGATGCAGGGTTTGCCTGCCCCACAAGTCGTGATGGAGCTGATTGCTTGTAAATGCAGTAGAGTGTGCAAAGCGCCTGAATGCCAGTGTGTTGCAAATGCACTGAAATGTTCGCCAGCATGTAACAATCAGTTTTGTGACAACATGATTGACGACAACTTTGAAGAGAATGGTGACGATACAGCGGATGAAGATGAAAGTGATTACGACGGCGACGATAATGCATGAAATCAAAGAAATGAGTATTCTTTACATCACCCAGTCGGTTGTAAGTGATTGTTTAAGCAACTCTAATTAGATGCAAGCAGAATGCCTTTTTCACATCAGTGCCTCATTTTTCGATTAAGACTCAGCTGAATGAGCTGAATTATGACTTCATTTTTTTTCAGAGTGTCTTAATTTCATGTATTTATAATTGTTTGACCTTATGTTACATACGTTACCTTAGGCTCACAAGAACAGTGGTCTTCAATCAAGAGGCAATTATTGATTTACTTTTGTATCACAAGGAACTTCTTTTTATAAATGCAAACTATGTGACATTCTTTTAAAAGTAGTTTCTTTGTTAAAAATAAACAGGCACATATATTCAATTACTGCCTTATATTTGATTTAAAAAGATCGCAAATTATGCTATTGTGATATATTTTCAATAGTTTGGCCTTCAGTTCTATGTAGTTTGCAGTTATTCAAACCAATTGACAATACAAAGACAGTAGTAAAGGAAAAACTGAAGCCTAGACCTATAATTTGCATATCTGTTATGTACGTTACCATTAGCATTAGGTATGGGTGTATGTTTTTTTTTGTTTTGTTTTTTTAACATTTAACATTATTATATGTCTTGCAGCCTAGTTCCATTAAATAAAGTGATATAAGCCTCCACATTTGATCACTACTGCATTGATGAGTGGAATATAGTTAATGAACATCCTTGTTTACGATGACTTTTTGTATAGGGGTAGGGCTTTTCAAATGACCATAAATCAAAAAGTATATTAGATAAAGTAAATTCCATGATAAATTTGGAAAGTAAATTAAATTTGCTACCCGACCAATATAAAAAAAAACTGATTTTTTTCCTTTATGCATTTACAAGGCTAATTAATTCCAAAAGGTTTAACCATTTTTTGGGTGCTTTTTGAAATGTAACGTAAACAACATTCAGCCCTTTTAAAAAAATCTAACAGTTGTGAAAATGTCTTCTATATAATTATTTCTTATATTGACACTATTATTTATTTACATATTTATAGTTTTTATATTCATTTCAGTGCCATGAAAGTTTTGTGAATTATTTTAATTTTCTGGGGTATCGTAGTTAACACTTAAGATTTAGACCATAAAGCTACCACTGAGACACGTCCCCCCGATTTTTTCCGAGACTTCACATATTCCTCTTATCGAAAAACATAGGGGGATCTGTTCAGCTCTGATGGTACCGGCATCTCAATCAGCTCATCCACTATTATGTGAACCGAATTTTTATGTATTTCTGTATTAAGAGCAGCATCGGGACCCAGGAAGTTGCCTAGCTGTAGAAGTGCTTTAAACCCCAGCCCCCCCCCCCGACCCGACCCCCACACACCAACCACCACCCCCCCCCTCCGGTGGTTTATTCTACTAACCATTTTAAGGCGGTGGTCCCGGTGATAGTCTTACTCTTTGTTGCTTTGTGGTTTATTCTACGAGACGATTTGTTTTATGTCTTACCTTGTGTTATTAGCTCTCCTGAGCTCTGCTCAGGATGAGCTATTGTGATCACTTTTCGTCCGTCGTCCGGGGACGGGAGGTCTACCAAAATTGCTAAAAGAATTGTCGTACGTTGACGTTTGACCTTTTTACGGCAAGGTCAAGTTTGCTTCCCTATGCATTTGTATGGGAAAAACCTTTAAAAATCTTCTTCTCCAAAACCGAGCATGCCTTATGGCTGAATCTTTGCATATATCTTTGGGAACAGGAGAGCTACCAAAATTGCTAAAATAATGGTCGTACATTGACATTTGACCTTTTTACGTTAAGGTCAATTTTGCTTCCTTATGCATTTGTATGGGAAAAATGACCAGAATTTCAAACAACTTCTCCTCTGGAGCCTCTGGGCCAATTTTGCTCAAATTTCATATGGAGCCTCCTTAGGGTGGGGGAACAAAAATTGCTAAAATGGTCACGGTCCGTTGACCAAGATGGCCGCCACGCCCATATATGGTAAAAACCTTTAAAATTCTTCTCCTTCAGAACCGAGAATGCCTTTGGGCTGAACCTTGGCAGGAATCATCGAGGACGGGAGGTCTACCAACATTGCTAAAAGAATTGTCGTACGTTGGCGTTTGACCTTTTTACGGCAAGGTCAAGTTTGCTTCCCTGTGCATTTGTATGGGAAAAACCTTTAAAAATCTTCTTCTCCAAAACTGAGCATGCCTTATGGCTGAATCTTTGCATATATCTTCGGGAACAAGAGGGCTACCAAAATTGCTAAAATAATGGTCGTACATTGACATTTGACCTTTTTACGTTAAGGTCAATTTTGCTTCCTTATGCATTTGTATGGGTAAAATGTTCAGAATTTCAAACAACTTCTTCTCTGGAGCCTCTGGGCCAATTTTGCTCAAATTTCATATGGAGCCTCCTTAGGTAGGGGGAACAAAAGATTGCTAAAATGGTCACGGTTCATTGACCAAGATGGGCGCCACGCCCATATATGGTAAAAACCTTTATAAATCTTCTACTCTAGAACAGAGGATGCTTTGGGGCTGAATATTTGCATAAATCATCGGGGACAGGGGGTCTACCAAAGTTGCTAAAATAATGGTCATACATTGACATTTGACCTTTTTACGGCAAGGTCAAGTTGCTTCCTTATGCATTTGCATGGGAAAAAACATTTAAAAATCTTATTCTCCAAAACCGAGGATGGCTTGTGGCTGAATCTTTGCATATATCATCTGGAACGGGCGGTCTACCAAAGTTGCTAAAATAATTGTCATACATTGACATTTAACCTTTTTACGGCGAGGTCAAGTTTGCTTCTGTATGCATTTGTATGGGCGCCATACATTTGTATGGAAAAAATGTTGATAATTTCAAATGGCTTTTCCTCTGAAGCCTCCGGCCCAGTGTTGCTCAAATTTCATGCGGAGCCTCCGTGGGCAGGAGAATGAAAGATTGCTAAAATGGGTATGGTCCATTGATCAAAATGGCTGCCATGCCAATATATGGTAAAAGCCTTTAAAAATCTTCTTCTCCATAACCAAATAAGCCCTGGGTCCTAATCTTTGCACAAATTATAGGGGACAGGAGATCTACCAAAAGTGCTCAAACGATGGTTTATGTTGACATTAGACCTTTTTACCTCCAAGGTCAAATTTGCTTCCCTATTTGTGTGGGCCATATACATTTATATTGAAAGTATCGAAGTGACTTGTAGATCAACAGTAGTTAAAATTGTTCTGATTGGAAATCTGAGATGGCCATCATCTGGTTTATATTTATAATATGTCCCTGCCACTGTGCTGTTTACATGTATAAAATCACGATTCTTCAGAAACCACTTAGCCAATTTCCACCAAATTTCACATTGATCCTTCTGTTGAAATGTGATTGATAGTTTATTCATGATCATGCTCCATTGACTGTCAGGCCCATATATTCTTCTTCAAAACTAAGAACTGCTCAAATGATGATATTTTCATTAGTTGCGATGATAGGATTGGATAAATGTTGCATAACATCTGCATGTCTGCAGTGGCTATGTCACTCAGGTGAGCGAATCGTGGCCCGTGGGCCTCTTGTTTTGTTCTTGTGTTTTTCAGTCCTTTTAGCATGGCAATTACCTCGCTTGGAGAAGAGAGAGCTAATCTTAGTGCTTTTCGTACGTTTGTTCGATTTGCGCTTGTTTGGTTTTGTCTGTTTCCTCTACCTCTTGGTGTCTGGGAAGGGCTCCGGTTTGTGATTGTGGCACTCCCTGGACTTTTCTCTTACCTTTTTTGGTCCACAGAAGCCATCACGAAAACATGACTATATAAATCTGACCCCCTTAAACCCCACTTTTATATAGTAAAACTGGGGTTAACAGGGGTATACATTATTTGTCTTATTTCTGCTCAAAAGCATAGATTGTGGGTACTCGTTAGAACCGCCTCATCCAGGCGGTTCTAACGAGTACCCACAATCTATGATTTTGAGCAGAAATATGAAAATATCAGAATTTTTTATTTGAAAATTTTTATTTCTTGGTGGTAAAATTTCCAGTATGTTTGAATAGGCATGTTTTCGTAATGGGCCATAGGGTAACACTACATACTCAGTATAGACCAAACAAACTGGTTTGTGAGCATACACTCATATGCAAGACCAACTCTGTCCATAGGTGCTACCCTTTGGGTTCGGTTTAATGAGTAACAGAAGAATCATTTCAATAATTTTCCTGCATAATCAAAACCTATATTTCTTAGTTTATGGAGGAGATTTCTGTGTCAAACGTTATAGAAATATTCATATCACAATAAATTAACTATTTAAATTTGTGTATGTGTGTGCATTCATTTCAAGATTCATTCCTTTGAGACTCTATTAAGCTCGCCGACGGTTTTTACTCTTGTCTGTTCCTAAGCAGTATTTCCGGTGCAGGTCTGTTTCCTTTGAATGTTATTTTGTGATTTCTTTTCGTGTTATTCAAAACTTATCCAGTACCTCGGGAGAACCGTGCACGGCCCTTCCTGGGTATACACAGATTTATTGTTTGACGTTTTCTTTTCATTACGAAAACATGCCTATTCAAATATACTGAAAATTTTACCACCAAAAACTGAAAATTCCACAGTAAAAAATTCTGATATTTTATATTGCTGCTCTAAACATAGATTGTGGTACTCGTTGAGTACCCACAATCTATGTTTTTGAGCAAAATAAGAAAAATATTGTATACCCCTGTAAACCCCAGTTTTACTATATATAAGTGGGGTTTAAGGGGGTCAAATTTATATAGGTATGTTTTCGTGACGGTGATGTTTTTTTTATGTCTTTAAACCCTTATCAGGTGTCTTGGAAAGACAGTGTTACGTAACTGTGTCCTTTCTTGGGTTTCCCCATATTTATTGTTCGCCATTTTTGTGATGCCAGTTTATGTATTTCAACCCTCAATCGGTGTCTTGGGATGGTTGTGTTCCGTAATTGTTTCCCTCTCCTGGATTTCCATATTCAATTGTTTGCCGTTTTTATGATATTCTGTCTTCCAGACCTTATCCAACGCTATAAAAATAGATTGTTGGTACTCGTTAGAACCGCCTCGCCGGAGCGGTTCTGACGAGTACTCACAATCTATGTTTTGAGTAGGAATATGAAAATTATCAGAATTTTTTATCTGAACATTTTCATATTTTGCTGTAAAAGTTTCAATATATTTGAATAGGCGTGTTTGGTTTGTTTGTGTTGAGGCTTTACGGCCCAGTCAACCCAGTGGGGTCATGTCGAGCGCGGTCAGTTTACCTAACCACACGTTTACTTGGCAGACTTAGTCCTCTAAGCGGTTAACCAGTATTGTGCACATTCTTTCGCCAGAAACTGACAACTACCCATCTTGAATCAGCGGAAGGGAGAGAATGACCGTAGAAAATATTTCATGATGAATAGGCGTGTTTTCGTCGTTTTTAAATTAATTCGAAAACTCAGGTTTGCTAAAAATCTTTCTGAATTAATAAACTGAGCCACTATAAAGTTTAGATTCCAACAGACTTTCTTGCAGATGTGCTTTCAAACCAATGTTATATTTGGATATTTATTACAAAAACATGCCTAGTCAAATATACTGAAAACGTTACGATCAAAAAATGAAAACTTTCAGATAAAAAATACTGATATTTTCATTTTTTTTTGCTCAAAACGTAGATTGTGGCTATCCGTTAGAACCGCCTTAGCGAGGCAGTTCTAACGGGTACCCATACTCTATGTTTTTGAGCAGAAATAAGAAGAATAATGTATACCCTTGTAAACCCCGGTATTACCATATAAAAGTGGAGTTTAATGGGGTCAAAATTATATATAGGCATGTTTTTGTTACGTATTTCAGAATGACGGTGATAAAAGTTAGAAAATATTTTACGCAGTTTATAAAACCGGTACTCCTGCTCAAGAAATTTAACAGTTAGGATTTTATTTCGAGTATTAAAGTCACTGACTTAACTAGATTCTCTAGCAGAACGAATAAACTGAGAAACGAATCAACTAGGATGTAGCACGAGGAACATCGTCATTCAAAACATTACGAAAACACGCCTATTCAAATATATTGAAAATTTTACAACCCAAAAAGGAAAATTTTCAGATAAAAAATTCTGATATTTTTCAGATTTCTGCTCAAAACATAGATTATGGGTACTCGTTAGAACCGCCTCAGCGAGGCGGTTTTTACGAATACTCACAATCTATGTTATTTAGCAAACTAAGAAAAATAATGTATACCCCTGTAAACCCCAGTTTTACTATATAAAAAATGGGTTTAAGGGGGTCAAAATTATATAGGCTTGTTTTCGTGATGAATTCGAAAATTTACAATATCAAAATTAAAGTTGTCTCGTTTGTCATTCATTTTAGTAGAGAATATGTTACGACATTAGATATTGATAAATTTGAATCCTGAAACGGTGCTTCGGTATCAGAGACAGTAGTTTTATTCTAAGTGAAGTTCTTTTGGATAAATTGTATCAACCCTTAGTTCAAAATAATCATTATCAACATTTAGTAAGTCATCAAAATATCGAGTCACGTCAAGCCAAAATGTGACTTTGGCAAACGCAGACTGCAAATGCTTATATCAGCCTGCACATCTGCACAATTTAGTTCCAAGTTATGCTCATCACTTCACATTACATAAGAAACTGAAAATCATAAGAAGGGAAGACAAAGACCCTGATGGAACTGAATCTGCACATTCATTTCGCATTTTTGGCTTGACGCGGTTCATAAAACAATGTATACCTTGTTCGTAATAATATATGGATCTATCATGGGTGTGAGGGATAGATAGAAAATAAATAGAGGATAAATGGCATCAGAAGGCTTGCTGTGATGTCAGACAGTGATCGCGAGGGACGGATTTTTCTGTTTACCCCTCACATCAATGATAGATTCTTTTACTTGCATACCTTTCATTTCTGAACGTAGATTTTGTTTAAGAATGCAGTTATATCTATTGCTGATGTCCGCCACATTGTGATTGCATTACTGCCGCGTTTAATGACGTCATTACGTTAGGTGATGTAAACCTTAACGAGGGTTAAATCCAGCATTTCCTTATCTGGTATGCAGGGATAAAACATTCTGTGGGCAGGTCTAGATGATAACTCTGCCTAGAAAATCTTATGTGAAACTTTCATACATACGGATGTTGGAAAGAAGTCAACGTCATCAGAGAAGAACAATGACCAGGATGAAATATTCGCAAAGTCTGATCATAGATATGATCTTGAAAATGGAGCATCTTAATCAAACAAACTTGTTTCGTGATAGGATGAATTTGGATATTAACCCTAGTCATGCTGAATAAATTAAGATGCCACGCCCACACCTAATTTTCAGCCAATCAGATTACTTGACCCAGGTTGTTGATACAAATTCAAATACTGAAGGGTAACCAGTGCAGATCCAGATCAGTTGGCTTCTTCAGAAGCCAACTGATCTAGATCTACACTGTTTGCAAAAGCAGGACATATCCGGGTTCAGCAGGACAAGGGTTAAGAAAATTAAAATCCATTTATGCAGTAGAAAGGTTGCTGAACATATGGAAAAGCTGGTTTAAAAAAAAACATCCTTTTAATGATCCTGAAACTCTTCCTGAAAGTCCTCCTAATAGAGTAGACACCTGCAAACCTTTAGTTTTATTATATATTATTGGAAAACACGGGGTACATATAAATAGATTTGTAAACGTCATGACATTGTTGCCTTCCTACTCAAATGGTGACCGTCAACAGAAAAGCAGACAAGAATTTAATCCGTTGGTATATGAACCCTTTCTAAAGCGGAAAAAAAACTCTTAAAGAGAAAGAACTGCTCCTCCTGGAAGCAAATTCTTTTCTTCAAGAGAGGCCGGTTTGAAATTGTTCCAGTAGTGATCTCGCTTGTAGGTGTATGTTTTGGCCATAGACATAGCAACATCCAGATTATTCCTGTATGAAAACGCATTCTGTTTCTTTCCATCATTGGGGCATTTAGTAATTCATGTAATCTCCTGTCGAAGAGGCACGTTAAATCACTAAGAGAAAATATTGCCAGACGTTATTAAAATGGGATGTTAATTTCTGGGCAAGCTCTACATCACTTTGCAAGACCAGGGCTGCGTTCAAAAAACAAATCACTCGCGAGATTTTTTTCAAAAATTATTTTGAAACTTCTGAAGGGTTATTGTAACCCCGTCTTGTGTGACCTCACAGGGAGTAGCCGTTATTCTCGTTGATGAGACTTGATATAAGATCGAATAAATTATATCAATAAATATCCGTACAACCATCACGAAAACACGCCTATATAATTTTGTCCCCCTTAAACCCCACTTTTATGTAGTAAAACTGGGGTTTACAGGGGTATATATTATTTTTCTTATTTTTGCTCAAAACATAGATTGTGAGTACTCGTTAGAACCGCCTCGCCGAGGCGGTTCTAACGAGTACCCACAATCTATGTTTTGAGCAGAACTATGAAACATATCAGAGCTTGTATCTGAAAATTTTCAGTTTTGGAGGTGAAATTTTCTATTTTTATTTCAAATAGGCATGTTTTCGTAATGATTTGTAGGGATGAACCGGTGCTTTTTTCGAGTTATTTGCTTGTCATTTGTGCGACTGCGTCTCTGAATCCCAGTAAATTACGTTAACTTGTCTATGTAATGAAGACATCCATGTTTCCCCCAATATATATATACAAAAGGAAAGGATATGCGGGGGTATAAATTAATGTGGGAATTTTTAGAATGTTTCGGGTTTTAAATCTGATTTCATTTTTGTTATTTCTATTTTCTATCAATCTTTTTTTTACTGCATAAGTGTCTTAATGTACATAATAACCAAATTTTCCTTCTTTTCTCCATATTATAAAGGAAAAATGACATGACCTATATATCCCTAGGTAAGAAGGCTGTCAAAATACTTTTCTTATTTCTTCATTGAAACATATGTTGTGGGTACTCATTAGAAGCGCCTCTGTGAGGCGCTTCTAGTGAATACTCACAACATATGTATTTGTGGAGGAATAAGAAAATGTGAATACATTGTGTTTAAAAAGATATCTTATCTAGAGTTATATTGTACATACATCACGAAAACGTCTATATAATCTTGACCCTCTTAAACCCCACTTTTATATAGTAAAACTGGGGTTTACAGGGGTATACTTTTTTTTTCTTATTTCTGCTCATAAACATAGATTGTGGGTACTCGTTAGAACCGCCTCGCCGAGGCGGTTCTAACGAGTACCCACAATCTATGTTTGATCAGAAATATGAAAAATATCAGTTTTTTTTACCTGAAAAGTTTCGGGTTTTGGAAGTGAAATTTTCTATATATTTGAATAGGCGTGTTTTCGTACTGATGTACTTGTGTTTCTTATCATTAAGGCACCGTGCAAAATTGCAGCAGACTTTTTTTTTAATTTTGCAAGTAATAAATAACGCATGACATTTCGTTCCTAAGCGGACGATTCACACGAAATGTCATGCATTATTGTATTTAAAAATAAATAAGATAATGTCGTCTGCTACTGGTGTGACTGCGCTTTAAGGGTGAATTATTGGTATCATACCATTGATTTTAACTAATTATTAGAAGGGGTAATAAAAACATTGTTTCAATTTCATTTTAACCCTTAAACGTTATGAAAAATTCTTTTATTATTATTATTATTATTTTTCAGAAAAAAATTAGACTCAGCAGACGATTCACATGAAATATCAAGCCTTATTTCCTCTGAAAAAAATGCAAACAGATTCAAATATCGTCTGCTGCAGTTCTGATTTACACTTTATGCGTTAACCCTTAAAGCGCCAAGAAAAACTGCATCTGAAAATGTCGTCTGTTTATGTCGTCTGCTGAATATTCTTGCAAACTTTTCATACCTATTTTTGCATACAGGCAAACAGTGTGGACCCTGATCAGACTGCTCCTAAAGCCTGATCTGGGTCCACACTGTTTGCAAAAATGACTTTTAAAATCACAAGCAGATGACAAAGCAGACGACAATAGTTGTGACTGGCGCTTTAAGGGTTAACTTTTTTATATTCTGGCGTTTGAGGTCAACAGAACATAACAGTCTAGCATTTTTGTACTCGCATACGTTCAACAATACGCATGAACAGAACAGCTCAGCAATTTTTATCATAGCATACTTTTAGGGACGAGCTGATATCGTCTATTAAAAGTTATATTTCAATTAAAAGTAGCGACCGTTTGAAGATTCTCGGCGCCCTGTTCGACACATTTATTATCTATTTCACTGCCACAGTCGATAATAATAGGCTTTTGCAAACAGCAAAGATCCAGATGAGACGGCTCATTGAGCCGTCTCATCTGAATCTACACTGTTTGACATTCAGTCGTTCAGCTTTACATATAAACGTCTTTCTAAGCGATAGTTTGTTAAAATAAAAATGCAGACGACAAATGTCGTCTGAAATTTGGCACCGAAAGAGTTAACAAATGTTGTTTATCATTATTTTTATCCAGATTCTAGGGGTAAAACACTAAGAATATATGACGTACCTTAATTGTCTGTAGAAGTCGTAAATGGCAAAAGAATCCGCAAAAAATGCCCAATCTCCTAGAAAGGGAAATTAGGGATTGTTCAGAACAGGTAAATCAAATACATGTCATAAAACAACCGTGTGAAGACGTATATTTCTTGCTAAAACTTCACTTGACAAAACCAGTGACAGAAAGGTCGTGTGCATGTATATTCTTAGAATTATATTGGCTTCCTGAAATCACACGCCAGGGCACGTCCGCCCTGCGTCATATCCGGTTGGATAAATAGAAAAACAACTTACATCAAGTAATCTGTAAATGCGATTCGCGCCGATCAGAAACTCAGCGATTTTGCTATTTAGTCATTATGATAATAATATGTGTTCATTCGCAAAAAAATCTTGATAGCGAACAGCGTAGATCCGAATCAGACTGTGTCCATGCAAAAGTTGGCAATTGTCTCCGTTGTTCGATTAAAGGGTTATTTGTTTAATAAATCTTCTCTCATGAGCTGTATTAATGACCTTGACCTGAAACGGTGGCAATGGCCAAACCAATCCACCATACATGGATTGGCATCATCCTAGGAGTAAAATACAGCAGGACTTAACGCTCTGCATGCTGGGTAAAATATTCAGCAGACGACATTTTAAAATATTTTTCTTATTTTTGTTCCCAGAAAATAGGCTTTGACATGTCATGCAAATCGTCTCCCCCAGGAGACGATTTGCATGAAATGTCAGCCTATTTTCTAGGAGAAATAAAAATATCATCGATGTGTCGTCTGCTGACCTTCCCCTGAGACGATGTTAATGACCTGTCCAACCGACCATTCACAGGTTGACATCATCCTGTATCAAGTACATTAGAACGTGTAACGTTTCTATGCTGGGTAAAAATTTCAGTAGACGACATTTTGAAATGTTTTTCTTATTTTCCCAGAAAACAGGCTTCGACTTTTCATGCACAATTTGCAACGAATTTCAGAGCCTATTTTCTGGAAAAAATAAGAAAAACAAACATAATCAGTTTGTCGTCTGCTGAATAAGCCCAGGGAGTGGTAAACGATTTGCCGCCATTTTTGACAACTTTTGTCACTTCTTGTATGCTTTCTTGCACACCTAACCGCTTCTGAAAAGGGGTCCATTAAACGAAAGAATTTGCTCCAAAGAAGTCTTTGTTTTTTAGGTTAGACCCTTTTTTAGAAGGCAGAAAAAAAAATGATAGAGTTGTGTCCCCTGAAAGTGAATCCGAATTTCATTTAACCCTTAAAGTGCCAATCACAACAATTCGTCTGATTTGTCATCTGCTTGTGATTTTAAAAGTCATTTTTGCAAACAGTGTGGACCCAGATCAGACTGCTCCTTCTGATCAGCGTCCACACTGTTAGCCTGTATGCAAAAATAGGTTTGAAAAGTCTGCAAGAATATTCAGCAGACGACATAAACAGACGACATTTTCAGATGCAGTTTTTCTTGGCGCTTTAAAGGTTAATATTTTGTCTCGTTTATATTTCATACAAACCGTATACGAAGTATAGGCGGTATATAGATTCATATTGTCCATCCCTCTGTCGTTCGTCTGATATACATTTGTTTCCGTTCGATACTTTGAGAATGAATGAATGGAATTTGATCATAATCAAATTATGCAATACTACTGACAACATCTTGTTTGAGATTGTTACTTGGCATTTTTCGCCGACCAAAAATGACTTTTGCTCAATACCTTTAGAAGGAATGGTTGGGTTATGATCAAATTTTGCACATGAACTCTTATAGACACTACCTTACTCGGTATTTGCTCGAATTTTCAATAGAGTTACCGCCCTTTGTTGCCGAGAGAAGTGGTTTCTGCTTAATATCGTGAAAATGAATTGACGGATTCTGACTTGAAATAATACTGACAATAAATACGGGGGAATTGTAAAACGACATTTTTCGTCACCTTATTTGAAATTGATACTGGGCATGTTTTGTCAGAAATACGGCCTCTAATTTCCGACTGAAAACGAGGTCAGCTCAATATCTAGAGAAAAATAAAATAATGTTATGTACATGTACATGTATGATATTGTATTTTTGCTATTACGTGGTGGTGGGGTGGGTAGGGTGGATTTCTCTAGTAATCCGTTAACTGACATTTCTAGTTCTGCTCAGTCGTCGTGTTTAACCCATTTAAGCCTAGCGTCCCATAAATGGGATCTTTGCAAACAGTGTAGACCAAGATCAGACGCCGCGGAACGCGGTGTCTGATCTGGGTCTACACTGTTTGCATTAAGTACGGGAATTTCTTTATTAAGTAATAATCCTGATAACAAACCGAACAACCCTTAAATTGGAATTTGACCGGTCCAATGTGATACATGTATGGTAGACGAGTCCATTCGGCATAAATGGGTTTACATATAAATACGCAAACGAATCATTTCCGCTCTAACCATTTGAACCTCAATGTAAGTAACGTGTCTTCTGACATGTGCGCCCAACGAAGACTCAAATCAGCCTGCGCATCCGCGCAATCTGATCAGACTCTATTTTTCGCATGAAGGCAAATTGTATCCTTGGCTGTCCAAAATGTTCCCAATGAAGATTCTGATCAGACTGCGCGAATGCGCAGGCTGATCTGAATCTTCGTTGGGTACACATGTCCGAAGGTACGATTTCTGACGTTCTGGGCCATTTCGATAATGTGAATGTATTATATCGCTTCTGTAATTTTATTAATGACAGATTTCTATCTGTCATTCCTTGCTGGCAGAAGCGTTCTCAAGTTGCTTCCGGCTCTCAAGTTGCTTCCGGCTTTCACTACCACTGAAATATGTGTCCGCTCAAAATGTAGTCCGATGCTATTAATATCTTTATAGCGCCGTGCAATTTTTAAAGCAGGCGACATTCAGAATTCTCCCTTATTTGCAGAGAAAACCAGACTAAGCATTTCATATGAATTGTTTGCCAACGGATGAATCGCATGAAATTCTCTGATATAATAAGACAAAAAATAAAATTGACATCTGCTACAGTCGTTGTATGCAGTCTAAGGGTTAACATATCAAAATACTTGTGTATCAATACGCCTGCGCTGGACTAAAGACGTGGCGCGAGAAACTAGACCGTAAGCCACTGTTACCAGCAATATAAACACTGTCTAATCAGCTATTACTCTCCAAATTAGATTCTGAAGATTTTTTATGCTTGATAATAAAAGAAAAAAAGGCTGTGCTCATAATCATGCTGCAAAGTGTTTTCTCCGATATTATCTGAGTGCGTTAGATATATAGGTTGTAAGGTTGATCTGCGCAATTTGTTGTTAGCTATTAATAGAACAGGCGCTGCCTCATAATCCGCGTGTCAAAAATTAGCAGATATTTTTTACCGTAAAACATAATTTCATGCAAATTGTCTCAAATGAGGAATCAGCTAGCATGAAATGTCAAATGCTGTCTCCTTGGGAAAATAAAGACAATATTTCAAAATATGGTATGATAAAACTTTTACACAGAGCACTTGCCCATTTGTCTGACGTGTGTAAAAAATTCAATACTGTCGGATTAAAGGGACAGGGCTTTAGTCAAACATTACAAGATGTAATCTCGCTGTTGTTGATTTGCTTAACATTAAAATATTTTATCTGCGGCATTTTAATAAAAAGGATGCTTGGGTTTAAAGTGTAACTATTTATCAGAAAAAAAGGAAAGTGTTGAAAATCTCTATTGCTACTTTGGTTATTTCCTCTTATTGAACGCTCGATTGTGAAAGTGAAAGTAGACAACAAGTTGGCTTCTTTAAAAAGAACCCAACGAAAGGTTCGCATCTTGTTTTAAATTTGCAGGTTTGCACAGCAAATTTAATGCCGTCATTTGCAACCATTTTTTAAGTACAGGTATTAAGTTATTGAAGAGAATTTATCACAATTTTAGCTCTTTATTGCATGTGATAACTGGCTTTTTGCAACATTTTGAGACAAAATATTTCTTTTGAAACTTCAAAACATCAAGTGGAACTTCATGGCACTATATATATATACCTCTGCAAGCATTTGATATCTGAATTTGTAGTACTACATTTTTAAACAAATGTGAAACCTTTTTATTGGACGGGTTTTCAAAAATCTGTCCTTTAAAATAGCGAACCCCGGCATGAATTTCTGATAGAATCTGTCATTTCAGTGCCTTTTGGCGCTTTGATATTATAACTGGAATATACTCGTATATGCTTAAATTATTGGGATATTGAAACGCAATGGACCTCAAAGTTTTAAACTGTAAAAAGATTGTTTAACCATTAACTCGCTGGATTTTAACAGACGCAGACGACATTTTAAAAAATTTATTATTTTTTCCAGAAAGTTGGCCTTGACGATGCCTACAAATTGTCACCAAAGGAATATTTGGCCTATTTTCGGGGATAGTACGGAAAATATAAGCAAGTGGTCATCCCCTCTACTGATGTTGACTAGGGAACGTTAAAGTTCTTATCTTATGTCAAATTTATTGAAACTTACCAAACATGACTATGTTTAGTTTTGAATAGGAGTATGTAATTATCATATGCAGATTGAAGAAAATATCCAGCAAACACACACAAACACAGAGAGAGAGAGAGAGAGAGAGAGAGAGACAGAGAGACAGAGAGAGAGAGAGACGGTGCCAAAGGCCAGGAATAGCTCACCTGATTGTTGTCACAAGACATATAACCCTAATAGATAGCCTTTTATTGACCACGACTGTTACATTTCATCCAAAGAGGTTAAGCAATGAGGAGGTGACTTTCTTTAACCATTCTAAGGCAAACTTTGGTTGTGATGCAAAACACTAAACAAAACAAACACTGAAACACAAAAAAATGAAGAAATATTGTTGCCATGTTTATTTCAAATCGCATTACGACACATACCTATTCAAATATACTGAAACTTTTACCATCAAAAAATGAAAATTTTCAGACAAAAATATCTGATATTTTTCATATTTCTGCTCAAAACATAGATTGTGGGTACTCGTTAGAACCGCCTCGCCGAGGTGGTTCTAACGAGTACCTACAATCTATGTATTTGAGCAGAAATAAAAATAATGTATACCCCTGTGAACCACAATTTTACAATATAAAAGTGGGGTTTAAGGGGGTCAAAATTATATAGGTATGTTTTCGTGATGATACAGTGGTTACGCAGGAGATGTCATTCGAATACGTTTCCATTGTAAGTATATGGCAATAATCGATTCCCATGGCAATCAAACAATTAAGCGATTGGAGTAAAAACATAAAATCTGATTTCTGTTAAAATTCATCAATATGTTCAGCGGTTTTGGAGCCAATTTTCATTTCATCAATTATTTTTTTATTTTTGTTTTTGTGAATACTTTCAGTTTACGCTCGTAAGAGAATATCGATGGACATAGTAGCCATACAACATACCTCTGGCAATGAGTCATTTGAAAGCTATTGCTTTAACGGTTCAGTCAAATGTATTCAGCACTTTTGAAGAAGTTGCAATTAAACTATTTCCAATTGTAATAAGTCTATAGCAACTTTTAGCACTCAAGCCTTATTAGCAGCCATTTCTTTTGTCGATAACCACATAAGAAATATATCTGTAAAATGTTATTCAAACTCATTCTGTGGTATAGGGAATATATGTCATTTGAGCATTTTCACATTGAAAGTCTAAGGCAGCTTTCGCGTGTCATGGCTATCAACAATCCTTTCAAAAGCCAAACAACAACAACAAAAACACACACACGCAGTTGTTTGAAAAGTGATTAGACAGACGCCGGACAAAAAATAACAAATATAGACATTATGTTTATGGTCAATTTTGACCATACTGTTTGTAGCGATAACCAACATTATTTGTTGATTTAAAATAGGTAAATACGATAAAGTCAATATAAACTAAAAATCATAGCCGTGCATGACAACTGCAATAGCAATTAAAATTAAGTGTTTTCAAAATATGTTTCCCTACTAGTCTCAAGATGCCATTTGGTGGAGATATATCCCTAACACGCTCACGTAATACATATGAATGGGAACTTGGGTCCAGGGGATGGGGGGCGGGCACATTTTTATAACAACTTTTATGAAACGCATTCAAATTTGCATTTTAACCGGAAATGAAAAAGATCGTTTAAGTTAGATATATCAGGCACGCGCACAGACTGTACTCATTTTAACCATAATTTTCAATTAGTATTGTATTCTCGGTCATTCTGATACAAGAAATATGTAATATTCCCGTCGTTTTGAACATGGTATTAGTATTATTTATATAGGTGTTTTTGGGGTGGGGTAAATAGCACTAAATTTGCAGACGACACCAGTTTGTATATCATTGTCGAACGTCCCGATCAAGCTGCACGACTTCTTAATGCTGACTTACAAACCGTTTCAAATTGGGCCGTAGACTGGCTTGTCGAATTCAACGCTAAGAAAACAATAGCAATGACAATTTCTAGAAAACGAAACCCTGTTCCTCAACCTCCCCTCTTTATGAACAATACACTGAAACAAGAAACCTCCACTCACAAGCATCTAGGCCTCACCTTCTCAAATACTTACAACGAGACAGATTATGTAAACAATATCTGTAAAAAAAGCATGCATACGCTTAAATCGTCTGAGGGCGTTGAAATTTAGAGTTAGCAGAAAATCCCTTGAAAAAAATGTACCATGCCTTAGTTCGTCCCCTACTGGAATATAGTGGCATCGTATGGGATACATGTAACTGTCCCTCAGAAAGCATAACAAATCTTGACGAAGCAGCCAGAATAGTTACCGGCGGAACAAAACTTTCTAGCATTGACAAACTTTACTCCGAACTTGGGTGGGATTCCCTCCAAAGCAGGCGAAATAAGCATAAAGTTATTACACTGTACAAAATCCTGCATGGTCTTACCCCTATTACCTTCTAGATCTCATTACGAAAACACGCCTACACAAATACAATGTAAATTTTACCGCCGAAAATAGATAATATTAATATAAAAATTGTGACATTTTTCTTATTTTTGCTCGAAATATAGATTGTAGGTACTCGTTAGAACCGCCTCGGCGAGGCGGTTCTAACGAGTACCCACAATCTATGTTTTCAACCAGAAATGAAAAAAAGATAATGTATACCCCTGTAAACCCCAGTTTTACCATATAAAAGTGGGTTCAAGGGGGTCAGAATTATATAAGTGTGTTTTCGTGATGTTATGCCGCCATCAGTTCAGGATCTTATGCCTCCAACAGGTTCACGCATAGGACAGATCTTGCATTACGAAAACCTACCTATTCAAATGTACTAAAAAATTCACCACCAAACAACTGAAAGTTTTAGACAGAAATTCTGATATTTTTCATATCTCTGCTCAAAACATAGATTGTGGGTACTCGTTAGAACCGCCTCGCCCACAATCTATGTTTTTAAGCAGATATAAGAAAAATAATGTATATCCCTGTAAACCCCGGTTTTACTATATAAAAGTGGGGTTTAAGAGGGTCAAAATTATATACATGTAGGTATGTTTTCATGATGGCATGCCGGACAAAGAATGGGATGTAGCTCACTAAACTCAGGTCTCTACTGCAAAAATACAGTCTCCAGTCCAGTCCTCGGGGGGGGGGGGGGTGCGGGGGGTGGGGGGTGGGGGGGGGGGGGTAACAGGGGTGATTTTGGTACGGGTGTGCGAGCCAGTATTTCAAAACCTACCCGATTCATATACCTGGCCTTCGAAAAAACGGACCCATTCATATACTTGATCATCCAAAATGTTGACCTATTCATATACTGCCCTTTGATTTTTTGTACCCATTTTATGCTGGTTATTACACAAATATGATAGTCAATTCATGTAATACCAAGAGGATAAGCAGCCTCGAAAAATCTCTGAGCGAAAAATATGTGCATATACCAGGATGTCAGAAAAATGGGGCCTTTCACATAGGAATCCAGAAAAATGGGGCCATTCATATACTTTTTGTTGAAAAAAGAGGGCCAATCATATACCTGGCAGCGCTGAAAAGGGGGGCTATTCGGCACGCACATCCGTACTATGCCATATAGGAAGTTACCACCCCCCCCCCCCCCCCCCCGAGCTCCAGTCCTTCTTGTCGGTGTGGAGAATTCGAAAACACAAATCACTTCTTGTTTACTTGTATCAACTACACCGTTGCAAGGGAAAGGTACCTACCACCCGACCTACTACGCTTGATCTCTTGCATGGCAAAACAACCTTATCACCCCACCAAAACGAAGCACTATTTTTACAAGTGCAAAACTTTATTGTCAAGTCTGGAAGATTTGTTTAAAACTTACAGATCCTGGCTGATAAACAGTCCCAAATCTTTTATAATTCTGTAATCTCAATCATATGCAGATACATGTAGTCAGTCAAAACTCTCTCTCTCTCTCTCTCTCTCTCTCTCTCTCTCGTTTGTTTGTTCGTTAATGTATATTCAATATTTATTTTCAGTCATTCCATTCAGTTATGCTGTATATTTGTATTTGTGCTTGGGAAATGACACTTATGAGCTCCATAGCTTAATTAAAGTCAGATCCTATTTACCATGTCTTATGTGTGATTGTAATTTGATATTTGCTTCAAATAAAATATTGTTTAAACCAACAGCACTAAATTACTTCCCTGCAATGATAAGCCAGAAGCCAAACTTTTCCTTTCTGCTATGACTCAGACATCGGGCTACCGGAATATGTAATAAAAATTTAAATATTATAATTTCTGAAATCTAATTTGAGCAAATTAGGAAAAATCCTAATCACGAAAATATACCTGTATAATTTTGACCCCTTAAACCCCACTTTTATATAGTAAAACTGAGGTTTACAGGAGTATACATTATTTTTCTTATTTCTGCTCAAAACATAGATTGTGAGTACTCGTTAGAACCGCCTCAGTGTGAAAACAAATAGTATTCTTATCTGAAAACTTTCTTTTTTTTTTGTGGTGAAATTTTCAATATATTTGAATAGGCGTATTTTCGTACAATATCTCCTAATGCCAATAAATTGCCACTTTACCTCTTGGTACAAATTGCGAACCCCTATTGCAGATCTGTTTCCATTTTGTTGCGAGAGAGACTTTATGTTATGCCTTTCTCACGCAGATTAGGCAAGTATTAATGAAATGTCTTGATATTAGGATGACTTACTGAATATTGATAATGGATATTGTAATCAAATGGTCGATGTAATTTATCCGAAAGAACGACAGTTAAATACAATTAATACCTCTGAAATATGAAACCGAAGCACCGTTTCTGGATTTAAACGTATCAATATCTAATAACATAATCGCTACAAAAGTTTATAACGATCAGGACCACTTTGATTTAGACATTGTAAATTTTCTAGGTTTTCTGATGACGAAAACTCCCGTTCCTTATTCTTTAAAGGCTTCAAATTCCTTAAAAAGAGACATTTTTTTTTATCCAAGAAAGGTTTAATAAATTGATATATGGTAATAATACAATCATAAAATGTGACACCTGGCAGCCTGTAAAATTTCAGTAAATCTCTTGTATTTGAACTAGATAAAAAATGAAATGATTTTTATGGTATCTCTCCATTTATGTTCGCAACATTAATTAAGAGATATGATAAAAAAATCATTTCAGTTTTGATCCAGTTCAAGAATGAGAGACTAACTGAAATTTTACAGGCTGTCAGGTGTCACATTTTATGATTTTATTAATACCATATATTAATTTATTTAACCTTTCTTGAATAATAAAATGTCTATTTTTGGGGAATATGGAACCTATTATATATATATATATATATATATATATATATATATATATATATATATATATATATATATATATATATATATATATTCATCTGTTTATTCGTTTTGCTGGAACATCTGATCAAGTCTGTGGCTTTAATATAATCGAAAATAAAAGTTTAACTGCTTAACTTCTTACGCAAGGGTATGTCAACCATTTAATTAGTTTGATCGCCGTCATTCTGAATTAATATCCAAACATAACGTTGTTTTAAAAACCATTCTGCATGGTCTGTCCTAATCTGAATTTTATGCGTCTATAAATTCTGACAGAATGTTGACAATTTTTTTTTTTTTGAACAAATTTAAAAATTGTCACTCGCTATAAAAAAGGGTTACAACATGAATACAATGTATTCTGCGTCATAATGCATGCATGATTGTTAACTCAGTTATGGTTAATAACTTTACGTCCCTCTTTAATTTCATGACGTGGGTGGGTCGGTCCTGAGACTTAATAACGGCTACCTCCTCTATTCCTCAATCTGTTTCAGATGCATTACGAAAACACGCCTATTCAAATATATTGAAAATTTCACCACCAAAAACTGAAAGTTTTCAGACAAAAAAAATCTAGTACTTGTCATATTTTAGCTTACAACATAGATGGTGGGTACTCGTTAGAACCGCCTCGACGAGGCGATTCTAACGAGTACTATAATCTATGTTTTTGAGATGAAATAAGAAAAAATTATACATGCCCCTGTAAAATCCAGTTTTACTATATAAAAGTGGGATTAAAGGCGATCAAATATATATATATAGGTATGTTTTCTTGATGAGTTGGTGCCTGACTATCTATGGTTGAGGTCTCGCCCGTCGTAGTCCTGTTTGCGGTTTTCTTGTGTTCGGCCTTCAGATTGCCATTCAGCCATTTACTCTGTGTCTTCCGGCACAATGGTTTTGATTATAGGTTAAATAAGGTACTGTCCTCTCGATATCTCTTCGAAAGAAGTTTTTTGCTTGGCGTTTTATTTTAAATGAAAATATTTTGTTCTGGTTGACATTATCTTGTCAGAAATCATTTGTTTTTTATGTTTCTGTGTTTTTTTTCTCAAATATTTACGCAAAATTAAAGTTGGTCTGACCTATGCTATTTCTATAGTAAAGTGTTTTTGTTTTTCTAAGAAAATATTTTTTACTTTTCTTTGCTGAATTTGAATTATTGACGTTTTACAACAATAGTGTGAAAATTTCAGAAAAATTGAACAGGTGGAACTTGTTGAAAATTTGGCTCCAAGTTACCTACCCTGCAGATTTCTGCATGATTAGGCTACATTTTTACTCTGGAAAAAAGTGGAAATATTTGATCTTTTAAAAACCAATAACTAAAATAAAAGTTTTTTTTTTTGTTTTTTTTTACATAGATAGTTATGACAAATGGTTATGCATTAAATCATGACAAACATTTGCAAATTTACTTCTTCTGTGTAAAGCGTCTAGCAAAAAAAAAAATAACTTTCTGAAAGCTGTCAAAAGCACAGTAGATGACCTCTATGCTGATCTAACATATGTTTGTAATTTGGAGCTGCATCAGCATTAAGGGTAAGGCTTCGCGGCAGGAAAATTGCATTACGAAAACAAGCCTATTCAAATATACTGAGAATTTAACAACCCCAAACTGAAAATTTTCAGATAAAAAATTCTGATAATTTTCATATTTCAGCTCAAAACATAGATTGTGCGTACTTGTTAGAACCGCCTCGGCGAGGCGGTTCTAACGAGTACCCACAATCTATATTTTTGAGCAGAAATAAGAAAAATAATGTATACCCTTATAAACCCCAGTTTTGCTATATAAAAGTGGGGTTTAAGTGGGTCAACATTTTATAGGCATGTTTTCGTGATGGATTTAGCCACGCCCCCGGTAGTTTTTCAACTGACCGTTCCAAGAAAGTTTCTCTGTTGCAGCTCTTTTTTTGTTTGTGAGTCGGTCATGTCATATGTGGAGATTGTTTTGGCATTGTTTGTTCCTCATTAATCTTTCTTTAGGTGCATCCATCACGAAACCATGCCTATATAATGTAGAACCTCCCCTTTCCCCACCCCCCCTCACCCACTTAAACCCTACTTTTACAAAGTAAAACTGGAGTTTACAGGGGTATATAATATTTTTTAGATTTCTGCTCAAAAAGCATAGATTGTGGTTCTTGTTAGAACCGCCTCGCCGAGACGGTTCTAAAGAGTATCCACCACCTATGTTTTGAGCAGAAATATAACAAAAAATATCGGAATTTGTATCTGGAAACTTTTATTTTTTGGGTTGCAAAGTTTCGGTACATTTGAAATCTTGTTTTCGTAATTGAGAAGGGCTGTGCTTCGTGATTGTGACATATGAGAATTTCATTTATATTTTGATCGAAAACCGCTGCAATATATAGCTTCTATTTTTTTTAATATTCCACAAATACTGCAAGATTGAGAATTGTACAATATTACAAACTTGCATAAACACACTCATGTGCACACACAACTAATAACAACTAGTCAAGTGATTCAAAACTATCGTTTTATGTTAGCATACCTATATTAAATTCATACGTTTTCAGCCGTAGCTCTGTAAAAGCTTTCTTTTTTCAAGTATTTTGTTTTTGATGTGAGAGGAAACCAAATATTTTTGAGCCAAATTACATAAAATTACACAAGGTCTGTATTAGGCATTATTTTTCTATAAAGTTCTCTTTTTTTCATCCAATATGTTTTGTCGACCTCTTCACTAAGTCACTATAAATACATCTTCTACAGTGTTCTAATGTTCCAAGCCTGAACACTAGGGGTCTGGTCACTAGGGGCACGGTCAGGTGAATAAGGCGGGTGCGTCAACTCTTTCAGCCCACATCGTTTTTCAACATCCATTGCATTTTTTGCTGGTTTGAACTGTACTGTCCTGTTACACATGACTCCCTACGCGTACGGTTGTCACGGTGTTTACTTTTAATTGATTGATGCCTCTGTTTCAACAAATGGGTATAATGTTCACCATTTCTTGTTGTGTCATGTGGTAAAATACCTTTGCTTTTCCCAAACACAGTGGTCATAATCTTCTTGCAAGATCTAGACTTTTGGATTTTTGGTCCGTTTGCTTCCACTCTGTTGGCTCCAGATTATTTTCCGGTCTATAACGGTAAAGCCAAGCTTCATCACATATTACTAATCTAAAGCAAATGTTCTAAGGATCTCGATTATGCTTAACAGTGCAAAGTCGTTGGTGTCTCGACTATCAATGTATGTGATTGGGCCATGTTTGTGGTTTTTGTGTTCCGGCTGCAGATCGTCATGCTTTTTTTTATCATTGTGATTATATATGTTTTATTACGTTTCACTAATTAGATAGAGGAAATACGATTTCGCGCTGGTAAAACTGATTTAGCCTCCCTCCCGCCCCCACCCACCCCGGCTGATCCAAGGCAGTTTCTCTGTTGCAGTTCGTCTCTATGTGTCGGTTGTTTTAGATGTGGCGACTGACTTGTCATTACGGAAACACGCCTATTCAAATATATTAAACAGTTTACCACAAAAAAAAAAAAAAAAAAAAAAAAAAAAAAAAAAAAAAAAATAGAAAATTTTCAGACAAATAATTTTGATATTTTTCATACTCCTGCTCAAAACATTGATTGTGGGTACTCGTTAGAACCGCCTCGGCGTGGCAGTTCTAACGAGTACCTACAATCAATGGTTTTTAGCAAAATGATAAAAATAATGAATACCCCTGTAAACCCCAATTTTACTATATAAAAGTGAGGTTTAAGGGGGTCAAAATTATATAGACGTGTTCTCGTGATGCATTGTTTGGTTATCATCACTCCTTCTTTAGGTGCATCGGGAAGGCTGTGTTTCGTGGCTGTGGTATTCCTGGGTATCCACTTATAGTTTTCTTTCATTTCAGCTGTGAGCATTGCGGGACCAGGCCTTTCACACAATCATCTAAATGGTCATGAGTAGAATTTTTTTAGAACCATGCTATAAGCATGATGGTTGGCGAATAAAACAAAACTGCAAGGAAATCCTTATGAGATGCTGAAATCTGATTCGATTTCCTCATGTGATTCGTAGAGAACCTTACAGATGAGTGCTTCACCTAGCACTACACTCTTAACCACTACTGGGATAAAGAGAATCTGTTAGTTCCTACGCTGTTGATAATATATCTTACATGACTTTTTCTGAGAGCCAAGTATAGAAGACTAAACAAATGCGATACTATATGGTTCACACGAGAATAAACCACAACCTCTTTATAATACTAATGTCGGGGTCCATAGCATAAAGCGTGTTAGTTAAACAATCGTGTTATATCCAAACAAAAATAGCATAAACGTGTTAGTTAAACAACCTTGTTATATCCAAACAAAAATGTATAGATTATATTGAAAAATGACCATTTATGGTGATTTTTCAATATAATCTATGCATATCTGGAATCCATCTTTGAACCGTGTTATATCCGAAACCGTGTTATAACGAAGCGTGTTATAAGGAGGTCGAAGTGTAACTCTTATTTTGACCAGTGGCCGTTCCATTGCCTCTATGTAAATAAATCAATAATCGGAAATTATATCCTAGCTGGACCATGGGATAATTTCCAGTTTTGAAAATTTATCCAATGGTTTATTTTTCGACCTCAAAGGTGTTGTTTAGAATGACTGTCAACCCATCAGCGCACCTTAACCTTTATTACTCTCTGGGAAGAAACAGCAGATGATGACAAATGGACGATATTTTTCTTAAAAAAAAACTCAGGTTTTTGTTTTCTGGGAAAAATAAGAAAAATATTTCAATATGTTGTATGTTGATTTTTTTGTGTGTGTGCTGAGCATCAGTTTGTAGCAGACGACATTTTAAAGTAGTTTCTTAATTTTCCAAAGAAACAGGGTTTGGCATTTTATGCAAATTGTCTCATAATATCAAATTGTTTTTTTTTTTTGGAACAAAATAAGAAAAGTATCTGCTGAACTTGCCCAGATAGTGCTAAGCATCATTTTTCAGCAGATAACATTTTGAAATAGTTTTCTTATTTTTCCCAGAAAACCGGATTTGACAGTTCATGCAAGTTGTCTTCAACAGAGACAGTTTGCATGAAATGTCAAATTCTGTTGGCTGGAAAGAAAAAGAGAAAAGTATCATCGAATATATATTTTGCTGAAATTGCCAGAGAGTGGTAAAAGTTAGAGGAATTTCAAGACTACTTCTGCATTGAGCAACCTTCTGATTAAAATGTTTATTGAAAAGAAATACATAAAACCAGACAGTCTGTCTGGAGTATATTATAATGACCAAAGCTAAGGCTGACCAACCAGACTGCACAAAAATTAGACCAAATTAAAATCCTGATGTATTTTACTTTGATTGACATAATTGCAGCCAATCAGATTTTAGCAGTACTGCCACAATCAGTTTAATTAAAAAAAGGCGGTTGTTGCATACACAAGGTCAATAGGTCCAGCACCTCATCAGACCAGGTGTTACCACTTTACCATAAAGATATACAAAAAACAAAAATGATAATAAATAAAAAAAAGTAGAAAAAGAAATATTAAATAATTAAAAGTATACTTTTTGCAGGGAAAAAATCCCATACATTGTTTAAAACAGATAAACCAAACCATGTTATTGTCTCGGTTTTGGGAATACTGTAGAATATATCATTGTTTGGTGACTTTTCATTGTCTGACCCAAACTCGGCTCCGCCTCGTTTGGGGTCAGACAGTGAAATGTCACCAAACTATGGTATAATTTACAGTATACCCAAAACCTCGACAATAAACATGTTTAATCTATAACTTAAAAAATAAAACAAAAAAAAAAAAAAAAAAAAAAAAAAACTTAACAAAACACACACACATACACACACACACACACATATACACACACACAAAACAAAACAAAACAAAAGAACAAACAAAAAACACCCCCAAAAAAAAACGCACACAAGAAAACACACTAATTCGGCGTCTACTTATTTAGGTCACTGACTGCAAGAACTACAGACCACCGGGTTGGTTCCATACGAAAGTAGTTCCTACTAAATAGTCAAAAGTTTTGCCTGTTTTCAATTTTTTTTCTTTTGGCCTTCTCTGATGCCAGATTTGATCAAACTGTACAATTCGTGCATTTCGGCAGTTGATATTAGCAAAATTATATATTTTGGGTGTTTGTTTTGAATATAAAAGTGGAAAAAACATCTGAAAAATATTTTTTTCATCGTCCGAGACCTGCTACAAGATCTGTGTCAGTGTCCTCGAAGAGGCGGAAGCTGATTTCATGAGACATAACCTATCATTTTGTTTCTTGTTTTGAAAAATTTAAGGAGACATACTAAGTATTGACCATTTGAACTTAAAAACAAAAAGCTGTAGAAAATTAGCCAGAATATATATATATATATATATATATATATATATATATATATATATATATATATATATATATATATATATATAGAGAGAGAGAGAGAGAGAGAGAGAGAGAGAGAGAGGGAGAGAGAGAGAGAGAGAGAGAGAGAGTTAATCATTAACAGTGCAAATAAAACTGCATAAGTTGAAAAAACAGATTATGCCCTTTTCGGGCCAGACAACATAATCTGTTTTTCAACTTATGCAATTTTTATTTGTAAATTTTACATTTTTATGTCATTTCTTTTAAATAGAAAACCTCTGAAGAAGTCAAAAGCCGAAAGGCCTCAGGTAAACAAATCGTTTGCACTGTTAATGATTAACACTCTACATATAATTTAATGCCTATCATTTCAGCATGCTTTCTGGATAGGGTATATTTTTGGTGCGGAAAATGATATTTATATAAGGTAAATCAACGGCAGTCTGTAGCCTATAATTTAGCCAATAGCAGTGTTTGGTATTCCAGCATCAGGGACCTAACTCTTACAAAACGTTGGACGATAAAGCAAACTTCTGTTATGTTTCTCAAAAGTCGGCTGTTTACCAAATCATGATCAAAGCATGACTTAATCACGGGGACTGAACATATTCGGTAGATTTTTTCAAGGCAGACAATATCTGTGACTTACTGTTGCCTTTATTGCACACTAATCCTCTTCTGGACCCTGTAGGAACAAAGCCTTTCCTTATATAGTAGACCCCTTTTCAGAAGGGGTCAAAAACAATGGGACATAGTTGCCGATCCCTGTGTAAGTCCACCCCTTTAAATGCGGTCGCTGTCTTATTATTATATGACTGCGCCATGAGACAAACGACAAAGTATTGTCATAATTTATTGGAAGACGTTTAGTATGATTTCATTCATCAGTAAATAATGACATGAGGTAGGGAACAGGATGGATGACAAGTAAATGTAAGGATCTTGCATTTTGAAGAATAATTGCTGGAATAGTCGTTTTCGTAAAAAAAAACTCTTTTTAACCTGGGAGTTATATCAACCCTGGATGTATATCAACCTGAGAGTAATATCAACCTGTGATGTATATCAGGTTAGGAGGTATATCAGCATAGACGGTATATCCACCTAAGATATATGTGAACCTGGAAGGTATATCAACCTAGAATGTCTATCTGCTAGTTGGTATATCTACCTGGGATGTATATCCGCCTTGGAGGTATATCAACTTTGGAACCTATTTACATGTGAATTTTATCAAACTCGGATGTATATCAGCCTGTTTGATATATCAACCTAGGTACCTATTTACCTGTTTGATATATCAACCTAGGTACCTATTTACCTGGAAGTTATATTAATCTTGGATATATATTAGCCTGGGAGGTGTAACAACCTAGAAGGTATACCAATCTATGAATCATATCAAGCTCAGATGTATATCAGCCTAGGAAGTATATCAGCCTGGAGGAGGTATATCAGCTTGGAACGTATATCTGCCAAGAAGTTAGATTAACATGAGAATCAGCCTGGCATGGATACCAGTCTGGAAGTTATATCGACCTAGATTTATATTAACCTCAAATGTATATCAGCCTGGGCGGTATATCAGCCTGGGAGCAGGTATATCTACCTGGATGATATAATATCCTGGGAGTTATATCAATCTGGGATGAATATCAGCCTAGAAGGTATATCAGCCTAGAACATATATTAAACCAGGTATATCAACCGAGAAGTTATATTAACCGTGAAGCTATATCAGCCTAGAAGATATATTAACCTGGGAGATATATGAACCTAGAAGACATATTATCCTGGGAGGGATAGTAATACTATGTAGCTAAGAGATTTCAGTAAGAAGGGTTCAGTTTGGTCAGTTTTACATTATATCTACATTGACAAGTCTATGTAAAGTGTACCCCATGCCGTCCCATAATAAGAGACGGTAACTAGATAATAATCTACCTCCCCGACCACTGTGTTATAGTTAACAAATATGTTGTTATTCTTATGTGGACACGTCAGGTAATGTATGTCATTGTTAAGGAGCCTGTGGAAGTGTTCTATCTTATTCTGTATTGTTCTTAGGTGTGGTAATATTCGCTAACGTTGACATTTTACGATTTAGAGGAGTCGCGGAAACTGATAACTTCTGTGCGTCTCCACTTCAAAATCTGTCTCACTTACTAAATCTTTATTTACTATCTTTCGAGGTTGTACTTACATCACCAGAATCTTTAGAACCTATATTTCTTATCTGTCAACCCTTTGATTCATAACAACTATCGTAAACTTTGTGATTATTTAGAAGAGATTTTCAAGCAAATTCCGCTGAAATAACTTTTCTGTCTACCTATTCTAAAATTAGTAACAAAAGTCAGTCGCCGTGCTCGCTTGTACTGTATAGGTATTTTATTGTCCCGATCTGTCCACTATATCTTCTTGGTGACAATGTGTGCATTTTTATGTGTAGATTCTTACATCTTTGCTTTCTTTAATTATTTCAGTCTTCTGCATATTATATGTTTAGCGGCGTATATGTATGTCGTTCATTAGTAAGCAGGCGTTAGCGGATTCCGTTCTGTTATCTAAGTTGAGTTAGATCCGTTTAATAATTCCGTCAAGCCGTCAATTCTCTTATTCAGATTCATTATGTCGTTACCAAGTGCCATCAGCAGGTCATTACCTTTTTAATACATTTGTTTCAATCATCAAATGATTGGCCCACCACCTCTAAAAACACTTTGCAATGTCCGCTGTAGCTAGTTGCAGGAATCCGCTAACCCCGATCTATACTTGACACTATATAGTGTGTGTGTAAACCGAGCCCGACGTGTCCACAGTCTATGTGATTTACAATTTGATAGCATACAGGGTACAAGATACATCTCTAAATCACTTGAATTAATCTTTCTCTTTCTTCCCCCTCCCTACCGTATTGTCTGCCCGTTCCTGACCGGGTCAGACGCTTACAACTGGTGTCAGAGAGTAGAAATATCAAGTTTTTGCACTGATATGTCGAACTCTATGTTATGTGTAGTAATATTAATAAAATATATCTACGTCACTTGTTTATTTATTTATTAGTTTCCTAAACCGTTGAAATATGCATATACTATACAATTATCTGGTTTCTGTACAAAATAGAACAGAATAATACTTTATTGACGGAAAACATCTTCGGCTACGCATATAGAGACGGAAATTACCATCTTTAAACGAATCGAATGCAGATATATAAAATAAATAAATAAAAACAAACAAACTATTTTTGTTTTCAATCTTACAAAATCTACAGCTTAGCAATAACTGACCCTGATAGGTATTACCCATTTGAAGATGGACGATTCAGATTCAGAGCTTGAATGCAACATGAACAATAACGCGAACGAAACGCAGCTGAAGGCATAATACAGCAACAGGGACACTTAAATCGGGCAATGAGCCGCAAAAACAAGGTCGTGGCGATGCTCACAATTTTTCTGATAGGGATTCTAGATCTCCTTTACGTCATCGTAGGCCGCGACGGGAGGAACTTGATTTTTCAGAGGACTGTCCGTATCCGTTGCCCCGGGATGTTTATAGGGGCCCTGATTTGTTCTGGCCTTCTATAATAATTACACCAGATACGTATACGGGTGATCAGGACTGGGAACAGTATATCTCGCACTTTGAGGACTGTGCAGAGCTTGGAAACTGGACACAAAAAGAAAAATTACTACCATGTGCAGCGAAGCTCAAAGGACAGGTCCGAGTATTTTACAGAAGCCTGCCTGTCTGCGATAAAAAGTCATATAGGTCGCTTGTTGCAAGGTTGGAACAAAGGTTTGGCTCTGCACGTCAACAAAGCAGATGTATATGGTTACAATCTAGGGTTAGGCGCCCTGGAGATTCGATTGCCGCGTTAGGAGACGATTTATTACTTATGGCACAGAAAGCCTATACGTCTTTAGATGCAGATGCGCAGGAAATGCTTGCACTGCAACAATTTTATAAAACAGTACCGCTGGAAATGCGTTGCCGAATTATGGACAGAAACTGCAATTCAATCAGTGCAGAAACTGCACTTCATATATGTGAATCACCAACACACTTCTTTAGGAAATGTCCACAATATAGGGCTGCACAAGCAGGTGCTGTCCAGCAACAGCCGGAAAACTGGAACAAGGGAAAGGAGTCAAAGGCCTGAAAAAGATAGCTTAGGAGCAGACGCCAAACGAGTCGGACAACTGGGCACTACCAAATCTGTTTGGGATAATGGCCTTTATGCCGCGGGTGTAATACAGGGAGTGACAGTTGATTTCCTGGTTGATAGTGGATCAACTGCTTCTCTGCTCTCACAGCAGTCGTTTGATAAAATAGGAGGTGAGGGCATCACAGGCTTGGATCAAAGGTGGGTCATTATGCAAGGTGTGGATGCAAATAATATAACCGTGTTTGGATCTGCGGAAATAAGCATCTCTTTTGGTGGAAGCCAGATGCGCCACACTGTAATAGTTTGTGATATTATACCTGAAGGTATACTGGGACAAGACTTTTCACTAAAACATATCAAATCTTGGGACTTGGGCGTGCCTAGTTTGACGACTAGGCAATATACTAAAATCAGATTGGAAATAGGAGGTGACTCAGGCAGTTTGTTGTGTTTTTGTACAGGACAAAACACATATTCCGTCGCATACAGTCAGTTATGTCCCTGTGAAAATAGTTAATAACAGAAAACTGGCTGCTACTGCTTACATGAAGGGACGAGAGTGAATATTTCACAGAAATACATGCAGCTATTGCACCCGGAATTGTGGATCCATATAGGGAGGAAAGGGGAGTTGCAATTATGAATACTGGAGAGGACAACATTACTTTGTACCCTGATACACCAATAGCAAGGTGTACTTCCTCATATGAAGCAAAGTATGGCAGCAGCCATGAAGTAGCAATGGTTCATACAGTACATACAGAACAACAAGAAACACTAGCTGAAGAGAAACAAACGCCTGTAAAATTCCCTTGCATCTTCAAGAGATGTACCAGAAAAGCACTGTATTTTTAAATGAGGAGGAAAAATGTCTTTTTGCAGAACTTCTAATTAGATTTGAAAATGTGTTTTCTAAGTCACCAAGTGATTTTGGACAGACAGATAGGATCAAGCACATAATCAATACAGGAAGCGCAGCACCTATCAGACGACCCCCATGTAGGCAGCCATTTGGTAAGCGAGAAACAGAAAAACGGGAAATAGAAAAATTGAACCGTCCAGCAGTCCGTCGGCGGCACCGATCGTGCTTGTGACCAAGAGAGATGGCACAACGCGTATCTGCGTCGATTACAGGAAGTTAAACGATGTCCCAGTTAAAGATGCGTATCCCTTGCCAAGATTCGATGAAAGCCTTGACGCTGTTGCTGGCTCAAAATGGTTTAGTTGTATGGACTTGAACTCAGGCTTTTGGCAGATTTTGGTTGAGCCAGTAGACCAGAGGAAAACAGCCATCACAACTAATCAGGGACTGTACCAATTTAAAGTTATGCCCTTCGGTCTCGTAAATGCACCGAGTTTGTTTCAAAGACTGATGGAGGATGTACTTCAGAGCATCCAGTGGGTTGAATCTCTTCTTTATATGGATGACATTATAACACCCGGTTTATCTGTACAGATGTCTCGAAAATGTATTTAAACGACTGCTGGAAGCAAATCTAATACTAAAACCTTCCAAATATATATTTTTCAGAAGTCAATGAATTTTCTTGGTCATGTGATTTCAGAAAATTGCGTACGTACATGTCCCAGTAAGACGCAAACCATTGTAGACTGGCAAACTCCTACAAATGCTCAGCAGGTTCGCAGTTTCATTGGCTTGGCGCCGTACTACAGAAAATTTGTTAAGGGATTTGCTGACATTGCTCGCCAGATGCCCAAAATTTGTGAGAAAAAGTCTAGGATTTCCTGGAACGAAGACTGTGAGGTAGCATTTACTAAACTCAAGAGAGCATTAACCTCAGCCCCGATCCTCGCATATCTAAGATGTGACGAAAGGAGATGTATATTAGACACCGACGCAAGTGATATAGTTGTGGGTGCTGTTTTATCGCAAGAATGAAATGGACAGAAAGTAGTAATTGCATACATGAGCAAAGCCATGAACAAGCACGAGCAATCCTACTGTGTGACGAGGAAGGAGTTGCTAGCTTTATAACAGCCTTACGAAATTTCCATTCCTACTTGTATGGTCAAGATATCTTGCTAAGGACCCACAATGCTGCTGTAAGTTGGATGCGTAGTCTTAAAACCCCGACTGGACAGGTGGCTAGGTGGCTTCAGTCAGTACTTACAATTTAACTGTTACCCACCGTGCCGGTCGGAAGCATGGTAATGCGTACACACTTTCAAGGAGACCATGTCAAGCTTACCTTCATCAGCAGAAGATAAATGAAGAAACTCTTTGCAGTAATATTAATCAGACTTTACCAGAGCCCGAAGGTAGCACAGACCATATAGTCTCAGCCATAACACGTAAGCAAGCTCGTCGGCAAGCAAAGAAACATCTTACCCGCAATCAGTGTCTCCTCGATGGCTGGGATCCAACTTTTATTGGACAAGGACAGATAGAGGATTCCAAGATAGGACTAATTTACATAGCAAAAAAGGACGGAAAAACTAGACCAGAATGGACTAGCTTATCTTAGGAAACTATATCTCTGAAAACACTTTGGAGACAACGGGATAGTTTGGCGATACATGCAAACATTTTATACCGTAGATGGTCTGATGGCGATGGCAAAAGTTCACTCTTGCAGCTTGTATGTCCTGAATCAAAGAAGCAAGAAGTACTTCACTTTTCCCATAATATTCCCACCAGTGCTCATCTAGGCTCGGACAAAACACTCGATAAAATTAGGCAATCGTTCTACTGGCCTGGTATGATTGAAGATGTCAGACAATACATTTTGTGATAAATGTACTGTAAGAAAGTTGTCGAGAGGACAGAATAAAGCCCCACTTGGCCAATACTTGGTGAGGGAACCAATGGAAAGAGTTGCTGTCGACATTCTCGGTCCACTTACTATAACAACATCGGGTAACCGTTACGCCCTGGTCATTTCCGATTGTTTCACCAAGTGGACGGAATATGTCACTATACCAGACCAGGAAGCTAAAACGGTAGCACAAACTTTTATAAACCACTTCATTTGCCGTTTTGGAGCACCTCTTCAACTTCACAGTGACCAGGCGATGTCGTTATCTTTGTCATAAGATAACAAGAACACTTAGAAAATTTTTGAAGTATGAACAACATTATGCTGGGTAACTGCCTATATATGGCATAGTACAGATGTGCGTGCCCAATGACCTCTTTTTCAGCGCTGCCAGGTATATGAATAGCCCCCTTTTTTTTAACAAAAAGTATATGACTCACCTGATTTTTTTTTTGATTCGTATGTGAAAGGCCCCACTTTTCTGATATTCGGGTATATGTTTATATTTTTCGCTCAGAAATTTTTCGAGGCTGCTTCAATGAATTGACTTCGATATTTGTCTAACTACCAGCAAAAAATGGGCATAATACATGAAAGGGCAGTATACATAGATGTATGAATAGATCAAAATTTTGAACGATAAAGTAAAAGTATAAGAATGAGTCCGTTTTTTTCAAAGGCCAGGTATATGAATGGGGTAAGTTTTGAAATACAGGCTCGCACACCCGTACCAAAATTACCCCTAAGTTACCCCACGAGCACCCCCCCCTTCCCTGAATTCTACATGAAGCCCGTCACTGAAACACGCGTACATTGTATTTACCCTATTATAATTTACTGATCTTCCCATTTTACTTCCTGTTGATGTTTAAACAATTGCTGGAAGAGCGGCAAACAGCGTAGACCCTCATCAGACGCCGCATTTATGTCGTGGTCTACAACGTTTGCTCAGGCATGTCTTTCCAAATACTGAGGGTAATTATAGTAAATATGAAATCCGCAATTAAAGCGTCCATCTACTTTCGATTTTCATACATTTTACCGGCTACATTGTATAAGGGAGATAACCACAGCGCGGAAATCCCAAAATTTAAAAATAGCTTAGGTACTATTAGCTTAATTCAAAATGATGTGACAATATTTCTAATGATATTTTGGGAAATCAAGGTATATTTATTCTTAACTTATGGCAACAGTTGTAATACCGAACAGATGAAAGATATTTTAGGATCTCTCCTGAAATGAGCTTTCTCGGTGAATAAGAGTGTAATAAGTCGACAGTGTATAAATATATATGCGTACCTTTTTAACCTTTACCACTCTCTGGGCTTATTCAGCAGACGACAAACTGACGTATAATTTTATATATTTTTCAAGGAAACAGGCTTTGACATTTAATGCACTGAGGAGACCATTTGCATGAAATGTAAAAGCCTAGGGTTTTGAAAAACTAAAAATATTTCAAAATGTTGTCTGCTGAAATGTTTTACCCAGCACGCTAAGCGTTAACAACAGAGGATGACACGTTTACACAAAGGTCTCAGTCTACGGTATCTCTAGTTTAAGGGATAATCTGTTTTATTGTATTTATTTTCTGTTGATTCTTTTTTATAAACTAAACACATGTAAGTACTGCGGACGGTTTCAACCCTGATCCGACGCAGCGTTATGTGGTATCTGATCTGGGTCTGCCATTTTTGCCAATCTACATTTTTTCTAGAGCGCTGTAGGCAATAATGGGCTAATATGTCGGTGTCTTTCTTTATCATCAAAGAGCGTGGGAACAGGCGAGAATCCCAGATCTTTCGAATTTTGCAATTCTTCTCCACAGTCAAGAGGGTCAAATAAACACAAAACGTTTAACATTTTGGCAATTTGTTAATTTGGCAGGTGTAACAATCTAACAAAATAAAAGATCCAGTCAGACGATTTACTGCTCAGTGTAATGCTGTATGAGAAATGTATTCCTTATTATTTTTTCCTAGAAAACAGGGGTTGGATATTTCGTGAAAAATTGTCTCCATAAGAGACAATTTAGTTTGCATGAAATATCAAATCCTATTTTATGACAAAAAAAAAAAAAAAAAAAAAAAAACAAAAAAAAAAAAAAAAAAAAAAAAAGAAAGAAAGAAAAATACCATCAGTTTGTCGTCTGCTGAATTAGCTCGGAAAATGGTTAATGCTAATTGTACATGTATAAACGAAACAGAATTTGAACTTCCTGATTAAGTACTTGCATTCAAAATTACAGCTTATCTAAGGTCTCCGCACGAGCTAAAATATATATATAGCTTCAGATAAGACGTTTTTTTTATTTAAAAGAATTGATAAACTTATTTTTCCACGAAAATATACGTTGTTTTTACGACAGAGGTGCTTCGAATGAGTGCCACAATATATATTTTCACAGAGAAATCAGAACAATAATTAGTATCAGGATACATCCTCTTGTTTAGAGCGACGGAGAATTTCATATGCAAACAGACATGGCCAATATTGCCTAGGCGCCTGCTAAGTTCATTTTCGCCAGTGCATTCGCATAGCTCCAGATATGAGGGATATCCTGATAATAATCTTTCGTATTTTGTCCTGCAGAAAGGATGGTGTGGGTGCTCATTAGAAGCGCCTCGGCGAGGCGCTTCTAATGTGTACCCACAGCGTGTATTTTCCACCGAAACGTGTTGTAGGTACCCATTAGCAGTGCCTCGTACATGTATTATGGATACTCATTAGAAGCGCCTCAACGGGGCACTTCTAATGAGTACCCACAACACATGTTTTGGTTGAATAATACGAAAAAAAAAAAAAAAAAAAGAATATTTTGGATTGAAAAAGCCATAGTTTCTGCAGTAGTCTGGAATGAGTAATGATTCTAAAAGCTGAAAGCAGCTGGTTGATGACGTCAGTGGTTTTTCTATGCCACGTTTCCTTTTCGCCGACGCAATTCAACAGAAGATTGTAGTGGCGAGCATAAGACACAGATTTAGCTACAGGTCGCTAAAATTATATCTCTTTTTTCTTGTAAATTTTGTCCGTGGACTTTTTTAATTTGCTTTTAATGTTAATCCTTGCCTTGTGAATAAATTAAGATGCAATGCCCACTTCTAATTTTCAGCCAATCAGTTTTTTTTATCCAGATTGTTGATACAAATTCACATACAACGCACATTAAGTCAGCTGATCTGAATCTATGCTGTTTGCAAAGGCAGGACATATTCACATTCAGCAGGATCAGGGTTGAGAGATTGTCATATACAAAATGACTTGTCCGAGACCGAAGGACAAGCTATTTCGTATTTCAGAAACATTTTTTATCGTGTGACCGACGGTAGTGCTAGCTACCGCTCATGTTGCACGACCCGCAGTACAGTCGTCCGAAGGGTGGGTTTAAGAGAAGTGCACTATAATCACCATGTCCGTCCGTCCGACCGTAGTGTTTGTGAAAATTAGTATAACTTTCAAACCGCTCAGAATATTTTGATAATTTTCAGCATGCAGATTCATATTGACAAGATCTAACCAATAAAAATTGTCAGCTGCCAGATTCCTTCATAAATAGCCTTGCCGAGGCCGAAACAGTTTGTGAAAACTTTAAACCGGTTGGAATATTTTGATATGTTTTTGCGTGCAGATCCAACCAATTAAGTTTTCAAATGCCAGATTTCTTTACAAATGGTAGGCTGAGGGAAGGAGGGGTAGGTTAGGGCTTGGTAGCCGTACCCTAATCCTCTCTACCCTATCCTGACGCCCTTTTCCTCCATTGGTTACTAGGCGATGCTCTAGTTTGTGAAACTCATTCTTACATAACCTATACTCATACTACCCTTCCCAAAGAGAACTTGCCAAAACCTAAACCCGCTCATTCCCCATCCTAGTTCATCCCATCCTGCCCTAGACTTTCCCTGACATACCAAATTCTTACTTACCCCGCCTCAATCCTATTCTACCATATTCCTGTCCTACCATCCTTTAGTTACAATCATCCATTTGTTTGGGGGCGAAACGACTAGGGAAGCGGGTGACTGGGGGTGGGATGTGGGCTACGGTATAGACGAGTGAGAGTGAAAATAGAGGCAAAACGACTGGGGCATTGACTAGAATGGAAACGTCTTTGAGGCGAAACCTCTTGTTACCAACCGGAATCGAGACAGTTCACTAACAAGACTATTCTCGACATACGCTTTGGAGAGAGTTCATCGCCAAAGCGTAAGACGGGAAACCGACACTTTAGATGACAGTTCGCAGACACTGTTGTTCTAAGTCAGATCTTGTCTATAATATTTCGAACAGGATGGCCAATCGTTCTGCTTTCGTCCAACTTACAATATAAAGCCTTCATAAGCGCTAATTGTCTCTTCAAAATTGTGAACCTTTTTTGTGATCATACAATACAATAATAAGCGGTTAAATTTTAGCACAAAATGTATTGACTGCTTTGTATCTCATGTAATAAATGGTGGAATGGTAACAAACTTGTTTGGGTATGTTGACCTACATGTTACAGGAAAAATGTTGTTTATGTTTCCATGAAATTCTACCATTCTGTACCTTGTACTTAACTGTATAAAGTTTTCATGTGAGGTTTTGTTCTTAAGCAGGCATATTACCGCTTTAGGGGAAGAGGGCGCTGGTTCATCTGCTGTCTGTTACATATGTCATATCTGGCCCATATTTCTATACTTTTATATCTCTTGGCGCCTTCGTTGTGGGCTGCTTCGTTGGCTTGTGGCACTCTCTGGATCTTTCGTTTACCTTTTGAACTCATTTTCAAGGTCACAAGTGCACTTTCGGTGAGGGCAGCCGTTTCTGTTGTCTGAAAACACAACACTATGTTGTTAGGGTTAAAATATACAATCCTGTGTCACTCCTTCACCTTTAATGACATATAACCGATGGTTAGATTGGTAAATGGGTATAATTATGTCACTCCATTTTTGCGGGTCGAGCACCTTAGCTGACGGGCCGATAACGGCCCGCTGTAGAATTTTTAAGAATGCTACCTGGGTAACATAAACATTATATACATGCAAGAAGTCCAGGAAGGCTAAATAAATGGCATAGTCCTTTTTTTTCGGACAAAGTGCGTGCAAAATTCAACACTAAGCGCCTGATGACAAACGTTTTTTTTTTACTACGCCGACTTAATCAGTTAATCAGTGTCTCAAAAGCTGACATAACGCTATTTAGAAGATTTAATACAAAGAGTAAATCTACATCTTCCTCTATTTTGTATTAGGACGACAACCTTTGTGGTTCCCTATTTACTTTCTTACACGCATATTAAACAGACCTTTTTTTCAGAAAGAAGAAAATGAACAATTTTGACACAGTCACCTCCATTAATGTTCATTTAACAAAACAAAATGCTTCCGATTATTTAGTGTCCTGCTATCTTTCGCGTATTTGAAAAGAACACACACACACATAAAACGTGCACAGAGAGAGAGAGAGAGAGAGAGAGAGAGAGAGAGAGAGAGAGAGAGAGAGAGAGAGAGAGAGAGAGAGAGAGAGAGAGAGAGAGCAAAACGTTTCTTGTGTTGAATATTGGTACTCCATTTTCCGCCAGTGTCCAAATCAATTTTCCATAATCAGCTGAATTTAATCAACGGACAAGGGCAACAACTACGTCATCAGTATTGTTAACTGCGACTTATGTTTTAACATTAGTTCGTGTTTCAAGGGGTATAACCTACGCCATACTCGTATATGACAGTGTTAAAGACTATAGATTGTTGTGAAAAGAGTCCGTACAAACGGAAGGTTATTTCGTTTCTTAGCTCATCTGAGCCGAAGGCTCAAGGTGAGGTATTGTGATCACTCACCTTCCGTCGTCGTCGTCGGTGTCGTCGTCGTCATCCGTCCGTCCACAATCTTTAAACAACATCTCCTCCTAAACCACTGATTGGAATTTGACCAAACTTCACAGGAATGATCCTTGTTTGGTCCTCTTTCAAATGGTTCCGGTCCATTGCATATCTAGATCACAGGAGCTAAAAATAGATTTTTTAACTAAAAACTTAAAAAATCTTCTTGTCAGAAACCACTGGAACTATTTACATATAATTTTGCAGAAATGTTCCTTTGGTGACCCTCTACCAAGATTGTTCAAGCCATTTGGATTCGTCAAAAAACGTGGCCGCCAGGGGGCGGGGCTTATTTTCCCTATATAATCTCTATAGAAAACTTTAAAAATCTTCTTGTCAGAAACCACTGGACCTATTTCCATATAATTTTGTAGAAATGTTCCTTTGATGATCCTCCACCAAGATTGTTCAAGCCATTTGGATTCGTGAAAAAACATGGCCGCAAGGGGCGGGGCTTATTTTCCCTATATATCTATGTAGAAAACTTTAAAAATCTTCTTGTAGGAAACCACTGGACCGATTTCTATATAATTTTGCAAGAATGTTCCTTTGGTGATTCTCTACCAAGATTGTTCAAGCCATTTGGATTCGTCAAAACACATGGCCGCCAGAGGGCGGGGCTTATTTTCCCTATATATCTATATAGAAAACTTTAAAAATCTTCTTGTCAGAAACCACTGGACCGATTTCAATATAATTTTGCAGAAGTGTTTCTTTGGTGATCCTCTACCAAGATTGTTCAAGCCATTTGGATTCGTCAAAAAGCATGGCCGCCAGAGGGTGGGGCTTATTTTCCCTATATATCTATATAGAAAACTTTAAAAATCTTCTTGTCAGAAACCACTGGAGCGATATTCCATATACTTTTGCAGAAATGTTCCTTTGGTGATCCTCCACCAAGGTTTTTCAAGCCATTTGGATTCGTCAAAACACATGGCCGCCAGGGGGCGGGGCTTATTTTCCCTATATATCTATATAGAAAACTTTAAAAATCTTCTTGTCAGAAACCATTGGACCGATTTCAATATAATTTTGCAGAAGTGTTTCTTTGGTGATCCTCTACCAAGATTGTTCAAGCCATTTGGATTCGTCAAAAAGCATGGCCGCCAGGGGGTGGGGCTTATTTTCCCTATATATCTATATAGAAAACTTAAAAAATCTATTTGTCAGAAACCACTAGACCGATTTCAGTATAATTTTGCAGGAATGTTCCTTTGGTGATCCTCTACCAAGATTGTTCAAGCCATTTGGATTTGTCAACAAACATGGCCGCCAGTGGGGCGGGGCTTATTTTCCCTATATATCTATATAGAAAACTTTAAAAATCTTCTTGTCAGAAACCACTGGACCGATATCCATATAATTTTGCAGAAATGTTCCTTTGGTGACCCTCTACCAAGATTGATCAAGCCATTTGGATTTGTCAAAAAACATGGCCGCCAGGGGCGGGGCTCATTTTCCCTATATATCTATATAGAAAACTTTAAAAATCTTCTTGTCAGAAACCACTGGACCAATTGCTGTATAATTTTGCAGAAATATTCCTTTGGTGATTCTGTACCAAAATTGTTCAAGCCATTTGGAGTTGTCAAAAAACATGGCCGCCAGGGGTGGGGCTTATTTTCCCTATATATCTTTATAGAAAACTTGAAAAATCTTGTCAGAAACCACTGGACCAATTTCATTATAACTTGGCAAAAATGTTTCCATGGTGACCCTGTACCAAGATTGTTCAAGTAATCGTGATTCGTCAAAAAACATGGCCGCTAGGGGGCGGGGTTTATTTTCCCTTTATATGTATATAAAAAAACTTTAAAAATCTTCTTTTAAGAAACCATTGGATCGAGTTCAATGTAACTTGGCAGGAATGTTGCTTTTGTGACCCTCTACCAAGATTGTTCATGCCTTCATGATACGTCAAAAAACATGGCCTCCCAGGGGGCGGGGCTTATTTTCCATATATATCTGTATAGAAAACTTTAAAATTCTTCTTGTCAAATACCTCCTGACTGATTTCAATAATGCTTCAGTAACCCTCTACCAAGAATGTTCAAGCAATCCTGATTTGTCAAAAAACATGGCTGCTAGGGGGTGGGGCTTATTTTCCCTAAAGATCTAAATAGAAAATTTTAAAAATCTTCTTGTCAGAAACTACTGAACTGATTTCAATTTAACTTGGCAGGAATGTTCCTTTGGTTACCCTGTACCAAGGTTGTTCAAGCTGTCATGATTCGTCAAAAAAAAAAAAAAAAAAAAAAAAAAAAAAAAAAATAAAAAAAAATGGCCATTAGGGGGTAGGGCTTTATAGCGATATAAAACACTTTAAAAATCTTTTTGTCAGAAACCACTGGACCAATTTCAAAATAACTTGGCAGAAATGTTCCTTTGATGACCTTCTTTCAAGATTAAGTCAAGTCATGATGTGTTAAAAAGAAAAAAAAAAAAAACATGGCTTGGTGTGTTGGGGGTGGGGGTGGGAGGGGGGTGGGGGGGGGGGGGGGGCAAGGCTATAAAGTTTATACATAAATCTTAGAGCAGTGAACTTGGCTAAATCTTCAACAGTAAGTATGCAAATCTGTTTGTTCAGGTGAGCGATATAGGACCATCATGGTCCTCTTGTTTTTGTTTTGTTTTTTATTCCGACAAAATGCAGGGAAGTCGGCGCATGGGACAAGAAACAGTAATGCATTTATATTGGCAAACTTGATGTATGAGTGTACTGTCATTGTTGAGAACAGCCGCGTACAATTTCTTGTAAAGTTATCAAAATATTGTGCTTGAGTGTTCTCAACGATGATAACAGGGTAGGCAATAGGGTAGGCAATCCAGTCTGCAAATATAAGTACATCCTTGATGCATACGCTGACGCTGAGCTTATTCTTATTTATCCATCATCGAAAATAATATTAAAAACGACTAACCGGTTTGAACGGGCCGTTTTTGCAAAAATCTATATGTTTTTTACTGTTTGAAATGACGTAGGTTCGCCCCTTGTGTTAGCGTTCTTATCATGAAAAGTTCAAAATATATCACTAATTACAATATGCACCAAATATATCCATTTGAATAGTGCCTTTCACCAAAAGTACAGACCTTGTGAATATATTAATTATTAGAAACACTTGGATCAACTGAGGAGCAAAACATTGATATTTGTCTACAAGCATACTTCGAAATATCTTTATATGTTCAGGAGTGCCGATAATTGTGACACACTCCTTCTGGAGTATCCGTAACGGTGGCACAGTCCTTCAGGTGTATCTATATCTGTGGCACAATCCTTTTGGAATGGTAATAGCTATGGCACAAGCATTTAGGAGTGACCATAACTGTGGCACAATCCTTTAGGAATGTCAATAGCCGTGGCATAATCCTTCAGGAATGTCCATAGCCGTGGCACAATCCTTCAGGAGTGTCCATAGCCGTGGCATATTCCTTCAGGAATGTCCATAGCCGTGGCATAATCCTTCAGGAGTGTCCATAGCCGTGGCACAATCCTTCAGGAATGTCCATAGCCGTGGCACAATCCTTCAGGAGTGTCCATAGCCGTGGCATAATCCTTCAGGAGTGTCCATAGCCGTGGCACAATCCTTCAGGAATGTCCATAGCCTTGGCACAATCCTTCAGGAGTGTCCATAGCCTTGGCACAATCCTTCAGGAATGTCCATAGCCGTTGCACAATCCTTCAGGAATGTCCATAGCCGTGGCACAATCCTTCAGGAGTGTCCATAGCCGTGGCATAATCCTTCAGGAGTGACGATAGCCGTGGCACAATCCTTCAGGAGTGTCCATAGCCTTGGTATAATCCTTCAGGAGTGTCCATAGCCGTGGCATAATCCTTCAGGAGTGTCCATTGCCGTGGCACAATCCTTCAGGAGTGTCCATAGCCGTGGCACAATCCTTCAGGAGTGTCCATAGCCGTGGCACAATCCTTCAGGAGCATCAATAACTTCATGAGCACATTCCTTCATGAGTGTCCGTTACTGCGATGCAATCCTTCAGGAGTGTCCATAACTGTGGCGCAATCCTCCTGGCGTGTCCATAAAGGTGCGCTTTGTGTTGTCAACTCGATTGTGTCTCTGAAACAGTAGGATATGTCATTACTGATTTTCAAAACTATGGAACGGTGGCACAGTCCTTCAGGTGTATCCATATCTGTGGCACAATCCTTTAGGAGTGGCAATAGCTATGACACAAGTGTTCAGGAGTGACCATTACTGTGGCACAATCCTTTAGGAATGTCCATAACTGTGGCACGGTCCTTCAGGAATGTCCATAGCCGTGGCACAATCCTTCAGGAGTATCAATAACTATGGCACATTCCTTTATGAGTGTCGTAGCTATGATACTTTCCTTTAGGAGTGTCCGTAACTGAGGCACAATCCTTCTGGCGTAGGTGCGCTTTGTGTTTTCAACTCGATTGTGTCGCTAAAAAAAGATAATGAAAGTAGGACATGTCGTCTACTGATTTTCAAAACTGTAGAAAACTAGATTCTCAGAAATTAATTCTGAAAGTAAAATTAATATACTTGAAATGAGGGTAGGATCAAAATTCATTTGCTATTGTGTTTTGGGGTTTTAGCACTCTTTTAGAATTGGCACTTGAGAAACGAAGTTTTGGAGGAGGTATGATTTAAATATTTTCTGTCTAAACAAATATGTGCCTTGACAACCAATCTACCAGGCGGTCTCATGTTAAATAACACAAACATTGAAACAGAATAACAGAGATCATTTGGGCCGCGTAAAGTGAAAACTGCCTTCGAACATGTGCAAAATATGAGGAAACACATCGTGCTGCGCAAGCGCAAGGTCTCTTCCGGGCCTTTGCTCTCCATTAATACATTCTGTAGTATCCAATGATTCTTGTAATGGTCAGCGAAGGCCCTGATCAGTGCACGTCCGCACAGCCCTATCTTGGCCTTCACTGTCCGAATATTTCCGACAACACGATTCCGCATGGCGCGGTCTATTTATGCCTACTTAAACACTTAATTTGAAATAACTTCATCAGTAACCAGTTTTCATATTTCTCTACAGGACGTTTAGGTTGACATGACAACTAAACTAATTGGCCCCCGGTATAAAAAAACAAAAAACAAAACATAAACTTACTACACACTACACAAAAATCATTACTGTCGAGTCCATTTGTTACATTGATGCCAGTGTACAACACGTCAGCATGCTATCTAGAGCTATGCAAAGCATGACATTTTCACCTTATAACTTAAGAAGTTAGGACGATGTTGGTTGTTTAACATATTAAGTCAATATTTATGCAGCATAAAAGGTAGCTAGGAGCAAAAAAAAAAAAAAAAAAAAAAAAAAAAAAAAAGACACTGGTTTAAAAATGGCAGCATTCTGAAATCTTCCTCCTTTAAATGTAACATTACGAAAACACGCCTATTCAAATATATAGAAAAATTTCACCTCCAAAAACTGAAAATTTTCGGATAAAATACTCTGATATTTTTCATATTTCTGCCCAAAACATAGAGTATGGGTACTCGTTAGAACCGCCGCGGCGAGGCGGTTCTAACAAGTACCCACAATCTATGTTTTGAGCAAAATAAGAAAAATAATGTATACCCCTGTAAACCCCAGTTTTACTATATAAAAGTGGGATTTAAGGGGGTCAAAATTATATAGGCATGTTTTCGTGATGACCCTTGCATATTTCTGTTTTCACTATATATATATATATATATATATATATATATATATATATATATATATATATATATATATATATATATATATATATATATTTATATATATATATATATATATATATATATATATATTATTGGGAACATGCGGTTCTACATTACAACATGACAAACATTTTATCATAATGAGATTTTTTTGTTTGTTTTTCATCCGTTGTAATTGCACCGTAGCAAAATAGCGGTGTGTGTAGGACAGACGTAAAATGAGCTCTGATAGAGATAATCCATTTCCCTATGGAGAGCAAATACTTCCTTTTTGAATAAAACTCTTTTCAGAAGGGAGTTTATATATGGGAACGCAAACAGGAAATCGCAAAAGCTTTTCTCCTTTAAAAAAATGCGGAAAGTCTACCATGTTTTATCAGCATGCCCCCGCACCCTCCCCCATCTCCCCCACTCCGACACACACACACACTTAAAATTTATTTGTCAGGAAATGCATGCCGCTGACTTTTACATCACAAAAACATGCCTTTATAATTTTGACCCACTTAAACCCCACTTTTATATACAAAAACTGGGATTTACAAGGTATAAATTATTTTTCCTTTTTCTCCCCGAAAAACATAGATTATGGGTGCGCGTTAGTACCACTTCGCCGAGGTGTTCTAACGAGTATCCACAATTTATGTTTTGAGCGGAAATATGATAAATATCAAAAAGTTTTCATCTAGGAATTTTCATTTTTTGGTGGTATTTTTTTTTTAGATATACTTGAATAGGTGTTTTCATAATGGTTACGGAATAAACAATATACATTTGTGCATTGCCACACTTCTCAGAATATACATTATTATACAGAATACACTTTGTACTTTGCGCTTATACCCCAAAGCGAAAACATAAACCTCTCGGTACCGACCCCTTCTCCAGCCATCCCCTTACCCTCATACACCTCAAACGTTTGGTATTAACCCTTTCAGCTTTGCAGACCAAACAACATACCTCTGCAAAAAATCATCACGAAAACATACATATATAATTTTGACCCCCTTAAACCCCACTTTTATATAGTAAATCTGGGGTTTACAGGGATATACATTATTTTGTTAGTTTGCATAAAAACATAGATTGTGGGTGCTCGTTAGGACCGCCTCGACGAGGCGGTTCTAACGGGTACCCACAATCTATGTTTTGAGCAGAAATATGAAAAATATAAGAATTTTTTATCTGAAAAATTGCCATTTTTTGGTGGTAAAATTTTCAGTGTATATGCGTGGTTTCGTAATGGTACATCCTGGTGAAAAGGCTCATAATGAGCTGTCTCATCAGGAGCTTCACTGTTTGCCATTTTGATTTTTGACAGACATCACTGTTTCCAATAATGGACAAGTCCAAATTTAACGATGGAAAAGTTGAATTTATAACCTCAGGCAGGAAAGGGTTTATAATATGCTATCCTTATCTCTAGTTCGGTTTCAGACTATCGCCGCAGGGCACATCGTTTAGACAAACAAACAGAAAGTGACAATGCCGGATCGTCTTCAGACCCGAACTGCTGTATTGAATTGTCTTCAGACCGGAACTGCTGACCAGGATTGTATTAAGACCGGAACTGCTGTGTTAAATTGTCTTCAGAACGGAACTGCTGACCAGAATTGTCTTAAGACTGGAACTGCTGACCAGGATTGTATTAAGACCGGAACTGCTGAGCCGGATTGTCTTCAAACCGGAGCATCCGTTGATGGTAGATTGTAAGTAGTTTACATATATTTCCTCGACCAGTAAACTAACTCTTCCGTGATGAATGTCCGGTGGATCTGTTATTCTATTTGAGGGTTGTTGTAGAGATAATTACTATAATTACTTTTTTTATTGCAAGTTGCTCGTGTCATTTTAAACAGTTTAAATCCTGATCCTGATCTGATCAGACGTCCCGTTCTATGGCATCCCGTCAGCCTGGTCTGCATTGTTTGTTAGGGTCCATTACTAGGGAAACAAAGAATAAATGCGATACTTACCACTTTACAAAAACTGACGATATGTCATAATTTGTTGCTACGTTTTGATTAACTTTCATTGGGTGTCAACTACAAATGAGCCAGCGAACGTTAAAATCTACAATTAGACCTCGTCACGAAAACATATCTATATAATTTTGCCCCACTTAAACCCCCTTTTTATACAAAATAACAGGGGTATACATTATTTTTCCTAATTCTACTCAAAAACATAGATTGTGGATACTTGTTAGAACCGCCTCGGAGAGAGGCAGTTCTAACGAGAACCCACAGTCTATGTATCGAGCAGAAATATGAAAAATTTTAGAACTTTTACATGAGTACTTCCAATTTTTTGGTGGTGAAATTTGCAAAATTTGCAATATGTTTGAATAGGCTTGTTTACCAGCAAAGATTGGCAAGGGTTCTCATTTATTCTTCTTTTGACAGCCTGCAGGCTGTAATAGGCACATGCGATCAGCAAAGACTGTGTTCAGAATGCGCAGATGCGGAGGCTGATCTGAGTCTTCGCTGGTCGCAAAAGTCTGTAGATTTTGTCATGTGCTGCCTCAAATTGTTGCCCCTCCCCCACCCCGCCCTCAACCCCCCTTCCCCCCTCCCCCCCCCCCACACACACACCTTCAAACATCTTAAAAGGAATCTACCCTAAAGGAAAGAATGTGATTATATATACTGAGGTACCCTTTTCATTTAGTTTTATTTGGCGAATTATACAGTTCTGCAAAATCTAAATTCTTACGACATGAAAGCCGTAACAAAGGAATGAAGCATAGCTGAAAAAAATTCCCCGTCGATCGTGGGACTCGAACCTGGTCCTCCCGGTTAAAAATCCAATGCTCTAACCACTGAGCCAAAGAGTCGACTCCCTGGCGCAGTTGTCAGAGATTGAATATATACTTAGGAGTTATATGTAATCTGCCAAGGCAGATAATCGAAGGCAGGAGTGCTCGGTCGTAACATTCCCCCTTTTTAAGGAATTCATTGTTTATGATGACGCGAAGCCATTTTCGGCGTATAAGTCCAATCCCGGACGAGCCCCCATCTTAGGACATGAAAGCCGTAACAAAGGAATGAAGCATAGCTGAAAAAATTTCCACGCCTATCGTGGGAATCGAACTTGGTCCTCCCGGTTATAAATCCAATACTCTAACCACTGAGCCAAAGAGTCGACTCCGTGACGCAGTTGTCAGAGATTGAATATATACTTAGAAGTTATACGTAATCTGCCAAGGCAGATAATCGAAGGCAGGAGTGCTCGGTCGTAACAAATTAGCATACGGATGATTAGTGAAGTTCATGAGTGTACTTCACGAATATACAGGCTAATATGAATATTCATTCATTGTGTATGTTCTTACTGACGCAGGATATTAAGTTTTGTTTGAAGGCCATAAAAAGTCACCCGTACTTCGTCAAAATACAGTTTTTATTTTCATTTCCTTGAGATCATCGAGTCCATCCTGGTATTCTTGAAAATCATTACGAAAAAACGCCTATTCAAGTATATTGAAAATTTTACCATAAAAAAACTGAAAGTTTTTTGATTAAAATTCTAATTTTTTGTTCATATTTCCGCTCAAAACATAGATTGTGGGTACTCGTTAGAATCGCCTCGGCAAGGCAGTTCTGACTAGTACCCACAATCTATGTTTTGTGCGGAAATAAGAAAAATAATGTAAACCCCTGTAAACCCCAGTTTTACTGTAAACAAGTGGGGTTTGAGGGGGTCAAAATTATATAGGTATGTTTTTGTGATGCGAGTTCCGCTACAGCTAATGCTAAGTGAGGTAGGTGGTGTTAGGAAGGGCGTAGGAAGCTCCGCAAACTTTCATGCTGCCATTTTAAAAGTGAAAATAAAACCGAAACCCCGAGCTTCGTTTTTATGCGTTCTTTGTCCATTAGTAACTTTTATACATTTTAATTGGCTAAATTGCAGATCTGCTTTTAAAGCTAGTCTCAACCAGCTGCGTGAGGCTCTGTCACAGTCCGAAGTTAAAGACGTCGTGTTGCTATTTTGTGGGTTGTGGTCTTTGACCAACTACTTTGAGGTAAGTGTTGATGTGCTTATAAATTGTTAGATGATTGGAAAAAAGAAAAGAGTAGATCCTGATCTGATGCAGTCAGGTCTATCTCTACTTTTGGGTAGCACTGTACCAAAGCTTATCCACATAGATTTTAGCGGAAGATTTGATTAGTTTGATTTGTTGATTTGGAGTAACTGGTCTCGGTGTTAGTCTAACTCTTTGTTGCTTTGAGGTTTATTCTAACAGGCGATTTGTGTTAAGTGTCTAACTCTTTGTTGCTTTGAGGTTTATTCTAACAGGCGATTTGTGTTAAGTGTTACCTAGTGTTATTTTTTTTTTGTGTGGTTCAGTCCTTTGAGCATTGCGATTACCTCGCTTGGGGAAGAGAGAGCTAATCTTAGTGCTTTTCGTACGTTTGTTCGGTTTGCGCTTCTTTGGTTTAGTCTTGGTCCTTGTGATGCCTTGGAAGGGCTGCGGCTTGTGATTGTGGCACTCCTTGGACTTTTTTCTCATTTTTATTAAACACTATCAGATCCATAATTTATTATTATTATTATTATTATTATTATTGTAATTTATATGTCAGAGAAAATAGGACTTCACATTGCCAAGTGTATTTATCTGATAAATGAATACCAAAAATTAAAATGTCGTCTGCTACATTTTTGCTTACAAATTTAAGTATTCAGCTGTTACTGAAGTCAGGTTGCTAACACTCTTAATGTTGTTTCTTACTATCAGAGCATATTAGGCTTAGATCGGATCAGATCCTTTCCTGTAGTCTTGAAGCCTAAAACTTTAAATTTGATGGATTTGCATATGCAAATCTCAAAATACCAACGAATTGTCCAAAGTGCGGTTTAACCCTTGTCCTGCTGAACCCGGATGTACCCTGCCTTTGCAAACAGTGTAGATCCAGATCAGTTGGCTTCTTCAGATCTGCACTGTTTGCCATTCAGTATGTGAATTTATATCAACAACCTTGATCAAGTAATCTGATTGGCTGAAAATTAGAAATGGGTGTGGCTTCTTAATTTATTCAGCAGGACAAGGGTTAAGCATGGACTATATAGACTGAGAATAGAGCTAGAACAGATATAAAAACTAACTCGGGATTTTACAGTTGAATCCTTTCCAGCACTGGTAAGGTGCAAATAAAAAAAAAAAAAAAAAAAGGACTGACAGGACTAACATGCAGGGCCCGGTTGTTCAAAACGTCGTTAACTTAACGAGCTCGTTAAGGGTAATTTCGTTAACTGTTTTAGCGGATTTAATATACAATATTCTGATATTTTTTTGCTGAAAAAATGTGAGTAGCATTTTCCAGCAAAAAATTTCAGCATATTTGCGTATCACTCGATGTAAATTTCATGAATCGTTAATTAACGACGTCGTTAGCTTTGAACAACTGGGCCCTGTTTTCTAGAGAACGTTCACCAAGATTGGTCGGGCCCATCGTAGTCCTGTTTGCGATTTTCTTGCGTTCTGGGCTTCAGATCGTCACCGAGCTTATTGCTTTCTTTCTTCATAGTGTTGGTGATAATATTGTGTTTCACTGTGACGTTTCACTTATTGATGAGAAGACCCCTCGTTTTGCAAGTTGGGGCTGCATCAGAATTAGGGCAAGATTTCGTGCGAGTAAAATTGGTTTAAGCGCCCAGTTGTTTTGTGCTGACCGTTTCAAGATGCCTCCTCTGTTGGGTTTTTCTTTCTTTGTGCGTCGGTGGATCTGTTTTGTCACTAAATTTTTCTCATTTCTTCTTCTATCGTGCATCGTGAAGGCAGTGCTTTGTGAATATGGCATTTGCTGGGCATCTGCACTTGTATGTTGGGATGCACTGTTTGAAATCTAAGGAACATTTACGGGTCTGCGTTTCTGCTGGCAAGAAGAAGAAAATATTGAAGCATATTTGTAACACACGTAGCTAGACTGAGAATAATAATGAATTCCGGATCGATCTAAGTACACAGAAAATGTTAAGATTTTGTTCTAAGTTCTGAACGAACTTCTAACAAAACAGACCATATACTTAGAAGGAACAGACAACAGACAGAAAATAAATGACTAAGGAGAACAGACAGCTTATAGGTAGATGATGAAATTGAGTACAGTCGACTCTCGTTATCTCGAATTCCAATGGACTCACTGAAACACTTCGAGATATCCGTACTTCGACATATCAGAGTTGAGAGAGTGAGGAAAACAAGAAATTGAACAACCACATTTAACAAATGAATAATGTAATTTGACCTGAAGTTATATATATATATATATATATATATATATATATATATATATATACATATATATATATATATATATATATATATATATATATATATATATATATATATATATATATATATATATATATATATATATATATATATATATATAAAATAATGTGGAAAAGAAGAGAAATTTTCTCCTGTTTTCCACATTATTTTGTTACCTATTGTCATAGTTTCATGTCATTACGATAACAAACCTATTCAAATATACTGAAAATTTAACCACCAAAAGCTGAAAATTTTCAGATAAAAATTCTGATATTTTTTTCATACTTCTGATCAAAACATAGATTGTGGGTACTCGTTAGAACCGCCTTGACGAGGCGGTTCTAACGAGTACCCACAATCTATGCTTTTGAGCAGAAATAAGAAAAATAATGTATACCCCTGTAAACCCCAGTTTTACTATATAAAAGTGGGGTTTAAGGGGGTCAAAATTATGTAGGCATGTTTTCGTGATGTTAAAACAGGGACCAGATTTTCACTTCGAGATAAGCGGTAATTCGAAATAAGCGAGTTCGAGATAACGAGGTTCAACTGTATTTTGAAAGATATGAAAAAATAAATTACGTTTCCTAAATTCAATATAAGAAGGAGCATAAAAGAAAGGTGAAAATCCAAGAAAGGCAAACAAACAGGATATAGCCTACCGATGATACCAAGAGGAAGAGCAAACAACAAAGACGGTCAATACACACGCCAGAAACCAAAGAAAGGAAAAACAAAGCAACCAGCTCCCTATTCCCCAACAAGATGATCAAAGTGCTAGATAGGCGCCAATAAACGCCACAATAAGACTGAACTAAAAATTGTTCTGTTCACCGATACTTCACTGGTGAACATCAATTCATGACCACCAGATAAAGAAATTCTGGATTTAACCCTGGGAAAGAAATTCTTATCCTACCCAAAGTAAGATAAAAAAAATTGAGATTTCTCACATGTTTGATATGCACTGGTTGTTATGGACGTCACCTACGCCATCATTAAGGTGTACATCACTGAACGTAATGGCGTCATTAAACGACAAGTAATGTCATCACAATATGGCGGACGTCAGCTATCAAAATGACAGCATTAACTATGTTCAGAAATGAAAGTTGTGCAAGAAAAATAATCTATCATTGGTGTGAGGGGTAGATAGAAACATCCGTCTCCCGCGAACACAGTCTGACATCACTCCGCAAGCCAAGTGATGCCAGACTGGGATCTTCGGGACGGATGTCTATCTATCCCTCACACCAATGATAGATCCTTATATGATGCGACAGGATGTATCTGAGCATATGCTATCCTATTGCAGGTCATTTTGCTCGCAATAAAAAGTCGTTGTCAGGAATTCATTGACAGTGAAACTCTGAGTTTGTTAAATACTGCTAGTACAATTGCGGCAAATATTAACAATAGTTCAGTCGTTTAAAGAAAACGTTTTACAATGGATAATTCTCACTGATTAGAAATCAAGTCAGAATTATAATGTAATATCCAGTATACAGTCGAACTGCGATAGATTGAAAATCTTCGTGACTATGGAAATGTGTTCTAGACATGGGAAGTTCGGATCACTGAGGATTAATCAATGTGATCAGAGTCTTTGTACCACAGGCTATCAAAAATGCGAACAGTGAAAATTCTGATCACACCGCGCGAATGTACATGTCTGAAGGACGTTAGGGTTCTCTGTGTTAAATAATTAGGGCTAGCTACTATTGACACATTACGAAAACATACCTATTCAAATATACTGAAAATTTTACCACCAAAAAAAAAAAAAAAAAAATTGAAAATTTTCAGATAAAAGATTCTGATATTTTTCTTATTTCTGCTCAAAACATAGATTGTGGGTACTCGTTAGAACCGCCTCGGCGAGGCGGTTCACCGCCTTGGCGAGGCGGTTCTAACGAGTACCCCCAGTCTATTTGTTTAGCAGAAATAAGAAAAATAATGTATACCCCTGTAAACCCCAGTTTTACTATATAAAACTGTAAGGGGGTCAAAATCATATAGGCGTGTTTTCGTGATGAGTACGCATCCTATAGTCATTGTCCGCGCGAGACACAAGTAGTCAGATACAGAGTGCGTCACATAAAAATAAAAAAAAAAAAAAAAATAAAAAAATAGGTGGAAGAACCCGGTTGTGTAAGGGACATCACTCATTGAATACATGTAATACACATACGATATACGTGATATACGTGATATACGTGAATGTAGAATCAGTATAACAAGAGACTTGCAGAAGTTTAGACTTAGCTGTACTGTTAACGTATCGATACAATAATAATGCTACTTTTGTTTGTCACGGCTCTTAACCCTTGTCCTGCTGAACCCGGATATACCCTGCTTTTGCAAACAGTGTGGATCCGGATCAGTTGGCTTCTGAAGAAGCCACTGATCTGGATCTGCACTGTTTAACATTAAGTATGTGAAATTAAAGCAACAATCCGGATCAAGTAATCTGATTGGCTGAAAATTGGAAGTGGGCTTGGCATCTTAATTTATTCAACAGGAGAAGGGTTATCTTATGGAGCTCTAACTGACAAACAAAACGTTTCTTGCAGGTAGGACTGCATGTATCGGTTTTCCTGGTGCTGTTACAATATGTTAAAATATTCAAGAACAAAGGTAAATATCGACATTTCTAATGTATCATTTGTTGTACAGATACACATTGTAGTGAACACACACACACACACACACACACACACACACACACACACACACACACACACACACACACACACACACACACACACACACACACACACACACACACACAGTGCATCAGGTTTCTTTCCGTTTTCAATTTGACATTTTTCGCATATAACTAATGTTGCCACTGATGATCGATTATAATCGATCATCAATCATTATTGCCTCTTGCGACTGATGATCGGAAAGGTTTGTTTATAGTCGACTAATCGGAAAAAATCTATTTTTAGATAATTATTATTCTCACGTTTTCTTTTTATAGCCAAGTTATGAAAAAAAAAATGAAATTCAAAGGTGTCTGTTTGGGTCAGCCTAGATTTGTGGTCAATAAAAGTGAGAAAAAAAAAAAATGATAAAATAGGCTTAAAAAAGTCAACTCAAAAGTAATGATACGTTTTTATTTTGAAATTCTTGCCGATTCCCAACACTACATATAACAATTATAGACGCATCACTGCAAAGGGTCACTAGGAAAATTAAGGCAAAAATATGAATACGGTGGGTCACGTCCAAAGCTTTGGAATTTGCTTGATAAAACACGTAATCCATTCCATTCATATACCGTAAATGTAAGGATAAAATAATTTCATGTTAAATTATTTTTTCCATTATTGTAATTAAAAAGATTTTTTTTTTTCGAAAACCGGTTAGGAGATAGATCGCTCTCAGCGCCACACTGCTAGCCATTTTAAAATAAGATGGCTTTACTTTGCACATGGATATAGATGTCAGTAACTGTTCTCTGTTAAAGAAGTAATTTTAAAAGAAAACATAACTGAGTTGGATACAAAATGTATGTTCCCGCAGTTGTAACAAACTTAAGTATCTACATACAAGAACATGGACCAGGTTGGTTAACCCAGTGCACCCGTTTATGGTGCAGGAGGGGACGGGCTGCAACATATACCAAAATCGTAAAAATGGCAGAGTAAGGACTGGTCGATCCGATGCAGGATAATATGCTTTGGAGCATGGTGTCAGGGCTATTAGTATTGAACCGTCACTGAAGGAGCTTTGTAAACGTTTTTATATCAAACCATACTGATAAAGTGCTGAACGTGATGTGTATATAGATTCCCACCATGTCTACAACACATAGCCGTACAATTAAGTTTGTTACACGCTTCAGTGATTGATTTAAATTCTAAAATCCATCCAAACACAGATGTGCTTGCAAAAGCATACAGAGACCATCTAAATCGCGATTTTCTCTTTACAAAATAAGATGCAAATTTCAGAAAAAAGAACCCGGAACACTGTAGGAAAACTGTGATATAAAATCTGTTGTATGAAACACGTGACATTTACACGTTTATCGGCGTAATTATTCATTTGATATTCAGTAGGTTATAAAGAAACAGTCAGGAAGTAAATTTGTAACAAATACTATTTTGCGTTTTTGAAACATTTCCAGAATCGATTGTAACATTTAGAAAAAATATAATGGTGAATAATAATTTATTAACTAACCATGTGATGTGGTAGGTATTGTTGAATATAGATTATGTAAAAAGCCGTATCCATTGTGAAAAAATAAAACCTTCTGGGACGAAATTCCCACCTAGGGATTTTATCACTTATCACGGGACTGACAGGAAAACATAAGATGTATATGTTATAAGATGTGTTATGTTTGACAAAAGTGTTTGCGAATAAAGGGGACTTGATTCACTTTCAGGTGCAACATATTTGTCAAAAGTGATTTTGTACGCGTTTAAAAATGGTTCTACTATAATAAGAAACCATCCCAAGAGCGTGGGGTGGGGCCTAGCTGCCATACCGAAAGTGAAGTTTTTAGTTCTTTTTGTGAGTACACATGTATTAGAAAATTGAGCATCGTATCGTCGCGTAAAAAAATGGACTGATTACAAATTGTTTGAAAATATCAATTATTCTGTACGCTTGTGTAGAGTTGTGCGTTTACACAGATTTTATTATGCAAACTATTCACTGATATGAATATAATGTGGTTCGAGCCTCGCTCGGGTCATATGTGGGAAAGCCAAGTTCTGCTTACGGATGGTCAGGTGGTTTTTCTCCGGGTTCTCCGGTTTTCGCCCACCTTCGATGAACGATCGGCTCGATATAAGTGAAATATTCTTGAAAGGGCCGTAAAACTCAAATTAAAAAAAAAAAAAAAAAAAAAAGAATATAATCAATATGTTCTTACAGCCTCTGTTTTACAAAAACCCATGTGTCAACCCACTATATAAGCGCCCACTGAAAACAAAAAAACCAAAAACAAGAAAAAAAAAATGCTGAACTGTATTTGCGTAGTAACGTCCGTGTGTCTGTCCGTCCGTCCGCCCGTCCGTCCGTTCGTCCATTTTTTTCTTTCCGGATGATAACTTGAGTAAACGTCAATGGATTTTCACCAAATGTGGTATGTGCATTGATATTAAGGAGATCTGGTTTGGGATTGCTAATGGGCAAATTTCATCAAATTTTGACGGAGTTATCTACCCGAGACACGCCCATATTTTTGTTTCCGGATGATATCTTGAGTAAACGTCAATGGATTTTCACCAGACTTTAGTATGTGCATTTATATTGTGGATATCTGGATTGGGATTGCTAATGGGCAAATTTCGTCAAATATTGATGGAGTTATCTGCCCGAGACACGCCCATTTTTTCGTTTCTGGATGATAACTTGAATAAAAGACAAGGGATTTTATCCAAACTTTGTACATGCATTGATATGATGGATATCTGATCACGGATTGCTCATGGGCAAATTTCGTCAAGGTTTGACAGAGTTATCTGTCCGCGACACGATAATGGTGGGGTATTATAGTTTAACGTTTTTATTGCAGTCTTTCTTCAGTAGTAAGACTTGCTCCATCATTATATCTAAACGGAGATTAGCTGACTTTAATTATATTGGGCGTTAGCCGGCTTTAATAATACCGACTAAGTCTGTATACAGTTGTCATAATTAAGAGAGCTGTTAATATCTACATGCTTCGTATGTATCATTATGCGCAAACGTAACAAAAAGGTAAGAGAAAAGTCCAGGCAGTGCTACAATCACAACCCGCAGCCCTTCCCAGACACCAAGAGGAAGAGGAAACAGACAAAACCAAACAAGTGCATATCGGAAAAAACGTACGAAATCCCAATGTTCAAAGGACTGAAAAACACAAGAACACAAAAACACCAGGCAAAACTAAAATAAATCACAAAGCAACAAAGAGTAAGACTAACACCGGGACTACCGCATTAAAACGGTCGTAGAATAAGCCTCCGTTTGCGGGGTTGGGGTGGGGGTGAGTCATAAGCAGAAATACATTCTTCTATCATTGTTGCTGTCTAATTATTCCAGGTTTCGTATATTTCAGAAACTTCTGAATGGAGAGGTCTGTTTACAATTAACGCCTTCAATTTATTAAACTGCACGGGCTGTCATAACAACGTCTTTAATCATTCGAACATATATGACGATCACAGCACGTTCTTTTCCGATAAACCCATACGTAGGAATAACTCTGACTCATTTTCAGAAAATCCATTCAGGTAAACAAAATATCATTTCATTCACGAGAAATAATGAAATACCAATACAAGCCCTGGAACCCTTCTTTAAAGGCTCCAGATTCCACAAAAATAGACATTTTGTATCCAAAAAAACTTTGATAAATTAATATATGGTATTCGTGCAATTGCGAAATGTGGCATCTGACAGCCTGTAAAATTTCAGTTAGTCTCGTTTTTTATTTGGATCCAAAATGAAATGTTTGTTTTAATCGTATCTCTGAATTTATTTTGGCATATTAATTCAGAGATACGATAAAAAAAAAACTCATTTAATTTTTGATCCATTTCAAAAACGAGACTAACTTAAATTTAATAGGCTGTCAAGTGGCACATTTCATGATTGTATTAATACCATATATCAATTTTATTAAACATTTCTTGGATAATAACGTGTATTTTTGAGTAATGTGGAGCTATTGGTATATATATATATATATATATATATATATATATATATATATATATATATATATATATATATATATATATATATATATATATATATATATATATATATGTGTGTGTGTGTGTTTGTGTGTTTCTGTGTGTGTGTGTGTGTGTGTGTGTGTAGGTGTGTGTGTGTATGTGTGTGTGTGTGTGTGTGTGTGTGTGTAATTTTGTGATTTGCTCTATGACGAGAGATATGGTAGATTTTTTTTTATTTTCATGATTGACTCTAAATTGACTTTCCATTTATTTCCCTGCACACCAAGTCCGTTGTGTTGATGGCTCTGTTCTGAAAAGTGTAATAACTCTTATATGGGCAACAGATTCTTTCCTTTAAAGGTATTCCCACTTGTACGAAGGAAAACAAAACTGTTTTGTCACGTGCCTCCCTGGAAATGATGCTTTCTTCTTAAATATGTTTAAAGGGGCTAATAAATGCATAAAATTGCAATTAAATAATAGATGCAATTCCGTTTTTACTTAGCACGAATTACATGTTTGTATAGTCCTTAAGAGACGGATATATTGAACACGTAGCGTGCCTGTCGCAACAGTAGCAGTCGACCTTTAAACATTTTTCAAAAAAAACTTCAGTTTTGAAGTCTGTCTTCAATTTTACCCAACAAACGATTCACATGAAATGTGAGGACTCATTTTCCGATAGAAAAATTTTAAAACATTTTCTTCGACAGTTTTGATGGTGCTTTAAGAATTATTGTCCCTTTTAAATGATTCAATTTATTAAGAAATGAAGGTAGTTTTTAATGTTCATTGAATAACTTATGTACATAATCGGGCCACGAGCAAAGTAAGTGAATCCTGGAGGAGATTATGTAAACTGTGTTCATGACCCAATGTTAGTCAAATTTCAATGAGCGATATATAAATTAAATTCATTACCTTTATTACTTATATTTATATCATTTTTCTATCCATTATTTGACGGAGGCATCACGAAAACACGCCTATATAATTTTGACCCCCTTAAACCCCATTTTTATATAGTAAAACTGGGGTTTACAGGGATATACATTATTTTTCTTATTTCTGCTCAAAACATAGATTGTGGGTACTCGTTAGAACCGCCTCATCGAGTACCCACAATCTATGTTTTGAGCAGAAATAAGAAAAATATCAAAATTTTTTATCTGAAAATTTTCAATTTTTTTTATGGAAAAAATGTCTATATATTTTAATAGGCGCGTTTTCGTAATGACATCTAGTTCGAGAGCTAAAATTGAAACAAGAAAACAAGTGTACGCAGTTTTCCTGTTAACAATGGAACAACGGTGTTACGTCGTAACGTTGACATCGTCCAATCATATTAGAATGAACTTGTTTTTTTTTTTTTTTTGGAAGTCATTTTATGATCTAAAGTTAATGTACTTATGAACTCCATTATGCCCCGATAACTAACTATTGATTTTTTCTCTGTTAGTGCACTAAGAATCTTAATAGTGAATTATAAATTGATCAATGTTTGCGAACCATGGCGTTCGGGCATGAAATTCCCCTGAATCCCACTGAAATTTCAGTATTCCCCTTGTGACGTAATGTTCAGGAAACATCTTGAATATTTTTTTATATAAAAAGGAAGTCATTTTTATAAGGAAAATAAATTAAACGGCTCGCATTGTTCTTCATTAGATACTTTAACAATGTTGCGATCTGAATCAAGGAAATTATTCCTAAAAGGAAAACATAATCGCTCGCACTGTTTTGCATTTCTTTAACGATTTTACAATCTAGGATCATTGGGCCTATTGTGGTATCTTTGAAAGTGGAGCTTTGCTCATATATACTCTAGAGGGCAGTGTTGCAAACTTCATAAGTGCTAGTGAAGAGTCAATTAAACCGAGACTCCCATTTTCTTATTTGTAGTGTGTTCTTTGTTTTCAAAGGTAATCTTTTTTGACGTTTATTTCTGTATGATGAATTTATAAATCATCAATTTGTGCAACTTTTCTTTCAGGGGAGTCAAAAAGCGTAATAGACACAAGTTTCAACGTATGAGGAATACGGTAAGGTTGCTGCAAGAAGAACTACGCATACCGCATATACGAACAGCCAAATTCATGACATCATCACATCTTGATTATTGTCTTTGTTCATGTAACATATCTATACCTAGCGTCCTACAACAGAGAAAAAAAAGTATAGATCCAGGCTAGACGCCGCAGACTGCGGCGTCTAATTAGAGTACACAGTTTGCATTAAATACAGGAACGGTATCAAGCATGGTAATAATAACTAGCTAGAACCCCTTGTTATGGAAACAGGAGGATCCAAAGGCTTATTGTAGAAGAGTCCACTCAGCACAAATAGATTAATTGCTAGGCATGCTAGAATAGTAACACTTTGCAACACTTTACAACGCTCATAGGTCTGGAAATTTATTGTCACTACATGACTTATAAGTATTTATTTCCTCCATGGCTTAATGTTAATTTCTAGTAGGCAGCAATGAGCTGACGAACGTACGTCAACACGAAGTTATTAAGCATATGTGCTACCCGAACAATGATTGCGCACCTTAAATAAAGCAACATGCATTTGGGTTTATATGGGCTTATATTATTTATAAAGCAAACTGTGTAGACTTTTACTTCCATTTACTGTATATAATATTGATGGACAGTAGTATAAGTAGATACAGTCGAACCTCGTTATCTCGAACTCGTTTATTTCGAATTACCGCTTATCTCGAAGTGAAAATCTGGTCCCTGTTTTAACATGAAATTATGACAACAAGTAACAAAATAATGTGGAAAAGAGGAGAAATCGCTCCTAAGGAGCAGTTTCTCCTCTTTTCCACATTATTTTATATATATATATTTCTAACTTCAGGAGTCAAATTACATACTCATTTGTTAAATGTGGTTATTCAATTTATTTTTTTCCTCACTCTCTCAACTCTGATATGTCGAAGTACGGATATCTCGAAGTGTTTCAGTGAGTCCCTTGGAATTCGAGATAACGAGAGTCGACTGTAGTCTTCATTTTTTTAAAAGAGACAATGGTTATGACGTTTTGTTTGCCTTCCTGTACGCCAATGCATTTCTCAAAAGGTATCTGCTCTAGAGGAAACAAAATGCTCATGTGTGCGGGGACTTAGTTAGTCTTACTCTTTGTTGCTTTGTGGTTTATTCTACGAGGCGATTTGTTGTATGTCTTTCCGTGTTTCATTTTGTTCTTGTGTTTTTCAGTCCTATTAGTATTGCGATTACCTCGCTTGGGGAAGAGAGAGCTAATCTTAGTGCTTTTCGTACGTTTGTCCGGTTTGTGCTTGTTTAGAATTGTCGGTTTCCTCTTCCTCTTGGGGTCTGGGAAGGGCTGCGGTTTGTGATTGTGGCACTCCCTAGACTTTTCTCTTACCTTTTTTAGCGCGAAACCTCACACTTAATTCTGACACAACTCTAAACATATGTTCGGTCCACTTAGGGGTTTTATACCGTGTAATATCGCAGTGAAACACATTTAATCACAGACATCGTAACTTAACAAAGCAAAAGTCTAAATGGCGATCTGAAGTCAGAGCACAAGAAAACCACATACAGGACCACGATGAGCTCGACCTAGTCAAAGCTATTGAGGAGAACTCTAGCAGTAGATGACTTGAATGGTTCTAACTCATATCCATCCCAGACCAAAGACCAATCCCGTCCCCCATTACCAAAGAAGATATGCAGGGTAAAAACTCAGACATAGGCATGTTAGTGTCAAGCTAAACTTGTAGACGAGAACATAGCAAAATTAACTTCAATTGGTTTACCATACTTAGCCCTGGCCTAACCGCGAAAGAACGGGTCAATCGTTATGAGGGCAAACATATCTACATCTTAACATAGCCATGTGTAGTATGTCTCGTTGAGAAGTTTAACTATTTGTGACTTTTCTTGAATGAGCTATATCTACACCAAACCTTTCCTAACCACTGGAAGGAGCGATTAAAAGGAGCCAGCCTCCAAACAAAGCCTAGTTTAGTGTCAAAACGAAGAGTTTTGTGATGCTGATTACTTAATAGACTTAAATGAGTATTTTACAAAAAAGCAAACTTCTGAACTCCTAAGATTGTTTCGGATGACAATATCTCTACTACTCCATCCTATGGAGTACATATTTCGACTTAAAGATAGAAATAAAAAATAACTGTTAAACTTCTAGGGTACCGAAATAATAAAATACTTCAAATGCTTTCGAAACTTTATCGCCGTCATTCGGAATTAAATGTCCAAATATAAAATAGTTTTTAAACTACACCGCAAGAAGAAATGGCGGAACCTGAACTTTATGGTGACTTAGTCTGTAAATATAAAAAAGATTATGTCAAAACTAAAGTGATTTTTCCAAACAATTAATCAAGATTGTGACTCGTACAAATAGATAAGTTACAGTATGGATATTCTGAAGAAAACCGCATGCGTGGTTGTTTACCCAATAATGGTTGGTCGCTGTGCTTCCGTTATTAATTGCACGAAGGTGAGTCGGTCCTCGGATTAAATGACAGCGCCTGTCTCAATCCGTTTCAGAAGGTTGCGCTAGACTATCAGTGTCTGTGGTTTGGCCAGTCGAGGTCATGTTTATGGTTAGCTTGTGATATGGCATTAAGCCTTTTTTCTTTGTTTCATTAGCGTGTTTCGGATTAAATTGTTTCACTGTGATGCTTCACTGATCAGGTAAGGGACAGCTATGCGGATCGGACATATTTTTGTGATTTGGAGCTGCATCAGAATTCAGGATGAGCTTTCGCTCCAGTCGTCACGAAAACACACCTTTATAATTTTGACCCCCTTAGCCCCATTTTAATATAGTAAAACTGGGGTTTACATTGGTATACATTATTTTTCTTATTTCTGCTTAATCCATAGATTGTGGGTGCTCGTTAGAACCACCTCGCCGGTTCTAACGAGTACCCACAATCTATGTTATGAGCAGAAATTGGAAAAATACCTGAGTTTTTTATCTGAAAATTTTCTGTTTTTGGAGGTGAAATTTTCTATATATTTGAATTCAGAAATAGATCACCTCTAGCAGTGATTTGTTGAGTAATAAATCCCTGTTATGAGGTCAGTTGTAAAGTAGATCAAATCACGAGCGCTGAGCGCGAGTGATTTATCTTCTTACAACTGACCGACAAACTGCGATTCATTACTCAACAAATCACAGACAAGAGCTGATCTGTTTCGATTCTAAAACATAGAAAACGACGAAAAAGTAATTGTATCCTTCAGATTTTTTCATCTTCCCGTCATCGAATAAAGAGATCCCGCCAACATTTTTTACTGTAACGCTGACGTTCACGTGCATTTCTTACGTTGTGGACGCGAGAAAAACGACGTTACACTGTCTAAAGTCGTGGAAACGAAGACTGACGTCAGCAAAGTGTCAAAATGACGTCAGAACGGCGCCAGATAGCGTCGCACGCTTCCGCCCAGTGATTTGTTGCAGAATATATCACTGAGTTTAAATTGGCTATATGGACGAGGAGTGTTAAAATAGGCGTGTTTTCGTATTGAGTTTAACCCCACTCCGCAGTAGCTTTTCTGCTTATCGTTCTAAGGCGATTCCTCTATTCAGCTTTTCTTTGTTTGTGCGTCGGGGTTTATATGGAAATTTTATTTTATTGTTGTTCCTCGTCTCTCTTGTCTTGCTGAAATTTTCCTGGGTATCATTTATTTACATTTCTGTTAATTTAATGTAGTAGTTTATGATTGTCATGCCATGTTATTTCTCTTAGAGAATTCGACCCCCACTAACCCGACTATTACTATATCAAAGTCGGGTTAGTGGGGTATTGCTTTCTCATATGTTTCTGATGACTGAGACCATAAAAATCTGGCCAGTTGCCAATAAAATGATGCTCTGTTATGCAATTAGTTAAGTAATACTGATAAGACGGTTAACTAGAAACCTGCACACAAAATTCTTAAATATAAAACACAATGAAGAAGCTCAAAACCAATACCAAAATCTACATCTGCATAAAAAATTAATCAAATTACAAATTTTAAATGGTTTCCTTTGTTAAAAAAAAAGAAAGATTTTAAGACTATATTATGCAGTACAGGGAACCAGTGTTATCAGAGAAAAGTAGTTCCCCAGATAAATCTGGTAATACCACCTGTTGTGAACAGACTCATTAGTGTAGGAGAGTTGAGGGCAGTAGCCATAAAACATCTGGTTGAATTATCAGTTGAGCATGAATTTTTTTGCCACTTTTTTTCTAAGAGAAAAACTTGTCATGGTGAACAGTTTTACTATGACTGAGTATATAATCTTTGTAAAATCGTTCTGTATTTTGTATTAAGGTGACATCTCATCTGTATTCATTAGCTTTTTATTTCAGTAGGTTTACCTTTACGATACATTTTATAGACCCAGAATACCAAATTTTATTGTAGCCTAGTTACAAGAGCCAAATAACACAGACGTCGGGGGAAGTTTTATCAAATACTGATGGCCGAACCTTACGTAGTTCACCGGCTAATCAAATGTTTGAACTGGAGATACAAGATGACTATGGATCAGATGAAGTCTTAACGCCAACGAAAGTAAGTAACTGGTGATTTAATTTCGACTAGCAACACGGGCTTGCTATCGAAATATGAATTTAAAAACAAATTATATTTACGCGTGATGTACAGTCAATGCTTCCGGAGTTGATAAAATTTTATGTATTTATTTTCAAAATTCGAAATTATCTACTTTGGGACTGGAGTATGGGGCTAATACATCATATCATGTACATGTATGTGAAAATGGAGCTGCTGGGGGACATGAAGAATATTACATTTGTTAGTGGACAGTTTACCAACGGCACGTCAAAAGACTGAACCACTTCTATACAAGCTGCCTTAGAAAACTTTTAAAGATTAAGTGGCAAGACAGGATTTCAGACACAGAAGTCCTGAAAAGGGCAGGGATGCAGAGTGTACAGGCCAAGTTACCAGGATTCCTGGGGAACGTTTGCCAAAGAAAATCCTCCATGGAGAACTAGAAATGGGCAAACGCTCTCATGGTGGTCAGAAGAAGCGATACAAAGACACCCTGAAAGCCTCCCTCAAGGATTTCAACATACCAACAGTCATGGGAACAAATTGCACAGGACCGAACAAAGTGGCGAGGCCTCATTAGAAGAGATGCTAGTGAATATGAGGCTAAAAGAATCAACAAAGCCGAGCAGAAACGTGCACAGCGCAAAACCCCGAGCAAGGTAGTTAACCCATAATACGTAGTTGATATCTTGGCTTCTCACTTTGCATTCCTTTGAGCCCGGCGTTAGATTAAATAATAGTTCATGCTTTAAACTATTTTAGACCATTAGCCCCTGACAATTGATGTGTGTGGTCAGTCCCTTTACTCTGGTTTCAGTTTACCATCAAGTCCTCAACTGCATTTCCGCATATTGTTTCAACATATGATTTAGTGTGTTGCGTCACCAATATGTGACTTGACACTTAAACAGACTAACCATGTACTAGTGCTTTTGAGATGCACCAGACGTAACGGCGAATCTTTAAGTGATTACAACGAGTTTAAAGTACCACTTTAAGTGAAGGGGCAGGTAACTAAAGATTGTCTTGCCTTTCTTCTGAAGTTGGCAGCAGATTATTGTCTTATTCGAGAAGACCAGTTTTCAGAAATGGAATAAGAAGGTAAATAATAGGTATCCCAAAGACTGACTTGTTATCGCAGGGACGATAGGAGTTAAAACCCACCGTGTCTTGGGATACAGCATATTAAATGCGGGTCACATCCTCTCTTTTCAACGCCTATAACATTCTCCTTTAGCGTACTCAATGACTACTGGATGAACAGAGAGAGTTTTTAGTCAGTGGTTTTAGCTGGGCTTGAACCCGCAACGTTCAGCTCAATAGTCAAATGCTATGATCACTTAGCTACGAAGAGGAGTGGTATGCAGAAAAAAAAATCAGGAACTCACAAAAGTTGTCTTAAACTTAAAAAACAGTCTCTTAAAAAACCCAATAGTTTTTTTAGCTGCACTGAATCACGACGGAAGTTCGCAAATTTGTTTCTTCAGAGTAAAGCGCCGTGCAACTGATTGTCACTAAATGAAACTTGGTTGTTGTTTCATCTCTGTATGCGTTTGATTTTTATGTTCTCGGAGATATTGCACTGTTGAGTTGGATAATCTTCACGCGGACTGAACAAAAGTCTCATGCATACCACGGCAGAACTAAACGCGAGGGGTATGGCCACGTAAAATCGATTTAAGCCCCCAGTAATATTTTATCGATCCTTCCAAGGCGGTGTTTCTGTTGTAGATTACAATTTCTGTCATTGTATGTCTTTGCATGTATGTCCTGGTAAACTTTTTTGGATAGGCGTTTGGCCACCTTTTGGGAAAGAAACTGTCCTTTTGGCTTTCTGCTTGTAGTGCTTTGATTGTGGTGCCGTTGCTTTAAGTGCGTCCTTCTTTCCCTTTAGTGCCTGGAACAGAAGGTGTCAAGTAATTGTATCGATTCCTGATCATTGCCTTCTTCTCTGTTGGAATGTTAATCATTTGGCTTAAATTGCTGCCAAATAGAGCAAACTCTTTCCTTTAAGAGTTGACCTGTTTACAGAAGGGAACAAAACAATCTTGTCTACCCTAAATGTGTTTCATTTCTCCTTAACTGACATATTACGAGGATTGTTCGATATGTAATGTGTATAATACTGCAGCACTATAAAAGTGTGCTAGATTCCAGGCACTCCGATACACATGGATAGATCTATGTAATGCATTCCACAATTGTATAATCACGAACATTTAGTTCAATACAGTTTTAATATTATCTTTATTTCATTACAGCCAGTCGTTGAATGGTTGGAAATCGCGTTGAGAATAGAAATTAGAGCTTACATGAAAGAGTGCACGAAACTCGGTCATTTGGTAAAGCAGATTTTTACTGAATTGGGGGAAGTTTATGGGTCCCATAACGTATCTTACGAACCAGTTCGTAGGAGGAGAAAGAAATTTCATACCGCTACAGAGTCTGTTAAAGATGCTACAAAATCAGGACGACAGGTAACATCAACAGGCAGGACCAGTTTCTCTTAAGTTTTTGAAATAATTGAAAGTGATGGCAGATATACAATTTGCCATATTGTTAAAGGCATTGGAATATCACTATCGAGAGTACATTTCATTTTGAAGCGATTTGAAAGTACGAAATGTTTCAGCCAGATGGATACTACATCCGTTGACAGATGAACAAATAAAGGGTACGCGAACAAATGAACATACAATTGCTCAAATAGTTTCCAAAGTTCAACCAAAGGCAATTTGCAAATATTGTTACTGGTGACGAGTTATAGGTGCACTACTGAACCAGTTAAGAAACTTGGAAACGAGATATAGCTATCCAAACATGGTAGACGACCTGTAGTTGCCAAAAGGACAATGAGCACGAAGAAGCTCCTCTTATATTCTTCTCATGTGACGATAAAGCACTACAAGTTCCAATGCCAAAGGGTAAACGTCTCACTGGTCGGTATTAACGTAATGTAATGCTGAAAGTCTCAAGAAGTATTATTATAAAAGACGTGCAGCGACAGAATTTCAACATGTTTGTCTACTACATGATATTGCTCCAACACATACATCTGAAATTGTAAAGCGATTTCTAAAGTCGTAGAAACTAACCGTCTTGCCACACTCACGTGCTTTCTGGATCTAGGCCCCTGCGACTTTTTCTTTTTTCCAAAAACTGAAAGAAAATCTTGTCTGGTCATCTATGTAACTCCAGGCAAGCCCTAGGCTCAGCCGTCAGCCAGTGTCTCAGAGGTATACCCAAATCAGCCTAACTTGATGCATTTAAGAGGTGGATTTATAGACTGAAGTTATCTTTTTCCATAGTCGGGGTTTCTCAATAAAATAAATTCCTGTATCTTGCAAAAAAAAAAAAAAAAAAAAAAAAATCAGGAAAAAACGTAACCTTACAGTCGAAGGATATACGGCTGAGTTTATGTATATATAACGCTTGGATAATGGTTCATACAAAACCGCTGTATAGCAATGCGAAACTAATTGCTGGTACACGTATAGTACACTTGTATATACTAACGGGTAAAATACACCTAGTATACACCCAGCTCGCGTTAAATTACGAAATCTGTACAGTTGGTGTTAGCACTGATTGTTTAAGATTTGTGTCGCATTCTTAAAACGGCGTGTATTTTATGGAATTTTGATAAACATATTAGTTGGTGCAAATTGCGTCAGTTATTATGTAGGGTCATCGTACATTTCTGCCCAGTATAGTTCGTCAACAACGGTTTTGAAATCATGGACATGAAGAAGAAGTGGGCGGCGATTCCCCTCAGCATGCCTGTTTATGACTTATTTAAGTACAATACGAATAATTTTTATTGCCAAAAAAAGAAGAAGAAGAAAAAAACAAAAAACAAAAACACACACACACAAAAAAAACAAAAACATAAGCACGAACGCCTGAAACATGTCTGGTAAAGTTTAAAATGTGTCATTCAAAATGTTGTCGTAAATTTGCAATCAAACGTTTTCTTACAGATTTATTATAGCGACCGAAGTGGACGAAAAATCGAAATTTTTTTTTGGTTTTAACCCATATCTGTATACCTTCTTATGAGGGCTATAGAAAATGGTAGAAGGTTTATTTGAAACGCAGATTTGTCTGCGATATTAAAAATTGATGTCAGGCAGGAAAACGGTGCACTCTCCCTTAAATGCGGAAAACAACCGAGGTGTCACTAATTATGTCATGTTTGCGCATGCACATGAGAAAATGAACACTGAATTCTGTTTTAAGCATTTTTGTCTTTATTTTTAATGAATTTAACCTGAATATACTTAGAATTTAAGTTTCAGCTGAGCCTCCATAGAAACTTACAAGTTTTCGCGAAATGCAATGTGTATGCCGATCTGCTATACAGTTGTTTTATATACACATGTCCAGGTTTTCTTGCTATATCGAAATTAATCGTTAATCTTTCCGAAGCTAGGGTTAGCAAAAATTACGGAATCCGTATTACAAACCGCGGAGAATATATTGAAGGGATATAAAGTTAATTTGATCTTTTCAGTCGGTTCTTTTTAAGATAATCACAATACACATTACCTATCGAACAACCCGCGTATCTTGCAGATTAGTCGCAAAAACTTACTTGGTTTTTTCTCTCATTCCTCGATAATGTCAAACGTCCAGCTTATATCGGCGATAACGTGACAACCGGCCTTAAAATTAGTCGATTTTTTTTTTATTGTTTTGTGATCCAACACAGGTCGCGGATAGCTCACCCAATTTCGGGGAAACAATGTCAGGTTTTAGAGACTCCGAGACTGTTTCATACATCACAGTCCCGTAATTAACAGGCCTCGCTCCAGTTTATTGTTGCATGATACAACCTGTCAAATGACATTGTGCCAATGTCTCGGGGAATCAATGTCAGCTCTTTGCGATTCCCAGACTGTTTCTGACGTCACTATCACGTAATCACAAGATCTCGGTTCGGTGTCTTGTTAAATGATATAAAACCAGCACATGAGAAAAGGATACTTATCCCAAAGGCGACCAGCAAATGCTTATGCCAGAAAGCATGTAGTAGAGACCTTGGTGAAACTTCAAGCAAAAAAAAAAAAAAAAAAAAAGCATCCTAGATAAGAGACTGTGCATGCGCATTTGAGGAACCACAGACCGAAAATCCGCAAAGTCTCTATCTTTGTTTGGCGGCTCATATAGGTTGTTCAGGGGCGTTTTGCCAGTGTCTGTGAAAGGTTAAATGCACCACGCTTAAGTTATCATCGGCAACCCTAGACGGTCGGAAGGACGTCAGCTCGTCTAGAGGGTGAAATACTTCAATTTTTCGTGGGGCGGTCTTTTGATCTGAACGGGTTTCTCTTTTTCGTGTTATTGTCCTGTGATCAGGTATTACATTTAATGCATCAATATTCTACTAAAGGGGAAATACAACTCTGTCAGTTCCTTGTTTTTGTTCTATCTCTTTACCTGCCTTATGGTAAACAAAGTCTACTTAGGAAAGAAGGACAACAAACGGGAAGTCGCAAAATGGCGGGAAACCTGCCAAGTGTATGCAGTCCCGTTTAGGATATCGAGACTCTGGATTTGTGTCTGTTTAACTGGATTATTGGTCGAGTACCATGCCAAGAATGGTCTGAAAGCCCTGTATGAGTTCAGCAGTCTCAAGGCGATTTTAGTAGTGTTGGGAATTGGCCAGTATTTCAAAGTCGATCATCGGTTTTGTAAAACCGACTGATCAATGATTTATAATCGACTTGCAGAAAATATATGCACTCCTAATTTAGCCCTCCTCTAGGTATTTATTAATTGCTCCAGATCAGAAAGATGGGTGTCCAGAAAATATCTGTCTTATTTCTCCATGAAAACGTTAGTTGTGGATACTCATTAAAACGCCTCCGCTAGGCGCTTCTAATGAGTACCAACCAAATATGTTTTTACGGAGAAATGAGCTAAATATCAGTACTTTTGTGTTGACTTTTATGATCAGTCGATTATAAATAATCTTTCCGATCATTAGTCACAAGAGGCAAAAGTGACTGGTGATCGATAATCGATCATCAGTAGCAACACTAGATATAAGGCAATTGTTCTGGCATTGGTTGTTCTTTATGTTGCATTGTGGCTCATCTCTTCGGAATTTTTCCAAGTTTTGTCCTGTTCGCTGTCTTATTGTAGTATTTAGTAGAGCCTGTAAGCATTGTGATCACATCTTTGTGAAGAAGAAGCAGATTGATTTGTTTTGCTCAGGTCTTTTGGTTTGTATACTGTTTGTCCTGGTTTGTTTGCTCTTCCTCTTGGGGTCATTGGAAGGTTGTGATATGTGATTGTAGCTATTCTTGGACGTCTTCTGTACTATTAAATGTAGTACAACGCATTTAAATGAATTATATTTCTAGATAGAATAAATAAGATAGATAGCTAGATAGATACAATGATAGATAGGTAGATAGATAGATAGATATAAACGGATACTGAACCTCCGAAAAACGACATTTTCTACACATTCGGTAGAAATTTCCATCGAAAATAGCAGAAGGATTCGGCAAGTTGACTTTATCTCCTTATCACTTCGTTTTAAATTGATAAGCTTAAGATTCCAGCCTGTGCATACGGCTACAGCTACATCAAATTGCATTCCATTTTTTACGGATTAAGAAAATCGGACTCCCTTTTCTACCTTATTCATGTGAATGGCAAAGACAAGGACCGCTTGTCTGAAATAAGTTCATATGATGATATTTCGACTTTTTCTTATTCTTGTCCGACTTCAATTTGTTCCTAGTTGCAACTATACCAGAACTCCTGTTACTTTTCTCTGAACTTATAAAAAATTCTTCCAAACGAATGTATGCTGAATTTCTAAAGCAAAGTATGGTAAAACAAATCATTAAAATTGATAGCGTACATGTATGAGAAGACCATCTTGCGTAAAGCCAAACAGCCATTTAATGTTGAGTTGGCATGACATATCGTTTTTTCAAAATGCACTGGTAGAATGTCAGTTTTCCTAAGAATCTGAATCTTCCTACCTTTGTCACTATTATAGTTACAACACGCTATCATGATTATGTTGTTTTAATAAACTTTAAAATTATACAAAATGTATTTGTTTAAATGGCATGTCATCGTAACGCTGTTATCACGTTTATTGCACTGGTGTCATTTTCTCTGAATGTATAGTTTGTCATATTTTTAACACGTTTATTTAAGTCTCCTTGTGTTGTCATCGCCTTTCCACAAATACCGCTCTCGGGCTTCTCCGTGTTCTTCGTGATTTGGAACAAACAGATCACATTAAAAATTCCTTGAAATTAACACCTTAGCAAACCCTACTTTATAAAGTGAAAAGTGGTGTTTACAGGGGTAAACATTGGTTTATTACTGCTCAAACAGAAATTGCGTTTACTCATTAGAACTACCTCGACAAGGCAATTTTGACGAACACCCTCAGTCTATATACAAACAACAACAACAAAAATCGCACTTTTGATCTAAACACAATAATTTGTACAGCCATGAAAAATCACATTATTTTGTATAAGCGAAAAAAAAAAAAAAAAAAAAAAAATTAAAAAAGTCATACATTTTATCCTCTTCAAACGCACAGCCTGGTTTCACCCAGGGAAACCGGATATCGGGATATCAGATGTTGCTAGATTTCGGAGGTAAACAAATGATGTCAAGCAGCGACAGGGTATGTATTTATCCTTTTTTAATGATCAAAAATGTGCTTCTGGAGGATAAGCAACATAACATATATTTTCCCAATTGATTCTTTTAATATATGAAAATGACATTTCAATGTAAAGTATCCTTCTGTTTATTCAAAATCACGTTTGAAAAGGAAATTTCATTGTTTTTTACCCAAATTCCGCTTTCAGTTTTTTATAGCTTTTACCATGTAAAACATTTCCATTTAGTATGTATGTCTATATAATCTATTCTATAAAACATGCAAGGAAAAAGCAGACGTAAAAGAATTACTAAAGTGGCAGATTTTAACAACTCTTTAGGGTTGTTGTAAAATTTATTGGTAATAGGATTTTGGAGGACAGATCTAAATTCGTCAACGGGATATCGGAGGAAAGGAAATTTTGTCTGTGTGTGTGTGTGTGTGTGTGTGTGTGTGTGTGTGTGTGTGTGTGTGTGTGTTTTAAAAGGCTATAGCTTTCTGAAACGTGATTTTGCCTGGTTAAATATTTTGAAGACGGTTATCTGAATCATCAGGGGTTGCATGGAGCAAGCGAACAAAGTGTTTATTTGCTGACTGGCATTGGACAAATGAAACAATGTGTCATAGATTTATCAAGATAAAATATAAAGATAACCAGCCTACGCGATGAATACCCCAGTAAACACAACTTCTCATAGAAAAGTGTGGATTGCAGGGGTATAAATCGTTTTGTTTTCTTATTTCTGCTCTAAACATATATTGACGGTACTGTTTAGAACCACATCGGTCTTATAACTGCTTTAAAATAGCTTATGGGTTAATCACCTCGACAAAAAATACGAATTTCAAAGTTTTCAGTTTTCTTTCTGAAAAGTTTGCACTTTTTCAGACATGAAAATTTCATTAAAATGAATCTGCTTGTTTTCATATTTGTATATCACAACGTCTTGTACCTTAGATGAGTTTCCAGGCTTATACATACATACTATATATTTAGGCTTAAACCCCAGGCCCGTAGGTTTTGTAATGGGGCGATTGTGACCGTTTAAAGGTGGTGTAAATGCTTATAAAATGTCCATGGTGGACTAGCCTCTTAAAACTGTAAACCATGTTTTCTTATCTTATCATTATGCATATCTTATGTAACACAACTAATTAACTCCTGCAGCAAGGAAACCAATACTGCATCTTTTGTTACCTATACGAACTGTGCAAAACTTTATTTCTTGACCAATTTCGACGATTGAAAAACGAAAGTCTATTAACTTTTTCCCCTCTTTCTACCTATAACATTCAAATTGACTTTAAATGTAAAAAAAGAAAGACCCTAAATATCTACTGTGATGTCGCGGCAGAAAGGAGAGGTATCTGATTACAAGTTAATGACCAGGCAGCTGACCACCACAGCATGTTGCAGAGCAAGAACTCGATGAAAAGAATAAAAACCACGTTATCAGCGGGAAGCCTCAAAACCCCACTTCCTTATCATACCCCTATCTCTAACCAAGAGGTGGGGTAACCCCACTTAATTTTATAAGAGCGCATGTCCAGCATGGATTTAGAGGCGAACATTAGGGGGTGTAAATTGTGTTTTCGGTTCAGGTCTGCTTGATTTTTTAAATAATTTGTCCACAATGGGGACTACGTTCGCACCGCCCCCTGCACCGACACACACACACACACACACACACACACACACACACACACACACACACACACAACGCATATGGATGAACACGTTACAAAGTCTGTAAAGTTTTCTATCGATAGCAAAGTAAAATGACAATTAGGTCTCCTCGACACAATTTATATAATTATGATATCACGCTAGCAAATTTATGCGATGAAGACCCCTTGCAAATCTAACTTATATTAGGAAAATAGATTTACAGGGGAATGTGTTATTGATCTAACTGCTGCTTTAAAACCTAGGTACGAGGACTGTTACGCACAAGGCGGCTAAGACGCACCGAGGGTGACTTCCTTTTTGACTGCTTTGGGCTGGGTTTGCCTAGCTGTACCCCTACATAGAAACTCTAACAATGTTAGATTTTACAACTCTTTTTGATGAACACAGGGCATTCCGATTGTCAACCCTATCTATTCTTATACCAAATACATTACGGCCATGACATTTCGAATGTCCAATGACGACAAACCGGGCCACGACCTTCCAATTGTCGACCCCCTCCGCAATCAGGACATTACAACCTCGAATATCAGGACTTGACATTTGTAATGTCAGACCATAAATTTCACTCCGTAATAAATGCCAACCTCTAATACACTTGAAATAAAATGCATATCGATGTAATCTCAACTTAAAGTACTTATTTAAATTCTGCTAAAATCTGGGCACCTGGACTTCAGCAGACGACAAAAATAATAATAGAATCAACAATCTCACCTAAAGAAAATATTTCCGCTTCTGTGTAAACGTGAGTGCTTGCAAATTATGTTGAGTTGAGGTTTTACGGCCTAATCACTTCAATGGGATCATATTGAGCGCTGTCCATTTTCCTAAACACATGTCCACTGGACAGGCTAGTTGTCTAAGCGGCTGTTTATCAGTATTGTATGCATTCTGCTAAAATCTTGTAAATATCACAACGTTTCACATACTGAACTTCAGCAAACAACGAAAATATTTACAGAATCAATAATCTCTTCTAAAGAAAATATGTCCGCTTCTGTGCTGCGTATCTGTCATGTATGTTTGCTTTTTTGTCGCGAACCTAATGGGTGCGCATCGAAAAGTCCGGTCCTGCACTGTTCTCATATCCTTTACAATTTGCGCCTGCTTCAAAGAAACCCCGATCAGACTGAACATACTGCACTGTCCGCTCAGCGTCTTTCATGCCCATTCCTTTCACGCAAACTGGAAATACCTACCAGACCTACTTTGCACTTGCTAGGAAGAGGCCCTGATCAGACTGAACGGACTGCATTGTCCGCTCGGCGTCTTTTCTATCCACCTAATGCACGCAAAACTGGGAAAATTCCCACTAGAATGAAAAAATAGCGCAGCCGGTCTAGTTTATGAAAATCCTATGTAACAAAATGCAGAACTGGATCACCCTGCCTCCACTATATAGACGCAGGAATCAACAATCTCTAGGTTTTAATTCAGACTCGACACATTTCTGGCCTTTCAGCCCTTGCACTGAAAACCTACAAATTGATGACAGCTACGAAAATATAAAATACCACTTACCGAAATGACCCCTCTAAGGACTGCGGTCCTCTGACGCGCAGCAGTGCCCTATTAGTTGACCCATATCGGAATCATTCGCGGTGCGATATTTATATACGTCCAGGTAGCCACGTATTATCTTACGCGTATAGAATAATTCTTTAGAGTATTTGATGTCATAGATTTACAGTGGTAACGTTACGATCATTATTTCTGATCAGAAGCATAGGTTGATGGCACTCGTTGGCACCGCCTCGGCGCCACACGGTTCTTACGGGTTTCCAAAATAAACATTTCAGCTGGAACTTAGATAGGAAAATATCACAACGTTTCACATACAGAACTTCGTTTTTGCAGCGAAAAGCTGTTATATTGCATATAGAGTATTCAACGTAATGACATTATTCTATTATTATACTAAACTCCCCTTCAAATTCATCAAACCAAATTAAAATTGCAACAAAAAGGGACACTAATAGTTGCACACAGGCTTTACGCCGTATTGTGCCAGCAGGTTTTAATTTAAATTGTTTTTTTTTTTTTTTTTTTTTTTTTTCAGACAGACCTCACTAAGTTAACTTTCAATGCCTCTGAAATCCAGCAACAGTCCCTCCGAGATCCACTGCACCATGTGTAAAAGTACCTCCGAATATTCCGTTATCCAAAATTTCGCTAGTACTTGCTTAAAATTTCACCAGGAGGTGTTAATTTTTGTTGATAAACTGAAACAACCATGACGACAGTCGAAGAAAAAATAAGTCCATCTTTGGGCAATAATAAACCAACATGTTATTTACCAATGTTTGGGCTGGTAGCTGTCAAAATAGTAAAAGAAGAGATAAAAAATAGATCATCGTGGTTGAAATGCCGTTTTAATCTCCACAAAGTAGATAAGAAAGAAAATATTTGCTTTAATATGCTCATTATTATGTATCTAGAACAAGCACCTGAGCTCTTCTTTCAAATGATTACAATACAAGCAAGCAAAAATCGATAATAACATACCCTGTCGCTGCATGGCCTCATTTGTTTTTATCTATTTTCAGCCGTATGCACGTTGAGGTTTCTTGGAACGTCAGTTATTGTCTTGAAATTAATGATATAAAGTTATCAGGCCTTATTTCCTCCGCAGTAAAATGAATGTTTATCAAATGCCGTTTTACATTCCCTACTTTTTCCGTTTTCCGTACGTACAACCGTTTTTTAGTACGTTACTGGTTGTACAGGGTGGATGATATGCCCAGACGCACGTATTAAGTATGAATTTTTTAAGTCGTGTCATAACTATTTTTAGAAACAAAAAAGACAATCAACTAGAGAGAGAGAGAGAGAGAGAGAGAGAGAGAGAGGGAAAAACAAGGGAAAAGACAAAACTGCACGAATTTAATTAATCCCACTATAGAAATATAGATGGATTCCCATTTTATAATACGTTGTAGCATATACACACACAACATCCAAACTGCGTTCATGCGATACGCAATTGATTATTAATTTAGACTAATCTGGAAAAACCCAACAGCAAACTCTACATTTTGTAATAACTGGACAGAACTGCATTGATAGGATGAGATTCAGGTATTTATGTTACATTGTCACCCTAACTATTCAACCTTCTTATCTTCTATCTAAACATGTCCTAAAATTTTAACAACTCCTTTTTACGTTGTTGCTATAGTAAGAAGCGCCTCAATAATGGGTACCCACTAGTATCCACAAACTATATTTTTGATTTAACTTTCAGAACTTGGGAAAACTATCCCAGAAGTATCTTATTTCACAATCAAAACATTCATTGTGGATACGCTTTGAAATGATTCTTATTAGAAGTGATTCGGAGAAAAAACTGAAGAAAAAAACTATAAAAATAATCCCATAATTGTTATTTAATACTCCTTAATACGTAACTAGTCAATATACAACCATGAAAGGAGAAACATTCGGGCTATCGGGGTGTGGGACATACAGTCTTATGAAGAAAAAAAAACACATGTAAATAGTGTAAACAGTGTATACCCTGATCCTCGGGGGTGGGGTGGGGGGTAACTTAGGGGTAATTGTGGTACTGGTGTGCGAGCCAGCATTTCAAAACCTAGCCAATTCAAATACCTGGCCTTTGAAAAAACGGACCCATTCATATACTTGATCATCCAAATGTTGACCTATTCACATACTGCCCATTGATTTTTTTGTTCCCATTTATTGCTGGTTGTTAGACAAATATCACAGTCAATTCATTGAATACCAAGCAGCCTCGAAAAATCTCTGAGCAAAAAATATGTGTAATACCAAGTTGTCAGAAAAAATGGGGCCTTTCACATACGAATCCAGAAAAATCGGGTCATTCTTATACATTTTATTGAAAAAAGGGGGGCAATCATATACCTGGCAGCGCTGAAAAAAGGGGCTATTCGGCACGCATATCCGTACTATGCCATATATAGGAAGTTATCCCCCCCCACCCACCCCCCCGAGCCCTGATCAGAATGCGGCGTCTTATCAGGGTCCACGCTATTTACTTCTCTTCCACGTAATCAGGTGTTAATTTTTTTTATGAAATATGGTAACAAGGTAGGATGTTTGAATACTTAGCCTAAGGTAAATACGACAAAGGCCGAAAGCGAAGACCCTAATCAGCAATGCGCATGCGCGGCCTGGTCCGAGCTTTTGATATGCTGAGTGAAAATTGAAAAGTCAACATGAACTATACTTAATGTGACTCGTACCTTTTTATTAGCCCGTACTGTGGCTTGGGTCATTCCTTCAATTCTATTCCTTTTTATAATGTTTGCATTACATTGCAATCGAACAGTCTTTGCATGTATACTCAAATCGAAACATTTTATTCTTTATTAAACGCGGTAGTGTAGGAGAGTTTTCTATAAATATAAATGACGAACACTTCCTTTAAAATGAGAACGAAAGTAGAAAAATAAATTAAAATCATTAGACTGACTAAGCACCATTGTACGCTAACTCATTTGCTTACGATGACTAAAGTGTCTATCTATCAGCCGGCCTAGGTGGCTCAGTTGGATGCGCGTCCGACTACTGATCAGACGGTTGCGAGTTCGACTTCGGGTCGGCAACATTCTTTCGTGGAGATTTGATCATGAATTATTTTCTACGGTCATTCTCTCCCTTCCGCTAATTTAAGAAGGGCAATTGTCAGTTTTGGCGAAAGACTGTGCACAACACTGGTTAACCGCTTAGAGGACTAAGCCTGCCCAGTAAAAGTGTGGTTAGGTAAACTGACCGCGCACGACGTGACCCCAATGGGCTGACTGGGCCGTGAAACCTCAACACAAACAAATCTATCTATCTATCTATCTATCTATCTATCTATCTATCTACGCATACATACATTCACCCAGCCACCCACCCAGCACCCACCCATCTATCTATCTATCTATCTATCTATCTATCTATCTATCTATCTATCTATCTATCTATCTATCTATCTATCTTCTTGATGCTTAGCATGCTGGGTAAAAACTGAGCAGAAGACATTTTAAAATCTTTTTTTCCCAACAAAATAGATTTTGACATTTCATACAAATTTTGTTTCCTTCGGACACAATTTGCATAGCATATCAGAATCTGTTTTCTGGTAAAAAAAAAAAAAGAAAAAGGAAAACATATTTCTGCTGAAAGTGTAACCCAGCAGGCTAGGCGTTAAATGACTCGATCGTATTTGATCATTATCTTATTTGAATATGCGTCTGAATTTAAAATTAAGCCAATTCTTTTGTCCGGTTTGATATGAGAAAACTGTTAATAAAGAAATAATCGACAGTAATATGTTAATAAGTCTATGTAAAACTGTTGACCCCATATAGTTAATGAATAGTCGAATCTCAATAGCTCGAACCCAGGTAGATAGTTCGTTTACCATGGCTGATTCGAACTTGTTTTGGAGTCTCCTCGAAATTTCTCCGATAGCTCCAGAAAACAAATATTTAAGGAAATTCTCTTACTTTATCATTAATTTGTATGTTGTGTGTACTTATAAGAATCGCCTCGTCGAAGCGATTCTAATAAGTACTCTCAGCATACCATTATTGGACAAAAGATCGATAAGGCTTTCCTAAATCATCACGAAAACATACCTAAATAATTTTGACCCCCTTAAACCCCACTTTTATACAGCAAAACTGGGGTTTACAGGGGTATACATCATTTTTCTTATTTCTGCTCAAAAACATAGATTGTGGGTACTCGTTAGAGGCGGTTCTAACGAGTACCCACAATCTATGTTTTAAGCAGAAATATGAAAATATCAGATTTTTTCATCTGAAAATATTCATTTTTTGGTGGTAAAGTTTTCAGTATATTTGAATAGGCGTTTTTTCGTAATGTTTTCGCCATTTGCTTCCTGACCTGACACCATGATTAACCCTCAGTGGCTCGAATTACTCATGTCTCGAACAAACGTCTATGGTCCCAATGATGTTCGAGCTATTGAGGTTCGGCTGTATATAGTAAAACTCGGGTATATAAGAGTTTTCGCTATAAGGGGGATTTTTAGAATTTTGTAAAAAATTCAGCTAGCTTTTTAATTTGATTTTTATAGCCCGCTACACAATAGTGACGGGGTATTATGGCATCACGTTGATCGTCTGTGTGTCCGTCCGTCGTACGTCCGTCCGTATTTTCGTATCCGGACGATAACTTGAGTAAATGTCTATGGTTTTTCACCAAACTTGATAGGTGCATTGATATCGTCGAGATCTGGTTTGGGATTGCTAATGCTGAATGAGCAAATTTTGTCAATTTTGACAGAGTTAGCTGCCCGTGGCATGATACTGGCGGGGTATTATCGATTCATGGTCTTTATGTTTACTTGAAGTAACCTTTGTTCTATATAAATCTGTCTAAATATGCTTAATTATCAAAATCTTCCTAATTTCCAATATTTTAAGGTCAATTGCCATTGCTTACAAAGCTCTTAATTAACCCATTGTAGACTGAATGAAATCCCACACTATGTATTTGAAGGTTCTAATTTCGATTTTAGGTATATCATGTGTGATCTAGACATTACAAAAACACGCATATTCAAATATACTGAAAATTTCACCACCAAAAACTGAAAGCTTTCAGATAAAAATTCTGATATGTTTTTTCTTATTTCTGCTCAACACATAGATTGTGGGTACTCGTTAAAACCGCCTCGGTGAGGCGGTTCTAACGAGTACCCACAACCTATGTTTTGAGCAGAAATAAGAAAAATAATGTATACCCATGTAAACCCCAGTTTTATTATATAAAAGTGGGGTTTAAGGGGGTCAAAATTATATAGGCGTGTTTTCGTGATGTATACCGACAGAAAAATGGTTGAACTGTTTTCAAACAGTGGAGACCCAGATCCGACGCCGCTTTCTGTGGCGTCTGATCTGGGTCTGCACTATTTGCCAATTACCCTTTTAGGAGTGTCCTGACAACAGTGGGTTGAGGGATAACAAATATTTTTTCTTATTACTAAAAGCTTAATACTTGACTGTCTTCTTTAAAGCATAGCGTGCTGGGTAAAACATTCAGCAGACGACATTTTAAAATCTTTTGATTTTTTTCTATTTTTCCATGAAAATAGGCTTTTACATCTCATGCAAATTGTCTCCTTAAGAGGCCACTTGCTTGACCTGTTAAATCCTATTTTCTGGAAAAAAATACGAAAAATATAATCTTTGTTGTCTGCTGAATTTTGCCATAGAGTGGTAATGATTATAATCCTCAAATGCGTCGAACTTCATTACAGAACTGTACCTTTGTTTCAGAAAGCGATACCAGAAATAGACGATTCTAAATCTGAAGTAGCTCTTGAACACGATCACAGCGAAGCTCAGCATATTCCTGTTCTATCGACAACGCCTTTAAGCCTAGAAAAGGTTCGAAATAATAGCTATATTATACTTTCTAAGACGTCTCCCCGTACTTCGCCATAGTGCAATTATACAGTTGACTCTCGCTATCTCGAACTCGCTTATCTCGAATAACCGCTTATCTCGAAGTGAAAATCTGGTCCCTGCCTAAACATGAAAATCTAACAACAGGTAAAACATATTGTGGAAAAGAGGAGAAATTTCTCCTCTTTTCCACAATATTTTCAATATATCTCTAACTTCAAGTGTCCAATTCATATATATTTATCAAATGTGGTCAATCGAATTATTTTTCCCTGAACTATGCAAATCGGAGGTACGGATATCTCGAAGTATTTCACAGAGTCCCTTGGAATTCGAGATAACGAGAGTCGACTGTATTTCTATTTTCTTTGGAATCATTGAGTCCATTCTATTTACTTTGAAAATCGAATGCTGTTTAAGCCGGTGCTAGTGGGGTATGCAGTCTCGCAATTCACATTGCTATGGATGAAGAGACTTAACAAAACCGAATCTCCGATTTTCTTTGTTTCCAAAGGAAAACTTTTAGATTTTTATTTCATACACTGTCCAGGTAGGCATATATAATAAAGATATATCTCTTTCTTCTGAAAAGGGTCTTCTCTTAACGGAGTAAAGTGTTTCTTTGATATTGCCAAGGGAAACAAATTCTTTCCGGTTATAAAAGACCCCTGTTTTAAAAGGTTTTATATGCAGGAAAGCAAACATGGTATCATAACAGTTACAAAGCACTTTAACAGCTAACCAACCTCACCCTTGGTCCCGATGCTACTCTTAATACAGAAATACATAAAAATTCGGTTCGCATAAAGGCTCCCAGCTCAGTCAATGCATCAAGGCGAAAACATAAAAATCAAATTAATCACTATAATAAACAAGTACTCTTAGCAAATTCTACTGTATGTCAGAGTAAATGAAAACCAATAGTTGAACCACGGCGGGCCAAGCCAAAGACATATATATCGTCAAGCCCCAACCCACTGGTTAAAGTTTTACGAAGAGGCCGTCATTGAGTCTGAGGCCCGAACCGCCGTCGTGTAATTAAAGAGTGAAGCAAAGCCATCAACAATGATTGGGTTGACAACTGGGCATGCAGTCTGCCGCATAATATCCAGGCTATAGGCAATTCTTTTATAACGGTTAGTGTTTTCTGAATTGCTCCGAAAAGTTAGATTTTCCTACAATTTTTCTAAATCTGTACACTAAGTCACCGTAAAATTCTGATAAAGACTTAATTCCTTTACAGTAACTGCTCTACAGTCAGCTGATTTTAAATTTCTCGAGCCTATCCTATTATAACATTTTGCAAAAGCAAAGTCGAATGCTTTTTTAGCCATTTTAAATTTCCTACTACTTTTTCAAAATGTAGAATATACTTATCAACCTCTTTTTCCTGAAATGGAGGAACTAATCTGATGTGTTTCTTAACTGCAAAATGGTTCAAAAGAGTCTACTGGTCGCCGTTTTACCGTCATGTTTTGCATTTCTAGTTCCTTCATTCTTAATTCTGTATCAAATTTTAATTTTCCCTTTCTATCTGCTTTTATCTTTCTTTTTCTTTCTCCTCTTTTCCATTTCCATTTCAAGTTTTTCTTGCTCTATTCTTAATTTTTCAAACTCAGTTTGCCTCTGAATTTCAAGCTCTCGTATTTGCAAACCTGTCTGAGTTATGAGAACAAGGGACAAAGCAGAAGAATTATGGATTTCCTTATCAATCAAAATTGGATCAAAATATTTTTTATTTCCCGTTTTAACATGGACTTATTGACGGTAGTCAATTATAGTGTGCAGCAATGTCCAATAAATCTGACTTTCTGGACAAATTGAAGATCTCCTGCGAAGGCGCAGTGATAAAAGCATTGAGGGTTAAATGATATGATGGCGTTTTGCTGGTTTCATCAAGTAAAAAACAATCTAAGAGTTTAGTTATTTATACTTATTTATATTTTTCAAATTTCAATACTTGCTTTTTTAAAAAAGGCTAACTCTTGTTTAAGCAGAAGAAAATATTCGATCCCGGACGAGCCCCTATTTCTGTAATGAGCCAGGCGTAACGAGGAAGAAATGAATGTGAAACCAGAAACAAGCTTTAAATTATTAACAATAATTATTCACAAAAAAAAGCAAAACAAAAGAATGTAAGTAAACAGTAACTTCCAAGTTTATGTCGTAAAGTCTCTTAGAAATAATCCACAAGAATTTATAAAATGAATCCTTTGAATAACAGATTCTGATCCTACAATTTGAAGTTCCTGAATTCATAATTTAAGTCCAGAATGAATAAAATATTCCAGTATAGAATAATTTCCAGTTAAATGTACAAAAAGATGCCCAAATGAAAATCTTTTCTCCTTATATAATATCAAAGAACATTCTAGATAAATAATTTACTAGGGCGGCATCACTCATTTTTCAGTCTTAATCAAGAACACTCTGAATATTCTATGACATGCCAAAACTAACTCAGCCCAGAATCAAGAACATAAACAATATGTTATTGTTAACATGTTTTTCCAGAAAGTTATTTGTAGAAACTTGTAGTAAACATGGTACTTAAAATAATCGAACGCCCTGTATATAACAATGACTGTTAACTCTAGGTAAGAAGAAGTACAAGAACTTCAGATTTTTAACCTATTTAAGACTGAATAAACATCCCCACACTATATATTAGAAGGGTCCAATTTTAATTTATGTATGTGAGGCAAAATGACTTAGAGTAACCTAGAAAAGAAATGGCTGAATTATTTGAAAACAGTAGAGATACTGATCATCATCAGACACCACATATTGCGATGCCTGATCTGGGTCTGCACTGTTTGCCAATAACGTTTTATAGGGTCACAGACTACAATGGGTTAAACCAGCGTTTTCAATTTGTTTTCTTAATTCTAACATTATGTTTACTGTGAGTGCTTAATAACCTAAATCTTCTCCATTTCCTGTTCTATGATGAAAATGCTATATCTTTCACAACTCTGTATACGAGCGGAATACAGCAAAATATTTTGTCTTATTTCTTAACAAAAAATATACATGTATGTTGCTAGTCAAACGCGTTTGAAGAGGTCACACAATATACGTTTTCTTTTTGTTCTTTTTTTTTTGTAGAGTTATAAGAAAAAAACAATGTCAATACCTTTTTTGTTCAGAAAGCTCCTCAAATGAAGCCATAGATAAAGTAAAATTTAAACCAATCTGTGCAACAGTGCACGACCCGTTTTCCTCGATATGCATTTCTAGGAATTACAGTAATTTGAATATAGATGAAACAATAAATTCGGCAGTCCGCCTACCTTCACCTTTTTTGACATTCAAACTATGCGTTCCTATTACTTAAGACTGAGATCATTCTACAGATAATATTTGCCTTATTATTAAATATAGAATCTAGTTCAACGCAGTCAGCCCTCATTATACCAACACTCGATACAACGGCAAAATTCGCTCTAGTGACAGTTTGACTAGCAAGGAGACCCTCTTTCTAAAGGTGACAGTTAATCAGAAATTATGCAGTAGCATTATCATTCAATACTTCAAGCAACATATGTTTTGGATATCTGTTAGAATCGCATCATTGAGGCGATACTAACAAATATCCAAAACATATGGTTTATAAATAAATTAAATTAAACATGGCATTTGTTGCAAATTATTATACTCATTGAGAATTCTTTACGATAGCAAATTTATTTTAATGGCAATATCTTTGGGAACAAATGCTTTCGTTGTAACTGTACATAGAAACCTAATGCAATCAGCGAAAACACTGACCAGAATGCTTATATGCTGGTTAAGAAGACATATCATTAGCATTCATACATGCCACAAAATCAGTTGGGATCCTAGAGTGAGTCCAATCTGATATCTTTGAAAATCGAGCCGAAGCCCCGAGTGTATGAAACATTTTTCATGCTCAGCTCAGCTGAGCTTGAAATATATCATGCTAATAAATCTTAAGCTACTAACAATAATAACAGCAAATTCTTTCTTGCTAAACAGAGCCGAGCATGAAACTTTCTCTGCTAATAAATGTGAAAATGTCAGCTATTTTTGGCATGTTCATATTTATAAACAGAGAAAATTTCATACTCAGCTGGGTTGAGCATGAAAAAAGTTTTTTTTTAATAATCTTGGGCTCACTTAAGCAGCCCTACAAACCGTAATGTTGCCTCATGAAGAGTCTAAATGAAATCCGACACCAATTTTTGTTCTTTTATGTGCCCTTTGTTTCCAAGAGCAACCTTTATAAATGTATCTTACTTCACTGCAGTTGGTAGTTAATGCAGCAGGGCATCTATAAAAAAATCTATCTGTTTTTCACCATAGTCATTAAGAAAACATGCCTATTCAAATATATTGAAAATTTTGCCACCAAAAAAATGAAAAAAAAAACAGATAAAAGAATTCTTATATTTTTCTTATTTCTGCTCAAAAATTAAATTGTCGGTACTCGTAAACGAGGCGGTTCTAACGAATATTCACAATCTATGTTTTTGAGCAGAAATAAGAAAAATAATGTATACCCCTGTAAAATAGAAAGAAGGCAATGGTCAGGAATCGATACAATTACCCCACACCTCCCATCAGAGACATAAAAGGGAAAGAAACACAACCACGAATAAGTGGACCCTATAGAAACATCACTAGCAGAAAGCCAAACGGACAGTTACTTTTCCACAAAGTGGCCAAATGGCCAAACCCCAGTTTACTATATAAAAGTGGGGTTTAAGGGGGTTAAATTATATAGGCATGTTTTCGTGATGGTGCAGAAGTTTTTTTTTTACTTTGGATAACTGAGCCTATTCTAGCATCCTCGACAGCCGGTCCAGCTCTGCAAACTAGAATGCTGTCATACAAAGAGTCTTAATAAACCGATTTTATTTTCAGTTATATGTTGCTTCCAAAGGTATCTATAAATTTTATTCAACCCGAATATGTGGTCGTCTAACTGGAATCTGACACATGCTGTATGCTCATGTTATAAGAAAATGTCCTTTCAAAATCTGTCTATATTATTTAATTCTCCGATTCAAAGTTATATATAAATAACTTTCGCGGCCACCGGTATTGAATTCTCTTCTTTAAAGATAAACAAAGGCAACATTTTAGATTTTTATTAAACAGTTATCAATTTCCTAAGAAGAAGATCAGAAGAAAAATACCCCAGCACAAGAAGAAAACGACCCGAACACAAGGAGAGAAAAGCCCGAGTACAAGGAGAGAAAAGCCCGAGTACAAGGAGAGACAAGCCCAAGCACAAGGAGAGAAAAGCCCGAGCACAAGGAGAGAAAAACCCGAGCACAAGGAGAGAAAAGCCCGAGCACAAGGAGAGAAAAACCCGAGCACAAGGAGAGACAAGCCCGAGTACAAGGAGAGAAAAGCCCAAGCACAAGGAGAGAAAAGCCCAAGCACAAGGAGAGAAAAGCCCGAGCACAAGGAGAGAAAAACCCGAGTACAAGGAGAGACAAGCCCAAGCACAAGGAGAGAAAAGCCCAAGCACAAGGAGAGAAAAGCCCGAGCACAAGGAGAGAAAAACCCGAGTACAAGGAGAGACAAGCCCAAGCACATGGAGAAAAGACCAAGCACAAGGAGAGAAAAGCCCGAACACAAGGAGAGAAAAACCCGAGCACAAGGAGAGACAAGCCCGAGTACAAGGAGAGAAAAGCCCAAACACAAGGAGAGAAAAGCCTGAGCACAAGGAGAGAAAAGCCCGAGCACAAGGAGAGACAAGCCCGAGTACAAGGAGAGAAAAGCCCAAGCACAAGGAGAGAAAAGCCTGAGCACAAGGAGAGAAAAGCCCGAGCACAAGGAGAGAAAAGCCCCCGAATATAAGCGGGAACTTATTTTATACTACCTGAAGTTCCCAGACACCCTAAGGTTTCTAGATCCCCAGAAAGGGAACAGCTAATAATAGTCAAAAGCTAAGAATAGGTTCAGCTGGTTAAATTAAATATAACCACCCAAATTCCAGGTTTCTAAGTTTAACAGAACAACAATATGCTGTCCTATATTTCAAGATACTGGAAGCTATGTTTAGATAGCTAGCACCAATTTTGCCCCTTGGGTAAATAGGCTACTGAGTCATCTATAAATAGAATACAATAGCTTCAATATACTGCCTTAAAACTTAAAATACGTGGATTAGAATGCAAGGGTAGAGGCTTATTACGGCACATCAGCACATACCGCAAAATGCCAGAATGTAAAATGCAACAATATATAATAAAACGAGAACAGACTGGAACTTAATGCGGTCTCGAAATTCGGGCCGTGCAAAAGAAAAATACCTCATAATCATCCTCTCTCTTCTCGACAGTTTTCTTAAATGGCAGCATTAGCTCCTTTCTCCTACAAAAATTCATATCCTAATGATACGTCACATCGTATTGACTATACACTATACCATACGGGCCGCTTCAAGCAAAAAAGTGCCTTTGAACCTGCGCAAAATGCGCAGAATCAGATCATCCGACACATGCGTAAAGTACCGATTACAAAAATATGCCTATTTAAATATATTAAAGATTTTATCACCAAAATTTTGAACTTTTTAGATAAAAAAAAATCTGATATTTGTCACATTTCAGCGAGGCGGTTCTAACGCGTACAAAAAAAATCTGATATTTGTCACATTTCAGCGAGGCGGTTCTAACGCGTACCCACATGTTTTTGAGCAGAAAAAAGAAAAATAATGCATACTCCAGTACCCCCCATTTTACCTTATAAAAGTGGGGCTTAAGGGGGCAAAATTATATAGGCGTGTTTTCACGTGATGCGTCCGGACCTTTGCTCTCCATTCATATATTCTATACTTCCCAATGCTTCTGTTAACAGTTACTGGACAAGGTGTCAGATATGCCGCTGAGAAGCAAAGCGTAGCCTTGTGCCCCCATGGGGTGATAAAAGGTGATTATGATTCTGGGGGACCTTTTAAATAGGTGCAACTCCACGATCGACAGTGTTAATTAAGTAATTGGCCAACAGATGTTATATCATTGTGGAAACAAGATTTTTGTGTATGTCAGAAGGCAGGCAATCAGCTGTATACACAAGGAACATTTAGAAAACCTGCATTGGTGTTTGGAAACCATAATCCTGGGCATTCTATGAGACGAAGGTGGTCATAAAAGACATATGCATATGAGATGCACATGATCAGTACACATTCTTATAAAACTGAATATATTAAAAAATGTGCAGTCGACGGCATGCCGTCGCAAAATGCCCACGCTTGGTACTAATGTTGTTGCTGAAAGCATGACGGACGAATGGGCCGACGAACTGGCGGATGGAAAAATTAAAATTATGTGGCGCTCGCACATCCTTGTCATGCGGGGAAATCATATAGCACAGTTTGTTAAATTCCGCCCTGATGGACGGACGGACGGACAGACAGACCTTTTGATCACATAGGACAGAGTGAAAATTTTGCTCTCGCTCACTTTTACTTGGCAGGGAAGTCAAGTAACAGTCATGTAACAAAATTGATTAAAATCCACACAGTGGTTTAGGAGGAGGTAGCGTGACGAACGGACTGAAGCGTTCATAATATCCCCATTGCTAAAGCATGGGATTAAGAAATAAGGGACTAGTAGTGTAAGTGCAATACAGTTCAGATGATAAGAAGAAATCATTTTAGCGCCCGTTTGGAAAACGGACTTATTATGTTACGGGATCTATCGTCCGTCCGTCTGTCCATAAACAGTTTCGTTTCCGGTTAATTCCTCCTACAGTTTATATCTGATGAAACTTAGTATATAGTTAGACAGTGATGTGGAGCAGCGCACATGATTTCGGGGTTACAGTCCACTAAATATTAGCAGAGTTATGCCCCTTTGAAAATTTCTGTTAACTTTTCGTTTCCGGTAACTCCTCCTACACTTTACATCCGATCAAGCTGAAACTTCATTAAATTTTATTGTTAGACCATAGTGTGGAGCAGCGCGTACTGTTTCGAGGTTACAGTCCACCAAATAGCAGAGTTATGCCCTTTTGCAAATTTCTGTAAACTTTTTGTTTCCGGCTAACTCCTCCTACAGTTTACATTCGATCAAGCTGAAACTTGATTTGTAATTAGACCATTATGTGGAGCAGCGCATATTATTTCAAAGTTGCAGTCCACCAAATATTAATAGACTTATACCCCTTTGAAAATTTCTGCAATGTTTTTTTATTGTTTCCGGCTAACTCCTCGTACAGTTTAGCCATAGAATAAACATGACCGATCGGGAATCAGTAACCTTAAGTGACCTTTCTATTTTGCATGGTAGATATTACTTTAATTAGTAACTTGATTGCAGATCGGGCATCATTTGGTCATTTTTATAGTATCCTTAGAAAACGAAAAAGATGTATCACATTTTTTTTTATCATTTTCCGTCAAATTTTGGGAGCTTAAAGATGAATAAAATAAAACGTCCCGTTTGGAAACACTCAAAACTATGATGCCCGATCATCACGAGGGCACGCCTATATAATTTTGATCCCCTGAAACCCCACTTTTATATAGTAAAACTGGAGTTTACAGGGGTATACATTATTTTTCTTATTTCTGCTCAAAACATAGATTATGGGTACTCGTTAGAACTGCCTCACCAAGGCGGTTCTAACGAGTACCCACAATCTATGTTTTGAGCAGAAATATGAAAAATATCAGAATTTTTTATCTGAAAATTTTCCCGTTTCTGGTTGTAAAATTTTCAATATATTTGCATAGGCGTGTTTTCGTAATGTCAAGATACTAACAAGAAGTAAGTCGCATACTGACATTGATTTATTGTTCAGAATTTTCAGGAGTCTTTAAAAATGATTGGGGTTTAAGATTTCATATTTCTTCTGTATCTCCGTGTTTCTCCAAACGGAAGCAAATATGTTTTCAACAGACAGTCTTTTAGATTTTATTTTATCTATATTTTTTTTTGTTTCAAAAGGCACTATTTTATAGTTTTACTCGAAACAAATAATATAACTACAACCTAACAAAAAATCAAAGAGGCAGTATTCAGCTTCTCTCTTTAAGAAGGGAATGTAATAAGGAGAACATATATTTTCTTTCCTTAACTGATCAAATATTTTAAAACCAAGCATTTACTACTATAACATTTGATAAAAAATACAATAATGAATAACACAATTTCGGTTACAGCCTATACAAAAATTCCAAAGATTTGCCTTCCCACTGAGTGTAAAAAGAAGCGAAACTTCGCGGCTTTGACGCAATGGGAAATGAGTACCCATATAAAACTACATGTGTTAAATATACTCAAAAGCTTTAGATATGCATAGGTGAGTCTGTGTCAACTATATCTTGGGCTATACCAGATGTCGCAGCGAACTGTTCTAAATGTAAATTGTTTCTGCTGTAGCGTTGCTGAATTCTGATTAAATTGCAGTCATCAATGCATCAATGTGTGATTCGGGAAACCTACATTTTCTAAAAAATCAAAACTGTGTAAAATTTGTTGAAATCAGTTGACCGAACTGCACTGAAAAGTACATACATTTTCTACCACTGAACATTTTATAAGTAGTATATTTGCTAACTCTAAAATCGCAAGACTCTAATAACTTGTTTCTTGTTTCTTTAGAGCTCAGAGCATACCGGTTTGAGTCTTACCCAGTAGCAAACCTCGTTTTCGTGCGATGTGGTTAATTTGTCATATAGATGGATGGTACAATATGCTGTCACATTGAATCTTCCTCCAAGGTGACAATGACCATTGTTTAATTTAAATATGCTCAAATTAAACTAGTCAAAATAAATATTCATGTATTGACCTGTTACATAATGTAGAGTTTTAATTGTTGTCGTCGACCACGCCCATGGATTGTTCCGTCTACCTGTTCAGTTAACAGAACTCGGAGCCAGCAGATCACGTGCCGACGACAGTAATCAAAATATCCTAAACTCTGTCTCATTTCAGATTTCATGAGGTTAACCTCTATTGCGAAACAACCGGAAGTTTACCCCCTTTATTTAATGGTAAAATCTTTGAAAACATAGGTAATTCTCCGGATTTAAATGTTACGTTTGAAGTTGAATAATAAAAGAAATTCAAATAATGCTCAGTGTTACTTTTGTGCCTGTATTCACTACAGTTTACAATATAAATAAATACATGTTGATAACTCTATCCAACATTTACAAAATTTGACGATTAGAAATCCCTAACACCTCATTATCAATGCACATATAAAATTTGTTGAAAATGTATTTAGGTCTACTCAAGTTATTGCTCTGAAACGAAATTACGAATATGTTGCGGCAGATAGCTGTCAGAATTGACGGAATTAACGATACCAAACCAGATCTTTACAATATCAATGCTCATACCAAGTGAAAATGCACTGCTATTTACTCAAGTTATTGTCTGGAAACAAAAATATGGACGTGTCTCGGGCAGATCTCTGTAAAAAATTGACGAAATTCGCTTATAAGCAATGCCAAACCAGATATGCACATACTTAATTTTGAAAACATATCCACTGATATTTACTCATGTTATCGTCCAGAAACGAAACTACAGGCGGACTTACAACAGGCGGTCGGATAGAACAACGGATGGACACACGGACAACCAACGTGATACCATAATACTCTTTCATTAAACATTACAAAAGATAGGGGAAGGGGTGTCAACTTATTAGGATAACATTTTAACTTTGGACGGTTACATTCTTTAAAAAGGATTTTTACTGCTTACAAGTTCCGGTTTTCACGCATTAGATGATTTACCATGTGCATCGACATGAAACAAGCGCACAGAAAACAATTCTTGAAATGTAACGAATACACATTACAGTTTGCACATGTCACATATTTCTTTATTTTTACAACTGAACACAGATTTTGAGAAGACAAAATACTTTTCATAACTAGCATATCTGCAGTTGGAACAAATTATATTAAATAATTCCCTGCTGTTGCTGCATGTACAAACAATAAAATATAGCATGAACAAAAACAACTACAAATGAGCCTCTTCATGAGAAAACCTTTCTTTGGGATTTCCTACGAAGTAGGACTCTAACTGGTATGCTCAGTTACAGACTAGCTGGAGTCACGGTATTTCATATATAGAAGCTACATGCGTTATACTGTCTAAGCAATGACGTAAGTTGCTGATCAGACTGTATAGATGTGCAGACTGATCTGCACTTTTGGTGTTCGCAGATAGCAACAACGTATTTTCTCACAACGTGGCTCGAATAATACATGTGCAGAGAATGAAAGCTCAAAACAGCCTGGTTGACAGTTCATTTTGATCAGAATATGTGCTAGATCACTGCTTTTAATTAGGAAATGATGTTGGTGCTATGTTTCTACCCGTTCATTTAATAATAAAGAAGATAAATAAACAGTAGAGTCACAGTCAAAAACTACGAGACAGAAAAATGGAGAGAATGAAAATTCAGATCAGTTTTCATTCTGCACAATCTTATCGGAATAATCGTGGTAAACGCACAGTTAAAGTTACCAAATGGGTGCGCAGCCTGATCAGAGTTAGTTTTATCTCAATTTTTCGTCAGCTAACCGCTGTTGGTTCGAGTCTAGCTCTAGTCACTCTGCTTGAGGTGGTCAGAATTTTAAAACAAACTACCATGATGGTGATATATGAGAAAATGTTATGATAAAACACATGGGCAGAAATTTTATACCTGATGTGTAATCAGCAGGACCATATTAATTTGTCCAGTCTGGCCGGACGGGTATCAATTACCTACTCTCTGTCAGATGCTATACTCTGCTGTTCTGGAGGCAGCATATGGTAATTATCATGTAATGGTTACTCAGTTTTAATTACAGCTCAAAATGATTCCTATCTCATCATGTTGTCCAGTAACTGTCAATGGACATTGAAGGCATATACCCGAACATACGCTTTCATATGGCGCAGCCCATATTAAATAATCAAAATCAGAAGCATTGGCCAATGAAATACTTTGTACACAAACCATTGACACCAAAAACAACGATAACGGGTAGAATTGCCTGATTCAGTCAACGTTGTACGGTAAGTGCAATAAATATACTACTTTTGTAAGGTGTCGTTATTTGAAATTCGTAATTAACACGATCTGTCACCATTGTTGCCAGGCAACCGGCACATAAACTTTGAGTTTGGTACTTTCAATGTTGTTTAAGGTGAATGTGGATACATCTTCAGGGGAGTCAATTCTGTCAGAATTGTTGCTTTCTTTCCCTTCAAATTCATTCTTTTTAGAGTTGATCCTTTTTCAGAACAGGGCGAAAATTATTTTAACAGAGTGACTTCTCCGGAAAGTGTATCAATCCCCCTTGAATAATGAAATGACTGTTGTTATTACCATAACTATTACCTAAGCCGCACCATGCGAAAACATGTCTTCGGCCATATGCGTACAGTGAGGACACAGACAGATTGCGCATCCGCACAGACTGATCAGGATAGTCTCTGTCTGCTAAAAGAATTATTCTATATTACAGGGACTACATGAATGGAGAGCAAAGGTTCAGATGATACTTTGCGCCTGCACAGGATGATCTGAATCTGCAGATTTTGCTCACGTTCGAAGGCACGTTTTCGCTTGACGCGGTCCAATTATTATCTGTTGTAGCAAGGAAGCATGTGCAGGCTGCCAGATGAAGAAATATCTGTTTGTACGGCAGTGACTTTGGAAGAAAGTTTGTCCAGTAGTTTTACAAGGACGTCTTTTGAAACTGTTCAGCCGGTTGCTCAAATAGAGGGGTCAGAATTACCCGTTTTCGACAAGATACCACATGCTGAAGTCGCTCTTAAAAACAAATTGGATGAGAATAGAGATGATGTATGTCATTTTTAACCATGCTTTTTATGATATACATGTGTGCACCTTGTTGGCTCGCCTGAGCATGAATAGTCAATATCGTCGTGTGTCGTGCTTTAAATAACAACTCAGTCACGTCTTTGGACCAACTGACTCGAAACATGGAAGGAAGTATGTGGGCGACTTGTAGGTCAAAAATAGCTCAAATTGTTTCGATCAGAAATCCAAGATGGCCGCCACGGCCACCATCCTTTAAAATCATTTTTGTCTTGAACCAAAAGGCTAATTGACTCGAAACTAGGTAGGAAATATCGGGATGATTTGTAGATAAAAAATAGATAATCTTTCAGATAGGAAATCCAAGACGGCCACCCCGTCCGCCATCTTGAAAATTGATTTTGAACTCATTCTTCTGAACCGAAAAACAATTTGAATTAAACTTGATAGTAGTATCTGGGTTACTTCTAGATCAAAAATAGTTAGAATCGTTCCCACGAAAATCCAAGAAAGCCGCCACGGCCGCCATCTTGAAAATTGGTTTTAAACTTCTTCTCCTGAACCGAAATGCCAATTGACTCGAAACTTGATAGGAGGTATCTGCGTGACTTGTAGATCAAAAATAGCTAAAATCGTTCCATCAAATGCAAGATTGCCACCATTTTGAAATTTGAACTTCCTCTTTTGAACCGAAAGGCCCATTGACTCGAAAAGGAAGTATTGGGGTAACTTATAGCTCAAAATAGCTAAAATTGGTCGGAAATCCAAGATAGCCGCCACGGCCGTCATTTTATAAAATTCAATTTTGACTTTTTTCCTGAACCAAAGCCAGATGACTCGAAACTTGATAGAAAGTATAGGTGTGACATAGGTAAAATAGCTAAGATAGTTGGCCACTACGGCCGCCATCTTGAAAATATATTTTGAACTTATACTCCTGAACGTAAAAGCCAATTGATTCGAAACTTGGTAGGACGTATCAGAGCTTTGTTAACATAGGGGAAATCGTTTCGATAAGTTTTGCAAAATGGCCGCCATGGTCGCCATCTTGAAAATCTATTTTGACCCGCTTCTCCTATATGAAATTGCCAATTTGGTAGTAAGTATAGGGGTGACTAGTATATAAAATGGCTAAAATATTTGCGATTGGAAATCCAAGATGGCCGCCACGGCCGTCATTTTATAAAATCGAATTTGAACTTTTTCTCCTGAACCGAAAGCCAGTTGACTCGCAACTTGATAGTAAGTTTAGGTGTGACTTATAACTAAAATAGCTAAGATAGTTACAATCAGAAATCAAAAATGGCCACCTCGACCGCCATCGTGAAAATGTGTTTTGAACATTCTCCTGAACGGAAAAGCCGGTTGACTTGAAACTTGGAAGGAAGTATCGAGGTGACTTGTAGATCAAAAACAGATATAATAACTCAGATCGGTAAGCTAAACTGGCCGCCATGGCCAGTTTCTTAAATATCTGTTTTGAATTTCTCCTAAACCAAAGGCCAATTGACTCTGAATACTGTAGGAAGTATATCAAAACTTGTAGGTTAAAAATAGCTAAAATCTTTCCGATCTGAAATCCAAGATACCGGTCATGACGCTCATCTAAAAATGTATTTAATAAACTACTTTTCCAGAATGTACAAAGACCAGTTCACTCAAAACTTGATGGAATATATCGGAGTGACTTTTAAATCAAAAATAACTAAAATCATTGTGATACAGAAGCCCAAGATTGCATTTTTAACTTCTTCTCCTGAACCAAAAGGCAAAATGACTTGGAACTTGGTAGGACGTGTCTGGGTGACCTGTGAATAATAAAGTTAAAATCGTTTCGATCAGACATCAAAGATGACCACGGTAGCTCTCTTCTTGACATGTATTTTGAACTCATCTTCTAAATGGAAAAGCCATTTGACTCAAAACTTGATAGGAAGTATCTAGGTGACTTGTAGATCAACTACAGCTAAACTAACTGAGATCGGAAGTCAAAGATAGACCCCGGCCCATCCCCCACCCCCCTCCCCCACACCACGCATGGCAAGCGTCTTGAAAGTCTACTTTGAACTTCTCCTGAACCAAAAGGCCAATAGACTCTGAATTTAGCAGGAAGTATTTTCTAGACAAAAACTTGTAGATCAAAAAACAGCTAAAATCTTTGCGATCTGAAATTCAATATGCCGGCCATGGCGGTAATCTAAAATTTACCTTAAGCTACTTCTCCAGGACGGAAAGGCCAGTTCATTCGAAACTCGTGGAAAGTGTCGGAGTAACTTGTTAAAAAAAAATAGCCAAAGTCATTTCGATCAGAAATCCAAGATTGCTTTTATCTTGCAAATCTATTTTAACTTCTCCTGAACCAAAAAGCCAATTAACTGGAAGTCTGGTTGGAAGTATATTGCTGATTTATGACTCAAAAGTAGTTTAAATCGTTTCGATCAGAAATAAAAAAATGGCCACCGTGTCAACTGAACTTTGCATGATAATCGTATTGGTGGAATTCTTTTTCTTCACTAATTTTCCGAAAAAGGTAAGAGAAAAGTCCAGCGAGTGCCACAATCACAAACCGCAGCCCTTCCCAGACCCCAAGAGGAAGAGGAAACCGACAAATCTAAACAAGCACAAACCAAACAAACGTACGAAAAGCACTAAGATTAGCTCTCTCTTCCCCAAGCGAGGTAATCGCAATACTAAAAGGACTGAAAAACACAAGAACAAAATGATACACGGAAAGACATACAACAAATTGCCTCGTAGAATAAACCACAAAGCAACAAAGAGTAAGACTAACACCGGGACCACCGCCTTAGAACGGTCGGTAGAGCAAACCACCGGGGGGTTTAAAGCACTTTTACAGCTAGCTAACTTCACCCTGGGTCCCGATGCTACTCTTAATACAGAAATACATAAAAATTCGGTTCGCATAAAGGCTCCCAACTCAGTCAATGCATCAAAGCGAAAACATAAAAATCAGATTAATCACTATAATAAACCAAAGACGAGTACTCATGGCTAATTCTACTGTATGCCAGAGTAAATGAGAATCAATAGTTGAACCATGGCGGGCCAAGCCAAAGACTTGGGTATCTAAAGGTATCTAAAATCCCACCTGAGTTTTCAGTAGTCAGTCGATGCTCGAGGGCACTGATTTTTTTTTTATTTGTTTTATAATTTTTTTTTCTTTGCTGTTCAGTACCAAGGGTATATCCGCCACCACCCCGTCCCGAGGATTTATTGAAAGTGCTTTAGAGGGTCACACAAACATTATGAAATACTCGAGTTTTCTTACATTTGACGATCAGAAGAGCATGATTATTATCCGTTACACTGTTTCCTCATGACGGAAGTACGGAATGATGGGCTGGGAAAATCCAATGTATCATCAGTTTTAAAAGCTGAGATATAATGATGAAAATTTTGTTTTTACTTAAGAATACGGATGGAGTGTGTATCGTAGCCCAGTGGATAGGAGAGTTGACTCTTAATTTATCAGGTTTCTCACCGCTGTCGTTCGACCCTCGCTCGGGTCACATGTGAGAAAGCCAAGTTCGGCTTACGGATGGTCAGGTGGTTTTTCCCCGGGTTCTCCGGTTTTCGCCCTCCTTTGATGAGCGGTCGGCTCGATCTGAAATATTCTTGAAAGGGCCGTAAAACACAAATCAAATAAAATGTATCAAGCAGTGGTATGTTAAAGTCTCCATAGTCCTAAAAAAATAGACATTTTATTATCCAAGACAGGTTTAATAAATTGATATATGGTATTAATACGATAATGAAATGTTGCACCTGACAGCATGTAAAAGTTAAGTTAGTCAATAGTTCTTGAAATGAAATGAATTTTTTAGCATATCTCAGGATAAATGCTGCCAACATTTATTCAGAGATGCGATGAAAAGTCAATTCAGTTTTGATTCAGTTCAAAAAACGAGAGACTTACTGAAATTTTACAGGCCAGGCTGTCAGATGCCACATTTTATGAACGTATTACTACCATATATCAATTTACTAAAACTTTTTTGGATAAAAATGTCCATTTTTGAGGAATATGGGGCCTTTAATGAGGATTAGTGGATGATTATTCTGAGATAATTTTGTATTATTTCTCCATAAAAACGTAGGTTGTGATTACTCAGTAGAAGCTTTTCTTCTGAAACTGGAGAAAATTATCCTAGTTTTGATATTAACAGTTGTAGCAAATGAAGATATTGTTATTTACCAAAACGAATTATGAAAATAATATATAAATTTAGACACACAGAAACACGCTTGCACATGTAAAACAAAGAATGGCGTGCTCAGACTTCAGTCTAACATACCCCTAAATAGCACACGCTCACTCTGTGCTTTTTCCGTCCTTTTGTTATTCCGTTCGCCGCACGTTACCTTACGAACAGTATATCTCTGAAATATAATAACTAGAGCTTTTGCTGTTTGGCTGACTTACTTGGGGTAGGTTAACTGATTTACATTAGAAAAAAAAGTCGGATCAAATTTATGAGAGTTTTGCTATTTTTTAAAGTTTGGCAATTTGTAGGGACAAACATATAGTTGGGCGCAGTGTTTAACAAAACTACATTTCTAGTTAACAGTATACTATGTGTCTGCCATGTCAAAGTGAAACAATAGAGATTTTTGGCATACTACAGCAGATAGTTAAACTAACGTAGTTTTAATATTATCTGAAAGACACCATATTTGACTTTTAAACCCCAGTAGCTGTTTCAGCTGACTGTTTCAAGGCGGTTTTTCTGTTGCAGTTAGTCTTTGCTTGTATGTCGGTTATTGCAACCATCATAAAAACATGCCTATATAATTTTGACCCCCCATAAACCCCACATATATGTTGTAAAACTTGGAATTACAAGGGTATACATTACTTTTCTATTTTCTGCTCAAAAACATGGATTGTGGGTACTCTTTAGAACCGCCCCGGTTCTAACGAGTAGCCACAATCTATGTTTTGAGCAGAAATATGAAAACTACCAGAATTTTTATTTCATAACTTTCAGTTTTTGGTGGTGAAATTTTCAATATATTTGAATAGGCGTGTTTTTGTAATGTATCATGTTGTGCCATGTTATTATTTAGTTCTCAACTCTTCTTCTTTCGGTACCTCGGGAAGGCTTTACTTCGGGATTGTGGCTTTTCCTGGGTTACTCAATGTTCAGGATAAGCTATTGTGATCACTTACCGTCCATCGTCGTCCGTCCATACCGTTGAACGACTTCTCCTCTAAAACCTCTGGACCAATTTTCTTCAAACTTCATTTGGAGCCGTATGTTTAAGAGGGGATTGAAAATTTGTTCAAATTGTTACGGTCTGTTAATCAAGATGACAGTCAGGCCCGATATGGTAAAAACGCTTAAAATTCTTCTTCTCCAGAACCTAGAAAGCTTTGGTGTTGAAGCTTAGTATATATCGTCGGGGACTCAAGTTTTATTAAGTTTTTTTTAAATAATGGTCGTAGAATGACCGTTGACCTTATACGGCAAGGTAAAATTTGCAGTATGCAGATAATGTTGAATAATCATTTTCTCAATATGAAAGGCTAGTGGCTGAAACTGACAACACATGATTAAAGAAGTAAAACTGTTTAGCGACTATCATTTGTTTGGGGTTTTCTGCCCTTACCCCTTGGCTATGTATATGCATAAGATCGTGCAATCTTTAAAGATCTTCTCTGAAACCACTTTTTACAATATTTAAAGAATGTTTACAATTTGTTCAAAAGATTTCACGCCATTGAACGACGGTTGCCATTCCCACATATGGTAAAACACTAAACGGTTAACAATCTTCCTCTCCAGGACTAAGAAAGCTTTGAGAGCTTTGTTATACAGCATTGAGGACTCAAAGTCTACAAAGTTTTTTAAATGATGATAATAGCATGACCTTTGACCTTTTAGCGGTATGGTCATGTGTCCTAGTTGCTGTGGCATACTGGAAGAAGTTGCAAAGCATTTGTAGATAATTATGCAATAGCTGTTTATATCATCAGGTGAGCGAATCAAGGTCAATGGACCTGATATTTTTTTTGTTTTGATCTAAACGACACCTGAAATGCATACCAATGTACTCTGGTTTTTTGCTTTGTTGGGAGGTTGATCCTGATGTCTTGTCTTTGTCCGGGCATTGTGTTGTTTAACTAGTGGTTTCTTCAGCTCTGGCTGCCAGTATCTGAGATGATCGCCTTCAGCCCATCATCCTTGTTTCATCACATGGATTTAATTTTGTTACACGTCTTACTGTGATGTTTAGGGAGTCTCTGTTCGAACCGAACAATTATTTTGTACTTTACAACTTTGAACCAAGGGTATAGGTTTGATACCAGTAAAACCGGGTTAAACCACCCAGTAGTTTTCTTTGTACCACCGATCGTTCTAAATCGGTGTTTCTAGCGTTAGCTGTTCTTTGTGTGTCCTTGTAGCCGCTCGTTGCGATTCCTTTTTTCGTGTTTTGTCCTGTTTGTTGGGTTGTTGTTGTGTTCGATAGATCCAGTCAAGCATTGTGATCAAAGGGAGCTGGTTGCTATGCTTTGATTTGGTCTGAGACTTGTGTACTATCTGTCTTGGTCAATAATATTAACAAGGCGTGCACGCATATGTTAATTCTTACTCTAAATGGATTTATTCATAGGTCTTTGCCATACTTGGTTTAAACATATTTTATTTGTATAATTTCAATATAATAATATAAACTAGTACAAACATTGACAATTTATACAAACGGGATTCAGAAGAATTTGAAGTATTTGCCATACTTAACATTATATCCTTTTTAAGGTCATTTGTGTCTATGAACATACTACGTTATTTATTATTGTTATGCATCTGGAGGTTAGAAAACAAAGACCTGTGTACAGAATTCCTATTTACAGTAAGCGCTTTGGTTTGCCTTTACATCGATAGTATCATTCCTTGTTGTCAGCATCTGAGGTGTTTGCCACGAGTTCTCACATTACAGTAATTTACTTTTTTCTGTGATGTTTCATTGATAAATATAGGGAGCCGCTATGCTAGCCAAACAATGATTTTGTATTTTACAACATTTAACCTATGGCGAAGATTTGGTACCAATAAAATGGATCCCCAGCAGTGTTTACTACTCGCCATTCTAAGGCAGTTGTTCTGGTGTTTTTCGTTTTTTTTATGTAACCTTATTGTTGCTCGCTGCAGAAATTTTATCATGTTTTGTCCTGATTGGCGTCTTGCGTTGTGTTTTGTGGATCCTGTCCGGTATCGTGATCGGCCTCACGGTGTCACTGGTAACCTCTGTTCTGTGAGTCCGGTTCTTCCTGGACATCTTATGCACTATTTTTATTAAATGACATGAATTGATAATAATAATAATAATAATAATAATAATCGACCTTATTTATAGAGGGTAACACATTTAGTAATCTAGTACTAATCTTCCATGTGGCCCTCTTTTTTCCTGGGTATAAACCAGTACTAAGCAATGTGGATAAAGTCTCTTGCTCAAGGAAACAACACTTGCTGTTAGTGGGGATCGAACCCGGTACCTATCGATCTCGAGTCCGACGCTTTACCACTGCACCACAGCGCTCCACGAGTCGGTTCGAGATAATACTGTTGTAAACTTTGCTGTTCAGTAGACGAGAATGGAACGGTTTTAAACATGGACCACCATGTCATTCAAAACTATATTTGAGAAAAAAAATAAGAAGCTATTTATTTATTTATGCATATTTGTATTTACTTGTTAGAGAAGATATTGCATATATTATATTATAAAGGAAATATCAAAGAGATTTATTTGATATTTTTAGAGAATAAATAATACTTTCTTTAATATCACTATTTCCTTTAATAAATAAATAAATAAATAAATAAATAAATATTCCTCTACTTGCAGGGCATTATCTTCCTTTTATTGTAAGCTAGTCATTTGGGTTACATTATTCCATATGTTCTAAAGGCGTGGCTCTTCCTGGACATCATTGTTTTTCAAATCAGATTATTGCACACATAAGTACGAAATTCACAGGCACATTACCCGCACTTTTTTTCACCCCAACACTGTGCCTAAAGATTCCTTGCGTGTAATCTTTTGGTATCGAGACAGAGGCTGTTTTGTTTTTATTCGGATAAGGTTTGGGCCGCGAAATATCATTACAGTCAGCGATGAGCGTCCTAAAAACTGCTAGTAACAATAGCACGTCTTCCGTGTTTTCTCAACAAGTCATATTCACAAATAAGATGGAGTATTCTTATTAAAAAAAAACTTGTTTCATATCATATCATATCATAATCGGATTTTTGATTAACGTGCAGGTACAGGGGCAACTTCCACATCAGTGGGCCCCGTTACAGATAGCTGGCTTGCTGCACGCATGGCAGATCTCACACCAGACCTCCAGGTACGTCTATCATGAGGGTTGATAGCCGAGAGCTTCCACTCTCTGCAATTCCTCTCTGTCAGCTGCTTCCATGTCATTTTGGGCCTCCCAGACCCACGCTTTCCATCAACCTGTATGTCAAAGGCTGTCTTGACTGCACCATTGGAACGTTCCACATGTCCATACCATCGGAGTCTTCTCTCCTTCAGAATGAGGTCCAGATCCTCAATGCCAAGCCGCACAAGTAGCTCATTGGACCTGGTGGTGACAATGTCTTGCAGCCCGACATTGCAGATTTGTCTGATCATTGCCCTGTCATTTCGCTGCAGACGCTGGAGGTTCGGCTTTGTCAATGGCCAAGTCTCGCTGGCATGGAGCATTGCGCTCCGCAAACAAGAGCTGTACACAATGTCACGTGTTTTGAAAGAGAGATGGTGTGAAGAGAGAACTGGTAGCAGATCCTTGAACTTCTTCCAGGCTGTTTTAACACGTGTTGTGGTTGAGAGTTCACAGCAACCTGCTGCTGAGAGCATGTCTCCCAGGTAGCACCTCAAGCTTGTCAGGTCCGACCTGGACTTCCTTCTGTGGTCTGCCATCCAAGGGGCGTGCAGTTCCCTGGCACCGTGTACATCTGTAGTCAGGGTCATTTTTCAAGCGCTTGAGCCCACTGCATTTCTTGTGCACCCAGTGCTTGCTGTCCAATATTTATTGATCTATTTTATTATTTCATTTCCTTTACTTTACTTTTTATCGCTAATTCCCGGGTCTTTTTTTCCCTAATACGATTGTCGCTACCTTAATGTAACATACGCGCATGCCTATTCAAGGGAAGCAAATCCAATTCGACTTTTGTTTCCAAATGACAACATCCGGCATTGATTTGGTGGAAAAACATATGCGTATTTTGCATTGAGATAACTGTTTTTTTTCTGCCGATTTGGCTCCAAAATTCAGGTGCGTACTACACAACCCAGCGTGCAATCTGCTTGTATGTTCGGGTATAGTAAACGCTGTACATTGTTTTGAATCTATTAATCAGGAACAAATATTTTGGGAAAGTAATCAAACCTTAAAACTAAATACAGTCAACCCTCTTTATACCAACACTCCATACAACGACAAAATTTGTTGTAATGACAATTTCAATGTCACGAAACCTTCGCTCAGGAGGTGACTGTTGATGAGAAATTATGCAAGAATATTGCATTAAAACTTCGAGCAAGATGTACTTTGGATATTTGAGGCGATTTTTACAAATATCCCAAACATACGTTCTATGGGTAAATAAGAATGAAACAAGGCCTTTCGTACATATCATTCTGTCCATTAAGGAATTTTTACAACAAAACAAATTGAAATTTCATTTTAATGGTAAAATCTTTTGGAACAAACGCTGTCGTTAAAACGAGGGTTCACTGTAATGCTGTCTACGACCACTGGAAGAATTGTCACAAACCATATGCACATGTTCCTAATGTACCAACATTTTGATTCAGTGTTCTATTTTAAGAATGACTTTTATTTGTGGATTTTATCATTGTGTAATCGCCGATGAAAGATGTCCAAACTGAATATACCTTTCGCATACGTCGGCAAATTACTCAGAACCTGAATTCAGCTCAGGGCTTTATTTAAGTTTGTGAGTGATACACCAGCATTCACACACTAATAAGATCGCCACAAATATAATTATTTTATAATTCCAACTTGGCGATCTTTACGTTTAAAATCAACACATAGAAAGTCGCATTTATCAAACGGTAAATGCAATTTTGAATTTGTTCTTGAAAGCTGGGCTAAATCAATGTAAACTTGTTTAGTTGGAATAATGAACAAAAGTAAAACACTGAATTTGTTTGATATGTACAAACTATTCTAATTATCATGTTTAATGCTCTTTTATTACAGGCAGGAAGGATTTATCAGCAGGCTAGGATTAAGAATACCAATCCTCATCTTTCGAAGAAATGTGAGTCTATTATGCTGTTGGTTGTAACAAAGTAATAAATATGTTCAAGTAATGCCAGTATTACTAATTACAGCCTACCAGTGACACCAAGAGAACCAGCAAAGTAACCAAGGTGGACAACAAACATGCTACAGTTCAAAAGAAAAGCAAAGCAATATTTTCCCCCATTGGTTATTACATTGTCATGTAGAACGCACCAAATACAAAAATAGGACAACAAACAAGGCAAAACACGACAAATGCAAAACTACTGGAATTTAAATCGATTTACTGGCGCCATTGCAAAAATAAAATTCATCGTTCGGCTGGCATAGAGGCTCTATAACTCAATCAATGAAACATCATCACAGAAAAACTTAACTCAAAATTAAGTTAATGTTATGAAAAGATGGGGACAACACCTCAGACACTAACAGCAAACACCTCAGACAATAACAGCGAGAGCAAAACAAAGCCATGAAACCAACTACGGAGGCACCAAATGAAAACAACATCAGGCATCAAAAAAGGTAAGAGAAAAGTCCAGGGAGTGCCACAATCACAAACCGCAGCCCTCCTCAGACATCAAGAGGAAGAGGAAACCTACAAATCCAAACAAGCACAAATCGATCAAACGTACGAAAAGCACTAAGTTTAGCTCTCTCTTCCCCAAGCGAGGTAATCGCAATGCCAAAAAGACTGAAAAACACAAGAACAAAACGACACAAGGCAAGACATACAACAAATCGCCTCGCAGAATAAACCAAAAAACAACAAAGAGTAAGACTAACACCGGGACCACCGCCTTAGAACGGTCAGTAGAGTAAACCACCGGGGGTTTAAAGTACTTTTACAGCTAGCCAATTTCACCCTGGGTCCCGATGCTACTCTTAATACAGAAATACATAAAAATTCGGTTCGCGTAAAGGCTCCCAACTCAGTCCATGCATCGAAGCGAAAACATAAAAATCAAATTAATCACTATAATAAACAAAGACGAGTACTCATGGCTAATTCTACTGTGTGACAGAGTAAATGAAAACCAGTAGTTGAACCACGGCGGGCCAAGCTAAACACACATCGTCAAGCCCCAACCTACTGGTTAAAGTTTTACGAAGAAGCCGTCATTGAGTCTGAGGCCCGAACCGCCGTCGTGCAATTAAAAAGTGAAGCATAGCCATCAACCCAAGATTGCTTTTGAATTTCCGTAATTGCTTCGGTCTAACATTTTGTTATATATGGACGTGTTAAGTTTGTCTTCAGGCATATAGGGACAGCGACGTCCCCGATTAGCCTGTGCATCCGCACAGTCTAATAAGGACATTCACTCTCCGCTATCAGAATCATTGGATACTACATAATGTTTGAGTGAAGAATCACTGGATACCACATAATGTATGCATGAAGAGGTCCGGATGATACCTTGAGCATGCGCAGGATTACATGAATCTGCACCTTTTGTGCGTGTTCGAAAAGCACTTTTTCGCTTTACGAGGCCCATATATGTTCATTTTCTGTTGAGAGAACGATATATTTGCTACCAATATATGTCATTGCTTACAATGTCTCTGTAATCGGTACTGTGACATCTTATGGTCGTTTTGTTGAAATGATGAGCCGTTTTACTAAGGTGGACATGAATTTCATTAGTGTCTGGTGCAGCTGTTTGAAAATAAGGTATACATTCTAAATGCATTACAAAGGGTAAAACAGGTATAGACTAGATATCTACAAACCTGCTTCTATTATTGCCGTGCAAACATATATGAGCCAAAGCACATTTCCTACAACAGTGCATATGCGCTCGGCGAAAACTCTGATCAGCCTGTGCAGATCTCTGAACAGCTTGTGCATCCGCATAGGCTGATCAAAGTGTTGACGCTTTGGACTCCTTTGGCCCAGAGTGCACTGCGAATTCAAGCAGGTCTGAGTCTTCGCTGGACACAAATGCAATCTTGTAGGAAATGCTGAGCCCCGGATTATCTGTTAAATAACTTCACAAGATGCAGTCAACCGTTTTCTGTACCGACAAACAATACAGCGACAAACTTTGTTATAATGATGATTTGACTGGCACGAAACCTTAGCTCAATAAGGGTCACTTAATGAGAAATTATGCTTTACGAAACATGTTTTTACATTTGTTAAAATCGTCCCACTTACAAATAAATATCCAAAACTTACGTTCTATGAGATAATAAAAAGAATAAACTAAAAATAAAACATTTCTTACATATCGTTAGCTTATTAAGGATTATTTACTGCTGCAAAATAATTCTGAAGGCAACATATTTGGAAACAAATACTGGTATTATAATAAGGGTTCACAAATGTTCATATATCATGCTCTGAGTTACATCAAAGTATTGTTATTGTTTTCGGCGGTGTGTTATCCATGTCTTATTTAGCTCACCTGAGCTATGCTCAGGATGAGCTATAGTGATCACTTTTCGTCCGTCGTCCGTGCGTCACTTCGTCCGTCCGTTAACATTGTCAAACGACCTCCTCTGAAGTCCCTGAGCCAATTTTGCTCAAACTTCATATGGAGCCTCCTTAGGTTGGGGGAACGAAAGATTGCTAAAATGGTTGCGGTCCGTTGACCAAGATGGCCGCCAGGCCCATATATAGTAAAAACTTTTTAAAAATCTTCTTCTCCGGATGCCTTATGGCTGAATTTTCGCATAAATCATTGGGACGGGAGGTCTACCAAAATTGCTAAAATAATGGTAATACATTGACATTTGACTTTTTTACGGCAATGTAAAGTTTGCTTCCCTATGCATTTGTATGGGAAAAATGTTCAGAATTTCAAATGATTTCTCCTTTGGAGCCTCTTGGCCAATGTTGATCAAATTTCATTTGGAGCCTCCCTGGGGCAGGGAAATGAAAGATTACTAAAATGGTTGCCATCCATTGACCAAGATGGCCGCCATGCGCATATATAGTAAAAACCTTTAAAAATATTCTTCTCCAAAACCGAAGATGCCTTATGGCTGAATCTCTGCGTATATCATCAGGAACGGGAGATGTACCAAAATTGCTGAAATAATGGACGTACATTGACATTTGACCTTTCTACGGCAAGGTCAAGTTTGCTTCACTATGCATTTGTAGGGGAAAAATGTTCAGAATTTCAAACTTCCCCTCAAATTTCTCCTCTGGAGCCTCTGGCCAATGTTGCTCAAATATCATTAGGAGCCTCCCTTGGGGCAGGGAATATACGATTGCTAAAATAGTTGCCGTCCATTGACCAAGATGGCCCCAATGTCCATATACGGTAAAAAATGTTTAAAAATCTTCTGCTCCAGAACCGAGGATGCCTTATGGCTGAACGTTTGCATAAGTTGTCAGGGATGGGAGGTCTACTGAAATAGCTAAAATTATGGTCGTACATTGACATTCGATTTTTTACGCCGGCGTCAAGTTTGCTTCCCTATGGATTTGTATGGGAAAAATGTTGAGAATTTCAAATGACTTTATCTTCTTCTCCAAAACCGAAGATGCCTCGGGGCGAGAGGTTTGTGATGCCCTTATTTATCTTTTGGATAATATTTTTATTAGATTTGGAACTAAACTTTATAGGCAAACTACTGGTATTCCGATGGGAACTAATTGTGCTCCTCTTGTTGCAGATTTGTTTCTTTTTTGTTATGAGAGAGATTTCATGAGAGAGAGATTTCATGAAGTCTCTCTCACGTAAAAGTCAGGCTGACATTATTGAGGCTTTCAATTCAACTTCAAGATACCTTGATGATTTATTGAATATTGACAATATTTACTTTGACCAAATGGTAGACCGGATATACCCTACAGAACTCCAATTAAATAGAGCAAATTCTTCCGATACCGAGGCACCTTTTTTGGATTTGAATCTATGTGTATCTAATGGTACAGTTTCCACCAAAATTTATGATAAACGGGACGATTTTGATTTTGATATAGTCAATTTCCCTTTTCAGGATGGCGATGTCCCCCGGCGTACTTCATATGGGGTTAAACATATCTCAACTTATTAGATTCGCCAGAGCTTCTTCAAATCTTAATGACTTTAACTACCGTAATAAAGCCCTTACTGCCAAACTTCTTAGGCAGGGCTATCGTTATTTTAAACTTCGTAAGGCGTTTTCGAAATTTTATCGCAGACACAGTGCCTTGTTAGAAAAATATAGCGTCAGTCTGAAAAACACTTCTGCAACAAGGTATATCGGAACCAGAATTTTACGGTGACTTAGTGTACAGATTTAGATAAATTGTGGGTAAATCTAACTTTTCGGAGCAATTCAGAAAACTTACGAACCGTTATAAAAGAATTGGCTATAGCCTGGATATTATGCGGCAGACTGCATGCCTAGTTGTCAACTCAATCATTGTTGATGGCTATGCTTCACTCTTTAATTGCACGACGGCGGTTCGGGCCTCAGACTCAATGACGGCCTCTTCGTAAAACTTTAACCAGTGGGTTGGGGCTTGACGATATGTCTTTGGCTTGGCCCGCCGTGGTTCAACTATTGGTTCTCATTTACTCTGGCATACTGTAGAATTAGCCATGAGTACTCGTCTTTGTTTATTATAGTGATTAATTTGATTTTTATGTTTTCGCTTTGATGCATTGACTGAGTTAGGAGCCTTTATGCGAACCGAATTTTTATGTATTTCTGTATTAAGAGTAGCATCGGGACCCAGGGTGAAGTTAGCTAGCTGTAAAAGTGCTTTAAAACCCCCGGTGGTTTACTCTACTGACCGTTCTAAGGCGGTGGTCCCGGTGTTAGTCTTACTCTTTGTTGCTTTGTGGTTTATTCTACGAGGCGAATTGTTGTATGTCTTACCTTGTGTCATTTTGTTCTTGTGTTTTTCAGTCCTTTTAGTATTGCGATTACCTCGCTTGGGGAAGAGAGAGCTAATTTTAGTGCTTTTCGTACGTTTGTTCGATTTGTGCTTGTTTGGATTTGTCGGTTTCTTCTTCCTCTTGGTGTCTGGGAAGGGCTGCGGTTTGTGATTGTGGCACTCTCTGGACTTTTCTCTTACCTTTTTTACCAAAGTTGCTAAAATAATGGTCATACATTTACATTTGATCTTTTTACGGCGCGGTCAAGTTTGCGTCCCTCTGCATATGTACGGGAAAAATATTGAGCATTTCAGACAACTTCTCCTCTGGAGACTCTGGGCCTGTGTTGCTCAAGTTTTATTTGGAGCCTCCCTGGGGCAGGGGAATGAAAGATTGCTAAAATAGTTGCCGACTATCTTAATCTTTACAAAAATCATCAAAGACGGGAGGTCTATCAAAGTTGTTAAAATGATGGTCGTACGTTGATATTTGACCTTTTTACGGCGAGGTCAAGTTTGCTTCTGTATGCATTTGTATGGGTCCAATACAGTTTTATGGACAAAATATTGATAATTTCAAATGACTTCTCCTATGAAGCCTCTGGGCCAGTGTTGCTCAAATTTCATGTGGAGCCTTCTTGGGGACAGGAGAACGAAAGATTGCTAAAATGGGCTTGGCGCATTGATCAAAATGGCTGGTAAAAACCTTTAAAAATCTTCTTCACCAGAACCAAATAAGCCCTGGGTCCTAATCATAGCAAAAATTATGGGGGATTAGGAGATCTGCCAAAATTGCTAAAATGATGGTTCTATGTTGACGTTTGACCTTTTTATGGCAAGGTAAAATTTGCTTCCTCATGCATTTGTATGGGCCATATACATTTATATTGGAAGTATGGAAGTGACTTGTATATCAACAGTAGCTAAAATTGGTTCTGATTGGAAATCTAAGATGGCCGTCACCTTGTTTATGTTTATTATATTTCCCTGCCACTGTGCTGTTTACATGTATAAAATCCAGTTTCTAGCTGGTATTAGTGCCGTGTGGCGGCGGTAGAACGTCTCCCCGTACTTTACCATAGTGCAGATTATATTTTATTTCCTTTGGGATCATTGGGCCAATTGTGGAATCTTTGAAAATGGAGTTCTGCTCATGTGTAAGCTAGAGGGCGTTAGCAGTGTTGCAAACTTCATTACTGCTTATGAAGAGTCTCGATAAAACCGAGACTCCTATTTTCTTATCTGTAGTGTGCTCTTTGTTTCCAAAAGCAATCCATTGACGTTTATTTAACTATACTGCAGCTGGTATTAGTGTCGTGAGGCGGCTGTAGAACGTCTCCCCGTACTTTACCTTAGTGCAGATTATATTTAAGTTCCTTAGGGATCATTGGGCCCATTGTGGAATCTTTGAAAATGGAGTACGCTAGATGACGTAAGCAGTGTTGCAAACTTCATTACTGCTTATGAAGAGTCTCAATGACACCGAGACTCCCATTTTCTTATCTGTTGTGTACTCTTTGTTTCCAAAGGCAATCCATTGACGTTTATTAAGAAACCATAATTCTTCTTAGCCAATTTCCACCAAATTTCTCATTGATCCTATTGTTGAAATGTGATTGATAGTTTATTCAAATGATCACGTTCCACTGACTGTCAGGCCTATATATTTTTCTTCAACATTTAAAACTGCTCAAATGATAATCTTTTCATTAGTTGCGATGATAGGATTGGAAAATGTTGCATAACATCTGCATATCTGCAGTGGTTATGTCACTCAAATAAGCGAGCCGTGGCTCTTGGGCTTTTTGTCTAACGTTTCATTTACCTACAATGTAACACATGGCTAATCGCAAACGGGATAAGTGTACATGCATTTTTATTGCGACTGCTGAATTCAGCTACACTGATCGATTTAAAGCGGTGTTCTTTTTGTTATTTGTTCTTTGTGGTGCCTAGCAGTTGCTCGCTGCAGGGATTATTTTCGTGTTTTGTCCTGTTTAATGTCTAATGCTGTATTTGGAAACGATGAGTTTAATCTACTGACCGTTTTAAGGCGGTAGTCCTGATGTTGTTCTTACTCTTTGTAGCTTTGTGGTTCCCGCATTGCTTTCTGTTCTTTTCATTTTTTTTTTTTTTCTATATGTGTCGTGATGCTAGCATTATGGTCACCGTCTGGTGCCGTAAAACATTTCCTTACATTCCTGTTTAGTGTTGTTTATATTAATCGGTGTTTTGGGATCATCGAACTCATTTTGAGTAATTCTAAAAATAGACTACTACCCAGGTCGACGCTGGAGGGCGCGAGCATCATTGCATATAACAGTTATATTCATGAATCGACTCGGTAAAACCGCGTTATATTCGTTTCTTTGATGTGTACTTTGCTTCCAAAATATAAGTGAAGAAATTCAGGAAATGCGACATTCAAGTAGCACAGCCTTCCTGAGGCAACAAAACGAAAGAGAGATGAGGAACAAACAGTAACAGAACAAACGCCACATATGTAACTACTTACGTACAAACAGAGACGAACTGCAACAGAGGAACTTCAATTCTTAACACAGTTAAGTATGAAATGTTCTCTGCAAATAAATTATATAAAAGTCAATATTTGTTGGCATTTTCATATTTATTTGCAGAGAAAAGTCCATGCTCAGCTATGTTTAGCAAGAGAGAATTTGCAATGGTTTGCAGTGGTTTGTAATTTGAGATCACTTGAAATTATTTCATACTCAGCTGAGTTTTTGGCAAAAACATTTTATAACCTCGGGGCCTGGTCTATAATACGAACTTGATTTCTTTGTAGGTTTAGAAGCCATTAAACGGGGAAAGCCTTTATCTATTTCACTGTAAGTATTTCTACCCTTTATAAAATGATTTGTTTCTTGAAAATTGCACTGCAGCTGCCGTTTTAGCATATGTTGTGACAAGCACATTCATCGAGGAAGATATATGTTTATCGTTAGTTGGTTTTGTAAATAATGTCATGATGTTTCGAAAGGAGGTTGGCAAGATTTAGACTTTAATAATCAGTCAAATTGAATAATAATGGTAGGGAATACATACACTTATATAATAGTATTGTTCCTCTTTGTTACATTTGTCTGTTGAAGTATACAAACATAAGAAGAATTTAGAAGTATTTGGACTACAGTTACACAGCTACATAGATACTATGAACCTATTGCCATGCTATAACGAGTCGCGATCGATCATTTCAAAGTTTTTCTAATGTAAACTTAAACGCGTCCGTGATTCGCTCTGCTTGGTCATTTTTTTTAACTTGTTAGGACATTCATGTACATCTGTTAGTTATGTCTGAACGCCTTTATTAGCTCTACGGTAGGTAGCACTTATCCCTCAGGGTAATTGTCCGGCGTCTGTCCGTCCATACGTCCGTCCATCCATACGGATGTCCGTCCGTCCGTAACCATTATCGCATCTCCTCCGAGACCACTGGTCAGATTTTTTCAAAACTTGTTGAGGATGTTCTCCTGGTGGCCTAGTTATGCACACCAAAATTTGGTTCCGGTCTGTCGACAAATATGGCTGCTGTCGGCCATCGTGAATTTACTCGTTATCGCATCTCCTCTGAAACAAGTGGTGATATTTCGTGGAAATATTCCTCTTAACCCCTAGATGCCTCTCCCTGAAAATTATTTCGGTCCGTTGTCTAATATGGCCGAAAGGCGGCCATCTTAAAATTCGTAAGTTTTCCTTTACTTAACACTATTACAATCTCGTCATTGCATCACCTCCGAGACCAGTTGTAAGATTTTTTTTCTTAACTGTTCTGGGATGTTCCCCTAGTGACCTAGTTGTGCACCGCTGAATTTCGTTCCCGTCCACTGACAGATATGGCCGCCGTCAGCCGTCTTGATTTTTTTCTATTATCGCATTTCCTGCCGAACAAGAGGAGAAATCTCGTCGAAACTATGCATATTGATTCCTCTCAACTCCTAGATATGTCTCACACAAAACGATTCTGTTCCGCCGACACAGATGGCCGCCACACGACTATCTAGAAATCTTGACTTCCCCTTCACTCAACACTGTAACAATTTTGTTTTCACATCTCTTTTGAGACAATTCTTTAGATTCTTTCGAAACTTGTCTGGGGTATTTCCCAAGTTGTCTACTTGTGTACGGCCAATTTTAGTACCGGTCTGTCGAAAATGTGGCCGCCGTCGGCCATCATGAAATTTATCCCGATGTCGCATCTCCTCCCTAACCAGCAGTTCGTCGAAACTTTGCATGTGGCTTCCTCTCAACCTCGTGATGCATCTTTCTGAAAACGATTCCGGTCCCTCGACTAATATTTCCAGCTGGCGACCATCTTAGGAATCGCCTATAGTTAACACTGCAATAATATTGTTATCGCACCCACCCCACCCCACCCCAGCCTACCTCCCATTTGATATTTGACAAAACCAAGAGAAACCTTAGCCATGATTTATTGCATTGGGGACGATCTTGTCAGAATTTGTAACAAAAGGGAGAAATACAATATATGGAAAATTTAACAACTGTCAAGAGGCAGATAATCACCCTAGCTTCGAAAAGATTATTGAGAAAGTAAAACTACTGGAAAAGACCCTATCAGATGAAAATGCCAAGGTTTCAACAACACAATTTTGCCAGCACATTAGAAAAGGATAATTATCACATAAATGACCAGCAAAGGCCCGTAGAACAGACCTAGAGGAATCTTCAGACAAAACATGAATGTCTGAAACTCAATCTGGGGACTGCGCATGCGCATTTGAAGAACCACAAACCGGAAAACTTTTTTTTTTATGCCGGCTCATATTGTATTAGGTTGGTTCCATTTAAATACAAACAGCAAAATCTAAACCGGAAACCAAACATTCCAGACTGTTCGGCTTTTAGATTTTTATTTGCTTCACTGTAGCTGGTGTGAAGTGCTGTGTGGCGGCCGTAAAACATTTTCTCGATCTTCAGCATAGTGCAGATTATTTTTTTTATTTCCTTTTGGATCATTGAGCCTATTCTAATTACTTTGAAAATCGAACGCCGCTTATGACAGTGCTAGTGTGTGTAGGGTGCATGTTTGTGGGGGGGTGGTGGGCTGGGGGGTGGTGGGCTGGAGGTGAGGTTCGGAGCGTATACAACCTCGCAAACTACACTGAGGTATATGAAAAGACAATAAAATAGAGTCTCCGATTTTCTTTCTTGCGTGTGTGCTTTTACTTCACTGCAACTGGTCTTTAGTGCCGTGTGACAGACGTAAAACGTTTTCTCGTACGTTTTCGCGGTTCTTCTGTCATGGTTTATTTTTGTTATAGTTCGTCTTTGAATGTGTGTGTCGCTTTCATATTATTGTTTTGAATAGCCATTTATCCACTTTGTGGAAAAGTAACTGTCCGTTTGGCTTTCTGCTAGTGATGTTTCCATGAGAGTCTAGTTATTTCGTGTTTGTGTTTCTTTCCCTTTGATGTCTTTGATTGGAGGTGTGGGATAATTGTGTTGATTCCTGATCATTGCCTTCCCTTCTAGTTTTCATCATATGCAGTCTGTTTGGCTTTTATTGTGTCAACCGTACAACATCTTCCCATATTTCACTATAGTGCAGATTATACTATTATTTCCGTTTGGATAATTGAGCCCGTACATAGTGTGACCACACCCCATTCACCCATCCCATACCCTATTTACTACCCCTGCCACTACTCCTGTCCCTATTCTTACCCTACCCTACCATTCTACCCTGGCATTACGTATCTGGTTTGGGTAGGGTGGTATAGCAGAAGGAAGGGTAGGGTAGAATCAGGTAGAACATAGCAAGGAATGGCAAATCAACTCAAAATATAGCTATGTTTATTATCAAAACCTCTCCCTTGCCTCTCCTTTTAAGCAAAAGCAAAATACGGTAGAGTGACTGTTTCCTATGAAACTCTTGTTTAATATGTGATTTTACCCAAAATTGTTCAGTTAATGGCCAATAAAGCTTATTACATGTACTAAGTCTTAATTGGAGTGATACTTAACTTACATGCAAGTCCGCACTAAATTGAAGCGTATGTTTTTATGAGGGTAGCTGGATAAAATTATTCCATGTCTTGTTCTCTTCACAGATGTAAAAAAACACATAATTTTACTTTACCTGAAATGGCCTTTCTCTTATGTTGAAATAAATCAAATATATATGAGCAACAAAAATCACTCTATGTGTTTTTTTTCTGTATCAGAGCTTCTAGCAAAAGAGGCGGAGCCACGCATCATGAATATTTAGTGGAATGCTACCTGTATATATTCACCATTAGAACTACGCGCACCAAAAATACACACAGAAGAAGTACCCCATCTACCCGTAGTCAAATTATTAAACGCTCTGCATGCTGGATTAAAACATCAGCAAAGTCATTTTGACATACATGTATTTGTCTTATTTCATCCAGAAAACATGTTATTTTTTGTTTGTACTTAGGTGGTTTAATATGTGGCGTTTGTTCTGTCCTTATGTATGCCTCCTCTCTCCTTCTTTTGGTGCCTCGGGAGGTTGTGTATTGTGATTGTGGCATTTGGTGGGTTTATTCACATATAACATTTCATACAAATTGTCTCCTGAGGGGGCAATTTGCATGAAATGTAAAAAAAACATAACTGAAAATGCTCAAGAAGCACATCCTTCCAGAAGGAGAGATGAGGAATACATAATGACAAAACAAACGCCGCGTATGAAACCAACATACGTACATACAAAAAAAAAAAAACAAGAACTGCAACAGAGGAGCTAGGACAAATAAGAAAAATATCGTCAATTTGTCGTCTGCGGAATGAGCCCAGAGAGTGGTAAAAGTTAAACATCCTTCTATCTTTCTCTAATTTTCACAGATGATTTAATAGTTGATAAACCCAAAAAAGAAAAAAAAATCGAGTGTAGATGTGACAAACGGAAAATATACAATGTATGGAAAATTTTATATCTTTCAAGAGGCAGAGAATTATAACGAAATGATGCCAGAATCAGACGAAATGCCAAGGTTTCCACAACATAATTTAGCCAGCACATAAGAACAAACATCACGAAAACACGTCTATATAATGTTGACCCCCTTAAACCCCACTTTTATATAATAAAACTTGTGGTTTACAGGGGTATACATTATTTTTCTTATTTCTGCTCAAAACATAGATTGTGGTCGATGAGGCGGTTCTAACGGGTACCCATAATTTATGTTTTGAGTAGAAATAAGAAAAATATCAGAAGTTTTTTATCTGAAAATTTTCATTTTTTGGTGGTAAAATTTTCTATATATTTGAATAGGCGTGGTTTCGTAATGTACATTATCACGTAGATGACAAGAAAAGGCCCAGGAGAGCCTGTGCATAACGCAATTTCCCCAGAGCCTTTCATTACGAAAACACGCCTATTCAAATATACTGAAAAGTTAATCACAGAAAAATTGAAAAATTTCAGACAAAAAATTCAAATAGTTTTCGTATTTCTGCTCAAAACATAGATTGTGGGTACTCGTTAGAACCGCCTCGCAGAGGCGGTTCTAACGAATACCCACAATCTATGTTTTTGAGCAGAATAAGAAAAATAATGTATACCCCTGTAAAACCCAGTTTTACTATAATTATAAAAGTGGGGTTTAAGGGGGTCAAAATTATATAGGCATGTTTCCGTGATGGCTGGTCGCATACATATAGAACTGGCCTCGAGAAAACTTCAGGTAAAAACGCACGTCTGTAACCCATTTAGGGTTCTGTGCATGCACATTTGAAGAACCACAAACAGGAAAACCATAAAGTATTTTTTTTGTGTGTCATATTTGGTTCGGTTGGTTCCACTTAAATACAAACAGCAAAAGCTAAACCGGAAACCAAACATTTCGAATTGCTTGGCTTTAGATTTTAATGCTACAATGTTAAGTGCCCTGTGGCAGCTGTGAAAAGTCTTCCCGAACTTTACCATAGTGCAGATTATTTTTTATTTCCTTTGGGATGAATGAGCCTATTCAGATTACTTTGAAAATCGAATACCGCTTACACCGGTGCGTGGGGTGGTGGTGGGGAGGGAGATTGGACAAATAATAAAAATATCGTCAATTTGTGGTCTGTGGAATGAGCCCAAAGAGTGGTAAAAGTTGAACATAATTCTATCTTTCTTTAATTTTCAGAGACTTATCCCATAAGAAAGGAGTTATTCAGAATTTGAGTGTACCTCTGACAAAAGGAAAATATACAAAGTATGAAAAATTTAATATCTTTCAAGAGGCAGAGAATAACTATAGCCACGAAATGATGTCTGAATCAGACAAAATGCCAAGGTAACCACAACATAATTTAGCCAGCATATAAGATACTGCAAAATCTAAACCGGAAACCAAATATACAAAGTATGAAAAAAGAGAACACCAAGAAACAAAACCGAGTCTCCGATTTTCGTACTTGTGAGTGTTCTTTGTTTCCAAAGACAACCTTTTAGATTTTCATTAGTCGAAAATACTGTTTCCAGATAATGCATTAAATAAATGATATTCTTCTATAGCGATAACAGGCATAACACTGACAATAATAGTTTGTTATCGGAAAGTATAAAGGGTAGTGACGGTCATATTGTATAAAAAGACTAGGCAATTCCAGACCTGCATTTGATATGCTGTATGAAAGATGCACAAACATGTCAGTCACTGTGATGCCCCATAATTATGTATTTCGAGCCAAGCTTGCAACTTCGGAGAGGAAGTTAAGATCTAGCCTCACAAAGTTTCTACACGCAACATGTAAAATTTCTGCCTTTCAGCTTCTAGAGAAAAGGTCGTTTTTAAGATACATGATATCTGCGTTGCTGATTGCAAAACAGCCACAATGTCGGAAAACGTACCTTTGGACATGTGCACCCGTCGGAGATTAAGATCAGCCTGCAAATCCACGCAGTCTGACCAGAGTCTTTGTGGTCCGTATGAAACAACATGGCATCCTTTGCTATTCGAAATCCGACCAGCGAATGTTCTGAACAGACGAAGGAATTGTGCAGGGTAATCTGAATCTTTGTTGGGCGTACATGCCGGAAGGTCTTTTTTTCTGATGTTGCGGCTCAAATGATTTTAAGCAAAATACCCCAAGTATGTTATATATGCCATTTGAGCTCCATTGATTTTGCAGTTTTGGAGAATTTCTACAAGATTATATGTTTTCTTTTCACTTCTGTGGTTGTAATGATTCTTGATTTTGGATAAGTACCCCTGTCATTTCTGATAGACATGCAAAATACCCCATATGCAGTTTGAACCCAATCAGCCATACATTTTTGGAAGACAATCGTTTACATCTGTTACTAAACATAACTATCCACAGTGCCGATTTCTAATATTTTTCGAAAACTTATTCCCCAATTATGGTTGATAACTTTACTTGCCTCTTTGATTGCACGACGAAGGTCGGTCCTCAGACTAAATAATGGCTCCTTCCTTCATCTGCCAGCGCCAGACTAGCAATATCTGTAGTCGAGCTCATCTTGTCCTGTTTGTGATTTACTTGTGTTCTGGCCTAAGATCGCTATTCAGTCCTGTCCTTTGTTTCTTCACAAGTGTTTTGATCATGTGTATTTCACTGTGATGTTTCTAAAGATGAGGTAATGGACCCCTTTTGCGGACCAAATATATATTTGTAATTGGAGCTGCATCAGAATTATTGGTGAGGTTTCGCGCGTGTAAAACTGGTTTAAGCTCCCTCCCCAACCCATCAAAGTAGTTTCCATACTGACCGTTCCAAGCTGTTCCTCTATTGCTGTTCTTGTATGTTTGTGCGTCTGTGGTTTTATAACGAGCATAAACGACCTGCGAAGCAGGTCGCCACCTGCGCAGCAGGTGGCTAAGCTTAAGCTCGTACTATACGTATCGTGAGTCTCCCACATAAGTATGCAGATGAATTTGCATGCGGCGGCTGACTGGTTTTCTCAGATCTACAGCGGAGTGTATCGGCTTTATGTTGAACCCGTAAACTAACGCTAATTTATGTCCGTTGCCAGCCTGGTTTCCGAAAAATATGACGATCAGATACGCTCCGCTGCAATCATGGAAAGCCAGTCAGCCTCCGCAAGCGATCTCATTGGCAGTAATGAATCGTATAGTCAATGAAATAGAAGGATACATTTTTACGGCATTAACACGGATAAATGTGTGACTGATCTGCGTTTTAGCCGCCATATTTAATCTTTGACTTATCTAGCATTAAACAACATTTACGAGTATTTAAGTGTAAATACTGAAGTTTTGCCGTGCAAAATGGATTACATTCCTACAGTACTTAACAGGAATTATGCATGGAGAAGAATTTATCGCTGACAGTATGATAAAGATAGGATATGCGGTGATTTCAGCTGACTGGTGATCAGCTGATCGTTCGCGGTGTAGCTAAAATGAGAAATCAAGTTCAAATTCCTTTTACTATAAAACAAAATATTTATTTATACACTTGTAACAGGTGAAAAAATATGCTACCACCGGAGATTGAACCCGGACCGTCCGCGTGACAAGCGGACACACTACCACGTCGGTATAAAATCCGGTATGTAATGTAAGGCAGTACAAGTGTATCATATACCTATACACCAACGTGCAAAACTTCATGGAAAAACATTGTTCGATGTTGTGCACTCTGCCTCGGACCTACGTTTAAACAGGTTTTTTCTGTGTCCGCGGCTTTGCATACCTGATGAAAAAAAGTGCATAAAATGCTTAAGCTCGTTTCATAGGTAACATCTATTTATTTCATATTATGTGGCATTTGTTTTGTCATTATTTTTTCCTCGTATCGACTTCTTTTGTTGCCTAGGCAAATGATGTGCTTCATGATTGTGACTTTGTCTGGGTACTTTTGATTATATTGTTGACACATCTTGTCCCAAGTATGCTCCCTGTAAAAGTTTATCTCAATCAGCATTGTGGTTCCGATAAAGGAAACATTTAAATGTTGTTATCAGGAATCGAAATGCAAGACGGCCGTTATTGCGTTATGAACATAACGGCTAACTTGGATTTCGATTCCTGATAAGTGTTGCAATATGAGAACTCCTGTCTCAACAATATTTTATTAATTTCAGTCAGCATTAGAGATCTTGTCCCAAGTATGCTTCCTGTAAAATTTCATGTCAATCAGCATTGTAATTCCGATTAAGGAAACATTTAAATGTTGTTATCAGGAATCAAAATGCAAGACGGCCGTTATTGCGTTATGGCCATGACGGATAACTTGGAATTTGATTCCTGATAAGTGTTCCAATATGAGAACTCTTGTCTCAACAATTATTTATTAACAAATACAAACAGCAAAACGTTTCCTGAGAAGTCTTTTAATGAAAGTTCGGCCGTTGCATCATAATTCTGTCAACTAATCTACATAGCCATCCAGCACAGAGAAAAAAGCAGAAATCCCCACCCTCTTCTAAACAATAGACTAAACGTTTCTGTGGTCGATAATGATGGAACGTCGTTGTCTCAAAATATATTTAGGTCAAATTTTTGCCGCTTACAACATTTGATCTAAGTAGAAATCCTTTCCAGTTACAATTAAAAATTTTCGCCTAAGGTTTATCTGCCCCTGGGCTATATACATGTATAACAGCGCGCAATCTTTAAACTCATTGTTTGAAAGCACCCACCATTTTAACCAATTTCATGTGAATCCTTCTGTCTGGTGCACAGAAAAGCTAACAGATTGTCCCAAAACGTTGTCTTTATTTTGAAAAATGGCGGAAAATTACTAAGTTGATTAATTAACAAAATACAAACTATGCTCGTGAGCGTTTAGTATTATGTATTTTTATTTGCATATTGTATGCATTTACGGGGGTTGTTCGGAAAGTTTGTAGAATTGTGTTATACCTCTAGTAATCGTCATCCAGTATACACGAAATTGGGTATTCATAACCCTTTACTTATCTTTTAAGTATTTGTACAAACTTAAAATAAAACCTACCAAGAAAACCAGATACACAGGTGCCATAGCTACGCCATTATGGGTACCCGGAGCAGCCCGAAAAATACCATTTTTTCCAAACATGTTCTTAAAGAAATAAACTTAATTTCCGACTGTTACACCAAAGTAAAAAAAGGCGGAAACGCCAAGCAATAATTCGACGTCACGAAGTAATTCCTGAAAATTCAAAATAATCTGTTCTTGCGGAAGAAAACTATAATGTTTTTGTTCTCTTGTTGCGACAGTGCTAACTGAAAAAATCGTAAAGTTAAATGGTGGCATTGAGTTGCGGAGTGTGGTGAAATTCTGTTTTGCTCTAAATAAATCATCGACAGGAACACTGGGAAGGATCAAATCAACGGGAAAATACGATAATGCAGTCCAGGTTTTGTTTATAAATGGCACTCGCATTTTAGGAGCGGAAGAGAATCAGTTGAGGACGATTTCAGGAGCGGCCAACCGCATTCGTTACTTGTTCCATTAAGAATTTAGTTAAGGACCTTGGGCAACATGAACAGAAGAACCGCCGTCAGAGTTATAGCTGATGAGCTTGGTGTTTCGTGCTCTACAGTACATGGGATATTAACTGAAGAACTTGGAATGCGTATATATTGCAGGTGACTATGTTGAGAAAGTGCTCTACAGTAAATGGGATATTAACTGAAGAACTTGGAATGCGTATATATTGCAGGTGACTATGTTGAGAAAGTGCAATGATCGCTCGACTTAAACAACGTTTGACGTTTTCGCGACGTCATACTGACTTCGGAGTGCTCCGGGAACCTGTACAATACGTACCTGTAATGGGACATTTTTTTGTGTGTGTTTAAGTTATTTCATAGAACTCATAGAGGCGATGTTGAAGTTAAGATAGATATAAAATTGTTTGTTCTACTACGACTATTGTGTAATTTATAACAAAATTCTACGAACTTCTGCACAACCCTCGTATTTATCATATAACGTCGTTGTTATTCTGATCTCCATGTCATAAAAGTGATATGTGCACGCGTTACATAGCACTTGCTTACTGGCGCGTAACGTCCTAGCGCCGTCCGTGACAAGCTTACTTTTTCTGTTGATAAACGGTTCGACTTCTACAGCCACAAAATACAATTTCAGTCATATAGTAAACATATTCTGACATTTGCGATCATTTCATATGAAATATGATGAAACTCGCTTCATCTCGTTTCATAAATTTCGTATATAATGACCACTCATGTGAGATACTCTACAAATGAGCCTGGCCACATGTGCACCCCTCAATACACTCTGTGGGTAACCAAGGGGCCAAAGCGTCTTCAGGCCAACAGCGAAGACTAATCACCCTGCGTATCCATGGAGGGTGGTCTGAGTCTTTGCCGTAGACACATGGAGTCTTTGTGGAAATTGTGTGCCCCGGCTCACATGAGAGTAACAAAGAACTAGACATGTCTTCCAGACAGCGCAAATTGATACGGGCCTGCCCCGTGCACTAGATACTGTAGGATCTAAAAGGTATATTATCCCAGTAAGCATTCTACATAAATCTATAGCGGGCCGTTAGCGGCCCGTGAGCGGAGCTGACGGGCCGCTAACGGCCCGCTGTAGATTTATGTAGAATGCTAGCTGGGATGTATTGAAGTGATAAGGTCCATGCAAGAAGGCAAAGTTGTTTGTCATTTGCATGTTTCTATTTTCACATCTGTACATACGTTATCCCTTTTTTTCATTATTTTTGTAGGGTCTTGAAAGAAATAGTTCAGGCAGTTGACAAAAAAGATATTGTCACGGGAATTGTTAATTCGGAAGGTGTGTTGGAAGATGTAGGGATCCTAAGTGGCTTAGGAGGACGTGACTTTGAAATGATTCAAGAAAATTTTAAAGTTCTTTCTCAGAAGGAAGCGGAGCCTACCAAAAATGAAAAAATATTTTTTGATAAGTTAAAGGAGACACCTAAAGAGGGAGTAAAGAGGTTGAATACAGCAAACAAACTGATAGCATATACGTTTACAAACACAGTAACGAGGATTAGACAGAAGTACACTGCTTTAAAAGCGCCGAGTATTCATGTTTACGATCCTCGAATATTTCTAGACGCCTTATATGATTGTGGCATCGTACCTAGAGAGCTTCCAGAATCCAGTGAAGATCTTCTGTCATATGAGTTACATTTTCCATCTGGTTGCAGGATGGTTGTAGCTATTCCTATGAATAAACCGGATAAGAAAACTGAAGGCGATGGCACGAAATAAACGGCTCTTGTTTAAAATTAAGACATTTTAACACAACCCATTTAAGCCTATCGTCCCATAAAAGGGACATTAACAGTGTTGACCCAGATCAGACGCCGCAGAACGCGGCGTCTGATCAGGATCTACACTGTTTGATTTTCAGAGATTTCTACAAAACACAATAAGAATAAAAACTAACCAGACACATCTTATATAAGAAATGGACCTGCCCAAAGACTTGTGGTAGATGAGTCCACTCGGCATAAGTGGGTTAAAAATGAGCTTTCTAAAGTGAGACTACCTGTTGGAGAAATATAAAAGTTTTCAAAACCCCAGCAGCTATATCAATCCGGGATATTCTAATAAGGCTATTGGACTGTACTGTGTTTGCAAAACAGGAGCCTAACACGAAACTGAATTGTAAATGTTTTCGTAGCCAAGTGAGAAAATATCTTCCGTTTAGCTTGTAAATACAGTGTAATGTCCATACGATGTATCCAACAGTCTTTAAGAATATAGCACAATACACGAGTGTACGAATGGATGTTTGTTGCTCCCTTTACATTCCTGAGGACCAAGGCGTACTCCAAGGCTTCCCAAGTAGGCATTAGTTAGAGAAATATATTCCACTGCGTGAGGGGAAAGATACATTTTATTCGCCATTTGTGACTAGGGAGAACTTATGTGATTCCCTGCTGTTTTTTTCTTCTGTATAATAAGCCCCTTATGAAAAGACGTCTAATCTGTATGGAAAGAATATGTTCCTATCGGGAGAAAATTCGTTCCTTTCAGAAGAGACCATTTTCAGAAAGCTAAAATCATTTTGAGATTGGCTCCCGCTCCGATGAATGTCTCCATTCCCATTAAGAAGTAGTTGCGGTCATGGTACCAAAGCCGTAATCCAAAATCATAAATCCATAAACGAATGACGAATCAGAATGTTCAGACCAACAGACATGGACCCGAGAACAAAGGGTGTAATCAGGCGTCCGCGGATAGTAAGCATTACTTGGTAAGCAAGCTTCGCCCACTATGCCCATGGGCCTGAACGAAGGAAATATCGGTAGAAGCGTATGTCCGGGATTTGGGAAGTCTACTTATGGCGCGTCACTGGCAAAAACATCAGAAACAATTCTGGAAACTGCCACGTTGTAGGGATTGACTAGATCATGATGTCTCCCATAGAACTTCTTAAGTGTTGCTACCAGTTTGGTTTTTTGATACCCCTGGCTCAACAACTTTTGAGTGAGCACTTTCCCACGCTCCATGAAGTCCTGATAACTTGAACAGGTTCTGGCATAACGGATTAACTGTGAAACGTAAACGCCGTATGCTGGTGCAGAAGGGATATTACTGCTCAGGAAAGGAAAGTTAACGATTGGAAACCAGAAGAGAAAAATAACCGGTCAAATTGTTAACCACACATTTAAGCCGGGGCACAGTATTTCCAATGCCTAGAGAAGACTCCGATCAGCCTGCGCATCCGCGCAGTTGGATCAGAGTCTTTACAGGGCACCCTGTGGGTAACCAAGGATCCAATACACTTCAAGCAACAGCAAATACGCTGATCAGTCTGAGTGGATGCGCAAGCTGAATTGAGACATGACGAAAACACGCCTATATAATGTTGACCCCTAAAATTTCACTTTTAGCAAGTAAAACTGGGATTTACAGGAGTATACATTATTTTACTTATTTCTGCTCTAAAACATAGATTGTAAGTTCTCGTTAGAACCGCATCGTTTGGGTGGTTCTAAAGAATATCCACAATCTATGTTTGGAGCAGAAATATGAAAAATATTAGATTTTTTATCTGAAAATGTTCTCTCTTTTTTTTTTGGTGGTAAAATTTTCAATATACATTTGTATTTGAATAGGCTTGTTTTCGTAAAGCTCCGCAGGGAACCTTATAGGAAATGCTTTGCCCCGGCTCATTAGCCCAGTCAGCATTCTACGTAAATCTATATCGGGCCGTCATCGGCCCGTCAGGGTAGCTGACGGGCCGATGACGGCCCGATGTAGATTTACGTAGAATGCCAGCTGGGAGTCTTCTTCAGGGCGGATTGCACGGTGGAAAAAATTTGTTATATTTTTTGTATATTTCACAATTTACACATTCTATTATCTACATCAAATTTTATTTTAACGTCCCCTTTCTATTTCTAAATCATGTGATGATATTCAAAATTTACATAATATTTCCCTTTGCTTTTGGTTTAGTAAACATGATTTATTTTATTGTCAGCGGTGAATCAGTGTATATCTGATGAAAATGAAAGTGGTATCAATCACTAGTGAATTGATATCGTATCATTTCACTATAGTGACTGATACGATTTATATTTTCATTCCTCGCTTTGGACGACGTCGGTTTTCTTCACTGTTTCAGAAGTGGATGTTACCTCCACTTCAGATTTTTGAACACCTCTAACTTCTTTGTTTCTGAACTAAACTATCAAGTGTTGGTATGCATTTTCTTAGTTAGAATGTAAGGAACATTTTGGTATCAAAATTATTTTGATTCGCGGAAACTTTTTGTTTTTGTCTCTCCAGCGTTTCACATGTTAAGCACTGAGCGTCGACGCCATGACGTTCATGTTTTGTTTGGTGACGTTACTTATGACGTCAGAAACGCACATTGACGTGTAAACAATAAAATAAAAAGAAAATTTACTCTTTTTCAGTGAATACCATAGAAATTTTCATCTCGTGTAATGAAAACATTCTAATTTTCACTCGTGCTTCGTACTCGTGAAAATACTGATGTTTTTATTTCACTCGATGACAATATTTATGGTATTCACAGCAAAAGAATAAATATCCTCTATTTAAGAAATAAATTATTCCGAACCGTGCTCAAATGCCCAAGATAAAGCACAGTTGAGTTTGGGTTGTACCCATTTGAGCACGAGCGAGCGCAGCGAGCGAGTGTTCAAATGGGTACAACATAAACTCAACTGTGCTTTATCTGCGGCATTTGAGCACGGTTCAGAATAATTTATTTCTTTTCTAACACCCCTCAATGAGCGAATGTTTTGCACAAATGAGATTTGTATTGATTTTTATGATTTTTTTTATTACTTGACTTCCCCATTTGGTAGTTGACGTCAACCGTTAAGCATTACGTCACACGGTTACGTAGTTACAAGGTTCGATGACGAACATTCAAAATGGCGGATACTTATGCGAATCAGCTGACGATGTAAAATATTAAAACGGTGTAAAACATAAAAACTTGTATCCTGTGTTCATGAAAGAATTGCAAATCGAATGAAATTGGAGTGCCGCGATGGACCTATGGAGGACAGATATAAAACAACAAAATAAGAATGTTAAGCGACACTTTTTTTTTCGATAATGTCAACAAATACACGATGGCAACAAGAAGGAGTAAAACGAATATGTTTGAATGGTATAACCTGTAGAGGAACTCTTCAGGTAAAAAAAAGTCAAAGAACTGCAATGTTTGTAGATCATTTCTTCTTTTACTAGATCTAATTTTATTTATTATGTATATGAATGTTTCGACCAATATTGTAAGCTTGCGTCCATAGTTACCAGGCACGCAACTTTTCTCAACAGTAATATGATCGGTTTCCCTTTGATAGCGCGCAACGAAATTCCTATGCTCAAATGCTTTAGATAAAGCACGGCTAGAAATGTAAAGACAAATAAGGAACAACACGAGCAGGGGTGTTAGAAAGATATTTTTCTTACCGCATGTTTGTTTTAAATGTTCTGTAGGTCCTAAATTTATTACCAGTATTTTGTTGTTGTCTTTCATCTGAAAAAAAATTGTTTTCACCACACCTTATCATAAATAACTTTCAATTTGTTAATATAGTACGTTTAATATTGGCTTTACTTAAACAAAAAATATCAGTATTTAAAAAGGTTGAAATAGTTTTGACACATCCTATCTAAGATAATTTATTCCCCTCATGAGCTACAGAGGATTCTCTTATTGCAATTACCAACAATATATTATCTGAAAAGCATAGTCTTTTGTAATATTTTAACACATTGACATATTGACAACAATGTCAAACATAAGTGGGTAACGACCAGTCTCTAAAATCACTGCTAAATTAGTTTACCTCCTGTTTACCCCTTAAGTTTTTACAGCTTTTAAGTGTAATTTTTCAAAAACGGACTCATTACATAATTTATAAAAGAAAACTCTGATATTTTTCATACGTTTGCTTAATACATAGATTGTGGGTACTCGTTATAACCGCCCCGTTTTTGAGCAAAAATACAAAAAATAATGTAAACCCCAGTTTACTACGTAAAAGTGGGGTTTAAGGAAGTCAGAATTATAAAGGCATGTTTTTGTGATGATTCGGACAATCTGCCTACCTTTGTCAACCTTTTGTTTTCTGTTCACTGACTCCTGTGCGGACCGAACATATATTGGCAATATGGATCTGCATCAGAATTAAGTGTGACGTTTCGCGCGAGTAAGTTTGGTTAAAGCATCCATGTAGTTTTCAAGCTGACCGTTTCAAGGCGGTTCTTCTTTGTTTGTGCATCTGTTGTTTCATATGTGGCGGTTTTGCACTAAACGGAAGGCGCTAATACTTTCCTTTTAGAGTAGACCCCTTTTCAAAAGAGAGGCAAAACCATTTTGACAGAGTTACCTTCCCTTAAAAAGAAAAAAGGTAAGAGAAAAGTCCAGGGAGTGCCACAATCACTAACCGCAGCCCTTCCCAGACCCCAAGAGGAAGAGGAAACCGACAAATCTAAACAAGCACAAATCGAACAAACGTACGAAAAGCACTAAGATTAGCTCTCTCTTCCCCAAGCGAGGTAAAATTAAACTGTATCCATTCCCATCAACACGCATCGATCCTTTATTGCATGCATGGACAACGATGGACCAGATCAGTATGCTCATCTGCAGATGCGCAGACTGATCTGGTCCATCGCTGTCCAAATAAGCATCTAACATTTGGATACTACAAAATGTATTGACGGAGAGCAAAAGTACTGGCTGGGCTACTCGAATGCACAAGCTGATCTGGGCCTTAGCTATAGCCAACTGCCAGTCCTCAGAGATAACTTACCGGGTTACCCGGTAAGTTATCTCTGAGGACTGGCAGTTGGCTGAAGACAGTTATATATATATACTCATATGCGATATAGACTCAGTTCTCATGTTCCGACACTACTTTGTTCCTGTGAAAATATGTGAAGATGCCCATCACGAACAACCCTCCCGAGGCATCGTCCTATAATTTGAACAAGTCCATTTTATTACGTAGAAAGAAAGACAGACCTTGTCGATACTGATCCCAACTCGAGGCAGATTCTTCAATTAGCCAAGGGTTGTTACCCGGTAAGTTATCTCTGAGGACTGGCATTTGGCTGAAGACAGTTATTTCCCTTAAACTGTATTAGACACCTACCAGACACACTTTTGCGAGTGTTGACATATCACACATTTTTGAAAGCATCGGTTTTGGATTGTGGTTATATGCATCGACAAAATAAATAAATAAGTAACAATCTGAGACCTGTATTGTTTTAAGTTTTATACAAACTGTGATTAGAAACAAGTCAGCTATACATAGAGGACCCAGATCAGCAAAGGCACGCCCTTTGTTTTTACACATACAATACTTGAGCGATGCATTAGAAAAAAGGCCTTAATGCATATACAGACAGCGTCGGCTCAGATCAACCTGCGCATGCGCACAGTCTCATCTGAGCCCACCTTGTCCGTTTACAAAATCATTGGATGTTACAGAATGCACAGACAATGGGTAAGATACCTGGCCAGACTCCTTGGATGCACAGGACGAAGTGGCATTTCGCTTTTCTTAAAGGAAACTGATACAATTTTAGGGAAATAAACTCTTACAAGGAATATTTCAGGATTCTTGCTCTGTCCTTATCATATGTACACACACTCCTTTCAAACTTTTCAAAGGATTTTTGATGAGTCTACAGTTTATTAAAAAAAACTAAAAAGGCGTTTAAGTGATTTAGTAATTACCAATGTATGACATATCTATTTTCATTTCTTGCATGTTTTGTTTATGCTTCATAGGAACTGTTGATTTTCTTTTGTGTTTTCTTTTGTGTTGGGGTGGGGGTGGGGGGGGGGGGGGGGTGGTGAATGGTGTAGGGGTGCGTAAAATAGATTTTGGTATAAATTTGGTATCTATATATATGTGTGTGTGTGTGTGTGTGTGTGTGTGTGTGTGTGTGTGTGTGTGTGTGTGTGTGTTGTAAAAGTATCATTTTAATGTTTGATGGTTTTCTTAGTATTTTTATTGGCCATGATTTTGCTTGGTAATATATTGTGATCTACCTTTGCTTCTTATTCATGTATTTTTTCTTTTTTTACCACTGACGAGTCTGTGCAGTCGAAGACTATCAGAAAGTTAATTGCTGTTTGTAAATAGTTTAATTGGCTCAGCATTTTTTAATTATTTTAAAGGTTCTATTTCATAAATCTAACCGCGCACCCCAATCACATAATGATCAAATTTGATCGCGTCATTTGAGATAGATAAATAGATAGATAGATAGTTAGATAGATAGATAGATAGATAGATAGATAGGTAGGTAGGTTGGTAGGTAGGTAGATAGATAGATAGATAGATAGATAGATAGATAGATAGATAGATAGATAGATAGATTACTCACCCATAATTTTACCGCCGAGTTTCTCTTATTGATGTTAGAATTACACAGCTGTTGCAATCGTTATTTACAGGAATTGTAAATGCTACCAATAATATATTGGAAAATAGAAGGGAAGGCAATGATCAGGAATCGATACAATTATCCCACACCTCCCATCAGAGACATCAAAGGGAAAGAAACACAAACACGAAATAACTAGACCCTAATGGAAACCTCACTAGCTGAAAGCCAAACGGACAGTTACTTTCACACAAAGTGGCCAAATGGCTATCCTAAACAAAAAAAAAAAAAAAAAGATGTAAGCAACACACACATTCAAAGACGAACTATAACAAAAATAAACCAAGAGAGAAGAACCGCCTTGGAACGGTCAGTAAAAAGTATTTCACTGGGGGGACTTAAATCGATTTTACGTGGCCACAATCCTCTCCCTTACTTCTGCCGCGATTTAGACACATAATTTGTTCAGTCCGCATGACGGCTTCCTTACTCATCAGTGCTACATCTCCGAGAACACAAAAAATCAACTAAGAGATAAAACAACGATGAGGACTCGACAACACGAAACAACTGAAATGCTGGAGCAAAAAAAAAAAACCAATAGTTAGACTCCTGGCGGGCCCGGCCAAAGTTAGAGCATCAAGTACCAACCATCATTACCAACAATTTAATTTCAAGTAAGCCTTTACGCTGGACCCATCATAGAATCTGAACCTGCCGGCGTGCATTTAAAGAGGGAAGCAAAGTTAGTAATCGTAATTGGGTTAACAACCATGCAGGCAGTCTGTCGTATAACATGTATGTTGTACTCAATCTTTTTTATATCTAAGAACGATTTTACGAAATTGGGTACTGAAGTCATTGCAAGCATATATTTTTCTGAATTTATACACTTAGTCACCATAAAATTCTGGTTCCGATAGGCCTTGTTGCAGAAGAGATTTTAGTCCAACATTGAATTTTGAAACTAAATCGGAATGCCGTCTATGAGACTTAGAAAATGCTTTACGTAGTTTATGATACCGATAACCCTGATTAAGAAGTTTAGCAGTCTGCATAATTTACAGTCATTTTTACGATGGAAACAAATTACGTATTTGTTAGTTTGTATTTTCACGTTATTTTAACTGCAACATAAACAGATTTGTTTTGTACATTTCAATAATAATGAGGAACCTATCCGTTTTGTTTGAAGGCAAGGTCAAGGCCGATGTTGATCCAAAGAACAGTAGATATGCCGGAGATTCTGGATATACTCGTATATATGAACCTAGGGTGGAGACAGGCATTCCTAATGAGATAGGTTTACTTTTAGATTCTCAATGATTATACGAACCAGATGTGGAAACAGGCATTGCTGACCATTTAGGTAGGTTTACTTTTCGGTTCTTAATGAATAGACGAACCAGGAGTGGAATCAGGCATTCATGGCTATATTGAGGTAGGTTTACTTTTAGGTTCTCAATGAATATTTGAACCAGGAGAGAAAACAGGCATTGCTGGCTATTGAGGTACATTGTAGGTTTACAGTTAGATTCTCAGGGAATGTATGAATCAGGAGTGGAGACAGGCATTCCTGGCCAATGAGGTAGGTTACTTTCAGTGAATTTATGAATCAGGTTTGGAGACAGGCATTCATGGCTATTGACGTAGCTACTTTTATATTCTCAGTAAATATATGAACCAGGAGTGGAGACAGACATTCCCGGCTATTGAGATCGGTTTACGTTTAGCTTTTCAATGAATATATGAACCAGAGTGGTAACAAACATTTCAGGTTATTGATGTAGGTTTACTTTTAGATTCTTCTATTGATGCTTCGTAAAGGCTTCGTTACGAGATTGAAGCCATCACGAAAACATGCCTATATAACTGACCCCCTTAAACCCCACTTTTATATAGTAAAACTGGGGTTTACAGGGGTATACATTAGTTTTCCTATTTCTGCTCAAAAACATAAATTGTGGGTTCTCGTTAGAACCGCCTCGTCGAGGCGGTTCTAACGAGTACCGACAATCTATGTTTTGAGCAGAATTATGAAAAATATAAGAATTTTTTATCTGAAAATTTTCATTTTTTGGTGGTAAAATTTTCAGTATTTTAGAATAGGCATGTTTTCGTAATGGTATCCTGGGTACCTTCATTTATATTTTTCGTTTAAAACATAAAATACAGCACAGAGAATTGAGAAGACAAATGGTTTATGATCAGATTTTGTCTAACAGAACTGGGCCCAGTTGTTCAAAGCGTCGTTAACTTAACGAGCTCGTTAAGGGTCATTTCGTTAACTGTTTTAGCGGATTCAATTTACAATATTCTGATATTTTTTGCTTAAAAAATGTAGGTAGCTTTTGCAGTGCAAAAACTACTCACATTTTTTCAGCAAAAAATGTCAGCATATTTGCGTATCACTTGATGTAAATTTTAACGAATCGTTAACTAACGACATCGTTAGCTTTGAACAACTGGGCCCTGAAAATTATCATTTGTTTTCAGATGCTTTCGTCAAAATCTGATCATAAACCATTGGCTGTTTATTTCTGAGTGATAAAGTTCGTATTTTACCCTGCTAATATCACAAAAAAGACTTAGAGAAACAAAAATGCTAATTAAGAATTCCTCAAAAACAAAAAGAAACCCAAAGGCCTCATTAATCATACCGAAAGAAAAATACAGTCCATTACGAAAACACGCCTATGCAAATATAGAGAAAATTTCACCTCTTAAAACTGGAAATTTTCAGATAAAAAACTCTGATATTTTTCATATTTCTGCTCAAAACATAGATTGTGGATACTCTTTAGAACCGCCTCGACGAGGCGGTCCTAACGAGTACCCACAATCCATGTTTTTGAGCAGAAACAAGAAAAATAATTTATACCCCTGTAAACCCCAGTTTTACTATATAAAAGTGGGGTTTAAGGGGGTAAACATTATATAGGCATGTTTTCGTGATGTACGCTTGTCTTTTTGTGTGCTTTTGGGTGTTATCTATATTTTTACGGCTTTGTCTGTGTGTTTGAGTCTTACCTCAACCTATCACCTGCTAGTACATCTGTTTGTATGGTTGGTGCGTCTTTCTGGTTTTCTGCTTTATGTACCATGTATTCTGACTGTCTTTTGGTTTGGTTTGGCAATACATGTATTGGGCCGTATCATTAGAAACAATACCTTTGGACACTGCGAAATAACAGATCAGTCTGCTTATCTGCGCTGTCTGAGCAGGGTATTTGGTATTTGTCAATACACTCTTAATACTGAATTATGTGATTTAAGATTATGTGTTTAAGTAAACCTCCGTTTTGGATGCAGGATTTTCATTTTGCAATTCCACTGTTAATTCTATTCTTACTGCAAAACAAATCCCATGCTCTTAGAATCGAAGGCGGTTCGCATGCCATAAGCTAGCTTTTTCTCGGGCATGTCCCATTTTCTTTCATCCAATTCAAACCAAATTCATATGGTTGGTTAAGGTGAAAGGAACTGACACTGACATGAAAATATCAATATACTTTCTGACTGAGGGCTCATTTTAAAGGAACGAATTTGCTCCCTCTGGGCGCAAATTCTTTCCTTTAAGTATAGCTCCCAGTTATTAAATGTATCACATGCTAGGCGGAAATGTTCTATCTGAAAAGTTGATCCCTTTGCAAATGTTTACAAAAGCTTTCAATTAATGTAGATTATTGCATAAAAAGCAGTGCCGCACGTTATTAACAGCCGCGCATTAACCGGCGAAAAGCCGTGTATTAACAAGGCAATTCACGCGCTGTTTATGCACGGCTACGCAACTGTCAGTATGCCTGTACCGGGGCCACAGAATTGCTGCCGCCAGGAGATGTGTGGTGCCAGGCCTTAGAACGAGCATAGCCCATGGAAATCGCGTTCGCGAGACATCAGTGAAAAGGCGAAACAAAATAGTGCAAGAAATAACGCGAAATGTAGCAAATAGTTTGAGTTTTTATGCAATAATAGCGATTGAAAATGTTTTTCAATGCATTAACATTCGCCAGGTCCCTTGGAAAGTGTTGAAAACCGCGGTATCTAGCGTCGGGTTTCAACACCTCCCCCGGGACCTGGCGAATGTTAATGCATGAAAAGTCGTGTTTGATCCCTATATTGAACTCGAGTTCATTTCAAAGGTGTGTGATTTAGCATTGATTCGGGTTGACTTCAGTAACGACACCTGATAAACATTGGTTAGACATTGGTGTTCCAACAATTACTTGGCTTTCTTTTTAAACCTGCACACAAAGATTGCCTATACTACAAAATAATCCAGCTAATAGTTTTTGGACAGTTTTACCTGACTCCATATTTTTGTTGATAATAGGTAGAAATCGTGGTAATGATATATCTTGTACGAGTTGTAATTTGTTACTGCGAAGGAAAAACAATGGCACAGGGTAACAAATACGACGTTACTTTGTTGTGTATAGTCTCGGGCATTGTTTATCTGCCCAGTTTCTTCAGATGCCCTGACGGTTGGGTGCAACACAACAACTAAGGAAAGGAACTTGATAAGCGATTTGCTTCTGTTCCAAACCTGGTACGAGTATTTTGTATGTTGTTTATTGTATCATTGATGCTGAATAAGATATGTTTAAACAAACAAAACAACACCTATTACCATATCAGTCATGACTTTGAAACGTGAATGGATACTATGGTGAGATTTGACGTGAATGTATACATCTCCAAGGGAAATCACTCTCGCATAAAATTTTTGTCTTCATTAAAAGTCAAAGCAGTCGTTCAGTGCGCGTGCCCGTTGTTTGGCTGAAGTTTTCCCTTGTCCTAGCACTTACGTGAACGAGCAGAGTAGGTTCTGGCGGGCATGCACGGATGCTCGGGATCGCCTTAACCTGTGCTGTTCGCATATTCTATAACGGCGACTTTCCCCGTGAAGCAGCTCATTTCGTAGTCATCACCCTAAATAAAGCATTTTTTTCAGCAGAAACATTGATATCATTACGAAAACACGCCTTGTCGAATGTATAGAAAGTTTAAATTCTAAAAACTGAAATTTTTTTATTAAAAAAAAAAAAAAAAAAAAATTAATAAATAAACAAAAAAAAAAAAAACAAACTGATATTTTTCATAGTTCTGCTCAAAACATAGATTGCGGGTCTTCATTAGAACCGCCTCGACGAGGCGGTCCTAACGAGTACCCACAATCTAAGTTTTTGAGTGGAAATATGAAAACTAATGTATGCTCCTGTAAACCCCAGTTACTGTATAAAAGTGGGGTTTAATGGGGTTAAAATATTATAGGCATGTTTTTGTGATGAGCTATCAGGATACCCTTCTTGTATAGGGTTTTGTAAATCATTGCTCTTTCACCATATAATAAGACAATTAGTTAAAGTTAAAATTAACAAATGCGTTGAAAAGATGGCTGAACTACTGGTTTTCATTTACTCTGGAATACAGTAGAATTAGCCTTGAGTACTCGTCTTTGTTTATTATAGTGATTAATTTGATTTTTATGTTTTCGCTTTGCTGCTTTGACTGAGTTGGGAACCTTTATGCGAACCGAAATTTTATGTATTTCTGTATTAAGAGTAGCATCAGGACCCAGGATGAAGTTTGCTAGCTGTAAAAGTGCTTTAACACCCTGCCCCTCGCGCCCCCTCCCCCCCCCCACTTCCGGTGGATTACTCTACTGACCTTAGCGGTCCCGGTGTAGCGTGAGATCCGTCAGACCATGAGATCTTTCAGACCGGAAGTCTGAAACCGGAAGTACTGACGAAACTCACGCTGCGTGTATGAGATCTTTCAGATCATGAGAAATGTCAGAACGTCTTACGATATTAAAATATCAAGGTATACAAATTAAAGAATGATAAAAGTTAATCGTTTCCAGTGAAAAAAAAAATGTGTTACTAAAATAAAATCCTATAAAATCCCAACAATCTAACATATAAATAAAGTAAATACAAACAGACCTTATTTAAATTCATAATTCTACACCGTGAAAACTAAATCAAATAAATAAAAAAAAATGTCGTCTCTGTTCGTAAATAGTATTCAGGTCTTACTGTGCTAAAATACAAATCATGAGTACATCAATATCAATGACAAAATATTGTTGACTGACTGATCAATTTTATCGATGCAGCAGTAGTTCTGTACTTGTGAAAATAAAGCTGATGATGATCCAAACCAGATGTAAGTGTGACAATGCAAAGCAACAAACCTGTGAACTGATGTGTGCACTGATAATTTTTATCAGCTTATGATGTACCGATACATATAGCAGTAGACCAGTAACATATCAATGCATCAATAATTCCTTATACCGACAAAATCATTCGTATTTTGATAAAGATGTATTGGTGCAGTATAATAACTGTATAGTCCATTAGACATGCTACGTCGTCTTACTTGTTGATATAATCATTTTGAATTTTGATTAGAACGTTTGCCTTGATCAGTTCTAGATAGGTTCTCAAAGTGCTATGATGCTCAGATGAGCGTTACAGGGCCATCATGGCCCTCTTGTTTGTTGTTGTTGTCGTTGCATTTTTTTAATTTTCTCACTTACAAGCCTGATTACATTTAGTTTTTGTTACTTCTACCAATCAAATTTTTTTAATGTACATAATAACCAAATATTCCTCCTTTTCTCCAGATGCTTTTTTTTTATCTGATGTTTCAATAAATACGGATAGAAATGTCAACTCTGTAATTAAATTACACTCAATGGTACAAAATACATCATGCTAAAAACACAACCATCAATACTCAATACATTATTGATCTTTGAAAATACTCTTTTATAGTCTCAAATAAAAACGTGAAACAATAATACCCCGCCACTACCAAATCCAGGGCATATAACTGTCGAAAAATGACAAAATTTGGCCATTAGCATTCCAAAAGCAGATCTCTATAATATCAATGCAAATGGCACATTTGGTAAAACTCCATTGACATTCACTGGTTATCTTCTGAGCAAAACTCGGGACCTGTCCAGGCAGATAACTCTGTTAAAAATTATTGCAATTTGTCCATCAGCAATCCCAAACCAGATCTCCATAATATCAATATACAAAGTTAGGTGATAATCCCTTGAATTTTACACAAGTTAACATCTGAAAACAAAAATATGGAAGTGCTGCAGGCAGATAACTCAGTCAAAACCTCCTCAATATCAATGCATATACCAAGTTTGATGAAACCGATATTTATTCTCAAGTTATCATCCAGAAACAAAAAGATGGACATGTCGCGGGCATATAACTCTGTCCAAAACTGACGTTAATTTGCCCATTAACAATCCCAAACCAGATCTTTCCAATATCGATGCATATACCAAGTTTGGTGAAAATCCATTCACATTTACTCAAGTTCTCATCCAGAAATGAGATACGCACTGACAGACTATGATAGATGGATAAATAGATAGGTAGACACATGGACAGCCAATGTGATACCATAATACCCTGCCACTAATGAGTGGCAGGATATAGAAATGATTAAACATCTATTCACCATCATCTCTGCACTACAAACAAAGTCAATGTTCAAGTTCTTGAATTTATACTATAAACTACTCCATACTACTAACATAAATCCTTCAAGCAGAAATACAGTACATCATAATACAGCATAAGACACAATTAGAAGTCATGTTCATTATGTGTCATCAAATGATTTATATGTAACTGTTCACACAATCATGCTATATCAATTAAGAGCAAGCCAGGTGAGCCCCTTCATTGTTTATTGAACAGTAAGTTGAAGATTGTACATGTATAGGCAAAAAAGTGCAGCTACTATATACACAGTATCATATATCAGAACTCTGGGTAAGGCTTTTTTTTAGCATTTATCAGGGTACAAATGAATACTTTGATACGTTATTCTCTTACAGTATAATACATTAATAACATTATATTTATTGGCATATACAGCAATCTTCAGAACTTTCGTTTCCATGTAAAGTGTTCTGTTTTGTGTGGCTTCAATATATGCGATATGCAAAACCAAGACTGCAATTTATTTAACGAGTAAAAGAGACGCATTGTATAAACCTAGCGCAACGGCGGGAAAGCGTCTTCTGGGCTAATTCAGCAGACGACAGGTTGAATTCGTTTTCTTTTTTTTTTTCTTTTCATTACCAAGAAAACAGGATTTGACGTTTCATGCAGTTGAGACAATTTGCATGAAGTGCAAATAATGTTCTCTTGGAAGAATGAGAAAAATATTTCAAAATGTCGTCTGCTGAAAATTGTACCCAGGGTGCTTAGCGTTAAGGTTTGCACAAACAACTCGCGCATGAGTCTGTGCATGGCAAAACCTACAATAAAACTTGTACGAAGAGATGGATCAGCCTGCTCACTGAGACTGCATATCAGCAGATATCAGTAGTCTGATCAGAGCCTTCGCTAATCGTAAGTACCCCCTATGATTACTAGGTGTAACAAAACGTCTTGTGCGACGAGCGAAGACTCGGGTCAGTACGCGCCTGTACATTCTGATAAGAGCATTCGCTGTTCGTATTTACCATCGATAGCCGGGCTGTCCAAAGCGGAATAAACAGTGCGACTGCAACAGCACCTTCTTGCCTAATAAGGGACAAATTGCTTCAATAATTTTGGAGTCCTAATAAGTACTACAAAATGTTTTGGTGGACCTTGTTGTTTACAGAGAGTACTCACTGGAATTAACAGGCTACTATCTCCCATTGTCTTTTGATTTTATATACAATATTTGCACTTAACCTTTACATTGCCAGTCACAACAAGTGTCATCTGATTTGTCATCTGCTTGTGATTTTTAAAGTCTGTTTTGCAAACAGTGAGGACCCAGATCAGAATGCTCCTAGTCTGATCAGGGTCCATACTGTTTGCCTCTATGCAAAACTAGGTTTGAAAAGTTTGCAAGAATATTCAGCAGATGACAAAAACAGAGGTCATTTTCAGATGCAGGTTTTCTTGGCATTTTAAGAGTTAAATGCATATTAATCCGTGTGGTGATAAGCACACCCTTCCTCTACTGAACTAACATGAGGAGTGTTGTGTTGACCGTGATAATCCCACAAGCTTTCACCAATAAGATAATGATTCCTTCTCAATGTTTCTGGCAGTACACTGGATTCCTCATCAATGGTATGCACATGATCCAACTTCCATTTCTTCATTAACTATCACTAGTGCATGTATATTTGTGAGCCCAATGTTTGTCAAAGCACTATTCAAACCATTACCTGAAAGAAAAACAAATGACTATAATATCAAACATAAAATTGTTTTAGTTTGTTTGTGTTGAGGTTTTACGGCCCAGTCAACCCAACAGGGTCATATCAAGTGCAGTCAGTTTACCTTACAACACTTTTATTCCCCCTAAGCGGTTAGAATTTGAAGATGGTGATTGTGGCAGCCACCTTGGATTCCCGACCAGAACAATTTTAGCCATTTTTGATCTACAAGTCATCTCAATACTTCCAACCAAGTTTAGAGTCATTTAGCATAATATTATCAATTGAGGAGAATTTCAATATAGATTTTTAAGATGGCAGCCATACTGGATTTCCAATCTGAATGATTTCATTTTTTATTTTTTTATTCCTGGGCCATACAGTGAAGATCTCATAGCAAAACATGATAAATGACAGTTATTACCTTTACAAAGATAAGAAAACTTTTTTTAATTCTCTTTTCATAACGATACATGTAATTCATTTGCAGATCTTAAAAGTGTTATAAAATCTGTTTTCAGCAAAAGTCCAGTTGTTTCTGAAAATGTTTTCCAACTAAAACTTTTTTATTTGGTCAGAATTTTTGGGGGCAGGTGGGAATTAGAATCTAATAGTTAATTTTCTCTGGCCAAGTGAAAAAAATTGTCATTTTGACAAAGATATTTTTTCACATCATACTTCTTGTACTCAATACCCCTGTAATGAGTCTGTTGTTTCAA